>OY856346.1:25702899-26327899 GCA_963693475.1 Ectropis crepuscularia
GGTCACGTCAAATTTTACCATAAACTGTAGGCCATAAAGTTGATATTTGTTTGTACGTTGTAGGTTCGCTAGAGCAGCTAGCGTTGCGTCTCTTTGCTGCCGGTTACATTCTGTACCTACATGAAATAGAATTTGGAAACACTAATCAGTGAAATTACATTTGACCAGTCACATGAAATCTTACCGTAAATGGTAGGATATAGAGCTGATAATTGTTTGTCTGTTGTAGGTTCGCTAGAGCAGCTAGCGCTGCGCCTGCTAGCGGTGCGCGCGCGCCGCAAGTCCCGCGGGCGGGAGACGAGCTCGGCGCCCGCGTCGCCGCGCCCGGCGCGCTCCCGCCCCGCCTCCCCGCCCGGCACGCCCGCGCCCCGCGCCCGCAACGCCTCCGCCTCGCCTATCAGGTTGGTCTTCAGGTATATGACGATCTGTGTATTACAGCACCGGACCACCGACTGCGCACCTCATCGATTCTTGACACGGCTTCTCACAAATCACTTAAATAATACATAATTTGCTGTGTCGTCATCCGTATCTAGTTTACGCAGACTGTATGTTACGTATAGTGAAATTCACTATACGGAACATACGGTTGAGCACACCCCTTACCGCATAGTACCTACCTATAAGCGTTCTGCTAGGCCCTGTAATTACAAGAAATATTTGCTTAATTTTAGCTTCTAATGCGATACACCTACCTTGTGATATCTAATATGTTCTATCTTCAGGATGTTTTCCTTCACCGTTCAAGCTAGAGTCGATAACAAATTTGTATATGTGCAAACGGAATTCGAACCTACTTCACGATTGTGAATCATATGATTTAGTTACTACGCCATCACGGTTTCACCGCGATTTAGATTTAATTTCCAAATGTAATCACCACGAGCAAAGTCACTGAGTGACACTGAGATTCTCCATCATTGGAGAATAAAAATATAAGTTACGAGATGAGTATCTTGTCACGTTATTGTGAGCCCCCAAATTAAGCTAAAGTTCGTAATGTGAGAAAATTTCAAACATGAGATAACAAAGTGAAAAAAAAACTGTTTGATCTACCCAAAAGTGGAACAGTCAGCTCCAGTTTCAATGAAACCAAAATTCTTTCTACAGCATAGTAGACTCTATAGATACCATGAGTCAAAATTTCAGTTTCTTGCAGACTGGCATCAAGAAGCCACCAAATCAATTTACTTATAAGCATGTGCCAAACTGAAGCTCATAAAGTCATCATTTCTGTTGACGTTGTTGACAGTACAAGGGAGAGAGTCAGTAAATAATAACTAAAAATAGACTGTTGATTTTTTTTGGAACCTTTGTGACAGATGGCCTCATAGTGTCCTCTGCCACCCTCTGCTGCCTAACGAACGTACCTACAAGATCCCACTAATCTACATGTTGAAGGTTCACATCGTTCTCCATCCCACTACAGGGTATTAACTTACTTTGTCTTGTACCTTGGTTTTGTGTCAATCGAGACTAAGTTTAACCCACTATAGTCACAGTATCATCGACCCATCTTACTGGTCAATGTCCCACGCTCCGTTAACGTTGCCTAAGCTATATTATATAATTCCGCCACGCTGGCGGATGGGTCGATGGTACTGTGACTATCGTGGGTCGAACTTGAACTCCATTGACATATAAGCATAGAACCGATGTAGAGGGCAAGAGGACAAAGTAAATTGATATCCAGCAGTGAGATAGAGAACGATGTGGATAATAATCTTCAATATTTAGGTTAGTGGGAGCCTGTAGGTACCATCTGCGATAGCCCAAAGTTCGATAGGCAACAGAGGCAATTTGAGGTCATCTGCCACACAGGTTCCAAAAAAATTAACAGTTTATGTTTAGTTATTATTTGCTGACCCTCTCCCTTCTACCTACTGGCAACAATATCAACAGAAAAGATGACTTTATGAGTTTCCGCTTGGCATATACTTAGAAGTATTATCATGCTTATTGAATCGGTGGCTTCTTGCTCTACCTGTCATCACACTGCCTAATAATGTTTCCAATTCCATTGTCACCAATGATCTGGTATTCCAAATTTCGATTCTAATTAGAAGATTGAGTTCGTATCACCGAAATCCAGAGCTAAAAATACATATATTTTGAACAGGCAACTGCTAAACTCTCCGCTGCTGAACCGCAGAAGAAACAAGAAGCCGTCAGAGAGCTCAGATGACGAGTACTCGACCGGAGGAGGATACAGCGAGGTCAACGGCAAGAACTACAGAGATCTTGAGAGCTTCCAGAAGGCACAACTCAGGAATAAGGTAACGTTTTGAAACTAATATGTTTTTTTTTGTACGTTCGTTTTGAGTTTTTTTTTTGCATTTTGTAAACCGACATGTAGAGTTCTGAAATAATATAATCAAAACTTTGGTAGGAATGCTGCTCAAACTGTTCAGCAACTTTTAAAGTACGTCTGTTTAAGATGTGGATGACTAACAAATATTGTAACTATACAGGGTTCAGTAAGTACAGTGGTAATCAGCCCGCATCTATTTATGGGCATATTCTGTCTATTTAAACAAACAACTCTTGTTCTGCAACTTTTATTATAACTCAATACATATCCCAACAAAAATAATTTTAGTTTTTGTTGTTCTCTCTAGCACTGTTTAGCTCTGTTCGCGTCGGCACTTCATTTATCGAGCGTTAAAGAGTGCGCGCACTCTTGCTACGAAGAGTTCGAGATTTGTATACCGGGCAAATACACCTTTTTATTTTGTATGGGAAAAAATATACGAATTTCAACAAACTGTATTACAAAAGTTAACATATTGAATGTACTTAACATGCTCATAAAAGGACACGGGCTGATTATTGATACCCTGTGTACTAAATAGTGTGTGATTGAATAATAATCATATTGGAGTAACTAACCTACAACCTACAAAATATTAAAATAGTAAGTAACGGTACAATTAAGCAAACTTGGCAATGAGCCACGTAACGAGCTTGCATTAGGTAGGTACTCTATGATTTTAGCCAGACAATAGCAAAATACATTGGCTACACAAAATTAAAAAAAAAATTGAAATAATTATTAATTAAGTTAGTTGTACTAACAAATATTATGTTGTTTTTGTTTGATACCTGCCTGTTCACTTTGAGTTATTTATCAGTTAATATGTTGTTAATAAAATGTTTGTGAACAATTAGAATATTGTCAATTTTCTTATTAGTAACATGCTAATTGGACTGTAAATAATTGGTAGAAAGGTACTTTGAGTGTGTAGATTACTGGTAAAATGCTACTGAGACAGTAGATAATCTTTAGAATTAGGGACGCTACTACTACAAGTTAGTTACTGTACTGATAAATATAAGTTAGTACAGTAACTATCTTGTACTTACATCTAAAACAGTGGGTAATTGGCTAATCACAATTTAAAGGTTCTGAGTGCACTCCACAAAACTTAAGTACTTAGGTATATGTATTTGCACTCGCACGAGATTGATGTAAAGTCATGTAAAGTGAAATTAAGCAAAATCACGAACCACAGCGAGTATATTTCTTGTCTTTCAGTGCGAGAGCGTCGTTGTCAAGGAGCAGGTGTGTAGATGCATTTATATGCTTTCGCAGAGTTTGATCGGGCAAGTTAAGGGCATTACCATGAATTCTTAATGCGATAATTCTTGGACCCAATTGACTTACAGCATTTCGTATCGCGACTCTGAACTGTATGCCTTAGCGATAAGATTTGCTGTCGCGGTACACGAAATATCTACCGTCAATTGTTTGGCAAAAATATCGAAATAAAACCTCATGGTACTGGGCTGGCTTAGATCCCTATAAAGGGGCATTCAGAATAGTAAACCTGCTAAAGTGAAATCGCCATTCATCTAAGCATTGGCACCGCAGCTGGCAATTGTACAGGCACAATATTATATTCCTGTACATGTTTGTAAAAGTAGTATTTATGCACTTGCACTCTGCACCTTGACATAAATAGACACGCTACCACAAAAAAAATTGCGGCTACCTGCTTATCCATAAAACTCATAATAAATTTAAGGCAGACTCGACAAAACAAGAGCTTGTTAATGCCAAAAATCGGTTAGGAATCGTTTTAATGACCTAGCTAACTCTTACTGAATTTGTCCCCTATTTAGTACCAGGTAAGTTACTGAGGAGTTTGCACATCACAGAGTATAGCAACACTTGCACCATGCATTTTGATAAATAATACGTTGTGATGTAGGCTCTGGGCGAGGGTGAAATAAGGTGTGATCTGAGGTTAGACCCGTCTCTAACCTATGGGACACGGCAATTCTCCTGTGCTCAATCGGCAATCCCTGTCTCTTCCAAGATTGCCCTAAGGAACTTCGTTTCAATCATCGATATAAACCAAAAGATGTGCCCTGAACACTGAAATTAGTAATAAACTGCGTCTGTGTTACGTAAGTGGTACTTGACCCCTAGAATCGCCAGCACCGAGGTATGCTGTAGTCCTAATTATTTTGGTCGTTGACAACGAATAGTAATAGGTAAAAACGTCTGGCGTTCACCGCTTCCTGCAAACGACTAGAACGGAAAGAGTGAGCTCACTCTTCCCAAAGATGACATAATTCCGTGCGCTTGAAGTTTGGGAGGGCACATCCATGGTATGGTTTTTATCGATGGTCCCAATAAGATAATTTGTATTAAAATTAACGTGGTTGTTACACATATTTATTGGGTAAACGGGTAACTCACGTGTAATATGGTCGGTCAATCCGACTCGAGTTTCGGCCGCGTCCGATATTACACGTGAGTTACCCGTTTACCCAATAATTAAGATACTTTGTAGTAATCGAAGTGTGGTTGTTGCAGCTGAAGCGAGCGGGCGTCAGCTCGGTGGCGAGCGCCGCCGGCGCGGGCGCAGCCGCCGCGGGCGCGGGCGCGGGTGCGGCCGGCGAGCCGCGCGCGCGCAGACAGCTCGTCATGCACAACAAGGCGCCCATGTGGAACGAGAACAGCCAAGTCTACCAGCTCGACTTCGGGGGCCGGGTCACACAGGAGTCGGCCAAGAACTTCCAGATAGAATACCACGGGAAACAGGTATTTCTAGCTCATGATATTTCTCTAATAGAAAGAGAAAATATTTGTAATTAATGTGTTTGTAATAAACTCAAGCAAAATAAACGTTGTGAGGGGTTACTCCGAAACTACGCTGTCGCATTGGAGCATCTAAAGTTAGCCTATCTACATACATACTTTTTTTTTTTTTGAGATAATCAAATACGTGCGCAGAAATATTCACATCTACCAGACTCGTGGAAATTATACAAAATCAAATTTTAGAAACAAGGATAATTTGGTGGGTGTGAAACATAGGCTGCACAATTCAACTAAAAATCCATCAGTGATAGGCCAGCAATTGTATAATAAATTGCCAAACTTTGTTAAGGAATGTACGTCATACGACGTGTTTTGTTCTAATGTTAAAGACTTATTACTGTCGAAAACATTATATAAAGTGAGAGACTATTTGAACAGTAATTATAATGATTTTAAAATACCTTCGTCCTAATCTTGCCCAATTTAAATAATGTTATTTTTTGATAAATACAGTGACATGTACTGAAACTGATTCAGATAATAATAAGCATAATAGTATTTTGTAATATGTAGTAAGTGACAAAGCATATTTTATGTGGATAGGTATATAAATATAATTAATATTTTTTTATAAAAAGCCTCTATACAGCTTTTAATTTCAATTAAATAATTGTTAATTTATTTTGATAATAGTGCAAATCTGAATGATAAATTGTAAAGATATAATAGAAAATGTATTTTAAACGGACGAGTTACAAATGTAACATTTATTATTGTATATAATGATAATTGTGTATATTTTGTAATAATAAATAATATCTTATCTTATCTTATCTTACATCATACATATTTTAATTCGTTTGACTAGTTGTTTTTTTTTTTAAGTTTAAAATGAAAATTTGTATTTTTCTGCGAAATGTAAGCCTAATAAATAGTATTTTAGTAATAAATTTCCGAAATCCATACGTACTCTATCTAGTATTTAACATGTGGGGTGTTTACATTGTCATTCATTATATTTTCAGCATTTCTTTGGGTACCAAGCAGTTTACTTACCTACATAGGGGCTCCACACAAAACTGCGATGCGATGCGATTCCGCATCGGATCGTAGTTTTGTGTAGGAGCCCTAAGCTTGTCTAACTACACGAACCAGGCAAATATGCATACTAAAATGAACCTTATTGGTTGTTTCCAGGTGATGCAGTTCGGACGAATAGACGGGAACGCGTACACGCTCGACTTCCAGTACCCTTTTTCCGCGCTCCAAGCGTTCGCAGTCGCGCTGGCGAATGTGACGCAGCGGCTGAAATGAGCGCGCTCGCCGCTGCCGCACTCCGACCGGAGTCTGCGGTTCCTGTGAACTGTTCTGCTACCATTATACTATGTTGTACTCGCGGATGTATGGATTAGAAGTCCCAGAGTAAGAAACAGAATCATTCTACAGTCTCCCTCTCATCTCACTGCAGGAAATACGCCTCTCTTGTATATCGCCATCTAACTGGATCCTATGCTAATTGAATCCCTGATTAGACCTGTGTTAGCCGGCCAACGTTCCGTTCTCCTACAAAACAAACAAGAATCGCAATAGTAGCGGAGCGGTTGAATTGTACGCCAGGACCCACAATCTAGTCAACGTCGCCAAGCGAAATTTGCTTATGACTTTGCTATTTTCAAGCGAAATTATGGAGATTGCAATAGTAATGTCATATGCAATTTTGGTATGCGGTGGATCTGAGTTCTGGGATCCTCGGTGAACTTATAAAGCATCGGCATCGTTAGAAATGACGTGCGGAAATTACATCAATGTACATAATATTTTAATGTTCCGTTTGAGCGCGTGGTAAAGTATAGAGATGCGACTTACATAGGTACGAGTATATGACGGCTGGGGTCTTGAATGAATTGAGATGGCAAATGTTTTATCGCAGTCAGACTTCCTTAAATATTTTCACAAAACAATTTGAGCGTGACAAAATATTATCCTGTACAATCCCAAGAACCACAAGCAGGCAGCGGAGTCTGTACTTTATGATGTTATTGTATTCCAAGACATAGCTCAGGATCAATCATAAGTTACATATTAATGTTACAAAACTGAACATCACATCTTGAGGCTCTTGAACCGAGTCGCGGATAGAATAAAATAGTTGTAGATAGTCTAAATGCTCCTAAATACGAGTGGGGCGAGGTGAAACTGATGGTGGTTCTCACAGTAAGTTAGAAACTTGTTAGAATTAAGTGAAATCACACAATAAGGAGTCCCAGACTCGCTATGAGAGCTGGTTGCATTTATCTTACAAATATAGGTATTATAGCATAGATGTAATTTGGATGAAAATTGCCATACCCATCCACTGTCTTCCGATGAGAAGAAAGAAGTAGAAATGTATTTACCTCTTTATTTCCTCTCATTGGTACGCTGCAGTCATCATATTTAGCCTTCCATTCTAAAATGTGGGTACTGTCGTTGGGAGATAGGTACTATTTTATCAGACCCTTCGGCCTTTGTATATTATTTTTTGTTCATTATTGCAGAATTATATTACACACGTACCTTTATTAGGTTTGCTTATACAATGTAATTAGAAAATCTATAAATACTAACTACTATCAAAATATAAAGCAAAACTATCAGTAGGGCGACGTCTAAACTTCCGATAGGTAAATGGCGACAACGCAGTAAATAAAGTAAAAAACGTTTATGATGAAATAAAATCAAACCATGCGTCAAACGTCAGCCTTGAACCACGCTCCCAAGCTACTAACATCTTCGTGTTCGCATCTTGGGAGAGCGCTTGATGGTATTTTCACCAAAAGATGGTGATCAGAAACAGGCATGTGTATTAATACATCAATAGTAACATCTGCTAGAATAAGAATCATATTGAAGAAAATATAATGTTTTGCAATAATGACGATTAGATACGGGAAGTACGCATTTTAAGAATGGAAGGTCTGTACACACTACACACTAAGCCGTAGGACGCTAACATAGCTATAATATTATGCTTACGTATGCTAACTTTTCGTATAGTGATTCGCCCATACATATTTTTACACAGGCTTAGATAGGTAGTATTGTAAAGTAAAAAATTCAGTCTTGATGGACCATCACTTCAGGATAATAAAACGTGTACAGAAAACTTCATATATGTAACGAATAAATGCTATATTTTAGGTACTTATTACTTACATGTTTTGGTGTTAGGATCATATTAACTGTTGCGAGTAATTAGAAAAGCTATTTCCTTAGTCATCCATTTGAGTTGAAGCGAATCGAAGTTGAGAAGTGGCGGAATTACTCCCATGTTAAAAATATTGTCTCAATGTAAATTAATAATTTGTTAGTAAATCTCGAAAGGTTTCGGGCATACTGGTATTTAACATGAAAAAGTTTTTTCTTTTAAAATAAACAAGGTTTATAGACAAATACACAAAAGAGGGATACGTGACTATTGTAATACTAAATGTACTCACTGTCGGGACTCGGGGCTCTTCGCTTAGCTTCTCTCACGATGGTGGATGACCTCGAAAGATTTGTTAAGTTAGCGGGATTACGCACATGACTTCGAAAAGACATTGGTGCGCGTGGGATTCGAAACAGGGGCTCCGAATCGGCAGTTCTCTCGACTAGACCAGCCGTAACTTCATGCATGCGGCATGACATGATAACTAATGTTATTATTTACGTATACCATACACTATGCACCTAGTTATATTACATTACTGTAATAGCTTGACATATACTCCCCCTTGTTGAACCAATAGGTACCTATATATTTTCCACCTTATTCTTCCAAATCATTCTATGATGTACCTACTCAGAATGAGGAGCGTATCTTTTATTTTACCAATTTTATTTTTGATTAAATATCGGTTTACGAAAATTGGGTGTACAACAGGGGCTTAATTCCCGGCCAATAATTAAAATGCCGGATTAACTTGAGCTATCACTTTTCAAAATCTCAACGAGTGCCAAGCTGCTGGTAGGCATGATTTAGTAACCATCGGGAATTAGCCCTGAACGAACATCAATACGTTAATCATTGGCATAGATAAAGATAGCTGGTTTTTCGTTACTTTAGTGTCATAGTCAAATAAAATTATCAAGTATTTGGTACTATACACCTCCGTGTAACGCTATAATTTCT
Source organism: Ectropis crepuscularia (assembly GCA_963693475.1). Classification (NCBI taxonomy): domain Eukaryota; kingdom Metazoa; phylum Arthropoda; class Insecta; order Lepidoptera; family Geometridae; genus Ectropis; species Ectropis crepuscularia. The sequence continues at coordinate 25,712,103 of OY856346.1, forward strand.
TTGTGTAAGATGGTAATGTAAAAATGTATCAAATGATTTCCTGTATTAGTACCTATCTATCTAGAAAATCAAATGTACAATTTCGTGCCCTTAAGTGCACCACCTGAGTAGATACTAAAATGTTTGTTGTAGGTATTGAGTGTTACTATTTAACATGAAATTGTTGTCGTAATGTAATATTGTATTTGGTGTTTGAATAACTATTAATTTATAAATCAATCATGTTGGCCCATTCTAAAACATCTTAGGGCGCATTCCGGATCATAGGTTTATACGCTCACGTCGAAAAGTGTCCTCTTTTGTGGTGATGTTAGAGGTATTCTGTAGGTATGATTACGTAAATGTAATTAGCAGTATAGGGCTAGATTAACGCATTTTGAACTAGGTGTGCAAGATGTATGGAACGGTTGTTTTCAATACAATTTTCGGGTTGATCTCTATAGTTAAAGCTTTCGCAACGACGAATGAAACGACCGATTCCGATTAAAAATGTTCTAATTTATACTTCCTATTTGTCACATACAAAACCAACCTGTGTTTCAAGAAGTCAAGCTTTTGCCAGTGTGTTGTTATGCACCTATTGTTGTGGTTTGGAATGCGTTCTAGAATGTGTATTTTGAAAGTAGTTTGCTCAAAGGAAAGTGTACCTTCAGTAAACTCAATAAGGACGCATTTATTGATACTAAACCAATTCAAATCCCAATTCTCAGTTGCCAGTAGTGAGCTAGTCTTCCGTTTTATCTGTCACTATATAGGTAACGTGTAAATCTTAATACACCTCAATTAATAGTATAACTTTAATTTCATCAAGAATCCCTCTATCTACCAATTGTTTATAGGTTTTTTTTAATATAAAAATCCCCAATAAAACTGGTCATAATTTAATGAGGGAGTTTCCGACGAGACAAAAATAGTTCCAACGGACGCACTAGATGGCGATTGTTCGAGATGCAGATATATCTGTCTCTACCATATACTCTCAACAGTGTAATCCCTTTAGAGACCCTACCCGTTTTCAGGGAAAAAGTATAGAGTAAAAAGTGTCTTTTTTAATTTTAAAATATTGGGAATAAAAATAGCTAATTAGGTTGATAATGTAATAAAAAACCGTTACTGATCACAATCCCTTTTCAGTAAAAATCTTTAGAACTCCCGAGGCAATAGACACCAACTAAGCCATAGTAGAAGGAAAATTCAAAGATATAAATAGCAACACTGATACGACAATATTTTATCCACAGACTAAGTAGAGAGATACTCTCTCGGCTGAAGGACTAGTATCCATAGCCAAGAATAAATTTAAAAAAATATATATTTTGTCTTTCATCAGGTTTACGAATTTGTTTTGAAATTTTGATGTTTTGATATAGTTTTCATTCGAATAAAATGCGTACATGGATAAAGTAGTTTATTATTTATTACTAGAAGTCGTGCTTTCGCAAATTGAATGAATTGAGTCCCATTATGCCTATCGCTTTTGACAACAAACCAAAAGACCTACAAGCGCCTCCTATTATCGTTTTATTAGACCATATCTTATTGTCTCGTCGGAAAACGGCTCATTTTATATTAATTTCTTGTAAAAAATATGTCGTAATAACCTATAACGCCCTAATTTTAATAAAACAATTGAACCAGAAACAGCCGCCTTTTTGTGCATGGGTTCTCACCGACCGTGATATATAGAATGTGGTTATCAAAGGATAACCACGTTTCACTCCAAATTTCAGGCATGTACATGTACCTACTTAAATTTTCCAGCGATTTGACATTTCCAGTGAATCAATCAATATGAAAGTTTATTAAAGGAGACGGCTCATTTCTGCCCCAAGTCGTTTCAAGTTTATGTACTTAATTAGCCCCGGAGACCTAAACAAGTTATTTGATTAAAATAACATATAATTAAATAATTCAAACTGTACATTCAATACTAACCGGCCAAGCGGGGATTGCAAATTGGTGATTAAAAAGTACCTTAATGACTATGTATAAGTAATTTTGTATTAAGGTACTGTAGTTCCATAAAACCAAACTAGATGGCGTTGTACGGCGTTAAAACACGCTACCGAAGTTTATGTGAATTTAAATAAGCCTGTTAGGGTTTAGTTCGTAATTTGTCTTCGGGTTAGTACCCAATAAATAAGTATTACGGCATACTACGGTGAACACTCCTTTCATGATTTCATGTGTACCTATGTGTACAGACTATAGTCAAAGTCAGCCATGGTTTTCTCATTTTAGTTGAGTTGAAGTTTACGTACAGTACTACAGTAAAAATTCGTTTGAAACTCACACAACACATGGAATTTCTTTATTTTTCCAAAGGTTTTGTAATTTTTTTGTGGTTTGGCCGAATCTCCGGTCCTTCTCTGTGTTGAGTCGACATTATTCTGAGCACAGAGCACAGTACGTCGCAAAGTAATGAATTTACTACCTTCTTTTAGTAGTAAGTACATAATAACGTTCTTGAATACCTACTTGCGGCGTTATTTTTTTTCAATGTTTTAGTTAATTTCTTTTATACCCCGCTATGCAGGATAAAAACATAAACGGTTCCTCAGTATATATTAAAAATCCTAAACAATGATCCAATTTTGGTCAAGTCTCTTGCACTTTTTCTGTGGGGCAAATGCCCATGGAAAATGGGCCGTCTCCTTTCTACAAGTTTTATAAATGCGTTCTTGTCAAGTTTATGGGCGTTGTCGAAATGGACTGAAGTTTTATTCGAACATGCTTAGTGCAATGATAGTTGCGTGTACTGAATGATTTATTTTCATTATAAATATTTAATATCATAATAGTATTCAGTACATACAATTAATAGGCGGAAGAATGATTGTATTTGTACCGTAGAAGGCACAAAACTACACGTTTTCTTATTTAAGTTTAATCGAATACATATCTATGGTTAATTATTGCATTAGTGTTAATTTTTCACTAATCCGTTATTTGAAGACTGCACATTGTAAATATATTTTGTGATACATACTTATTTTATTAGTTATTTTCTATTAATTATGAACTAGTGTAAGTTCCATGTTGTGTGTTACTCATATCGGTTATGTTTTGTTTGCAAGTTATGCGCGAATTTGATTATTGTGGATGTTGTAGCTTTTATAAATTGTGAATTTGTATGAAATTAATCCGAGGTGTGGAACGTATTGTCGACGTCGCGATACTGCGACGTGAAATTGGTACTTGCAACTCTTGCCCGAATACTTTAAGATTTAATTTTGAATGGACGTATTCATCAGCCTAACTAGATTTTCCACGTCTTTGGGTGTCTGATGGAACTTAATTCTGACGTCATGAGGCGACGACGTGAAAGTGGTAACTTCAACTCTTACCGAAATACAACACGACATAATTTTAAATGCAAGAGTCTAACAACCAAACAGAGTTTTTGTCTATGGTAGCTAATGGTACCTAATAGCAGACATCTAGAGACGTAGAGGCGACGACGCCAAAGTGGTAATGTTAACTCTGACCAAAATACATTAAGACTTTAATTTAAATTACAAAACTGAAACCGAACCTATTTTCTGTTTGTTAAATTATCTAGCAGGATATTAAGTACTTGAAGAGGACGTTCATTTCACTGTCTGGATCCTCAAAGAGTTCGTGATGCTGATGGTACGATGGGATCATTGGGCGAAGTTGATTCAGACGAACTTGCGTCTCCGTAAACTCTTTTTCTTTATAAGCGACCTGGAACAGTTGACCTCTACTGCCTACCTTTGGGCTAGCGCTGAAGATGTACATATAGATAGTAGCTAAATTACACATACGTAGTATAGATGACACAAACTCGAAGCATAGACAGCTCAAGGGATTCTGTAATACTTGTAAGCAATTTTTGACAACATTTTTTTTGGGGGCACGCTATTTATTACGAAGGTTATAAGTCTATTATTTATTGGAAAATCGGCCACCGGTGTACCTTTGGGGGCATTGCGTGCCCCCACAAAAAAAGCTTTGCTTGTAAGTAATGCCCTACGGACTTAGCAGGAAGGATATGGCACCTGACAACTTGTAGAAATTACTATTAGCTCTACATATCTAGTTGCTACAAGTCGGTAGGTGCCGTATCCTCTCCGTTAGCGTCGTAAGGCACCCTCTTCTGAGGTGTCAGATCGTTCCTTGACCTTCCTGACCGGCGACAGCGTATCAGCCTAAGCCGAGGTGACCTTCTGAGGTGCCCTTGTGCTAATCGACGTGTACCTAGGTACGAAATGTACCTAGGTAGTACCTACTCGTTGAGTAACGTTCTAAGTATTAGGTTAAATGTCCTGCGGCTTCTGAGCTGGCCCAAAGTTCGATAGGTACTTAATTGAAGGGGCTTTAGGACAACTGCCACAAGAGCGCAAGACCCTTTTAAATGTTGATAGAAATCACGTAGTTTTTAGTCAATTTCCTAACGTTTACGTGTCTTTGACGGAGACGTAGGTATTTTAGATACTTCGCCTATTGATCGCTTTTATTACCGCGCATCGACGTAAATCTTATACTTGTTATTTTTGTGCCTATTATTTTGTACTCATATTTTATAGCTTTGGAATTTTTATTTCTACATTAGGCGTCACAAAAACATTTTATGCGCCTACCTATATTACACGGTGAAGGTAGACCAATGGAATTTCAACTTTATTTCCATTACATAAAGTTGTTTTTTCATTGATTCGTACGTTTTTTTAAATTCGTAATTTCCAAGTGTTACATGTTACATGACAAGAAGTGTTTTAAGTTGTTATTTTAATAGATGCAAAAAAAAGCAATGTCGGAAAGCTTTATTGAATGTTGTTATTGTGTCGCTTTTTTATATTCACTAATTGTCGGTTGTAAATACCTATTTTAGTGACGAAAATGTAAATAAAATATTCTCCAAGTAAAAGTGTGTTTTAATCATTTATTAATACCTTATTTGCCCTATTGCTAAGATGAGCATAAGTAGGGGGTGAAGGAGGGGAAAAGAGAAGGCCTCTCACGTTAGAAATATCGTAGGTATTAAATAATACCTACGTTAGAGCTACCCACAAAATTCAAGCCAAATATTTTTTTTCAGATTTTTTTATTTCTTAGTGTAAGATGGTTAGTGTGTGGTGGACAGGTCAACTATGACAACTATGTGCAGTGCGACGGTTTACCCTCGTGATTTAGTTGGCAGCGAACCTGCCCGCGTCGCTTGGAGGTGGGGGTTCGTCCCCATCCAGGACTTTTTGAAGTGAAAACTTATTTTGGTAGAGCGTGTTGCTACGTCACTTGTCGGTAATTGGTGGTACCAACTCGGACACCTTCTTTGGCTCATACACAACAACTTTGCTTAAGAATAAGATCATCACAAGATCAAATGCATAGTTTACGATTCTTTAAAGGTCATAAAGATAAACATTCATTTTTAGGGTTCCGTACCCAAAGGGTAAAAACGGGACCCTATTACTAACTAAGCTGTCCGTCCGTCCGTCTGGCACCAGGCTGTATCTCGAGAATGGTGATAACTAGACAGTTGAAATTTTCACAGATGATGTATTACTATTGTCGCTATAACAACAACTACTAAAAATAAAATAAATATTTAAGGGGGGCTCCCATACAACAAACTTGATTTTTTACCGTTTCTGCGATAGCGAATTGCTATACAGGATTATTGGTAATCAGCCTGAATCCGTTTAAGGGCATGTTCTGTATATTTAAACAAACAACTTTTGTTCTATAACTTTCGTTAAAACTCAGTAGATAACCCAAAAAAAATAGTGTTTGTTGCCTTTTTTTGTACTGTTTAGCGACTTTTTGGTGTTTATTCACTTCGGCACATCATTTTTTGCGCGTTAAATAGCGTACGCGCTCTTGTTACGAAGAGTTCGATGCTTTTAGACCGTGCAAATATTTTTTTATTTTTTTTTGTAAAAGAAAAAAAAACACATTTTTTTTAAAACTGTAGAACAAAAGTTGACGTATTGAATGTACCTAACATCCCCTTAAAATGATGCAGGCTGATTACCAGTAACCCTGTATAGCCTTTGTATACGAAATTCGAAATAAAAGCCAAAACAATGGCACAGAACCCTCCGTGCGGGAGTGCCGGCCGGTTTTATTATATGTATAGAATAGACTGATGTACCCTGAACGCGTTGCTACGCTACCAGTCGGAAATTGGTGGTAGATACCAACTCCGAAACCGTCTTTGGCTCAGGCACAACAACTTTGATGAGGATCATCACAAGATCAAATGCATAGTTTACGATTCTATCTAGTGTCGTGTGAGGAATCTCCATTGTCTAACAATATTTCTCTACTAGCTGAACCGTGCGCGCGTTGCTACGCCATCTATCGAAAATCCGTACCAATTAAAATTTTGAACAAATTCGGTTACGGTTTTAAATTAGGTTCTAATGACGCAACCTATATGCTGCCTATATACAATGGGCCAGTGGAGGCCAACGCGAGTGTCGACAAAACGTAGCATCCACACACTGGGCCAGTGGAGGCCAACGCGAGCGCCGACAAAACGGCACGAGACAAAACGTAGCATCCACACACTGGCCCAGTGCAGACAAAAAAGCGGCACGAGACAAAACGTAGCATCCACACACTTGCCCAGTGCAGACAAAAACGAGGTAGGCCAATAGGAGAACAGGACGGTACTCGCCGAGCGCCTTTGTTTTGTGCACAAAACCGACACCGGTCACGAGAGACGAGTCGAGACAAAACAGCCCTATACACACTGGCCACTTGCCGTCACTCGGCCAGCGAGGCGAGCGACGCGAGTCATCACAAAACGACCCTCCACACACTGGCGTTGGCCTGCACTGGCCCAGTGTGTATAGGCAGCTTTACAAAATAGACACATGCTGTCACGCAACGAATGCTCTCAATAAAGCATTTTTGAAGTGAAAACATCATTGTATCACAAAGTATCATTGAAGTATCAAACTTCTTTAGGCGCGCCTAGACAGATATTTCGTGGGCTGTGAATTGGATTGTAGCGTCACGCTCGGGTATGATAAGAAATCTTCGGGTAAACTCGGGACCATGGCTATTTGCCATTTAGAAATGCGTTAGCCAATTGGAAATGTTGAAAGGGCGTGGCCTCGGCATCATGCCATGGCCATCTAGAAATGCATCAGCCAATAGGAAATGCTGACGCATTTCTAGATGGCCATGCCATGATGCCCAGGCCACGCCCTCCGGTGACACCCGTGTAGTTTCCAAAGTAAGCTATCAAATTCTGAGTTATAAGTTTTCACTTCTATCGGCAGTTCCTATGACTGCCAATTTTTCTTTTTCTGTTTTTGTTACATTTTTCATTCATGCTCCGCTCCTATTAATAGTAGCTTAATGTTAATAGCCTGGCCTTCCTCGATAAATGAACTATCCAAAAGAGACATAATATTTCAATTCGAACCAGTAATTCCCGAGATCCTTGCGTAATCTTGCAAACAAACTCTTCAGCTTTATTAGTAGCACAGACTAGGTAGAGTCTATTAGTAGCTTTATATTAGACAGTGTTTAGACAAGTTGCTTGTTTACTTTTTTCTGATTTGTCAATTTGACATTGATCTTTGATCTATTTGGATTTGGTAAAATCAATTTACCTCGGTAAAATGTTTCGCTTCACAATTGCATGCCAACTTCTTCCTCGTTTACATTGCTATAAAAAGCTTTGATAGTTTCTTTGTTGCCGTATTTATACATATCGTTATTTAAATATGTAAAAGTAGTAAGTAAACGACATTGTGAAAGAAATTGATATACATAACATCCATATTCAATTTCAATCTAACGCGGATCACTGAAACGAAACGCAAGTACCGTTTCGTTATTGGAATATTTTCCAAGTCAGCTTTGTTGGAAAATGGTAGGTTTAATATAAACAAATGCAAATTATTTTATTTTGCAATGTTAGAAAGTTATAGAACTTCGCACACGAGTACAACAAAAAAATCACCGGTTTTTGAATATATAGTAACTCATGTCTGCACGACAACTATTTTGGCGGGTAAAAATGGACATTGTCCTTTGATTACCTAAAATGACGTAACCTTCAAATATAGAGAGACATGTGCTGTCATCTGTCATCACTCATCAGACTTCAGCGCACGCCAAGGAGAATGGCACACGCAGCTAAAGCTTTCGAAGAGAAATATTTTCCCCCGTTTTTGTTACATTCTTCAACCTCCCAACCCTTTTTCCCGCAAAAAAAAGTAGCCTATGTCCTTTCTCGGGGTCTAGTCTATCTGTGTACCAAATTTCATTAAAATCAGTTCACTGGTTTAGACGGTAAATGGTAACAGACAGACAGAGTTACTTTCGCATTTATAATATTAGTAAGGATTTCGAATGAAACTTCGGTGTTGTGTGCAAGGGGCTGCGCAGTAAATGCCTGTGGGAAAAACTAAATCAGAGCGGCCAAATCGTATTACCTACATTTATTAGATGTTTACTATTTGTAAAATTCAATCAAAAATATCAAAAGCTCAGAAATCTCTCTTTGTGTAAGAAAACCCAAAATCCTAGCAAGTGGAATAAAAGTGGGCTTTTTTAATTACCTATTCATATTATCTAGGTTAAATCATTGAACCTAACTTGATAGATCCTATCAGCAGTACCTATGCATTTACTTAAATAAGTCAGATGATAACAGCTAAGTTACTACGTAGGTACAGTGTAAAACACTAAGCGTCGCCTCACACGGGCCACCGACCACAGCCACAAATCGCCGCCACCGATCTATTTCCTATAGTTTTCATACATTTTATATGAACTCGCCGCACACGGTGACACCAGAGCTCGTCACTTGCGGTAAAACGCCGCTTCAGTTCTAGTGGTCGGAACCGGATTCTCGCCCACCGGCCACAAACTTATTCTTGACAGAGTGCTTAGCACTCGGTATGTATGTATGAGTCTGATGTTTCCATCTTAGCTAAGTTAGGATAAGGTTTCTTGCGTCCTGCGCAGTCTGCTGTAACCCTAAGCCTAAGGTAGAAGGGCCAAATTGAAGCCAGCTACTATGTAGATATAAGAGAAACATCCGTTAAAAAAAATTGGTCAGTGGTTAGGGGCAAAGGATCAGGGGGATTAATAGGGATGTTAACACTAATCACATATTAATGTGCACCATTAATGTTATAATAGTCGAAAATTACACTTCAATTACTTAATATGACTTGGTAAATTTAGTATAAACTATTTTATTATTATAAATTATTAATTTAATGCTACAAGTATATTTATAATCTGTTGTCAAATATGTTAATATCCCTATTAAGTGTTATAACCGGGTTGCCAAAAACTAGGGTTTTTTCATGTAAACACTTGTGTTGTAAGTATGTATGAATATATTATTAATATAATAACAATAAACCTGATTGCAAAGTTTCGCCTCTGACACATGAGGCCCGAAAGCAAACTGGCTCAATCACAATTATAACAAGCCCATTAGGCTGCACACACACACTCATTCACACATACACCTGAAAAATATTTCCCTCTTTATAGGCAGTCTATTAAGGTGCGGCTTTTGCTAGACTAATACAGACCTCAATTCATTGTTGTATGATGATTAAACCGAGTCCATTTCATTCAAAGGAAAATAAGTGAAAAACACTAATATAGTAGGTAATTTCAATAACGCCGAAAGATTGTGTGTATGTTTTTCAATAATAACGGCAGAACGGATTTAAAAATTATATACATAGTAAGTACATTACCCGGTTTAACGCAGGCTCTTTTATGATAAGTATTACTCTGAGGCTGGTGGTTTAGGTCATGGATTTTCCCGTGGACAAAAAAAGGCTCACTGAGTGAGACAAAAATCAAACATCAACATGATTAGCCCACCCGCCGCGATATTTAATACCGCATTTCCAAAAATCAACGAGCGACCAATACCAACGAAATTACTCACACGACTTTGATATTAAACATTTAGCCACGTTTGAAATCAATTCAGAGTACTGTCTGGATCAGCCTGGCAAAAATCGTTCTTAAAATGTAGCACATAGGATCGTAATGGCCTGCACTCAGGTGTAGGTTGTGCTAGTCGGTGTCGCTGCTCTGACCAGGGACGTAGTCTCCATCATCTTCGTCTGATATGTCGAGGTCGTCTAAATCTTGGAATAGGGACTCGTCCACTTTGACTGCGTCACCTGAAAAGAGTTAATTTTTGATGGGCAAGTGGCATTGAAGTTACGGCTGGTTTAGTCGGGAGAACGGCGACCGCCGATCCGGAGAGCCCGGGTTTAAATCCCACGTGCACCACTGTCTTTTCAAACTCATATGCGTAATGCTGCTAACTTAAAACAGTGAAGGAAAACATCGTGAGGAAACCGACATGTAGGTACCTTGAATCTTTTGATCATGTGTCATCTACCCACCCAAAAAAATACAATTTAGTATGCATTAGACATGCATACTAAATTGTACAATGAATATAAAGAAAAAATAAATTGGCAGTCATAGGAACTGGGGATAAAAGTGAAAACTGATGACTCAGAATTTGATAGCTTACTTTAAAAACTACGCGGGTGAAACCGGAGGGCGAGGCCATGAATGAGCATGACCAATGGGAAATGCTGACGCATTTCTAAATGGCCAATGGGTAATGCTGACCCATTTCTAGATGGCCAATGGTCATGATCCCGAGTTTACCTGAAGATTTCTTAGCATTCCCGAGCGTGACGCTAGAATTCAATTCAGACCCCACGAAAAATCTATCTGTGGCGCGCCAAAACAAGTTTTTACTTTTAAAATGTGTGGATTTGCACCAGTGTTTCAGTTTGTTCTAAAGTTTTTTGGCTACGTCACCTTAATATTGTAGAAACCGTCAGATTATAAACTAATGTCATCAGGTTACAAACTAACCTAACCTACTGTGAGATTATAATCTCACAAGTTAGATTATGTTTTGTCGATCTGTGTTGATAATTTTACGGCGACAGCTATACTTCTAGTACCTGAGTGAACGAGCTTTGCTCGGTTTAAAATACTTAGATACCTACACATAAAGGGCTCCAAGTAATAGATCGAACCCGGAGCTACTAATTCATGAATGCCTTGACCGCCCGACTTCCTGTCTGAGCTATTATGCTGTCGCGTCACGCGGCGAAATTTACCTTCGCATTCTATTGTGACAGTTTTTCATTGTCGAAAAACGCGCATAACATGCGTTTTTTAAAAATGAAATGCATGGTCGATTTATCGTCCCCGAAACCCCCTGAATACAAAAGTTCATCAAAATTGTTCGAGCCATTTCTGCGATTCAGATTCTATATATATGTATGGGTATATATATACAAAAATTGCTCGTTTAAAGATATAAGATATTAAGTATAATCAGGTACATACCATCATCAAGGAATTTGAGATCCGACTCATTGAGTGTGGTGTCTCTGAGGAAGAGATCTTTGCCTGTGAGCTTGTTTTTTTCCTTGCCTTCTCGTTCCCGTTTCGCCTGAATGCCTGTGTCAATATCGAATTGCTTTCTCCACGCAAGGAAAGATTCCACTGTCACTCTGGTGCCTTCAAATCTTTTCTGTAATTATAACATTTCAACAATTCAAAAGACTGGTTTTCCTATTTAATGTGATTGTGAACTGGAAATGAATTTACTCGTACATTAATTTAATCTGTTGCACTTGTAATTTTCATTATTATAACAAATAAACAGTGAAATGACTGATAATGATTATGACACTCAAGGGACTGTGCATATTTTGATTTTATAGAGAGTTGTTGTTAAATGGAAATAAGAAAAAAATATTATACAAAAGACAAAAAACAAAAGACTGTATTAGACAAAAAGACAAAAAAAACAATTCTTAATTGAACGTTTTTGCATATAGTCTGTTATTTTCTGTTGCAACAGTAATTATGTTGATTTTTTACTTATTTTATTCGTATTTTACAGTCATGCAAGCATGCAAGGCTTGCAAATTTGAAAACAAAAGAATGGATTTCTTAGAAAGTTTGGTGTGTACGAAGCCAACAGTTAAGTTTATTGCCTAGGATAAAGTTACAAAAGAATGTGCCAGTTTTAACTAATTTTGGCAACTTAAAAAGTACTTTTTATTTTTTATAGAGTGAGTAATTGTACGGAATACAAGCTAAACCAACTAAAGTCTAGTAATTTTGACACTTTCGGGAGTTTGTCAATAAATCCAGTGACGTTACATAGCGTTTACACTGTAATTTGATTATATTGGTGTCTTCTATCACTGCTATTTAATTTTAATTTAATAATATTCTAGTCAAGAGTGAATCAGTTTCATTTAAGATAATATACTCCAGCACAGACCACATTGTTACTTATCAAGCGAGAAGGATGTCGAGTGCAAAGCTATATTTTGCAAAAAAAAAAATTAAACAAAGGTACCTGTTCTGCTTCCTCATCAGCCTTTTGTTTGGCTAGTATCTGCTCTTCTCTCTCTTTCTTCACATTATCCCATTTCTCATTGAGCCATTCTTGTCCGGCAGACACTAGTGTAAACACCATAACCATTCCTAAGTTTTCCTTGCCCTGAGAATAAAGTAAATTTAAACAAGTACTCATTATTAAATTAATTGAAAATAACCCCCAACACAATTGGTTCAAATTTTAGGTTACACATACGTTTGCGTGTAAAGGCCGATTAACATCAGACGAGCAAATGCTCATTCTATCCCCACTGTATCAAATTCATTTGGTGTAAACAAATGTAGAACATTCTTTCGTTGTTTTGTTTGCGTTCGGAAAGATTCTATGGAATATCTAATATGAAAAACGCTAAGAATGATCTTTCGTTTACACTAAAAGATCGAGAAATAATGCTCTTGTTCCAGCTCTAGCTCTATGTTCGTTCAGTTTAAATCGGCCTTATCGCATACACACATGATACATCTGATATCTACCCTCACTTCCCTTTTGGTCGTAAAAATGCTAATACATTTGAAATTACAGGGCATACAGATTAAAACAATTTATATCTCTGGGTGATGAGCATGGTGCAGTACTAGGTAATGATTAGGAATCTTCATTCAATAGCTCATCAATAGCATATCAATAGCTGCATGTCACTGTGCTGTCATGGTCAGACTATAATATCTCTATAACATCTCGTCACTCTATAATATAAATAAAACAACACCTACACCAAATTTCATGAAACATTAGCTGTTTCACACAGAACGATCAATTAAATCACCCTTAAAAAAAAACAGTTCATACTATTGGGATCCACAACATCACAAACAACACAGAAAAATTATTACACACTGTCGTTTTTGCGTGGGTTTACAAAAAAAATCCTTTATTTCATTATTTCCCGAGTTTAAAATGAAACATAAAGTTGGATAATTAATATTATGTAGATATGAGAGGATTAACATGTCTTTTTAATTATTTATTATTGGCTGGCTAGGATTGGTTCGTGATAGTTATTGCCAGTTGTGGTAAAACATCCTCCATTTTCCAACTTTCTATTTTTTGTTATCATATTGCAGACCCAATTGTCGCTTACGTCAGACAAGATGGATAAATGCATGCTTTTACAATCATTTACTTATAATGACACTAGCAGCACCCCACGGTGTTATCCGCGAAGTTTCCTTTCCCGTTGTTTTTCTGGGATAAAAAGTAGCCTATGTGTTCTTCCAGACTATAAATCTATCTGTGTTCCAAATTTCAGCCCAATCCATTCATACGTTAGGACATGATTGAGCAACTAACATCCAAACATCCATACATTGACATTTATAATATTAGTAGGACATGTACATTTTTTTTAAGACTGAGAGCCTTAGTATCTAAACTAGGTGTATCTTGTCTGTACATGTGACAAAAATTATGCAAAATAATAAAAATATTTGATGAAATATTAGGCAAATGTTCTTAAGACTTACAATGTTAGTTTCTAGCAAAGATTGAATCAAATACATACAATTCAGCAAAACATCCCTTTCATAAGTTTTATGAGTTCAAAAATATCTTTAGTTAGGTGATACACAATTTTTGGGGAAACTGTCAACTAATACTTATAAAATTCTAAATTTAATATTGAGCACTCTGGGATCACATAGGTCACATTGATGAAAGTTTTTTTAAATCAGTCCAGTAGTTCCTAATATTGACACATTCAAACAAAAACCCTATTCACCTTTATCATATTGGTATAGATTTTCTTCCAGTAGCGAGAAAGCAGTGTCCGGTCATTTGATTTAAACCTTATGCACAACAATATTTGTATGATACTAAACTACATTGCAGATTAAAATGACATTTACCTGTTCAGCCAAATGTGTGAGTATCTCATCTTTCTCAACGATATCATCAAAATTTTCTTCATTTTCAATTTCTATCTCAGGTAGTTCGTCGGGGTACTTCGCTGTATAAGTAAATACTAGCTGGCACGCCAGACCTTCCCCGTCGTCGAAACCTTCCGATTTTATTGGTATACTGAACTTGTGGAAAGGTTTTGATTCTATTACTGAAATTAAAATGATAGTAGTTGTAAACATTCAAACTTATTTAACTTTTATCAAAAGTAAAGCCGACATAACCAAGAAATTGTTGTGTAAAGTTTATACTTACTCTGCATATCTCCATAATAAATGGAGTCTAGGGCTTCTACTTCACTGCTTTGTTCGTAATTGTAATCCATTTTAATATTATTCAACTAATCTTTCGTAACAAATACAACTTCTAACACGTTCAAGATTGCATTTCGTTTGGTTTATTCACAGATTATTAGGTATTTTCATCGTACATAGTTATTAGCAGATAGCCGACGTAGTGTTACTAGTGTTGCGAAAAGAAAAACTTATTTAAGTATTGTTTCCAGTTTCCAACGTCTCAGTGAGACAAGAAATATTGAAGAGAGTACAAATTCTCGATTTATTGTTTAATATAAATTTAATGTAACATGTTTCGGGATCAAGTCTGTCTACTAATTAAATAAATTACACAATTAACATGAATCGAGTAGAGCGAATTATGCAAATATGTACTAATATACGTATACTACGTACTAATAATATGTAAAATACTTTGAATCGCAGCTGACATAGATACATAGATTTTGTTCTTAAGATAGTAATAGTTGATTTTTTCACCTCATTTGATAAAATGATGTTCATAGTGTTCGACGGAAGATTTTTTGTTTGGATTGTTGAGCAAAATTACATTGAAAATGCGCATCCATATAGGTAGACTAATATTGTTTTTGAGGTGAAAACTTCTTTAGGCGCACCGCACACACTTTTTTCGTAGGATGTACCTAAGTAAGTAAGTGAAGCTGAACCGTCACGTTCTGAGGTGAAAGGCTCAATTGCATGAACTCAGCATCACGTGAGTGTCCTCAAGCGGGAAAAATACAGTCTGCTGCTCTTCACTGCTGTGTTGGTATGTTTACTTTAATAAATGTAAAGATTTAAGTGTTGTTATAAATAAAATTATTTGCAATTATTTATTCGTTTTTTTGAATTGCTAGCATCACAAAGCAAGCATAATCACGTTAATTTCTGGGTAGCGATTTCTAAATCCATTCGGTTGCATCCGCCACGGAATTTCATGTCTCGGTCTTTGTCTTATCTGTTTAGCGTGACAGAGACAGGGATTGTCATTCCGATTCCGAACCATTCGGATTGCATTTAAAATCGCTACCCAGATTTGTTTCTCATTAATGGTTCTAATACAATCCATAGTAATACATAACACAACATAAAAAAATGTCCATTCATAATATAAAAATTACGATGGTCATATGGTCAATAAAGTTTTCACTTCTGCCGTGCGGTCTTAACACAATTTTTATTCCTTTATTAGTATTGCAACGTGGCTTAAAGTTTTATACGCAGACGTTTTAACACTTAACTTTAAATTTTTCCTAGCATTAACTATTACTAATTATCTTACATGGGTCAAGTTATTGCAGGGTTAGGCATACATTTCTGTTTGTTTTATCTGCGTTGATTCAATGTCAGTATCATAATATACTCATTTAGTATAATATAATATCTCATAACTTTTCTCGCCCCTATTTTCTTTGTGGATGATTTTGACATCTAAAAGCTATTTGACGTTCACAGTTCTATTGTTTTTTTGTTCAGTTTTTGGCTTGAACTCGCAGCTTTAATTTTTTTTTCTTATGGCTTCCATTCGGTAAGATCACCGCAATTTCGCCAGCATACAACTTTTCTTTTGGCGCACTACACACACATTTTTCGTGGTCTGACAATGAAGCTTGTCGTCACTTTCATAAATGAATGAAATCTTCGGGTGAACCCTGGACCATGGCCATCTAGAAACGCGTTAGCATACCCGCGTAGTTTTCAAATTGAACTATCAAATACTAAGTTATAAGTTTCACTTCTATCGGTAGTTCGGTAGTCCCTATGAGTGAGATTTTTTTTGTTTGACTGAGTAATGTTTTCATTCGATTACATTTGGATTACATGGGCGACGGTCAGGGGCGTAAGAGATCAGACAGGCGCATGAGGTACTTACACCATCACTGTCAGCAAAGATAACTTAATTACAGTGGCGGCATTAGGGGGTGGCGAACAAGGCAATCGCCCGGGGCCTCGCTCTTGCAAGGGCCTCGCGCAAAAACCCAAGCAATAAAAAAAATGAAACAAAGATATGTAAGTACCTATACTGCCCACCAGAGACTAAAGAGCAGTAACAGCCCTTTTGTGATTTTTCGTTTTATTAGTGATTCTGAAAGCGGGTTTCTTAAGCTTTCTATTGAATTAACTTACTTATTTCTAAGACTATTAGAATGGTTTTTATTTAACAGTTTTCACTTACTGCAAACGAAAAAAATTAACAATTTGGCGTGATTTCCCAACTAAAATACAGTATAAATTATACTGCAGATTAAATTTTAAGGTTTCATAACTAAAATGCAGTAAGCAATATAATTTTACAGTTCTTTAGATAGTTTTATATTTCTGGAAAAAAATTAAAAAAATAATTAATACGCAGTAAAATTTACCGCCATACAAGCTATTTTTACTGCAAATTAAGAAAATACAATTTATTGTCACGAACTCCCAACTAAAATGCAGTAAAATCAAAGCTTGTCGCATTTTAGTTGTGAATACATAACATTCTTTTATCATTATAAACTGACTAACACGCAGTAAAATACAGCATTACTGCAGATTAGTTTGGATAGCATAATGACACAGATATGATTATTCCTAGCTAAAGTGCAGTTAATGTTTTAAATACTGCATTTTAATTGGGATCAAGTTTAACAAATTATAGTAAATTAAACTAATTTAAACGCAGTATCAAGCTGATACTGCATTTTAGTCGGTTTGAATAGATAAAACTTTATTTGTGAGACAGAGTGTGCAAAGGATTTACTGCTAGATTGCATGCGATTTGACTTAATTAATCAGTCGCTCCAGTGAACCGTGCCAGTGTGGACGTGCCCGTCGGCGTCGCTCGCACTGCTTACGTTTTTTTGGCGACAGGATTTGGCGGGTAAGATTACATAATTATATTACTTAAGTTTATTATGATTAATAAAACTTTTATAGTATTAAGACGTACTTTAAACAGATACTTTAACTAATAGGTTATTTTCTATCCTTACATAAAATGTTTCGTGTGTTGAATAACTATCATTTGTTTGTGTTTGGATGGTTTTCTATTTATGTATTATAAGTATTTATTGACTTTAAAAAGTAGTATCTATGTACCTATATCAATCAGTAGGCCAATTATTCTCGTAACTCGTAACTAATGGTAACCTATGGTTTGACTTTTAACGAACTGAGTTAGAATTGAGATTATATTTTGAATAGACTAAAAATAGATAGGGTAGGTATTCACCTAACCATACATTAATACAGTTCAGTGTCGCTATGATCTCATTCTAAATTCAAATTATTCTAGGTACCTGTCTACAATCTCATTGCAAACTTAACGGCCATACACTTGCGTCAAATTTATGTTTGGTTGATATACCGTTTTGCCGTTTTAGCATTTTAATCAAGTTTCAGTCCATTTTCGATTTCAAAATAATTTAAAACTTTAGTATAAATGTAAATTAAAATTAGTTTTAATGTACCTATACTAGTCAGTAAGTACTTACCAATTCTCGTTTATCTTTCTGTGCAGGTTCATCAATATGAATGTGAGATCAAAACAAATTATGTCACTGCTAAGCAATTTGGAAAATGACGTCTTACCACCGGATAGAATGATATCGCAGCTACCTCATCACGATAACAATGACTCGCCTCCAAAAGCAATATTAAGGGATGTGCATAAAAACAACGACTCTGTCGTCCAAAATATTGATTTGAGCAAAATCTCTGAAGCAACACAACACCACTCCATAAATCTGCCAGAAGCTCACCAGGACAGCTTAATTAGTAATCTCGTGGATACAGCGACCTTTGATCTTTTATGTAATGAAACGCTGCCTTCAACATCATTCTGTGATTCATTCATAGAAGATTCAGATGATTCTGTAAAAGATAAAAACTATGTTCCTGAGCCATCTTCAACATCGTCGAGTTTAAGAGATTTAGATATCACAAACGATCCAGCAGAAATTCAGGTCAACAATGTCAATACCCAGCCAGCACAATTACCTGTTGTGAAAATACGGAATAAGTCATGTAGGAAACGTAAAAGTGAACTTCAATATGCCAAAAACATACAGAAATATCCGGTGCGAGAACAAAATTTATGTAAAAAACTATGTACTATACATTTTACTAAAGAAGATAGAAAAAAAATTAACAAATATTATTGGTCTTTGAATTGGGAACATCAAGGAATATTTATCAAAAATCTTGTGACGGAGGAGGCTTGCAAGAAAAGTACAAAGAATTTGAAACGACCACGAAACGTAACTTACAAGTACAGTTTAACAAAAAGAGATACAGAAGAACTATCGCATGAGGTATGCAAAGTATTTTTTTTAGGCACTTTAGGATATGACAAAAAAAATGACAGGCGTGTAAATTCTGTCCTGAAAAAGTCAATTTTAGAGCAAAAGGATAATAGGGATGGCCGTAATTTGACAAATTGTCATGCTATAGATCGTACTTTGATCACAGCTCATATTGAATCGTTCAATCCATGTGTGCATCATTATAGACGAGTGCATGCACCCAATAAGAGATACTTGCCCAGTGACCTTACAATTGTTGATATGTATGGAAACTTCCAAGAGAAGTACCCCGAATTCAAATGCAGTCTTGAAACTTACAGAGATCACTTGACAAACAAAATGAACATTTCTTTTGCTAAGCTCGGCCATGAACAATGCGAGACATGTGAAACCTTCAACCTCCATAACCTTGATCATGTAAAAGAACCGTGTAATGATTGCCAAATTTGTAAGACCTACGCTCATCATAAAATTAAGTATACACTAGCCCGAGAGATGTACGATGCAGATACAAAGGCTAATAGTCAGCGTAATACTGTAATTGTTTCTGTGGACCTCCAAAAAGTAATAATGTTACCTCGCATTGATACCTTTAAAGCAGCTCTGTTTTGCCCCAGGCTTATGGCGTACAATGAAACCTTTGTACCTCTAGGAAACTTCAAGAAAGGTCACGTATTTGCAGCAGTTTGGCATGAAGGAGTGGCAGGGAGAAAGCAAGAAGACATCACTAGTACATTTAAAGCATTCTTACTAAATAATCGTGATGCAGAGCACATCGTTTTATGGCTTGATAATTGCTCGGCACAAAATAAAAACTGGTGTTTTTTTACTTTCTTGATAAGTATAATTAACAACTTAGAGATTTCTGCCACAACAATTGAACTCAAGTTTTTTGAACCGGGCCATACTTTTATGTCCGCCGATTCCTTCCACCATTTTGTAGAGCAGTCGATGGACAAAAAGGGTAAGCTGTACGATTATCAAGACTTTTTAGAAGCTGTTGAAACATCATTGAAATCGGGGAAGGTAGAAGTCAAAAGTATGGAAATAATAGATTTTGTTAATTTTAAATCTCATATTTCACATAAAAAAAACAAAGATATAGATGGAAACCGGGTATACATCAAAGATATTGTACATCTTATGGTAAAAAGGGGAAGTCATAGTTTCTTTTACAAAAAGAACTTTGATGATATAGAATTCAAAGAACTATATTGTCTCAAATCAAAGAACTTGCCTAATTTTACTGTAAAAACTGATCCTAAAGGCATTGATAGGGAAAGGAAGCGAAACATCTTAAACGTATTAGGGCCGCTTATTCCACCAAATAGATTAATCTTCTGGAAAAATCTTTCTGTTGGTTCTACGTCACAAGAACCAGAAGAATTTAATTTTGATATTGATGAATAATCTTAAACTGTTAATGTGTTTTGAATTTATTTTTAATAGTCTGTATTTTTTATCTTCAAATTCTAAGAAACAATGTGCCTTAAAGTTAACTTAAGACTGATTATTAATAAGTACAACAAAAGAACTAAGTAAATATTTTTCTGATCTGTTTTGATAATTGTATGATACATACATTTTAATTATTTTAAATCTAGTAGTAAGAATAATAAGAGGCTTCAAAAGCTAAACTAAACCAATGTTATTTTTAAAGCGCGTTAATATACTGTTAAAAATTACTTTTAGAAACTAATTATGTACCTACCTAATAACCAAGGCTTGTAATGCTTTGTGTGTGATGATTGTTTTACTTTAATGTTGATCTCAAGATTATGTCTAGTAGTAAGAATAATAAGAGGCTTCAAAAGCTAAACTAAACCAATGTTATTTTAAAGCGCGTTATACTGTTAAAAATTACTTTTAGAAACTAATTATGTACCTACCTAAGACTTACCAAGGCTTGTAATGCTTTGTGTGTGATGATTGTTTTACTGTAATGTTGATCTCAAGTTTATGTCCACCTTTATAATACTCACCTACATTTACTATCTAAATTTTATTGTTAAACATAAAGATACATTATGTTATATATGTTAATATTAAGAGAAAACTGTCAAAGGAGGTTGTGCATTCTGCGCAGGGTCCTTTATTAATTAGATGTTTTTTTTTATTTTTGATATGTAAATTTTACATAAGTGAGTTGAATTATTGTGATTAAATAATAAGAAATAAACGGTCTTTAAAATGTGAACTAGCTATTTTTCTTACTGCACTAGTAAATTGAACACTTTTTTCTTAAAAAACTAACTAAAATGCAGTATTTTTTTGACCTTACTGCATGTTAGTTGGGTTTCTTGACAAAATAACTGATCCAAACGCAGTAATAGGGCTTTTTGCTGCATTTTACTAAGTTTAAAATGGTATTTTTTACAAAAAAGGCTATGCAGTAATAGGCACCAAAAAGAATAAATGGCCATAATAAATTCAGTTATTAAGATATATTTTTTTTTATTGCTTTAACGTGTGAACCTATGCCTTTACAACCTTTCTGCATTCAAATTTTTTTGCTTATACATTCTGTTGATTTTTTAAAATCAATTCTTAACTTTAAATGCGTTTTACTCGAAATCGTGATTTTGCTGTTACTGCACTTTAGTGTATGGTGGGCAGTATAACAAACATTACAACTATTCTTTTTTTTTAATTTTGTTTATATCCTTCATTAATTATTCAGGTTTTATATAACATAGCGGTAAATTAAAATAAAGTTAGTTAACTAATTAAATAATTCAAAACATTATAGAATAACTTTTTATGTAGGTGGTACTAGTAGTTCAATATCGAAATAATGTAGTCCTGAGAGTTATTGAGGAATTCGATGACAGGATGACACAAGATCGGCTTTTATGCTTTGCTATTCTTTCATTCAAAATTTTAGTTTAAGTACTTTTACTTTACCTTAAATATCAATTTTACAATGTATTATCTATATCATATCAGTAGGTACCTGTTAATTTTGTAAATCGTTGAATGTAAAATGTATCACTTTTATGTACTAAGTACAACTTGAGCATTTCTCGTCAAATACGACAAATATACACCTAAACCAAACAACCAGACCTATTATTTTTGCAATACATATTTTTTACGAACAAAGACTTGCCGCCCGGGGCCTCGCAAAGACCTGCCGACCGGAGCCTCGCAATGGGTAAAGCCGCCACTGCTTATATAAATAAAAGCGATATTATGTTAAATAAAAGCGGCCAAGTGTGAGTCGGGACTGGCCCATGAAGGGTTCCGTAACAGCAAGTAACATAAAACATAGGTTCTTATAGTTCGTTAAAACTTTGATCGACGTTTTAATAATTATGACGGGATTCTACTCTAGAACTACACTTCGCTCTCGGTTAAAAAAGACGTGTATAAAAAGCTTCTACCCGCACCCACTATAATTTTTTTATTGGTTAGTGACTGAACGAACAGGACACGTGTCTGATGAAAATCAACATACAAGCCTGCCCATAACAGCACAATAATAAATAATAAATTTATTAAATAATAATAATTTTATTTAATTACCCAATAATGTACACCAACATGCTTTGTATCTTAATTTAAATAACTGATTACAATGCTAATTATATTAAGCATGCCGGCATTAGCCAAAGCTTGGTTAGTTTACAATAGTAATAATAATTCACAAGTGACCAAATAATGTAAATGAATACTTAAATTTACTATGCTTTATACAAATAATTACAAAACTATACATTGGGATCAAATTAAAATTAAGCATGCTTTCCGATTATATAATTTTCACATATTATTATAGTAATTCATTTTTGTTTTCCTAAAAATGACAGTATTTGTTTGTCTCCAAAGGCACCTGAACTAGCTGGAAGCTGTATTTCAGGTACCAGAAACAATGTCACGTACCTATGTATTGGTACATGAAGAGTCCTAATCCTTACCTAGCATTGCACCATATTAAAAATAGGAGCAAATTAAGTTTAAAAGTTGAGTTTTTAATTTTATATGTTTATGCTAGGCGTCTCACCTGATGTTAAGTGACGTTGAGGTCTGCGATGGAGCTTGGTTACTTACCTAGAAGAAACCGATTCACTCTCGGTTTGACTTCTAGGTGCACTCTAAAGGCTTGTTCGCATTAGGCTAGTAAATTAGTCTAGTAGCGAGTAATTTAGCAACTAAACGTGTATGAACAGTAAAAATTTAGTCGAGTAGTCTAGTGAATGATTTAGTCGAGTCAATCCATTTTGTTCTATTTTCAACGGGCGAGTAGCATCCCCACCACGCGTCTGTGCTCTCTGGTTCATCGGCTAAACGAGTGCGAACCTGTCAAATTAGTCGAGTTCATTAGTTGCCGCATCTCTTTACTAACTAGTCTGTGGTTGCCGCCAAAATGTCGTTTCGCTGGAGTGAAGATGAAGATACTACATTAAAATTTGTTTCTTTATATGTGGAACATGAATGTTTGTGGAATGTTAAGTTGTTAAGTCCCCGCTCTATAAAAACAAGCAAATAAAACAAGCGTAATCAGCTTATTTATTTTATTGCGTTGTAGACGCTTCTTACTCACTACTCATGTTGCAAAACGCTACTTACTCACTTGTGAACTGTACTAAAGCACGGTGCGAACGACTTTTGAATAGTAGCGAGTATTTTAGCCACTAAATTACTCTCTACTAGACTAATACACTAGCTTAATGCGAACAAGCCTTTAGTTTGGGACTCACTGACAATTTATGTGACGTGTGTATTTACATCGAAATTTAAATTATAAAACGTACTTTCTTGTATTGTATTTTGTTTGGTAACTTTACTATTCTATAGTGCCAGCTTAAATTAAATCCAGTGCTAAAAGAATCTAATGCCACTTGGATGACATCGTCAGGAGGGCGTGGGTGAACAATGAGTTTTGCGAAATCTCCTTAAATGGTTGCGATTCGCTGCAGCTGGGATTATTTTTTAAAATTTTGGGGAATTTGGAAATCGGGCATCGGCAAGTCGGCAACCCTGGGCGGATTCTCAGCGGCGCCGGCGTTAGTTCCCGCTTTGGCCACGTGCCATTAGCATAGCATAAACAGCCCACTAAATGTTCCCACTGCTGGGACTTGGGGTCTTCTCTCGCAAGGAGAGAGTCAAGACCATAATTCACCGCGCTGGCCCAGTGCGGGTTGGTAGATGACACATGACTTCGGAAGATTCTAGGTACATTTTATCATTCATCGGCTTCCTCACGATGTTTTCCTTCACCATTTTAAGTTAGCGGCATTGTGCACATGACTTCGAAAAGACAGTGATGCGCGTGGTTTTGAACCCGAGGCATAGAATAGATAATATAGATAGAACGGACACTCCCCACCCCCCGCCAATTTCAAGCTTCCTCCCCCTTGCGGACGCGAGGCGGACTCAACGAAGGGTTATTATATCGGACGATAATTTTCTATGAGAATACGACCATGATGCTGTATTATTTAACAAAATGGTACCAAATTTTTCGTCTATTATACGAAACAAGAATAAGAGATTTTTAATTTCATAAGAATTTCTACAAAGATTGAATCATTTTTATAAACTGTGTTAAGCTTTTCTGGTTAGAAGTACGCGCCAACACTGAAGTCCTGTGACGAAATTATTAAACTCGTTGTTTTTAAACTGCGGCTTTCGTTAATCGTTGTGAAATATGTCAGTGGCGCCAATAACTTATGGTAACGTTTTCTCTTTGGGTAAGTGTACTTAACTAAAAATCAATTCGTCCATGGTACCTTTATTATCTCCTATTTTGTTTTAAATCTTCTCCCTTCTGATTGTTGATGAAAGTTATATTTACCTACATTAAAGATTGAACACTAACTAGGTAAGATTGTAAGCCACTTAACACAGGCAGGTGAACTCACGGGTCACAGCTATTCCATAAAATAATTTAGTAACCCTAGATGACACGCACACATGCGTAAATGTGTTCGAACGACATATGCGTAGTTGTGTGAGTGTAGGTATGTCGACTTCACCGTTTGTTTGGAGTTTAGGCCGAGTGTCCGGGGTGTGCCCGAGGTCTCCGGATTGGCAGTCGCCGTTCTCCCGACTAGACCAGTCGTAACCTACATTACAACACGTGCAGGCCCGCCGCAACGGCGCGTGCAAGGCGTGCACCGCACGCGGGCGGCACGCCCAGGGGGGCGGCAAACCGAGCGACTCCTCAAGTATTTGAAGTCATTGTCATAATCTCATAATACCTACCCCACCATAGGTATGTATAAGAAATATCATAGCACGGGAAATATGACAAAAAAACGCAAATACCGCCATCTATTGGCGTCCGTTAACTAAGATGCAGTACCAAACGTATCCCGTTATTGCAAGAAAATCAGGGGGTCTACCGCCTAACGAAAACGCTTTGACATAGCTGTCTCTTTTCTTCTCGTTTGAAATGAAAAAGACGGCAATGTTAGGCGGTAGACCCCCAGGTCTGGGGAAGTTAAAATAATAATATAATCTGCGGGAATCCCCTTTAGAGATTTTTTCCCCTTTCCCAATTGGAAAGTTTTAGGGACACACCTAGAGTCTTTTACGGTTATGCAATCGAACTTATGATTTGTGCTGCAATTATTAAGATAATGTTTCTTTTGACTTTTTTTGGCTTCGGATTAGCTAATGATATTATTTAAATTTGATTTTGTGATTATAATTCAATTATCCGCCAGTAAAAAAACAGAAGTGCAGAGGAATCGTAATTATGGTAAGTACTTACGCTTATTTATAGACTTATCACAACAATTACTGTTCAAAAGAAAAATAAAATAAGGGATTTTAATTCTTAAAAAATATTCTTTGCTAACGACGGAATTTTGTAAGTTTGAAGTGTATGTGTATGTATGTGTGTCTGTCTCGCTGTGGCAGCATAGCCCCCGAATAGAGTAGGTATGTAACTGTTTTTTTGGAAGATTAATTTGTTGGATTATTCGGATATTGTCGGGTTTTAGCTACCCTACTAATCTTACCTACTAATATTATAAATGTCAATGTATTGATGCTTGAATGTTTGTTGCTCAATCACGTCCTAACGGATGAACGGATCGGGCTGAAAAAATAGATTTTTGAGCGACTTTTAAATTTAACCTAATCTACGGGACGAACATCAAATGTTTTAAACGTAGGCATAGTTTTTAGGAAAAGCGAAATTGTTGTATTTACTATATTCCAAGCCAAGGACGTTTAAAAAAGACGTTTTTTTTTTGTCCATGTTCCAAGCATAAAAAAAAAAAAAATATTCTACTTTTGTGACAAGAACGCCTAGGTTGTGGAATGCCTGAGTAGTTTCCCAATGGTTACAATCTTGGTGTCTTTATATCGAGAATGACTCAGTTTCTTCTAGGTAAGCACCCTCCATAGTAAATCGTATGGTCGCTTAATATCAGGCTAGATGGCGATCTAGTCGGTTAAAAAAAATTACTCATTTTTTAAACCTCTGGTTTTTCACAAATAATTTATAAAACAAAAATTTACCAAATCATTCTAGCCGTTCTTAAGTTTCAGCATCACTAACGAACAGCATTTGATTTTTTTACATGTAATGCATAATAAGGTAAAATATAGATTTAGACATAGTTTTACACATTAGTAAACAAAAATAACATCTAGGTAGGTACATAATTATTTAAAATACATGTTTTATCTTCGCTCAATATTTTATTTTCTCCGCCGTGTTGCGAAAATATTAACTAGGTATGTTTTTAGGGTTCCGTAAAACGTAAAAACGGAACCCTTATAGGTTCGTCATGTCTGTCTCTCTGTCTGGCTGTCCGTCCGTATGTCACAGCCACTTTTTGCCGAAACTATGAGAACTACACTGTTTGGTAAGTAGATGTATTCTGTGAACCGCATCAAGATTTTTACAAAACAATTTAAAAAAAAACTTAGGGTTGCCCCCCCCATACTTAGAACTGAAACTCATTTTTTTTTTTCGTCAAACCTCCACATGTGGGATGACTATCGATAGGTCTTTAAAAATGATGTTGAGGTTTCTAATTTAATTTTTGTCTACACCACCCCCCCCCCCCTCTAACTTCTAAAATAAGAGAATGAAAAAACTAATGAACTATGAATCTGCAGCTTGTAGAATTTTCATTCTCATGAGATCATTGTTGTAATATAATTTTGGTTTTTAGTTAATAATAAATGTTTTGTTATGTTTGTACCCTTTTGACATTTCGATTGTTTCTTACCTGGAATTAATTATTATGTGAACTTCATTGACTTGATTTGAAATATCTGTATACCTAGTCATGTTGTTAGTCATGTTGTTAGTTAGAAATACCTCGTTAATTTTCAACTTTAGAGCAAAAATGATTGTATCCAAAGTTGTAAAACCAAAGTTGAAGAAAATAAAATTCCACCCATTACGATTTTTTTGATAAACTTGATAGCATAACACTGCAAATATTGATTCTAGCGTAAAAATGCCAAGAATCAAACTTGTGAGAAATTAAATTTCCATCGATAGAATCGATAATTTTTGCTCTAAAGTTGAAAATGAACGAGTTATTTCACAAAAACTTTAAAACAAGATGGCGGCGAACCCTCTACCGGGATTGGTTAGAAAATCGAGATTTATACTTCCAACAACCGTCCCCGACGTTTTAAAAAAAACCGCTCCCCGGATTTTTTTCTATTTCAATGTCTGCCTCGACTGAGCTATATGTATATTATGTTACTTGCTGCAACGGAACCCTTCATGGGCGAGTCCAACTCGCACTTGACCACTTTATTTTTTATACTCAGGATAAGCAGTCGTAGGGCGGCGTAATCGGCATTGCACGCGGGCGACGAAGGAGCCAGCAGCGCGCCTGAACACGTGCCACGTAACACGTGCCATTAGATCTTCGTAACGCTATGATAAGTAATTTGTTTGTTCGTAATTTATATCGGTCTGACGTAATTTATTCTTGTAAGTTCGTTTTATACCATAAGTAGTAACCTATTTAATAGCTTTTAATATTTCATGCAGTCATTCCACTGGAATATCCCACTCAGTCCCCGTCACGTCATTCCCATTTAAACGAACAGGGAAAATACTTATTAGAGTTTATTGAAATGTCGAAAATAAATAAATGCACAAAGATTGAATAAACTAGGGATGGTGAAAACAGAATTTCGACTTGGATGCTACATTTTTCTTGAGTTTAGGTGGGTATATTTGACCGCCATATGGAAACTATTGGATTCAAATCGATCAGCTTAGGCATTCTAAATACAGTCGGATGATCCGACGCGGAATCTCACCCCGCGGTGTTTGTTTTGTCTGTTTTTTTTAAAGTATAGCGTCACAAGACGAGCAGGAGATGAGCCTACGGTAAGCAACATGCCTGCCACATAACAGCACAGTGACACGCAGCTATTATGAGCTATTGGAACATGAACAGTGCGCTCTCACTCGCTCAAGGTCGCGCGGTTTTAGCCTACCGCTAGACCGTTCCTTCCAGGAAACAAGTGACATCCGATTATCCGGACTCATTCGGCCGGCTCTAAGTACATACCAATTTCAAAAAGTTTTATCGGCGCAACGAGACAAGTTACGATAAGTTTATTCCCGCCTCCGATCATGTACTAACAGCTCTCATTTGTTTTCAGAGACGGAATAGTGTTTGTTTTTGTTTAATTTTCTTTGATAGCGTTCAACTGATAGGTTGTCTTTTATATTTGTTAAGGTGCGCTTACACGAGGGCAATAATTGCTCGGCGACCCGAATGGACCGATCTGGAGCAATTAAACGCAATTTCGCAAATTCGGCGATATTGCTTCTAATTGCTCTAGATATTTCATATTGCTCAATGTCGCCGATACGAATTGACGAATATCCAATGGGCTTGGAAATTCCTAGCAATTTTTGTATATATCTCATTCGCACTTGTTTGTTTTGCGGCTTACCTACCGTCTTGCTTCCGCGGGGAGAGCGAGAGGTCGGGTGGCGCTACAAGCCGCCGCAGCAAGAACAATGTCGTCCATAGCGAGCGAATACTGAAATGCTCGTGTAGGACAGTATTGCCTAGTTGATGAAGTTGCGCGATATCGCTCAATATTGTATTGCGCAGTGTTGATGCTTGTTGCCGTTGCCGTAAATTGCTTGATGTAGTCGTGACGTCATAGTTGACGAGTATTGACTGGAATTGAGCAATTTTAGCCACCCGTATAAGCGCACCTTAACGTTTTGTGTTGGAAATTAAAAATGTCCAAACGAAAATTAGTAGAGTTTAAAAATGGTGAATCTGGCAGTAAGTTGGCACAAGTGCATGGCGTGGGTACTTCTACGATATCAGACATTAAAAAATCTGATTAAATAATGAAATTCATCTGTGCGTTTGAGAAAGAAGATGGAAGCTCGCGACGTAATGTCATGAAAACATCACATAATATAATTCTAGAGAAAGTAGCTTTAACTTACAAAAAAGAGCATGCGGCCAGCCCATACCTGGACCTCTGTTAAAAAGTGAAAAAGCATTGGGTTTAATAAAAAACTTGGGCATCAGTGACTAGTCTGGAAAGGAAAGGGGTGATTCATGACTTCAAAGATCCATAACATGTTATTATGTAATTCTTTATCTATCGTTATAGCTTGGTTTTTATTCCGTGGTTTTTATACATCGTATTGCCTAAACTACTCATGAACCCATTACATAATGTGAAGGTATATTTAAAAATAATTTAAATATTGTTTGATTGTCTTTCAAATCGATTATCCGGATTTTCGATTATACGGAATACCCCTGGTTTTAATTGATCCGGATAATCGGGATTCTACTGTAGTTAGATTTTATTATCATTAGTCATCATTTTGATGTTAATATTTTACTTCGATTAATATTCCACGTATATATTCGTAGACACGTTTAATTAAAATAAATACATTTGTGTGACATCCCTAAATGAACTACTTATATAAACGACTTCATTACAGATCACATTTAAACACAAACCTCCTCGGATGTAACAACTTCGAATATTAATAACAAAACTATAGTCCTCTTGGGATACGTTACTAATTATTATTTTTCGAATTCAATATATCGCGACAAAAGTTACATATTCCATATACGAGGGAACCGGATTATTTTAAAGAACCATGGGTCGTTTTGTGACTTTTGTGGTAAGTTTTTTTATTTTCTCGTAGCTATAGAGTAGCATGTAATACCTATTATATTCTGAAAGCTGGCACCAAATTTTGGGGTATGTGAGGAAAGCCGAAAACTTGTTACATAACTAACTATCCTAGTATATAAATTAATACACACGGGTTGCAGACCTGGCTGATAAGTACCGGGGTAAAATGAATTCCAAATTAAAAAAAAAACTGTTTTTATTGATAAAATATATTTGAGGCAATATTCATTTCTTATATGTTGTAGTTTAATGTTTAATGAATAAAAATAAGCCAGACGATTTACTCCGGGATTTAACATTGTCAGACGTGTATAAAATGTTTTGCACAAAATATAATTTAAAATTGAATTTTCATTTTCAATTAGTAAATCGTACCGGGTTCACCCGTTTCAGAGCTATGGTACCACATACAGACACATAGACACAAACACGGAGCGGATAGATCAAACTTATAAAACCCCACTTTTAGTGTCAGGGGTTAAAAAATAGAACAACACCCCTAGCAGATGCAAGAGTACTAACCTTAGTTTCCGTACATTTGCTACTGACTCGTATATAAATGAATATCGATGGACAATTCACACACAACACCATCTGACTCCAAACTAAGCAAAGCTTGTGTGATGGCGGCCAGATAGCTGATATAATACTTGTATAGTTTTAAATACATACTTAGGTACTATACATAGAAACACCCATATTATTTATTTATATATTATACTATATAGCGGCCCGTTCCGGCTTCGCTCGGATCATAACCTAGACGCTGTCCGCAGCGCCATCTGCCGGGCTTATTTGTGAATCTAAACCATCCTCGAATTCAATCGAATACACACACAAAAAAAAACATTCAAATCGGTCCCGCCGCCCGCCGTTTAGGAGGAGTTCACTGTCAAATGATTAAATTACTAAAATGCCTATTAAAAAATAGGGGTTGGTGATAAAAAATATAAAAAATTAGGGTTGTATGTATTTTTTAACGCCACATTATAAAAAAATAAAAACAAAAAGTTTTGTCCAAAAATTAAAAAAAAAAAAATTTGGGGTGAACAACCCTTATCACTTAGGGGTATGAAAAATAGCTAGTAGCCGATTCTCAGATCTACTGAATATGCATATAAAATTTGGTAAAAATCAGTAAAGCCATTTCGGAGGAGTAAAGTAACTAACACTGTGACACGAGAATTTTTTATATAAGATACTAGCGGCCCGTCCCGGCTTCGCACGGGGTCAAATTTTTTGTTAAGTACGTATGCTAAATGAAATGTACATGACCAAATTTTTCCAAAAGATCAAAATTAAAAACCAAAACTTTAAAGTTCAAAAACATTAAACTGCCTGGCCTGGTGGCTTAGTTGGTTAAAGGCCGTTTTGTAAAGCGGCGGTTTAACGATCAGCCGGATTGAATACAGCTGATTTAAAAATCACTGGAATGTATTCAACGCCATACGTTATTCAACACGGCTAGCCGTAATGTAATAAAGCGAGAGATTAGCCGCTTCTTTGATAATTTTTAGTTCCGATTCTTAACACTCATGGCGCTGCCTGACATAACAACAACCATGGCGTTGAATACTGTGTGTTCCTAAATTGCTAACACGGCTAGCCGTAATGTAATAAAGCGAGAGATTAACCGCCTCTTTGACAATTTTTAGTTCCGATTCTTAACACTCATGGCGCTGCCTGATATAACAACAACTATGGCGTTGAATACTGTGTGTTCCTAAATTGCTAAAGTGACAGTGGATTCTGGAGTTTGGAGGAATCGTACACAATATTATTAGGGTGGCACTTATCACCCTGGGCGTTACTTGGATACTATTTCGTTTCCACCGTCCGCCTTGTTAAGACTAAATCGGACCGGGTAGGTTACATGAGACCCAGATCCGACCCGGAGCACCCCGACTCACCTAGTCTTGGCGCTACTACCCCTAGAGTGTATTTAAAAGAATGCGGGAGCCAGAAGCTCATGGGAGGTCCTGAGTGGAGCGAGCCATGCAAGTAGTTTTAAAACTATAATAGGTAATTAAGACCACCATCTCACCTGATGTTAAGCAACGATGCTATCTACGATGGAACATGTTTCGATAATAGACCCTTGTCTATGGAAGTTCACCATGTTTCTTAGGTGTACCGTCACCGAAATCAAGTTATGGGCTTTCAAACTTTATGTGAGAGGTAAAATGTTGTAAAAAAAATAGTACGGAATATCGTACGAAATAATCGATCAATTTATTCAGATAAATGAAATTAATTTAGATTTTGTGTTGTTATTTTTTTAAATATGGTCTTCCTACAACATAAGCAGTAATACAATGCGGCTGAACGTGGACCGCCTTATTGAAGAACGTATTGCAATGACAATGCGGCTAATCGTTGAACCGCCGCATTACAAAACGGCCCCGTTTTTCAAAACGGCTAGCCGTAATGTAATACGGCGAACTATACAATCCGGCTGCGACATATACATCATAATCCGGATCTCGTTGTTGGGCTGTATGTTTGATGTCTTGACACAAATTGTCTTCAAAAATGTGCCATAATTCCGAGGGAAAACAAAATAATAATATTACCACAAACAACTCTCTCAGCCTCAACGGACACCGAGAAATTGAAGCTTCTCTCAAAGTGATTTCTTTGATTTTGAGTACCTAGTCTTGGAACGATGTACCTACGTGGTACATGATAAAGAAGTATTCTGAGATAAAATCACTCTGACTGGGATGAACGCTGTACTGTATGTACACTCTTCATAATTCTGCCGGCCGTCGCGTCGTTGCAAATATTTAGGATGGATATTTTTAATTTCGTAATATATTTTGAATGGAATGTCCGATTTTAATAATTCAAAAAGGAATCGATAGGTAATAAAGCAGTCTTGATTGAAAAATAATTTATTTTGATAAGAATTAAAACAAATGTATGAATAGCATGGTCTTAAGTTGATCGGCATTTTTATCTTCTTTTAAAATGTAAAAAAGCAGTTGTAGCGACGTAATTACTGTAGTTAGACATATGCTCTCGCGAGGTTTTTTGTAGATTTTAATACGTTCTATAATATTGTAGAACATTGTTTGGTTCTATCATTGGTACTTTCCGCAGCGTATGCGATGAAAGCCATTTTATGGCTGTTTTTTTTATACCTTGCGTTGGTTTTAGTAAAAAATTCCAAAGATCACTATTTTTTTCTTGTAATAAAAATAGCCTATGTTACTCAGTGATAATGTAGCTTTCTCTTGGCAAAAGAATTTTTGAAATCGGTCCAGTAGTTTTTGAGTTTATTACATACATACAAAAATACAAAAATACAAAAATACAAATCTTTCCTCTTTATAATATTAGTATAGATATCTATTTACCTTGCTTACCAACTGAAGAGTCTCTCCCTAATTTACCAAATTATCACACTAATGGCGAACGTTTATGAGTTTGAGATGTATGTTTATTCTTATATCTTGGTAAGGGCTGAACGGATTTGAATGAAATTAAATACGTAGTAGGTATGTATATTTGTACATTGTCTAGATGATCGTATAAACTACAAATTGCCCGTTAAAGATAACGATTCCTGAAATACTCAAATTATTAATTTGCGGAATCGTATTTGGCGAAAATAAATTATCATGAAACGCTGTTAAGCTGCTGGTGACGCCGCGAGAACTAGTTACTTAGTCAACTTAGTTGATACCTAAATATAAATACTGTCGGAGGATAATTATAATAACGTAATATATTATACTATGTAAATATACGTAATAACAATAATTATTGCTTATCCTACATTGTGAGGAAATATGGTAGGAATAACCTACTGAAATAACAATGTACTTACTTACCTACATTTATAAATGTACCTAATGAGCAAAGTGTAAAGGTTCTGGTTTAAAATTTGCTCTGTGTCCTACCTATAATAATTAATCCGGAAACGTAGTGCAGTGCTAGTTAATGATCCGGACTCTTCATGGTCCAATAGCTGCGTGACGCCGTGTAAATGCACAGGCGTGTTGCTATATTGGGCACATATTTTGATCGTCCTAGCTTTCAGTGAAGCAGCTACGAAATTCACGAATCGACCAATGACATCCTCCACAGCATCATCAAAGCAGTTTTATCCTCTACAACTTTCATAATGAGTGCAATCTCATTTAATAATAATAATAATAATATAACACTTTATTACAACTACAAATCTTAAAAATAGGTCATAACATTAATAGCATTACAAATAAATAAGTTTGTAGAGTAATTGGCGGCCTTATCGCTTAAAGCGATTTCTTCCAGGCAACCGTCGAGTGAAGTGGAGAAAAGTCAATAAATACTTTGTTTATTTAAGCAATAGGAAGCCAGATATTCGCAAAAAAACGATTTTTATAACGTTTGACTTTCAATATCTTAAGACGCGGACACTAATTTGTGACTTGACT
The DNA here is from genome assembly GCA_963693475.1 of Ectropis crepuscularia. Taxonomy (NCBI): domain Eukaryota; kingdom Metazoa; phylum Arthropoda; class Insecta; order Lepidoptera; family Geometridae; genus Ectropis; species Ectropis crepuscularia. The sequence continues at coordinate 25,746,538 of OY856346.1, forward strand.
CAATATTTAGGACGACAATACAAAGGTTTATAGCAATTTCCAGCTTATTATCTTTCATTCATTTTCATTTAATCCCTTTTTTACTTAAATATGACTGGGGCTATCAGTGAAATAAAAATGAAAGACTTGATGTGTTGCGATAATACTAGAACCGCGTGTGGGACACTTTCATTCAGTAGTTTATTCGTAATAAATCCGATGGCTCGATGCATGCCATCGGATTGATTACGAATTGTCTTCAATTTCCTTATAACAAACTTCTCAAATAATTCAATCTCTTTCAGATGATCATGCTACCAATTATAGGAAATACTTATGGTAAGACATTTTTATGTTCAGCTTCCACTATATAACATTCTAAAACATAAAGTAAGTAAATGGTTTATGATTAACAAAAATCATAGAGATCTCGAGGGTACTCTGTGGGCATTTTTAGATGAATTCTTTGGGAGGGGATTATCTGGAAAATCCTTCAAATTTAAAGCAAATAGGCATTTATTGGTCTACGACTTATCACACAGATGTTTGTCCAGGGTGGGAATCGAATCCACGGCATGGGGTTCAGTGAACAGACTCACTGCCGACTGAGGCACGAGTCAATAAATGTTCGATGTTTAGTCCATAAAATCATTGGCAGTAATTTGTTGGCAATATTTTTCAAATTTACAGATTTTGAGTGAAAACTTCTTTTTGACCCACCACAGTCAGATTTTTCGTGTCGCTGTGAATTGAATTGAAAATAGAAATGATAAGAAATTTTCGGGTGAACTCGGTACCATGGCCATGCTCATTGCTATGCCCTTTGGTTTCGCCCGCGTAGTTTCCAAAGTAAGCTACCAAAGTCTATGAGCTATAAATTTTCACTTCTATCGGCAGTTTCTATGACTGCCAATTTTTTTTGTTCTGCTGCGTTTTTACTTTAGAGATATTACAGACTAGGTAGAGACTAGGTACAGGTAGGTAGAGCGACACAAAGATAATGTCGAATTTAAGAATAAGTGCTAATGTATTAATTAATGTATTAATGTAATTAGTATTTATTTTAGTTATATAAAATAAATAACTTTAACCTCGGTTTTAAAATAAGTTATAATATTACCATTGAACTCTTAAAACACTCGGCACGCGCTCATCTACGATGGCAATGTAAAATCAGGTGACGTCTCCTGATTCCGTCTCAGTCGCTTGTCAGTCGCAACAGGAGCCACAAGTTGAGTGGACGTTCGCTAACAATTCAAAAAAATCCGATAATAAAATGAGCCGTAATAATGTCTTATTCTGCTTTTGCAAGGTGCACAAACAGTTCAAACACCAAGAACAATTTCCATGGTATCACTTTTCATGCGTAAGTACCTACAAAAAATCTTTAATTATTTCCATAACAGTTCAATGATTATGATATTTAAAATTATTTTTCTGTTGTAAACAATTTTACAATTGGCCATTTCTAAACAGAGACAGATATACATACAGCGTAAGAGTGCAACACGACCGGCGATATGTTAGTTGCGCCTATTTTGTCTCTTTCACGCCAGTGCATTCGTATGTCTTTCTATTCTTGTCGAAAAAAATATCTAAACAAATGTGATGTATAGCTATCTCATTTGCACTTACTGCCTACTTGTCACGGTGTCTTTGTCATTAATTCAAACGTCTCTCACGATGCAAGTGAAGCTGTGTGCACATTGCGTATACTTGTGTGAGATTTTTGCCACATTATACTGTCTTTATATTAGAGCGTAAAGGTGCGCTCATACGGGTGACTAAAATTGCTCAAATCCAGTCAATACTCGTCAACTATGACGTCACGACAACATCAAGCAATTTACGGCAACGGCAACAAGCATCAATACTGCGCAAAAAAATATTGATCGCGCAACTTCATCAACTAGGCAATACTGTCCTACACGAGCATTTCAGTATTCGCTCGCTATGGACGACATTGTTCTTGCTGCGGCGGCTTGTAGCGCCACCCGACCTCTCGCTCTCCCCGCGGAAGCAAGACGGCAAGCCGCAAAACAAACAAATGCGAATGAGATATATACAAAAATTGCTAGGAATGAATTGGATATTCGTCAATTCGTATCGGCGACATTGAGCGATATGAAATATCTGGAGCAATTAGAAGCAATATCGCAGAAATAATTGTCGAAATTTATTGAAATTGCGTTTAATTGCTCCATTAATTGCTCCAGATCGGTCCATTCGTGTCGCCGAGCAATTATTGCCCTCGTGTAAGCGCTCCTTAAGGTACGCGTATCTTCGTTTACTTAGTTTTATCAAAGAATATTACATATATTGTATAATTGAATATCTTACTGTGTTTAAGTTTGAAGGGCAATGATTGCATGGCAATCCCAGGGTAAAGAGATAAATCCACTTATATAATTATGACGAGTTTACCGAGGTATGTTCATTGCTAGATAGTGATTTTAACTCATCACGTCTAAATAGATGCGTGGGACTGAGTGCTTGCTCATCTGATACAAACTTTATTATTAACAAAATGTGACCATCATTTGTTTTTTTCAGAATTCGGCCTTAACCCTGTGGAAGACTTTGTGGAAGAGAAACCGGAATATTACGAAGCTTACGAATCACATATGACACAAATCATAAAGCAAAATATGGTAAGGAAGGCTTTGAAATAATATGTAGGTACGATATCTACATAATATTGTTTAACTTTATGAATTCGGAAAACTTATTGTCAAATGTGTAGACTTTTGACACTTTCAAAGTCACACAACGAGCTACACCACTACACCACGCTACACGCACGCAACGAAAGCAGTCCATGTCCTGCGATGGACAAGTACGAACAGATTATGATGATTGAAGCAAAATTTCGTCATTTATACATTAAAAAAAAAAAAAATTGGCAGTCATAGGAACTGCCGATAGAAGTGAAAACTTATAAGAGACGATTCACACGGCGCGGCTGCCAACCGCACCCGCGCGCGGGCGCGGCAGATTTCCATATAAAATTAAATTCAATACACACGACGCGGTTTACAGCCGCGGTGGCTGCGGCAGCCGCGCGGCGCCCGCGTGGCTGCGCGCAGTTCTTGCGCAGTAGCTTTCCGGAGCAGAAACCGCGAAAACCTGCGGTCTCTTGATTATTGAATCAAAACCGTCGCGCGGCGCGGCGCCGCGCCCGCGCGCGGGCGCGGTTGGCAGCCGCGCCGTGTGAACCGGGCCTTACTCAGAATTTGATAGCTTACTTTGGAAGCTACACGGGTGTACCGGAAGGCGTGGCCTTACCATCATGGCATGGCCATCTAGAAATGCGTTAGCATTTCCCATTGGCTCACGCATTTCTAGATGGTCATGCCGTGATGGTTAGGCCACGCCTTTTCAGCATTTCCCATTGGCTGACGCATTTCTAGATGGCCAATGGCCCCGAGTTTACCTGAAGATTTCTTATCATACCCGAGCGTGACGCTAGAATTCAATTCACACCCCACGAAAAATCTGTCTAAAAGCGCGCCTGCGCGGCAAAAGAATTTTTCACTTCAAAATACTTGGGAGGTGTCAAGGGACATTCTGATGGAACGAAGTTGTACAAAATATTGCAACTCTTTACTGTTTCTGTTGCCCTGGTACTGGTACCTAGGGGCAAACGCAACTCTTTTAATTTACTGTTGTCCTGGTATCTGGAGATAAACGCTGGGCTGTTGGAGGTAGGTAATCGAAACTCTTTACTGTTTCTGTTGCCCTGGCCGTTTTTACCGAGTTTACCCGAAGATTTCTTATCATATCCGAGCGTGACGATTGATGAATCCATTTCACAGCCCACGAAAATTCTGTCTATAGCGCGCCTAAAGAAGTTTTCACTTCAAAAAAAAAACAATCATCAATTTGGCTTAAAAAACATCAACATTCATAATTACCTACTTAGAACAAATACTTGATATAAGTGAGTAGACCATTAACAGCTGTACCTTTTAGCCTGGAGACCTGTGTTACGGCTGCTAAGATTCCCACTTTCGGCGCTCACTCAGTCACGTAAATCTTTTTTTTCTACATAATGTACAATACATAATACGTTTTTCTACATAATTATAAACTAGAGGTTCACCCCAGTTTTGCCCGTAGGTACATAATCACTGCATAGTATAAAACGCAGTCGCTTCCCGCGTACGTCCGTCTCTATAAATGCTTAGATCTTTAAAACCACCAAACAGATTTTGATGCGGATTTTTTGGTAGATAGAGTTATTCAAGAGAAAGGTTTATAATATATGTATACCTTTATTACGTGCATGAAATAGCAGAGAAACACTGATAATATTAAAGGTTTCTTATGTAATGTCAATAATAAACGCATTTTTTTGCGCTTACACTGCAAGCGCCGGCGGAACCCTATGACCTAGATCAAAATAATGTACAGCAGTATTATAATTATACCCTTTCAAAAGGTTAACAAAAAAGTCTGCAATATTAAATATGTCCATCTCTTAGGAGTAACCCACAATAACCTTTTTTATTAGTATATTTAGTAGCAGCATTCCACCCGTGAGAAGCCTGGGCGGGTCGCTAGCAAATAATAAACGGTGAAATCAATGTTGAAATCGGTCCTGTAGTTCCTGAGATTAGCGCGTTAAAACAATAAACCTCTTAAATTTTATAATATTCGTATAGACACGGTGGTTAACAGCCTGTTCACACTAGCTACTTTCAGTAGCTGCGACAGGCGTCTAGCTGCTGCATCCTGCTTCAAAAAGAAGCTGCGACAGGCATCTAGTCGCTGCATCTCGCTTCAAAAAGTAGCTGCGACTCGCGCTTTTCGGAAGCGTGATGCAGCGGCAGCTGCAGGCGACTCAGTCACAGTATAATGAAAAACCCAGTAGGACGACAATATGCCATCAAAAATATAAATATGAAATTAAAATCAAACTAAATATTACTTATAGAATTTATTACATAACAACAAAAGAAGTGAGATCTAAATGGGTGGTTGAGTGAAAAGTTTAATGGGCGATCCTGAAATATTTTCATAATAAATGAAACTGTACTCTCAGGATAATTGGTTCAAAACTAAGATCTGACTTGGCTAGTTTTCAAATACCTAATTTGCAACTGTTTATTAATTTATTTTCCTACAGCTCAAGTGGCTCCCCATTTACTTTCTTTGGTATGCTCATTTAACACTGCCACACCACGATATCTGAAAAACTGCTTTACATTTTACAGTAGCGTACACTCATGTAATCTTATATCAACCTATAATTTGTCCCTGCAAGCGCCTTCTGCACGTTGCAAAACATTCTACGGCAAATCTTTTGCATTCCAAGGAGTTGAGTTGTAGAATGCCATGCCCGTGGAAATAAGACAAGCTCCGTCACTTTCCGTATTTAAAGTTCAAGGCAAAGATTATGTCGAAAGCCTGCTAAAATCTGATTGAAGCTCGTACATCGTTATTATATAACATTTTGAATTCATTGTCTTTGTATTAGTATATGTAAGAAGGTTCATGGACATATGTTAGAATGTATGTTTATTATATTTTAGGCAATAATTAGTACCCTTTTTAAGTAGTTTTTTGCTTCTCTGCATTTTTATTATAGTATGCGATCTTAGCAACGACGATTTTGATTGTTTGTATTTAAGTAAAAGTACCTACGAAAACACATAAACTGAACATGCAATCATAGATCATGGCCAATGTTTTGCTGTTAGTGACGTCATGTCAGCCGGTAATGTTTTAGCGGGAAAAATCAGAATTACATTACTATTGTAATTATACTCATCAAAAATACACAAATTTTTAAACTTTATTTTTTTAGTCAACAACCTTCTTTAAGAAATAAAAACAATTCCGAAAAATTGTTAAAATCCCTACTGGGTCAGTAAATTGCTCAATAAATAATTAAATAATAGTTAAAGCTTTAATATAGTAGAGTCAAAAGTAGTTACGAATAGTAGATAGATAGATACTCTTTATTGTACACACCATAAACAAAAAACACGTATACAGGAGATAATAACAATAAAACTAGTGTTACAAGCGGTGGCCTTATCGTTAGTCGATAGCACTGTTAGCATTTCTCCCAAATGAAAAAGCAAGTCGTCCTACTGGTATTTTTTTTATACTGTGGTTGTTCTAGATTTAAACAAAACTACACTTTCGATTCAGTGTGGCCAACTTTACGTGTTTTTGCTTTTAGCGTATATCTACAATTATTAATGTCTGTTCTTAACATGGATACAGATATTCTCGGGAATAAATTAAAAGTTGTTATGCACTTTAGTGGTATTTATTTTCCAGCGTACGTCCATGATCGTAAAGTTATAAATTTATATAATTGTAAATCCTCAATCAATTAGCAAAAATACCTCGGTGTTATAATTACATTAAGTTATAACAGCCGTACTCGAACCGTCTTGGGCGTGACGATAGCAGAAGACCTGACGGCATGACTATTGTGCATGACTATTGCAAGTATGCTGGGTACGTTCCGATTGGTAGTGGGTTTGAATATCTTGATATCTGTAGTCCTTCATTGGTCTATGGATAATTCAGGTGTGCTTAGTGTAAGTAGTTAGTTAGGTATGTAACGTAGTGTAGTTCTCATTGTATTTAAGTTTTGTTAATAAAGGCTTTCTAAAATATTAAATTTAAAATGCGAAGAACACATTTCTGCAATTGTACAAAAAGCAAACTATTTTCTTTACGTTATTCTGATTCCTTTCAATCTATAACTGTAGAAATGTTTCTTATAATTTATGAAACATATGTGAGGACTACTTCAAAAAAGATATCCATTTACTTGAAAGTTTACTACCTTACTACTTCAAAAAAAAGTACGCAGTTCTATAAACTTCACATAATTTAATATTACTCTACGTATTTTTAAACCTGTCTACACTTTTTAAAAATCCAAGTTAGCAACACTGAACGGAACAATTGCTCGGCGGCCGCGACAGACGCAAACAGCCGCAAACAGTCGCTGCATCGCGATGCAGCTTCTTTTTGCAGCTAAATCGCGCGTTTCCGCTTCAGCTGCTAAAGCGCGCGTTTCCGCGTTAGCTGCTAAATCACGCGATTTTGCTGCAAAAAGTAGCATGTGTGGTCAGGGCCTTCCGGATTTTGGCGATGAAAATGTCTGGGTCGAGTCACATGGTCATTTCTACATACCTAGATTTTTGGGCTGTACCTACTATTATATTATATATTTATAATAAGCTCAGCTTTACATAGATTTACAAAAATACAAACAACGACTTCATTTTACTCTGTTCCATATTTATTATCTATAATTTTTTTTTTCAGGACTTAGTAATGAACACAACTAATGACCTAGGCTTGGTTGAAGGTGACCCCTTTAATGATGTAGACAACTGTGAATATATTGTTTCTGTGAGTATCATACTTGGCAAGGTAATAAAAAGCATGTTCGAACCGTTACTCTATGTTCATTGAAAAAATAAAAAATACTTGAATTGAGCTCAATCTTGTCTCATTGAATTTGTCCGACATACTTGAACATAAAAATTTACTAATTTGGATAATTTTTTGATTGCGCTCAAAATGTTGACAGGTCTTTCGATCGCATAACTAAAGCCCGCCATACATGCTACGGTCTGCCGGAGAGGTCTACCTGTGCAGTTATGCCTGCGCAGGTAGACCGGAGTGTGTGTGGGAAGCCTGCACAGACGACCGAAGTGTGTGTGGGAAGCCTGCACAGGCGACCGGAGCAAGATCGAAAATTTCAATTTTCGCAATTCTGTTCGGTTGGATAACATAATAATATACGAGTAGTGCCAGTAGTCCGGTTGCTAGTTCGGTTAACCGAACTACTGCAACTTTTTTGTCCCAGTAGTTCGGTTGTACGTCATCACCGAACTATTGGCACTGCGGAGTGCCAGTAGTCCGGTTGCTAGTTCGGTTGCCCGAACTACTGCATGATCTAATACCACCTTGACCCTTCTTCTATAGAACTTCTCGTATCTCAAAAAACCGACGTCGTTTCATGGTTTATGTTCCAAAAACACGAACGAAGAGATTTAACTCTACTTTTAAGAACGTCTAGGCTGTGGAATACGTTCACTGAGTGGGTTTTCGTCAAACCTCTTCGTTCGTGTCTTTGGAATATCAAACCATTTGAGCTGCGAGCATCTATCTCTATCTATCTATCTATAATATGCAACTGATAACTAGCAATTGCTACGGAAGTGTTTTGAGCTAACTTGATGCTGGAGTCAGGACGTGGAAGCTAATCCTAATCGGCAACAACAAATGCATGAAATTTTGTGTAGGGATTTAACCACAATAGACAAACATAAATAAACTCCGCATTAGCTACGTGTGTGGGCCGTTATACGATATTGTATATAAATGCGTATAATTTATTTCTTTTTGCTAATAAAATTTGTTTTGCGCTTAAAAGATGTATTTATTATTTCTTAAGCGCAAAACTTTCAAAAAATTTCATGCATTTGTTGTTGCCGATTAGGATTAGCTTCCACGTCCTGACTCCAGCATCAAGTTAGCTCAAAACACTTCCGTAGCAATTGCTAGTTATCAGTTGCATATCATAGATATAAATACATATTATAAATTTTGTGTAGGGATTTAACCACAATAGACAAACATAAATAAACTCCGCATTAGCTACGTGTGTGGGCCGTTATACGATATTGTAGATAAATGCGTATAATTTATTTCTTTTTGCTATTAAAATTTGTTTTGCGCTTAAAAGATGTATTTATTATTTCTTAAGCGCAAAACTTTCAAAAAATTTCATGCATTTGTTGTTGCCGATTAGGATTAGCTTCCACGTCCTGACTCCAGCATCAAGTTAGCTCAAAACACTTCCGTAGCAATTGCTAGTTATCAGTTGCATATTATAGATAGATAGATAGATAGAGATAGATGCTCGCAGCTCAAATGGTTTGATGTTCCAAAGACACGAACGAAGAGGTTTGACGAAAACCCACTCAGTGAACGTATTCCACAGCCTAGACGTTCTTAAAAGTAGAGTTAAATCTCTTCGTTCGTGTTTTTGGAACATCAACCATGAAACGACGTCGGTTTTTTGAGATACGAGAAGTTCTATAGAAGAAGGGTCAAGGTGGTATTAGATCATGCAGTAGTTCGGGCAACCGAACTAGCAACCGGACTACTGGCACTCCGCAGTGCCAATAGTTCGGTGATGACGTACAACCGAACTACTGGGACAAAAAAGTTGCAGTAGTTCGGTTAACCGAACTAGCAACCGGACTACTGGCACTACTCGATAATATATATATATAACTAGCAGAACGCGCACGCGTTGCTACGCCATCTATCGAAAATCGATCGTACCAATTCAAATTTTGAACAAATTCAGTTACTTTAGGTTCTAATGACGCAACTTTTAAAATATGACATATACTGTCACGCAACGAAAGCTCTCAAAAAGCAATATTTTTCCCGTTTTTGTTACATTTTTCATTTCTGCTCGGCTCTCCGGCAGACCGTAGCGTGTATGACGGGCTTTAGCTTTGATTAAGAGTTATCACGTTTGGTAAAATGGTAATTTTTGACAGTGATTTTTTTTTTCAGGAAAAAGAACCCTTCGAGCTTGTGACGAAGGATAAATCTAGAAATACTGTAGTCCAATTAAATTTTTTTAAGCAAAAGATCCGATCTGTCAAATGTTTGTGAGTATAAAAATATCGTTTTAATTGCGCTTTTAGATTGACTAAAATGAAACTCTAGCTTTTTTAGGGACTAGCTAAAAACGAATAACTTTTCTGTTATCTGTTTATAATACTTTAGTTTAAGCACTTGATATTTATGACTTGATGTCCGTGAATTTTGTCATTTGGCTTCTTTGTTACGTGCGTCTTGGATTAAGTTAGTGTAATTGACTTCCACAAAATGGTGGATAAAATATTTTTTCACAACCTTCCTCAGTATGGGTATCAAATGAAAGGGCTTGACTACTAGAATACTAAACAATAGGTTGCCTGGAAGATATCGCTTTTAGCGATAAGGCCGCCGATTGTAACACTCGTTTTATTTAATTTTTAATTTTACTGTATTGTTATGTTTCGGTGTGTACAATAAAGAGTATCTATCTATCTATCTATCTATCAATAGGATAGGTACTTTCCCAATCCAAGATGGCCGACACCACAAAATTTACGACTTATTTTTTTTTACTACTCCCCTTTCCTTTCCTTTTTTTATTTTTTTTCACTACTACTAATATGGGTATCAAATGAAAAAGCTAGACTAGTAGAATACTATACAAATTTCAAATTCAAGGTAGTCGGGGTTAAATAAACATTTTTAGTTTTGTTCTTGTCTCATTAAAGGTAGGTACATATTTATTTTGTTTTCTTAGTTATTGTTAAAAAATCAAATCAAAATCATATTTCACATTGTCTCCGTTTGATTTTGTAAATCTTCATTTTATAACGAATGATTGTTCGAAATTTTTCGTTCGAGTATGTATATATATATTTCACTATAGCACTCGTCACAACTATTCCGACTAAACTTTGGATGTTTGTTGCTCCGTTGTAAGAACTAGACGTCTACTCTCTTTCTACGAAAACGTAATTTCGAAATAAACTCGCGACTTTCCAACTCAGATTTTACTTCGATCCGTCATTTTGTCCGTTTAACAATGTTGTATTGGACGAAACGAAGTAGAACGAGAGAAGGAAAGTCGCGAGCTTTTTTTCGAAATTACCTTTTCGTAGAAAGAGAGTAGACGTCCTGATCAGACCAGTCTGAAGTTTAGAACTTAAAATCTTATTAACACTTGGCTAAATTTAGTCGAATGAATTTAATAGCTACTGAATTCTGTGAAGTGTAGTAGCATTCAGTAAGCTAACATACCTACTAAATTCGGAAGCAAGGATTGCTTGTTTTTAACTTTATTGCTCCTAAATTTGCTTTTGAGTTCAGTCACCAAATTTAACCTAGTCTAACAAGCCTTTTAGCTAAACTATAGTATCGAGCAGCATTTTATAAATTACTTTTTATCACAAAAATGTCCATTCAAAACGGCATTCTCCTGAATTTTACGCAGTTCCTGTGTTCTAAGATTTTACGAATAGGTACTTATATAATAATATAGAGTATCTTAAGATACTTGCTGCTTAAGATGTTCCTTGTACCCACACATGGGAATTAAGATAATTTAAACTACTCATATAATATTTTTTTAATTTTCACGTTTTTAATTTCAGACAAGCAAACGTTACGTGTTTCCAGGAAATGCTCGGAGGTTCTGACAAAATAGATACTAGATGCGCTGAGAAATATTCGTCTACTTCATTGTACGTATATGATTTGGCTGAAAAAAAACTTCGGTATGAAATGTTTGAGGTGGCCGTCGCCTGCGTATGCCAGTTCAAAAGGAAATCTTATTAGGATGACACAAATTAAATCAATTTGCATGAAGGAAAAAATACAAAGTTAAATAGTAAAACTAATGCGACAACGGTGTTGTTGCTGAAAGCATTCTGTCTCTTTCCTTTAGGTAACATCAAAAATAGTTAAACAATAAACTGTGGAGACAAGAAATAGAAAACTCTGGAAAATCTAATTATAAGATTAATATTTCTACCTACTTTGTTCTCAACAATTTTCATATACTTATATGTATTTGTGCTCAATTCTAATGAAAATTGGATTTGTGAACCGAATTGTACCAACATAAATCTATGTAAGTGCAAAGATATAATACATAATTATTGAGTTAATATCTTAAAATTAAGGCCCACGATATTTTTAACATTCAATCTATTTTGACAAGTATAAAATTAGGAGAAGCCTGGATCTCATAACACAGGCAACCCTATATACCTAGTGTGGGGTCCTGTGCACACTAACACAAAATGTATTCGTTTTTTGTATTTCTTGTCACATTTTTTTTATATTTTGTTTGTCTTGCGTTATTGTCACAGTAGGTAAACGTTTTTTTCAATCAAATATGTATGCGTTCTTTGCCTAATAAACAAAAACGTGTAATTACCACCCAGCGACCCAAGGAATAAAAATTTTCAAATTATTTTGTCGTTTGTTTAAGCTCCCTCATGATGTTCCTACATAAAAAAAAAACAACATCGTTTCATGGTTGATGTTTCAAAGACACGAACGAAATGATTTGATTCTACGAACGAAATGGTTTTGTAATAAGAACTTCTAGGCAATAGAATGCGTTGCTTGAGTGGGTTTTCCGTTAGATAAGTGAATAGATCGGGGTTTTCCGCACGGTTCCTTTGTACCAAACGTTTAACAGATTAAATGTATGTTAGCTATGGTGACATAGTGATGTGCCGCGACAAAAGTATGACACTTCCACAAGAGCTATCAGACCCGTGTTTTCGGTGTAAAGCTTTTGTTCTATCTCTATACGTACCTAGTATATGTAAACTCTTTGGTTTTCCTGATGGTTACTCCTCCTATGGTTACTTCTGATGGTCCTGATGGTTCTTGGTGTCTTCAAATCTAAATTTAATTGGTTTCTTTTATGTAAGCGCGTCCGAACGTATACCGCATCGTAGCTTAATCAGGAGAGATGGTGGTCAAGTGTGAAAAAACAGCAATGAAAAAAATCTTCTCCTATCCTCTTAGCCTATAAACGATTGATTATAATCAATAATTTAGATAGGTGCACCTTTTAAATTATTCGTTATCAATATTGGTGGTTCCGAAGACAATGATCACATCTGGTAAAATCTACGATTTCTCTTTGTACTTTTGAAGTGAAAACTTCTTTGGCGCGCCTGGACAGTTTTTACGTGGGCTGTGAATTGAATTCTAGCGTCACGCTCGGGTATGATAAGAAATCTTCGGGTAAACTCGAGACCATAGATAGCCATTGGCCATCTAGAACTGCGTCAGCCAATGGGAAATGCTAAAAGTGCGTGGCCTGCTCATCATGGCATGGCCATCTAGAAATGCGTCACCCAATAGGAAATGCTGACGCATTTCTAGATGGTCATGCCATGATGAGCAAGCCACACCTTCCGGTTACACCCATGTAGTTTCCAAAGTAAGCTATCAAATTCTGAGCTAAAAGTTTTCACTTCTATCGGCAGTTCCAGTTGTCTACCAATTTTTTTTGTAAACTGTTACTAGTTACTGGTTGGTAATAGACCTAGCGCTTGTACAAAAAAGTGTTTTTACGATTACTGACAGAACCGGTCAAGGAGTGCGATGTCATCAGCGAAAATAAGAATAGGACGTTCGAACAATGCGGAGTTCTAAGGGACAACGCTGCTGATAGGATGAGGAAATGACCGAGCACATTCAACTAAGTATCAGACATAAATATCAAATGTTTATCCATAATTTAGTAGTGGTAGGGCTTTTTGCATAATCCGCCTGGGGAAGTACCATATCTTTGTCATATATTCTGTCGCCATGCAGCAGTATGCTAACATTACTTTGTTCCGTTTTGAAGAGTAATGCTCCCTGAAACTGGGCTAATAGATAAAACACCTTAATATCTCCGGGTGACGAGCGCACTGCGGTGCTAGGTAATGATTTGGACTCTTCGTGCTCCAATAGTTGTGTGTCACTGTGATATTAGGTATAGGTAGGCATAATGCTTTTTTATTTATTTAAATTATCCATTTCACAGACTCCGGGGTCCGTGATCTTTGTCAATACAATTTTTTTAACACATTTCTTGGATTAGAAGAAGAAAAGGAAAATAGAGAAGAGATGTGTACATTTCAAACCTAATTTTAGTACTCGTCTGTAGAGCCAATCACTGCCGGTTGGGATTCTGCTAGTAGTTGACTCGACATAGAGTCTTTGGTTAATTGCCCTTTGCCTAAGCCAACTCCTCCAGAGCCTCCACTACGGCCGCATTTCTGTCCCTGATGGTCATCTATAGGTTGAACTATCGGGTGGTCTTTAGTGACATGTTGCACATGACCCACTAGGATTGTCCACTAGGTATTATACAAACTTCGTCGACTACCCTCTTATCTGATTAGTTACAAACATGTTCGGATTAAAAAAGATTAAAAGGTAAATAAGTGACTCATTATGTATGTATGTAGAGATTCAAATGAGTATCTTAAGTCTACAACAAAGACCCTTAGTCATCAATTTTGATTACTATTTTCTTTTTAAAGGCACTATAAGTTGGCGTACAAACAATGTAATACATTTTATAATAAATTGATTAAAAATTAATAGTTTCTGATTTATTCCTTTAATACACCCAATTACTTATCTGGATGCCAAATTTGAACTTTCTAGGTCATCTGGAACTGGGTTGAATCTTTTTGGTCTATACCTCAGTCAGTATTAATAATGGTTTTTGGGAGCACATAATGGTGGGATACCATGGCAAGTTTCAATGTGTGAGCAGTTTGACAAGTTAATCTAAAATAGTTTTTGAGTTATGAGGAGGACAAAAGTAGCCCCAATGGTTCGTGTAATTCTTGTAATATTACACACAGTGCGGCTCGCCGTTTATTTACTTGAACTTAGTTGGCCACACTGCCGTGTGACTCTACATTTACAATTACTTATCTAATAAGTATATACCCATGTACCTAATAATATGTCCGGCGTCTACCTTTTACCTTACCTTTTGTTAAACATTGACTTACGGTAAATACGAAGAACAGTTTTTTTGTACCAGCCAAACGTTTTCATAAAAAACCTTCCCATCGTTCTTCGTGGATTATATATGAGCTTCGGCTCGCGAAAAAAGCGAGTGGGTGGGCACATAATATAATTAACTGCTTTTCTTTATTCTAAATAATTTAAAAATAGACACTGAGGGTTTTAATGGAAAACGAAATGATTTTTATAAACAACTGTCTTTATTTCGTTTCTATCAAAAGAAATTTAACTTATATTAACCGTGTCGTTTCGTAGTACAAACTATTTATATGTATAATTATTTACAATATAGTGTATAGTAGTAGGTGCGCGGCAGTGATCGGGGTCAAGGCCGAAGTGGGCACGGCTTGAACGACTTATGCGACAGTTTGACCGGATACCGCGATGTTATTATTCGCCATTGTATAGTTAGACGGGTCTTCGAGGCGGTCTGACCGGTCAACACGGCGGGTTGTTCGGTCAGCGCGGCGGGTTGTTCGGTCAGCGCGGCGGGTTGATCGTTTAGCGCGTCGGTTTGGCAGGTCAGCGCGGCGGCGGCGGCGGCGGTGGACGCGGCTTGGCCGTGGCGTACGCGATTTCCGAAAGACGAACGTCGATCGGAGCTCGTTCGTCGTAGAGTGTGGGTGCCTGGAGGATGATCCCGGCGGAGCCCACCACCACAGCTAGTGTGAATATCCACAGAAACAGCCGATCCAGGACCATTGCCACGTACTTCCAGTCCTCTTTCACCTGCCAAAACAAAATGACTTTCAACTCTAGCAAAACAAATAACAAAACAAGCAATCCAAAGAGACTTATGAATTACTATAAACTGTAGAGGTCAATGGTCACAAAAAATATTTTGTAATGGTAAAATTACGTCGTACAGTTATGCCATTTAGTCCAAGCCCTAAAAAAAAGAAAGTATTTTAAGAACAATTTGTTCGTTCTGTTAGATTTATCTTAGCGAACACCTTTGTTTTGTACAATAAGGTACAATCCTCAAAAAAACGAAGTAGCCCGTTAGTTAGATTGCCAAAAAATATTGTACACGTATTTTTTCTTTTGTTTCACAAACAAAAAAATATGAAGATACATCGCTTCGAAGTTGCGTGTGACGTCACTTGTGAGTACGATTTTTACTCACGAGTGACGTCGCGACCCCCCACTCTCGAAGTTTGATGGTCTATATCTTTGACGATTTTTAATATTATGAAAAAATAAAAAATATGTGTCCAATATTTTTCCATGATCTAGCTGACAGACTAATTAGGATATTGTATTTTTGACCCAGTCCGGTACCCTATTAGTTGGCGATATAATTGAGGCCGTTGATGCCATCTCGGAGACTCGGGGCTCCTCGCCTACGTAGCTACTTTCGAATTTTCAGTCCTAGTGTTGCGCTATCGCTGAAGAATAAACGGAGATCGAGACATCCCTGGTGCCTGGTGAACTCCTCATTATTGCGCGTCTGGTCTACAATGTAGCTGATGCCGTCGATGGCTTTGTGGAGCTCAAGGCAGTGGTGCCAGTGACACAGCTTTTTTAGCTTTAGTATTGTACAACCGTTGAAGAAGAGACCCAGACTGAAACTCACCTCTAGCTCGTCTGGTTCGCGATTTAGTTGATGCTGTCGATAGTCTGGTGAAGTTCGAGGCTGTGCCAACGGCGCAGCTTCTTCAGTCCTAGTATTTCACAATGGCTAAAGAGTGGCTAAAGTCTGAGACTCACTATTTGCACGTCTGGTCTACAATGTAGTTTTGAAGGTCTAGTGCAGCTCGAGGTTGTGGTGCCAACGACAGTATTGGATAACCGCTAAAGAGTAGGCGGAGACTGTGGCTCACCCTGGTGGACTCCTCCTTTTGCACGTCTGGTCTGCGATGTAGTTGATGCCATCACTGGCCTTCTGGAGCTCGGCAGAGATGCCAGCGGCGTAGCTTCTTTCGGGCCTAGTATTTCACAATGACCGAAGAAGAGACCGAGACTCACCCTCTGCACGTCCAGTATGTATTTGATACTGTCGATAGCCTTGTGGAGTTTGAGACTGTGATGCCAACGACACAGTTTCATTCAGTTCTAGAATTATACAACCTAAATTGATAAAGAATAGATCTAGACTCACCCTGGTGGACTCTTCCTCCTTGCGCGTCTGGTCTGCGATGTAGTTGATGCCGTCAATAGCCTTGTGGAGTTCGGGGCAGCGGTGCCAGCGGCGCAGCGCCTCGCAGAGCGTGGGCGTGTCGTGCACGCGGCAGGCGCGGCACGCCGACAGCGCGGGCGGCGGCGGCGGCGGCGGCGCGCCCTCGGCCCCCAGCGGCGAGCCGTGCTCCCACGGCGTGCTCTCGCAGCCCGCCGTCACCAGGCCCGCGCTAATAACAATCTTACTAGTTAACTCTATTTGAATACACATAACTGACATTCGTATCCTAAACTTTTATAGAGTACTGTTCGCACTTTTGGGATGGGTCGGCCAAGTACCAGCTAGACGCTCTAATTTCTTACCGGCTTTTTATCGGATACATTTCGGAGAGTGTGCAACTGATCTGCATAATCTAATACCACTTTACCTTTTTTTTATCAGATTTCTCGTGGCCTGAAAAAGCGACATCGTTTCATGGTGGACATTCCAAAGACTCGAACAAGGACTGAACATTGCCGCAAAATTGCTTATTGGATATGCTTCTGATCTGCATGATCTAATATGGCTTTAATGTTAGATTCCAGAGCCTCCAGCTGGTACTTAGCCCACCCATCCCCAGGTGCGGTCCGAAAAGAGCTCACAGGGGATATTATGACACCCCAAAGACGTAGTAGGTATGTGTAATGTTTATGTAGTAGTGCTCTGTAGTGGGCTGGAAGTGTTAGTGACAAGCGTGCAAACAGATATATGCTCTATAGTAGTTGTATGAAGGTTGTGAATGAGGGTGGTGAGTATACTGACAAGCGGCTCCGGTGCGGGTCGACGCGGTAGTGCGGGCGTCGCATGACGAGCAGCCGCGGCAGGACGTGGATGAACACGCGGCGCACCCAGGGGGCCATCGTGTGCGTCTGCGGCGACCGGAAGTGGACGTTCAGCACCACCACCGTCACGCATATACTGCAACCGAACCATCGGGGGCCACGTCACTACCACTAAAACTAGCTAACTAGCGTCATCGGGGGCTAACGAAAAGAACTCGTACTATCATTACCGTGTTTCCGTTTAAAGGACAACATTTCCGGAGAAATTACAAGGCATAGATTTAAATTTTCTATGAAGAGTTTCAGTGATAGGTCATTTGGACTCTTCATGTGCCAATAGCTGTTTGATACTGGGCTGTTAAGACCAGGCGTGTTGCTAGTCATCAGACACATACCCTATTCGTTCCTATTCGTTTTATATTAAAAAAAACCAGCGCACTCAGGGCTTCATCGTATGCATATGCGGCAACCGAAAGTCGACGTTCAACACCACTGCCGTTATGCTTAATATACTGCAACCAAACCATCGGGGGCTACGTTAGTACCGGCGAATAACAAGACTGATGTTTTTATGTTGTTGGCTGTATATTTATTTCACAATTAAAAGAAAGATCAGTTTTGGTTGCTACTGCCGTCACACCGTGTTCCGGTTTGAAGGGTAATGTTTTCAGAGATATTACAGGCCATAGAGATGAATCATCTTATATCTCTATTACCTATTAACACCTATTACCTATCACAGAAATCTAAATAATTTAGATTTCTGTGCTTCCAACTGATAATAATGGGCTTGATCACCTTGATTATCTGTAGATCTTAATTGGATTGACGTATTATCGTGTAAATTGTACATTTACAAATGAATAACTTTGACTTTGGTCTATGGATAATTCAGATTTGCTTATTCTAAGTAGTTAGGTTTGTAGTTAAATAATTGGGGAATTTAATTAAAACCACAATTCAATTGGACTTGTGGTGGCGTAGATAAGTTCAGAAAAAAATATCTATAATTATACACAAATTAGAACAAGCTGAATTGTATTGAACAACATGTTATGTATTATAATTGTTATTTCGCATTAGGATTAATATTACGTAAAACTTTCCTGTTTGCTGTTGGGAGACGCATTTACCCATATGCGTAATCTACTTACTCGTATTTGAGTCATGCGGGTTACCCCTTGGTCGGAGAATTGGTGATAGTGGATGTGGAATTACATTACATCATTACACTCTGGAATACTATTACAACTTTAAAAGATATTCATACTGCTATGTAATATTGAGAAATCATTACTGTTTTGTGGTTTTAAAGGACAAAGTAATTTTACATCTCTAGATTACTATGACAGAGCAAGGCAATCATTTGAATTATTTTTGTTTCAAAATACTGTTTGGATAATAAGCTTAATTTTTATAATGGTAGGGACTCTTGGCAGAGTCCACCTGGGGAAGTACCATTGCCAGTTATTTTACCGCCAAGCAGTAAAGTGCAAATATTACTGTGTTCTAGTTTGAAGGGCAATGTTTCCAGTAATTACAGGGCTAAGAGATTTAATATAACAAACCGGCGCGGCGTTTTGTAGAGTCCCGGAGTCTACCTTTGATATTGCCCTCTCTGTTCTTCTTGCTTGTAAGTATAGAGACAGTAATAGCAAAGTCGATGTCGGCGGTAGAAGAGCCGGTACCCACCTGAACGTGTCGAGGATCATGGTGAACAGCACGAACTTCCCCAGCAGTGGCACCACCAGCGACGTCGGCGGGATGATCTCCGCCAGTAGCAAGAAGAACACGGTCAGCGATAGCAGGATCGATATCGATAACGATACCTAAAACAAAATACAATAATTTAATTATCTTCGAAAAACAAAAACTGACTTCAATTAAAAATTTGACTAGTCTACATTTCATAATTTCTGTGATAACGTCAACCAGATAACAGGTAGCAAACTTTAGTTTTTTTATTGGTATTTAAAACCCCCTTTATTGATTTCGATAAAATGTATATGAGACTACCTCTAAAGTTTTTGGAAGTTGGTTTAAAACACATCCTACCAAAGTATGTATCACATTTTATATGTAAAAGTTGTAATGTTTAGATGTTCGTTTTTGTTGCTTAATAACGTCGGGAAGCCAGAACGGACCGAGTGGAAATTTGGAAAACAGATAGATTACAGTCTGAAATAATATAATACATAGCTAACATTTTAGCGCAGTAAAATAACAAGGACGGGAACTACGCGATTGAAACCGTGGGTCCCTGCTATATATTGATTAATAAAATAGTTGTATAGTGTGTGTCATGTCTCATAATGAGTATAGTAGGATATATATAGATTACATATGACATTCGAAATAGAAAGATAAGATTGATCTAAGGGTGGTTCTCGCTACGTCGTTAAGATTACCACCCGCTAAAATTAACTTTAGAAATCAACACGGGAAAACAACCCCAAACAATGCTACAAGGGCTACTTGATAAATAAACCTAGACAAAACATTAAGTTCAACGCTAGTTAACAAGAATGAAAAAGCTGCGAATCAGAATGGAAATTACGGAAATGAAGGAATTAAATGAAAAGAGAATAGAGGGTACCTTCTCGCCACTGTCGGACGGCAAGTAGAACACCAGCACGGTGAGGAAGGAGATACCCATGCAGGGGATGATGAGGTTCACGGTGTAGAACAGAGTTTTGCGCCGCATGGTAATGTTGAATGTGATATCCAAATACGGCTCATCGCAGCACGTGTAGAACTTCTCGTTTCTGCACAAATACAAATAATCTTTATAGCTGTTTGCAGGTAAGATAAGGTGATACAAAACATTTTAAAAGATGACCCAAACAAACTAGCCTCTTCCTCGAGAGCATGCAATATAGTTTCTATTGGTCTGAAATGATACAATTCATTAGATCAAAGCTTAGTTTACTATACAGAGATAATAGGGATGAAGACTGGGTTTAAAATATACCGTTCTTATCCGTCACGTAAATTTTGAAAAAATACCACATACTTTTGAGATTTTTCAGAGATTTTTGCTCACTCAAAAATTGTTAAAAATCGACAAAGATCCGGATCCATCAAACTTCCGGAGTGGTGGGTTGGGGGGTTGTAGTCTACATAAAATCGTATATAGACGTCAGTCGAAACTTCTAAGCACTGTATCTTCGTCATTTTTTTGTTTTTGAAACAAAAGATATATACGTGTATGTACTATATTTTTAAATAAAGTCTAGCTGACTGACTAATTCGTTTTTTTAAGTCACAATGCCTATTCTTTGCCTAAATCTATGGCAGTATTGTTTGTGTTCATAAAACGTGACGTCGTAGTAAATTAGCCACATATGAGATCACGATTCCGTTCTAAGAATAACGTCTCCAATTTTAGTTTTCTCGTAAATACATAGTGACAATCATATTTACTCTTAAGTCTGTCTGGACCATATCGTACGTGAGTTCCCGTGACGTAATCAAATTAATAATTACTCTGTTTTTCCTGAAATCCTACCAATATTATAAACGAGAAAGGCATATTAGGGCAATATTATAAGAATAATAGACAGGTAGACTGGTTTTATTTTACCCTTTTGTATAATTCTAATTACTCACACACACACTCTCGACACATTCCTCTTTCATAATTATCTTTATAACATATTTGCTCGTAAAGGGTCTCTTATTGGACCAATTTCTGTATCGTAATGTATCTTATTACGCACTAGTGCTGTAATGTGTAATGTAAAACGCACGGTTTCAAAATGCTCCGTCCACAGACTAGGTAGAGAGATATGCTCCGTCTAAAACGAACGGTACCTTTTTAAATCTTAGTAAAGAGTTTTTATGTCAGAAAAGTGTGGTCAACATTTTATGAATAAAATTAACTTTGAGAGGTAAAATATAATAAAGAATTATTAAATTCGTTAATTTAATTAATTTAGACCATAAATTACTTTATTTTTTCTGTAACAAAACACAAAAATATTAATTTACTTTATTATTAATGGCATACCGGCTGGTTCTGTGCCGTTGCTTAAAAAAAAAAGGCGCCGATGCGCGCGCATTGCTAATCTGTGATCCATAGTGATTACTTACTCTGTGCTGTGATCTGTGATCAAGTAAATATTATTCCGCGCGTTTTTTTTCGCTGTATTGTTTTTATTTGAAAATGTCAGAGTTTGTTTATTTCCTCGCAAATATGTTATAAAACGTCGTATGACATACGTGCGCTTTGATAATTACAGCCTCTGCTAATTATAGCTCTCGCCTTCGGCTCGAGCTAGCAATAAAGCCTCGGCTGTAATTATCAACTTACCGCACTTATATCATAATGTACTATTACAGTATAATATCAGTGTCAGCTACAGTATAATATACTTTTTTCATTATGTAGCTTGCAAATAAATAAATAAATAATACATAAATATTGGTGGCCTATTTACACACAACACCATCTGACGCCAAACTAAGCAAAGCTTGTACTATGGCGGCCAGATAGTAGATATAAAACTTATAATACTTCGTTGGCAATACATACTTATTATACATAGAAACACCCAGACACAGTACACATATTTGAATTCATCACTCACTCACTCACGACTCTCGGCTTTACTCGGAGTTACTACCCACTAAGCCACGAGGCCAGTCAAATGCACGAGTTTAAAGTTTAATGAACAACTGTGATCTTTATGTGAGTACTAGATGTCCGCCCCGGCTTCGCCCATAGTACATAATATATAGCACTCAAGGGTCCCGTACATATCCAACGGTGAAACAACTTTTGAAATCGGTTCACTAATTCCTGAGAATATCGCGTTCAAACAAAAACCGCTTCAGGTACCTGCTACGCCATCTGTCGAAAACTGGTCGTACTAACTCAGATTCAGAACAAATTTGATTAGCAAAGGTTTATAATGACGCAATCTTAGACACATGCTGTCATGTCAACGCACGGTACGAAATCTCTCAAAGAGGAATATTGTTCCCCGTTTTTTTACATTCTTCATTCATGCTCCGCTTCTATTCCATATAACATTACGCTACTATTAGCGTAGTGTTAGCCTATTAGTGTTTTGTTAGCGTAGCCTATACGCCTTTGTCGATGAATGGACTATCCAATAGAAAATTATGTTTTAATTCGGACCAGTAGTTCCCGAGATTCTAGCGTTCAAACAAACAAACTCTTCAGCTTTGTTATATTAGTATAGATCGAAGATGGCAGACTCACCGGACGGCGGGCACCTCCAGGATGTCCCATTCGACGGAGGTGTAGAACTCAGAGAGGTCCACCCCGAGTTCCACCACGTTCGTTCCCCGCGCCTCGTCGATATGTCGCAGGTCCACCTGTGCAAACGGATGTACCAACTATTATTATCCTAAAAATGTTTTTTTGGATGTCTGTTACTGAATCACGTTGGAACGTCTGATCAGCTCGGGTAAAAATTCAAAACACAGCGAGGTTTTAATGATAGAGCCTTTATTATTTAAAACACAAAGAAAACTAAACTACACTACGCTACATACCTAATTAAGTATGTAGCGTAGTGTAGTATACTACTACTACCACTAAGCGTCATTCGAGCCCACAATCAGTTGAAAGCATTCGGCATTACCACGTTGAGTGGCAATATTTATACGTTAGGCCAAATAAACGCCAGCATTTTGGTACTCAGGGAGTACAATCTATGGTACATGGCTATATTATTTTGTTCTAGAAATAGTCTGAAAACTGGTACATAGGCTACTTTTTATCAAGGAAAAATAACAGAAACGAGAACTACGCGAGTAAAACTGCGAGGCGCTGCTAGTAAGTAATGTAAAATTACTATGACACACAATACATCTTAAATGTAGAGCACTTTAATAAGCCAAGAAAGGAAAACAATACTAATTGGATGTGGCCAATTTTTTAAAACCGATGATTCGAAAGTTAATGGAACAAATTAACCGCTGCAACTCGATGTATGGGTTCAATCATATCCGTATCAAAACCATATCAATCATATACGTGCCTGAAGTGGTCCAGACACATCAGTCTACGACGCACTACATGCGAATGAAAGAAATTGTGTACGGTCATGGGAAAGAGACAGAACGAATAAAATTGTATAAAATATAATAGAGAGTACAATTATTAGAATGTTATAGTTATATGATTATGTTGTAGAGCGTAGAGAGCAAATATAGTTAGGCAGTTATATTTTTCGACCAATCAAAAGGTACACTTTTGATGTGGATGGAACCAATTAAAGGTTCAAGAATCCAAACTAATAGCTCTAGTTAACGAGTTACTATCGAGCAAGGAAGAGTTACTTTAAGTGTAGTGTACCTGAAACCCATCGTAGGTCCAAGAGCCAAACTTCATGACGCAGGTCTGCTGGTCGAATGGGAAATACTCGACGTCGATTTCGCAGGAAGACTTGTAAATGGCGGGCGGGCGCCACTCCACTCGCCCTGTGTAGTTCAGTGTGGCTTTCGTTGCTAGCGTCACCTCGAAGTTTCCATCCGCACTGTCATAAACAACACACCGTTAACTTGTTTTAATATCCAAATTTCTGTTGATCACATTGTATGGTCATAAGGTGTTGAGGACAGATCTACGGATTAAGCTCAAGTTAGACGGTGTGGGCGGATGTATTTTGATTGGATTCCGTTGGTGATACATCGTTTCACAAAAATAATGAGATATAGTAACTTCTGTCGTTTGAGCACAACATTTAGTTACGGCTGCTCTAGTCGGGAGAACGGCGACTGCCGATCCGGAGACCGCGGGTTCAAAACCACGCGTACTTAAAACGGTGAAGGAAAACATTGTGAAGAATCCGACATGTACCCACCTAAATCATCGAAGCCATGTGCTATCCACCAACCCGCACTGGGCCAGCATGGTGGATTATGGCCTTGACTCTCTCCTTGCGAGAGAAGCCCCCGAGTCCCAGCAGTGGGAATATTTAGTAGGCTGTTTATGCTTTATGCTGAGCACAAAATTATTTCACACGAATCAATTTAAATTTCTTTTCACCTTTTGCTATCAGAAATTTGCTATAAAAAAAAATTGGTTATTTTTATTGATTTCATTAAGGGGGCGCCTAAAGCCAGAAAACGAAAAAAGGACATTTTCGACGCCGCTCACTGAAGTCAAGAAACTAAAAACTATGACAAAAAAAATATTGACGTGTGGGTACAATCAAGAAGAAGCACAATAACCGAATAGAGTTTTAAAAATATATCAGAATTTTTACAATAAAAAAATAAAAATGACACCGAAAAAACCCGTTTTAATTCGAGTACTCGAAATTATCAGCGATGACCCCACATTATTTTTTGGTAATAAAATTCCTATTTGTACGTTCTAGTAAAGTAACCGAACACTTTTTTAAATTTATGTTTAGTTATTGAGTAATTAAATAAAACTTGGCCAAAAATGGACTCCTGATTAAATATTGATTTTTCCTCCAAACTGTGTCATGCTATTCTCGACTTTATGTACATCACTTTAAGAAACGCGTCGCGCGGGTGAAATCTGGTTTTTCCTGGCTTTAGGCGCACTCTTAATTTCTTAAATTAATTTATTTTATTTTAATATGACCATTACAAAAAATACTAACTTGTTGTAGAGGACGATATCTGGTCGCCAGATGTGGTCGGAGGGCACGTGAAGCATCTCGACGCCACCGTACTCCCGCGGCTCCCACGACAGCTTGTAGTCGTACCAACTCTGTTCATGACAATTTGCTTCGTTGAAAAGACTTTGTAGAAAAGAAACCGTATTATAGTGGTATTCTACAAGATTTTGATATTGCCAATAATGTTCTATTGAAAAAAGGAAACATTTCGAGAACCGCAACAATGAGACGCATCGGTAGTCGTAGCAGAAGATAACAGTCCAGTGTTTTACCACCGATACGAAAGATGACAAAGCTGCCATAGAAGGGCATACCATGTAGTAATAATGTAGGTTAATAACACTTACTTGTTCTACCCACAGATTCGTTGTCATGATTTGATTTTTGAGGTTCTGTAAAGAGAAAATAATATTCAAGCTATTTCATATTTAAAAGCCTAATTAAATTCATGTCTGAAAATAAATTAATTGCTAATCAAACCAGAGACCGTAAAAACCGAACCATTTTGGTGAGCTGGTTAAGCTTAAGACGCACATAGTGAGAGCATCAGAGACGCTGGCGTTGATATGATACGCACTGAAAAGAAACCGGGAGGAACTGTGGAAACACATGATGAACGCATTGGCGACGCTGACGTTGCTATGATAATAAGCATAGAAATGAAACCGGGCAGAACTGACCACGTCAATGAGCTGGTTGAGGTTAAGATGCACATAGTGAGAGAATCGGAGACGCTGGTGTTGCTATCATAATAGGCATAGGAGAGAAACCTCTCACTCACCACGTCGATGAGCTGGCTGAGTTTGAGCTTGATGCGCACGGTGAGGGCATCGCTGACATTGAGCACGGGCCGCACCAGTTTGTTGTAGTTGCTGAGCAAATCGTCGTACAGCCGCTTGGCGTCTGGGTTGCCGGCACATCCTGAAACATTACAGCGCTATTATTTTTCAATAATAAATAAATAAACTATTTTGACATGCACTTTCAGAAAAGCTTCACTTCAGAAAAATGTAATTCGATTATTATAGTTTTAAAGTTTTCATTCGTCCTAATACTGGTTTTGAAAATTGACGATAGGTGACGCTCAATCGTTTGCTAGTGTTAAAGTACAAGGCGTATTTCAAACAAATAAGAGATCTATGCTCGGAGTCTCTTTGCGCGACAGAATCCGTAATGAGGATATTCGCAAAGAACGAAAGTGGCCGACATATCTCAAAGAGTAAGCAAGCTGAAGTGGCAATGGGCAGGCCACATCGCTCGCAGAACTGACAACCGATGGGGAAGAAAGGTTCTCGAGTGGCGACCACGAACCGGAAGACGCAGTGTTGGACGGCCTCCCACTAGATGGACAGATGACCTTACAAAGGTCGCTGGAAACCGCTGGTTGCAGGTTGCGCAGGACCGTTCGTTGTGGAAATCTAGGGGGGAGGCCTATGTTCAGCAATGGACGTCTTGCGGCTGATGATGATGATGAAATATTTAGAAGATGTTTTTCATTTAGTTTTTTATCGTTTACCTAGTTTTGTTAAGAATGTATATTAAATATTACACTTTATAACTAGTTATATTATACTAGTTAACTAGTTATGATGCTAGCATCATAAAAGCTATAACAGCATTTCAGTTCAATATTATGGTATTTAATCGTAAATAAAAGCAAAAATCTACTTGACACTCGATGATCAATATTTAGAAAAAAGGTTTACAGCCTCTGATTTAAGATTGTATGACGCACTTAGCCGAAATTTGATTTGAAATACATAGATTCTTCTAGAATGTGGCTACGAAGAAAAAAATAATGTTATGCGTTTCGTTGCTTGTTTTCTTATAATAATATGAGACTGTTTTTATCCTGTTGGTTTACTATTACGATTTATTAATACCAGTTGCACTTACCCCATTTGGCGACAAAGTGCGCCTGGTATTATGTTTTTTAATTTTGTTTCAAGAATCATTATTTTAAGGTTCCGATTCCAATGACACGACATTGGTTGTAGTTGAAAAACACCACAGATCCATAAGATTCCACGATTAGTGTCATTCTTAAACTAAAACACAAGTTATATTCCACCAAAGTCAACTATGCTAAAAATATGGCGCACTTTGCCCCCTCACCTTAAATGTAGCTAGGATCTGTTAAAAAATATACAGATAGATTTTTTTGTTTGCCTTTTGCATTATTTATTGCAGTTTGGGCAGTTTCGGGACTAGGAGTTTTTTTTTTTATCTTGAATAGGTTTACACTTGACCGCCATCTCACCTGTTGTTAAGCGACGATGCGGCCTACGATGAAACGTGCTTACCTAGAAGAAACCGATTCACTCTCGACTTGAAGACACCAAGATTATAACTATCAGGAAAAATCCACTCTGGTAGCTCATTCCACAGCCTAGACGTTCTTATCACAAAAGTAGAGTCAAACCTCTTTGTTCGTGTCTTTGGAACATCAACCATGAAACGATGTCGTTTTCTCGAGCTACGAGCAGTCCGATAGAAAAAGGGGCAAGGTGGTATTAAGTTATGCAGATCAGTCGCGCACTCTCCGAAATGTATCCGATAAAAAACCGATAGGCTAGCAATTTTGCGGCGATGTTCAAGACTTTGAAGTCTTTTTCGCACTAGAGTATCATTGCCTATGAGCCTTTTGGCACGTTTCTCGATTGATTCCAGAGCCTCGAGCTGATACTTAGCCGAACCATCCCAAAGGTGCGAACAGTACTCCATGCAAGAGCGAATCTGTGCTTGATATAATACAAGCAACTGTTCAGACTTGAAGTACCTTCGAACCTTTGAGAGGACGCCTAGTTTTTTGGCAGCTAATTTAGCTTTGGACTCGACATAAGAGCCAAAGTTGAGCGTGGATGACAAGGTAACATCCAAAAGCTCGAGATGGTTGGTAACCGGCACGGATACACCTCGAAAAGAAGGAGTCTGTTGAAATTGACTCCTTTTTGCGGAGAACAGACACGCCTGTGTCTTTCCCTCGTTAAACTTGGCCAGATTGGCATCGCCCCATTCAGAGACTGTCTCAAGGGCCAAGTTCAAACGCTCGATCATACTCTCTCTCAGTAACTGAGTTTGCTGCCCACTGGCTCTCGCACTAGATATGTAACTCACTACAACAGTGCTATCGTCTGCGTACCCATAGATACCGGGCTTCAACAGATCGTTGATATGTAGCAGAAAAAGCGTCGCAGAGAGTACTGACCCTTGAGGGACTCCGGCATTGATAGTCATTTGATCCGACGAGCAGCCATCAATGACGACTCGTATGGATCGATCCCTCAAGAAGTCTGATATCCTCGCAACAAACCCAGGAGACAAACCAAAACCAGAAAGTTTGCTTATAAGGCCGTCATGCTAAACCCTGTCAAAAGCCTTCGAGATATCCAGAGAGCCTGCAAGTGCTTCTCCGTGTTTATCGATGGCCTCACTCCAGATGTGAGTGACGTACGCTAGAATATCCCCGGTGGACCGGTTTCGGCGAAACCCGTATTGCCTGTCACTAAGGAGGTCATTAGATTCTAGGTACGTCAGGAGCTTGTGGTTTAAGACACGTTCCATAGTCTTGCAGAGTATGGACGTGACTGAAATTGGCCTGTAGTTGGCAGGGTCGGCACGAATACCTTTTTTGGGCACAGGTTGCACGTTTGCAACCTTCCATGATTTCGGTACTTGCGCAGTCTGAAGAGAGAGTCTAAACAGGCGCGTCAGTACAGGAGACAACTCAGGCGCACAAGCCTTCAGCACTACGGCAGGAATTCCGTCCGGGCCACTGTCTTTATTCACATCTAGATTGCGTAGCGCTTTACGAACCTCTATTTGGCGAATGTGTATTTCCGACATTAAGGACGGACTGCCTGGTGGAGTATGAGGTAATGCGCTACCAGCATCTAAACGTGAAGATTCTGCAAACTGAGATGCAAACAAGTTTGCCTTCTCTATTGCCGTGTGAGCCAGTGCCCCATCAGGTTTCAGAATTGGAGGCAGAGAGGAGCGGCAGAAGTTCGATTCGACCGATTTAGCTAGGGACCAAAACGCTTTGCTGCCCGCAGGGTACGAAGCCAGTTTGTTCCCTATTCGACTAATATGATCAAAACGAGTCCTCTGAAGAACCTTTTTGCATGCCTTGGCAGCCTTGTTAAACGCCTTCTTCTTCTGGTGTATGTCTCTCGCCTTACGCTGTCGAGCTTCAACCCAGGCCAGGTAGGTCTCATGTTTAAATGCTTCTGCACTATAACATTGAGATCCAAACCACGGGCGAGCTTTGCTGGATGATGGGACGTCAGAGTATGGAATAAAATATTCCATAGCCATTCGTATTACATCAGTCACAGCATCCGCGCAGGCTGACGGATCACCAGAAGTGAAGCACAATGACTGCCATGGGTAAGATGCAAAGAAAGATCGCATCTCATCCCAATCTGCTGATTTGTATCGCCATAGCCGCCGGTTGCCTCTGGGGCAAGGATCGGGTGGATGGTAGACGGATACTGACTTCACCAGACAGTGGTCGGAGCTGCCTAAAGGCGAAGATACCGCCACGGAATATCGGTCTGGATCCGTTGTCAGCAGAAGGTCCAAGCAATAAGGAGTATGCGACTCAACGTCTGGTACCCGAGTGGCCTCTTGGACCAGCTGGGTTAGGTCTAACGATAAAGCTAGCTTTCTCGTTTCCTGCCCAGCGTGGTCGGTGTCCCAGTATGGGTACAGCCATTCCTTATGGTGTCCGTTGAAATCCCCCAGTAACACCAATTGGGCTGACGGGTACTTCTGCTGAGCCGCGTCCGCTGCCTCAGTTAAATATTCCATGAGCCTTGTTGTCTCCTGATCCCCACTGTGCGACCGATAGACACAGGCATATATAATTTTGTCTATGCCTGTGTCCATCAGCGCCCAAAGAACTGAGATTCTGGTATCCTCAAGATTACGGAGACGCCGACAGCAGATGTCATCACGGGCGTACAGGCACACACCAGCACGGGGCCGAAATTTGTGCTCCAGGGTGTACCCTAGATAAGTTAGGTACGCCACGTCCGACGGACATCCTATCTGCGTCTCCGTAAGAAACAAGAGCGACGGCTGCTCAGTCTCTAGATGGTGGTGGACTGCGGTGATATTGGAGTGCAGACCTCGAATATTCGTGAGGTGCACTTTGAGTGACGAGGAGTGCAGCCGCTTTATAACTTTGTTCCTTTTATTTTGCCTTATCATGTTATTTGAGAGTGAGTGTCGGTGGGAAAACGGAAGTGGAACGAGGCTACACACTGCCGGCCACCGGTCACAGCACACAACACTAATACATCAATGGGAAACCAGTCTGGAGACTGCAGGGACGCCCGAGCCCCCCCGGGATGTCTATCTGGCCTATCATCCGGTCGCCAACCGGCAGGATAGCGCATCCCGGGATTTTTCGCTAGATGGCGGGGCAGCCTTTCATGAGTGGCTAGTTCACTACTTGGGCCCCCAACTATCTGCGGTCGGTCGCTCGGTCGGTCGGTTTACCGATGCAGAGTATAGGTTTGCGACATTCTGGTCTTGCAGTTGTGCAGCAACTATTCCGACCCGTTTTCCCCTGATGGCGTCACCAGACAACATGCCGGAACACGGCTAGGCCGCTTGGCGGCATGACTTAGTCTGGTGGGTGGTCACCAGCCACGGCTGAAGCCTACCACCGGTATTTTTGTCACCTGATTGGCACCACCCAGGGACCACGTGTGGGGTTTTTCTATTCACAGGTGTTTCCCCACGGACGGAGGTGACTCGGTCCCCGAAGGAAGAAGATAGGAAGTAAAACTAAATTAAATGAACAGGCCAGGCAAATAATTAGATGTCGACGACCCAAGTAATTTGTCAAGCTATTTGATCAATTAGCTGACAATGGCACTAGGTATTCAGTTAACAGGGTAGGCTGTTTGTTAATTGGGATGTTGATTGGGTCAAAAATATGCTAAGCCTATTAATTAGTCCGCTGGCTAAATTTCGAAAAAATATGGGACACGTATTTTTAGTTTTATCAAATTAAGTATTAAAATTCGACAAAGGTATAGAAAGAAGATCATCAAACTTCCAGAGTTGTGACATCACGTCTTCGTAAAAATCGAACATTGAGGTGATGTCACTCGAAACTTCTAAGCACTTATACATATCTTCGTCATTTTTTGTTTGTACAAAAGAAAAACATGCGTCCACTATAATTTTTCATAATCTAACTGACAGACTCATTCATTTTTGTAGGCATTATGCCTCTTTAACGGCTGATAAAGCTATGTAGTACAGTCGGGGCAGACATAAAATTAGCCTGAAATAGAAAAAAATCCGGGGAGCGATTTCTTTCTTTTAAACGTCGAAGAGGGTGGTTGGAAGTATAAATCTCGATTTTCTAACTAATCCCAGTAGAGGGTTCGCCGCCATATTGTTTTAAAGTTTTTGTGAAATACCTCGTTCATTTTCAACCACCCTCCCCGACGTTTAAAAAAAAGAAATCGCTCCCCGGATTTCTTTCTACTTAAATGTCTGTCCCGACTGGCCTAATGCGGAGACATGGTAATCGTGTGTAGGTGATGTTAGAAAGGGACTCACCGACGAGCGAGAGCGCGAGTGCGAGCGAGAGCAGCAGGCGCGCCGCGGGGAGGGGCGCGGCGCGGCGCGGCATGTCGCGCGACACATGGCGTCAGCGCATCGCGCCGCGGCCAACGCCTGCCCTCCTCCCACAGCTGCGTGCAAACGAAACTAACATTAATGATGTAATTATTAAAGTTCTATTTCTTTTGGCGTGTCAGGGAAATATGGTGAGAGTACATTTTTTAGATGAATTTACAGGGCATAGAGATAAAACATCTTATATCTGTGAGTGACGAGCGCATTGCAGTGCTAGGTAATGATTTACTCTTCAAGTTTTAGTAGCTGCGTGTCACTGTGCTGTTATGTGGCCGGCATGTTGCTTACCACCAGGCTCATGTCCTGCTCGTCTCTTCGATGTGACCACGTAAGTAGGTATTGTATTTTTTTTAGAATAAGTATATCTAAGTACGTTATAAAATTCACTTCGTGGTCATACCTTCACGAAAAACCGACACCCTAAAGTTAGCTGTACATTGTACGTAAGTAACTTTAGTTAATATTTCTTGCGTTGAAGATACATAAATATCTATTCGATGGTAGAAATTAGAGTTTTTAGCAAGAATAGAGAAGAAGTATTAACTTCTTGATTACAGAACACATACCTACTAGCCGTCCGTACCGGCTACACCGTAATTAATAAGCTCTGGGATCACATCCATATGCAACGGTAAAATATTATTTAAATCGTTCTAGTATATAGTTCCTAGGATTAGCGCCAGATGTAGTAGATTACCTGAATTAGTAGTAGTACCAGTACACCAGTAGAGCGGCTGAAGTTCGGCTCGAAGTTGAAACTTTATTTTATTTTAAATAAAGAGTGACGAGACGAGCAGGACATGTGCCTGATGGCAAGCAACATGCCTGCCACATACCAGCACAGTGACACGCAGCTATTGGAACATGATGAGCTGAGTCCAAATCATTACCTAGCACCGCACTGCGCTCGTCACCCAGAGATCTAAGTTGTTATATCTCTAAGCCCTGTAATTTCTCTGGAAACATTGCCCTTCAAACCGGAACACAGTAATGTTTGCACATTACTGCTTGGCGGTAGAATAACTGACAAACGTGTGGTAGTTCCCCAGGCGGACTCTGCTAAGAGTCCTTCCACTACAAAACTCTGCTCAACCGTTGATGATTATGTCCTACGTCATGTTTTCAACATGGGTTCAGACGGCGAAACTTTCAGAACTTTTTATACGTAACATTTTTTAATATTAAAAACAATAGAATTACACGACACTACACTATTTCTAACTACTTTCACTGAACACACGAAATATACACAAACACCAATTAAGATTTAGGGATAATTTAATTTAGTTTAATCTCATTGATCTGGATTCTGAAATAAATGATTATTATCATAACTTAGATGCTTAAGCCATGATTACCGTGTTTAATTTACGATAGACCAAATGCATATACTGAACGTGGATTTCCCTAAAATCGTTAATTAAACGGGCAATTAAAGTTAATTGCTCTCCATGCGGGTAAATCTGCGGTATAATTTAGTTTGCTATAACAAAACACGATAAACAAGGCAGTCAGCCAAGCTGTGCCAGGCTGCCTAATTTACTCGTCGAAATGGTGCATGAAACTACATCGACATATCGGGAACTTGGTAGCTTGGTAGTTGGTTGGTTCACATTATGTATGACCACGGTAAATACCTCGTAATTAATAATAAAATATTTTGTGTAAATCATACAATGGGCTTTATAGCGATTTATTCGAATACTAGCAGCGCCCCGCGGATTTTCCGTTCCCGCCATTTTCTCGCCATAAAAAGTAACTTACGTGCTATTCCAGACTGTAATCTAACTGTATACCACATTAAATCTCGATTCGTTTAGGGGTTTCGAAGTGATTGAGCAACAAACATGCAAACATCGAAACTTTCACGTTTTATAATGTTAGTCCAAAAGTAGAATTTTACTTCTCTGGAACTTTTTCTTCTGCTTTATTAGATTGAATAGTCCCTAGAGAAGTGTCCTACCTAGAGACTGGATTATATGTCATTACTTACCATGATTAAACGAATTTGGTGAATTAATTTCATTTTCAACTTGCATTAAAATGAATCGAAGACATGAGATAGATAAATTCTTCATTACATTTATATTACAAATATTTTTTTTTTTCGAAAAACAAAAATTTTAAATTAAACTCCGACACTCGACTAAATTTCATAACTTTTGTGAAATTAACTAGGAAAATAACTATTCCAATGAGCGAAGTAGGACGAATACGTCATCAAGGTATGCAAATTTTAGATTTCTGTTGTTCCGTGTTATGTCAAAAACCGATACACCGATTTCGATAAAATATAACATGGAGGCGAGGCTAAGGTATAATCTATAAACAAAATAATATTCAAATTCGATTTACAATTGTCTAGGTATCGCATAACATACATACATACAAAAACAATGTGTGCTTAAGATCGCACGGCAGAAGTGAAAACTTCAATTTAATGCTGTTACTAACTAAAATTAGCTAAAATTTTAATACAGTAAACATAATGACACAGCAGTGAAGAGCAGCTGACTGTGTCTTTCTCTTGCTCGAGTACACTCGATTGTTTCGAGTTAACTCGACCGAGCCTTTCACTTCAGAGCGTGACGCATCAGGCTCACTTACAGCCAACGAAAAAATCTGTGTGCAGTGCGCCAAAAATGGTTTTGCTCCGACATAAATACAGAAAAACCTTACAATAAAGTAGCAATTGACGGCCTTAATATATGTGCTACTAGCAGCGCCCCGCGGTGTTACCCGCGAAGTTCCCGTTCCCGTTGTTCCCGTTGTTTTTCCGGGATAAAAAGTAGCCTATGTGTTCTTCCAGACTATAATCTATCTGTGTTCCAAATTTCAGCTCGATCTGTTCATACGTTAGGACGTGATTGAGCAACAAACATCCAAACATCCATACATTCACATTTATAATATTAGTAGGATTCCAGACTAGAATCTAACCGTGTTTCAAATTTCGACCCGATACGTTCAGCCGTTCCGATGAGATTGATAAACAAACATACAAACTTTTACATTTACAATAATAGTGGGGTTACGTGATGGCATAAATATATACATAAGCGTGACATATTAGGGATAATTTCACCCTAGCATACTCGGGCTTAGAAAGATTAAGAGGACATCTAAACGTTGCGATACATGATAAATTCTAAAATCCTGTTCCCCGGAATATACATAAATTGGCGGTCGTATTTCAGACATTTTATTCAAAGCTTACGCAGGCCATAAACCTATCAAATTTTTGAACAAAATGAAATTGGTTTTGAAATTTTCACGTTTATTTAGAGCGGGAAGGAGGTGAGCGGAGTCGAGTGTGAAATATGTATATGCGGACTGAACTATAAGTACGGTTTTGAAAGAAAAGCATGCAGATTATGATTCTGGATGTTGCCAGGAGGTGTATTGGTCCATTTTTTTAAACCCGGGTGGGGTAAAATAATCTTAAGATTTAAGTAAATGGACTGAACAGTGAACACATGAATCAAAATGGTTATTGTGGGTTATCCATATGAAATAGATAAATATACCACCGTGGATTTTTTTGAAGACTTTTTAAGGGGTACAATACTGCGGTAGTACTTACATTATTTTGATCAATCTCGTAGGATTCAGCCAGCGTTTGAAATGTAAGCGCAAAAAATGTGTTAATCGATGACATCACATTAGAAACCTTTAAAATTTTATTCACGTATTACACATACAAAGCCGTCCTCTTGAAACACTCTACAAAATGACGGACATGGACGTATGTATTTGAGATCAAAGTTGGCCTACTACAAAACACCAATTTCATATGTAAGAACCTAATATACATATTATAATAAAAGCGGCGAAGTGCGAGTCGGATTTGCCCATGAAGGGTTCCGTAGCATCAAGTGACATAATACATAAGTTCTTGTAGTTCGTTGTAACTTTGATCGATGTTTGAATAATAGTGTATAATTGTATATACACTATTATTAAAACATCGATGACGTACTAAAAAAAACTACTCACTAAATTGAGTTCAAACCAACTTTCGTTGGAAGTTTGCATGGTAATGTACATTATTTATTTTAGAAGTTACAGGGGGTGGGGGGGGGGTTGGCACATTTTCCCGTTTTTACGTTTTATGGAACCCTAAAAATGAGTCTAATTCTACTTCAATGGTTTGTACATAAAAAAAAAATAAGAAAACTTTATGATCCTTCTGCTGAAAAACTCGGGGCGTTCTGTCACATGGAGAGAGTCAGGGCCATAATCCGCTACGCTGGCTAATTTCTAGTTGGCTGATGACGATAATCTCAACGATGTGGTTCTGCCAACATCACACGATATTTTCCTTCATCGTTAAATCTAGTGGTGTTAGCCAACTAGTACATCTGCACTTTGAACTTTGAAGTGCAAGCGGGGTTCTAATCAATGACCACACTATTGAAAATCGGACGCCTTGTCCCTATCCTACTTGCTACTAATATTATTAATGTCAATGTATGGATGTTTGGATGTTTATTGCTCAATCACGTCCTAACGTATGAACGGATCGGGTTGAAATTTGGAACACAGATAGATTATAGTCTGGAAGAACACATAGGCTACATTTTATCTCGAAAAAACAACGGGAACGGGAACTTCGCGGGTAACACCGCGGGGCGCTGCTAGTATAGTATTTATATACCTAGGTCACTAACACATGACCTGCTCGTCTCGTCACTCTATGCTATAAAAAAAATAAAAATTCCAAAGCGCTCTTCTTTCGTTTTACGAAGAGCTAAGCCCCGGAATGTGTGTTGCCGTTAGATAGATACAATCTGATTGTCTGAGAATTGATATTGAATCGGTTATTTCTAGGTAAGCGAATTACATCGTATACCTAAGAGAATCCGGTCAATGTCTTCTATATCCATTTAAAGAAACGATAAGGAAACAAATTACCGTCGTTCATGACGTGTCCTTTGAAATTCTACGTACGCGAAGCGATACAGAAAAACTGAGGATTATTGTAATATGGCGGTTATATCAGTTGTGGCTGCGAATCTAATATCTATAGCGTGGCCAAGTATTTTGTTAAAAGCCCACATTAAGTTCACTTCTACCCAAAAAAGTCATAATCCAAAAAGTTGACCCCGTGTGGGTACACGGGGTCAACTTTTTGGATTATGACTTTGACTCTCTCCTTGCGAGAGAAGGCCCCTAGTCATTTGGAATATTTAGTAGACTGCTCATGCTGTTTTAAGTTATCTAAAAAAAAAAGAGTTAGTGCCATAACCATTTACGCTGGTCGAGAACGCGTTGGCGGATGATCCTTGTCCGTTGTCCTCCAAAGATGACTTTCATGAAACGTTCCTCCATATGGGAAAAATGGTTTCCTCAGAATGTTTTATTTATCAGTTAAAGTTAGTGGGGATGACAAACTTGTATCTTGGACTAGGAAAAAAATATCATAGCTGCACGTGGGATATGAACCCCATACGACCTTACGATTGTGTAATCGAACGTTCTCGTCGCTAGTCCATTACGGTTTGTATTACTCATTTATTTGGCTCGCAAATCAGAAGCTGAAATGTACAGTTACATTTCAATTTCACTTATTATTGTATACTTGAATACACCTCTTTTCTAATTGGAATACGCAGTTAAACTAAAATAATAAACTGCCTTCGATCTGAACCTCTACATGCCTCTACATCAAAGTCGATCTCGATTCGATATTGAATCCGCTGAATCGTAGAGTCAAACAAACTTCGTACCTACATCATGAAAGTGCTCATAATATTAGTAATATTGTAATAATTTAAATGGTTTTTAAATTTTAAAGTTTAGGGACTGTAAATGTAGTTAAGTACGTATTAGAGTACAATATGTAACATGTAACTCAATATTATTAAAAACATGTAGTACGAGTATCTACACTAATTATAGAGTGAAAAGACAAACTCGATAAATGAAACGGCTATACGAATGGTGATACGATAGGTTCCACATAATCGAGCCCCTTTGCACCTCACAGTTTCGTAAACGCCTTAAATTAAATTACACATATTAGGACGTACAAAAATTAAATTGAGAATGAATTATTGTCCTGCTAAATTTTCATCAAGAAAGTTATTAAGACCACATTCACTCTTATTAAAATTGTATAGAATAAAATTAAACGCCAGAAAATTTGAGTACGATCATCCCACAATAAAGATGCTGAACTATCTAAAGAACCTCTTGGAGGTAACAAATATTTAAGTTCCAATTTAGATCCGAATAGATAGGGCCGGGTTTCCTGTGGTTTAGGTGGATACCTATCTAACCTGCAGATAGCTGTGCATAGCTGAGGGTCTACCGCCTTACTAGAATAGTATTGGATTTCACATTGTTCTCTCTTTCTTTTGTCTAGCAATTATGGAGAGAATATTAGCACAGTTATTACATTTTTAGTTACGCGGTCGAAGGGTGGGTGGCCTTGGTGACATCCTTTTATTTTCGGGTATATTTTTAGGGTTTCTGATGAAACGACGCGACGCTGGATGATTTTTTGTCGTAATATTTTATAAAAACATTGTTCTCCCTAGCACTATGGAAGCGCAGCATAAACGGACGTATACCTTATGCCCAAATGAAAAGATTGTAACTTAGTTGAATTCGAAAAAATCGTACGACAAAATAATTTCGACGTACGAGTAAACGCCTACTAAATACGCGGTGTATATCACTTATAAGCTGCTGTTAAATGAACGCCTCATAAAATAAACACCATTTCAGAAAAAATCAATGCTTGTACCTACTGATACGTTCTTGGCTGAGTCCGCCTGGGGATGTACCACACCTTTGCCAGTTAATATAATTGCCAAACAGGCATAGGAAAACATCAGTGTGTTCCGGTTTGAAGGGAAATATTTCTAAATAAATTATACAGCATAAAGATAATATCCCATATCTCCATGCCCTATAATCCCATATTTCTGAGTGACGAGAGCACTCCGCGCAGTGCTAGGCAGCAATGGACTCTTCATGTTCTAATCTACGTATCACTGTACTGGTATGGGCAAGTTTGTTGCTTACCTTTAGGTACATGTGCGGCTCCTTCCGTTACTGTTTAACATTAAAAAATAAATAAATAACGTCAGCCTCCAGCATATGATGAGCCAATTTTGTATACATGGATAAGATAGACTAACCAGCATCCCCAACGAACGGGTCGGTTAAGTCCTTTGAATTAAGAGGTTATTCCCTACATTTATTAAAGCCTGTTTAGAATAAATAAATATTGGTGGACAATTCACACACAACACCATCTGACCCCAAACTAAGCAAAGCTTGTACTATGGCATCCAGATAGCTGTTATAATACTTATACAGTTTTAAATACATACTTGTTAGGTATATACATAGAATGAATTTCCACATGGGAAGGTACCAAACTTTTTCCAGTTACTATACCACTAAGCGGTTATTATATGGAAACTCTAAATATTCGATTGTCTTATGATTTGCAGTAAAGAGATTCTAGAAAATTACAAGGCAATGAGATAAAGCATATTTCTGGGTATTAAGCAGAGAAACGCAATTAGTGAAGAGTTGAAATTAAAATCGAATAATACGTGACACTGTCCTGTTGGGGACAAGTCTGGTATGTTGATTGTCATCGGGTGCTCGTTATATTTTTATCATCGCTCATTCTTATAAAAAGAAGCATCGCATTAGCAGCCCGCTAAATGTCTCTTCTGGTGGGTTCATTCTCTTGAAAGAAGAGGACCAAGGCCATAATCCATCACGCTGGCCAGTGCAGGTTTGCGAATGGCACTTGATCTCGACATTCTTTTAACACGCATGTTTTCTTTCATCGTAATAGACAATGGTAGTTACAAACTTGTAAATCTAAACTTTAAAAAATACCCTGAGCTGCAGGTGGGATTTGAACATACTATGTACTTATGACCGCACAATTGTGAATCGGAAGTTCTCG
The DNA here is from genome assembly GCA_963693475.1 of Ectropis crepuscularia. Taxonomy (NCBI): domain Eukaryota; kingdom Metazoa; phylum Arthropoda; class Insecta; order Lepidoptera; family Geometridae; genus Ectropis; species Ectropis crepuscularia. The sequence continues at coordinate 25,786,291 of OY856346.1, forward strand.
GCAACAGGCCGCCACATTCATGTGTGCTTGATAATAATTTTCTATTAGAATATGCGACACGTTGTTTCTCTGCAATTTGATAAGTATAAAATGACGCATTACTAAAAGATGAATACTAAAAAGACACAAGACACGCAACAAAAGCTTTCAAAAGGAATCTAAAGGAAAAGGAATATTCTTCTCCGTTTTGTCACATTCTTCATTCATGCTCCGCTCCTATTGATAGTAGCATAATGTTATATAGCCTTTATATTTATAGCCTTGCTCGATAAATGGACTATCCAACAGAAAAATGATCTGTCAATTCAAACCAGCAGTTCCTGAGATTATCACATTCAAAGAAATAAACTCTTGAAACTGTCTAGCAAATTGACTTTGATAACTGATAACAAATGTACATATTTATTATTACAGCGTAAATATCCACTTTATGCTCTCACCGCTGGGACTCAAGAGTTTTTCGTCCAATTCTTCACATTAACCTTAACATTTTTAATTTTAATGCAACGAGCAATCGTACCAACAAAAGTTTTTGTCAGCGTTATCATCTTTACCTTCTTTGTTACTGCTTGTGCCTTTTTGTCGTTCATTCAGAATTTATAATACGTATTCCGTTTGAATAGACTGAAGCGAAGTTGTGGTTGTTTCTAATAATATAAATTAAAAATTCAAGGCTGTTGTTTTACCGGGAAACGTACGGCGTCGGTAGGATAGCGAATAAACTGCGGAGCGGTGTTAGATGAATAATAAAGAAGTAGGCAGCATTAGGCTCAGGCATGTTGTTTGTTAGGGTAATAAGTGCGCCCTTGTGTGGGCTTGCCGTGATGGGGGTGAACGGTGGTCGCGGTAACAATCAGCGCGGCTTACATTTGTATTTAAGTGGAATTTGTTTTATGCGACTACAAAGAGTAGGGGAATTTCAATTCGTCGCTACTATCCTACTTTAGAAATTCCAAAGTTTGGATGTTTGGGTATTTGTTGATTTTACACGTAGAAACTTCTGAACGGATCGGGTTGAAGTTTTGAATGTTGTTAGATCAGTCTAGAATAACACAATAGCCTATTTTTTATCACGGAAAAATAATTGCAATGGGAACTGCGCAGGTAACACTACGGGGCTCAGCAATTATATGTTTGCTAAAAAATTAACATATTTTAGTTAGAAAAATAAATCGTTAAAACAATTCAGTAGCTCGTATTCACTAAAATAAATAAAAGTTATGATAACATTGTGTTTTATTTGTTGTGGGCGTGGGCAGAAAAGTTCATGTTGGTTCAGATTTTACACTTGAAGTTAAGCCGTACCTATATATTAGATAAATAAAGAGAATAATAAAAGTGGCCAAGTGCGAGTTCGACTCGCCCATGAAAGTTTACATAGCAGCAAGTAGCATAATATAAAAAAAAAACATTATAACTTTTATCGATGTTTTAATAGTTCTGTATTTATGAAGATTACAAAAAAACTGCTAACTGGATTTTGTTCAGACGAATTTTCGTTGGAAGTTTGCATGGTAATGTACATCATATTTTTTTTAGTTTTATCCTCAGAAGAAGGAAGACAGTTTTTTACCACTTTGGAAGAGACTCAAGCGCAAACTATTCAGCTTAGAAAAATAATTACGAAGCTCAAAATCATTTTTAAAGACCTATTTATAGATACCCCAAAAACGTTATGTTAAAAAAAAATCCCACCCCCCCGATTTTTTTTCTATTTATGTGTAAAAATCTTAATGCGGTTCACAGAATACATCTGCTTGCCAAGTTTCAACAGTATAGTTCTTATAGTTTCGAAAAAAAATTGCTGTGACATATGAACGGACGGACAGACAGGCAGACATGACGAATCTAAAAGGGTCCTGTTTTTTGCCATTTGGCTACGGAACCCTAAAAATGAAAAGAATTATATCACGTTTCCCAATATTTACTATTCAACACCATCTACGGAATTTTAATGGACTGTGTCTGCTTGCTTCAGTCTGGGATTTATCTCAAATGGAGAGAGTCAATGTATGTAGTTATCCACCGCCCTGGCAATGCTCATTGCGCACCCACCATAACACTAGCCCTACCCCTGGTGGTAGGGTGGGTCCTAAACCATACCACCATCATGCCATCAAGTAATAGTGTTGTGACACATTTTTAAAACAAAAGCTTTGTTTAGACTTATTATTATTTACTGCAAATAAACTAAAACGGATACACCGCTATTAATACCTACACATAAAAAATTAAAAAGGAACAGAATATATGTTTTCTATGAGAAAAAAAATTATGTACCTATGCAATTTGTCTAATGCATGACTAATAAATTCGTAAAACTTATAAATTCGTCGTTGATAATTTAGTTTATTCGCTTTTTTTATTACAGAAAATTTACTACAGGGGAGTATTTTCAACCAAAACGTTTCAATGTATTTTATAAACTTTTCCATTCGTTTCAAACTGTCAGATTTTATTTAATGAAATCCTGGTAACAAGAGGTAGTAGTGGTAAGACGGCAGTGAGAGCTACTACTTTCCTTTCAGGTTTATTTTGCGTATTCTTCAGGGATTTCGACTTTTTCCAAATGTTGCGCACCCAATAGTAATAACAACCTACGTTAAGGAATACTTTTAAAATTACGTTCAATGCCAAAATCAAAATCGGTTTTTGAAAAGAGTATTTCACACTGGCGGACCCATTTAATGTCAGCCAATATAATATATTTAATGAAAGGAATATTGAACTTGAATAATTTTGCATGATAAGACTTAAAAAATAATCATAGATAAATGACTATATGAGTACTTTGTCACATCATTATGGTGGTATGGTTTGGGACCCACCCTACCACCAGAGGTAGGGCTAGAAGTGGTATGGTGGGTCCGTCATGGCAATGCTGCATTGGTTTGACAAGTCATCGAAAGGTGCCTTTTTGGGAAACTTGCATTTTTGCAGTGAAAACTTACTTTGGCGCACACAGATTTTTTTGTAGGCTGTGAATGAAGCTCATCGTCGCCTTCGGAAATGAAAAATTAGTTCGGTTGAACTCGGGACCGGCGAGAGCCTGAGCGACAAAGATAGTGCTGTCTGTTTGCTGTCACTGTCGTGTTGCTGTGTTTACTAGATATGTTTCAGAAATCATTTTTAATTTTAACCGACTAAAAGAAAGGTTATTTTTTCGCGCGTATCATGTATGTTTGTAAATTTCTTTATTCCCACGTATCATCCAAACGGATGGATGGATTTTGACAATTAAGATATTGTTAGATTCGTCTCAGACTTGGGTGACTTGGATGACTTAAAATTGTATCAGATAATGTTTTTTATAGCCGGGGTTTTAAAATTAAAATTAGTAATTACTTAAATTATCCAACGGTTTTGAATGTTAGTTATTTCTTATCTTAATTTTCACTTCTGCCGAGTGAATGGTCTTACCCACACAGATTTTTTTCATGTTTTCGTACAAGGTTAAAACCAGTGGTGATGACAAAATTTTACATTTGCATTTAAAGTACTCAAATATGCAGATGGGATTCGATTCTGGTCTTAGGTTCGAATACACGGACGTCCAATTTCACGATTGTGGTTATGGTTTTCACTAAACCAGGCTTTCTGACCACGACTTTATGATCTAGATCTAGTTAAAAACCAGATTTGATAATTGTTTAAATCGGGTGACATTTTTACCCAACACAATATATAGCCCCAAATTTAGCTACGTTTGTAATGTGGGAGCTGATATTTCTTACACCACTACATCCACAGAGCAAACCTTCATACATACAAATATTAAAAAAAAAACGATTTCACTTTTAATATTTTATATTAACTTTCATGTCCTTTTTTAACAATAATTAGGTTTGGAGTTAACAGCTATCTCGCTTGATGTTATGTGATGATAGAGCGCGCTTATAAGAAATCAATTCTCCCTCAACACTCCATTTTTGAAAATACTCAGATTTTACAGTCGAGGAAATCTAGTTTGTTATATGAGCCGAAGGATGCGGGTTTATCCAAAGTAGATTGAATTTATGGTGAATTCATATTTTATATTTATTGTATCTTATTTTATTTAACGCAAATAAATGAGTAAATAAATAAATAAATATTGGTGGACAATTCACACACAACACCATCTGACCCCAAACTAAGCAAAGCTTGTATGATGCCAGATAGCTGATATTTTGTATTATTGAGTGTGAATATGAATTGATTATGGCACTATTCAGTGGAACGAAACAACAAATAGCCAACGTATAAGCATTGCCGTTGAGCGTGGTAATGCTACCAGCATGCTGGGCACGCTTCCGACTGACAGTGGGCTTGAGCATCTTGATTACCGTTAGACTTTCGTTGGTCTATGGATAATTCAGATGTGCTTAGTGTAAGTAGTTCTTATTGTATATTAAGTAGTTTGGTTAATAAAAGCTCTGCACGTTTTGAAAAAATTCAAAGAACGACTGTACCTACTATAATCATAGAATAATGTAATAGAAATATTGAAGTGAACAATCTGGAAGCGTAAAGTAGTGTTCGGAATATTTCAATTGATGAAATAAGCTATGTTCGAGCAGGCCTTTTTTTGTTAACGCTAGTTTTTATTCTCGAAAGTTGTAAGTCTACATTCTATTGGAGACCTAGGTGTGTCACCTGTGGTCTTTGCGTGCCCACAAGAAAACCCTGGGTTTGAGCATGATTAAACAATTGTGTCGAGTTTGTTTATTTGGGGTGTAAGGGGGAAGCACTAAACATCTAGCTTCTCCAAATGTCAACCTCTCCTGCGCGTGGTACACCCTGCTGCCAACTAACGAGGCTCTGACGACCGAACCAATGGCGGTATAACCATTTAAAAGCCAGTCCTAAATTGACCAGACCGGTGACGGGCAGCGGCGTCATCGGTGCAAAGGGCTGGCTCCGCGGTCACCAACCCGCCTGCCAAGCGTGGTGACTATGGCAAATACCCCCCCTATGAAGAACACAATAAAGAAACGGCCCCTAGTCCCCGGCGGCTCCGCTATTCCAGGCGCTGGTGGCAGCCTTGGTTCCGGTGGAGCATGGGGTGCGAAGAATCCCCGGCAGACGCCCCGCCACCAAACCCAACGACTCGACCTGGCAACGTTTAACGCACGGACTCTGAGGGCTGACGAAAAGATTGTGGAGCTGGAAGAAGAAGTGGACAAGTTGCGCTGGGATATCATAGGGTTATCCGAAGTCCGTAGACAGGGCGAGGACAGGATAACCCTCGAATCCGGCAACTTGTTCTACTACCGGGAGGGAGATCAACAATCCCAAGGGGGTGTCGGGTTTATAGTCCGCAAGTCTCTCGTCAACAACGTGATAATGATCGAGAGTGTGTCGAGCAGGGTCGTGTACCTTGTACTTAAAATTACCGACCGGTATTCATTGAAGGTCATACAGGTATACGCACCGACCTCGACACATCCCGACGAAGAGGTTGAGACCATGTATGAGGACATCTCCAAAGCCATACATGTCTCGCCAACACATTTCACAGTTGTGATGGGAGACTTCAACGCGAAACTGGGCAAACGTAGCGGTGATGAGTTGAGAGTGGGACAATTCGGATATGGGCAGCGGAACCCAAGAGGGCAACGTCTAGCTGATTTCTTGGAAAGGGAGAGCCTCTTTATGATGAACTCCTTTTTCAAGAAACAGCCACAACGAAAATGGACATGGATTAGCCCAGATGGTTCCACAAAAAATGAGATCGACTTCATTATGACGACTAAACGGCAAATATTCAGCGATGTCTCTGTGATCAGTAGGGTTAAGACCGGCAGCGATCACCGTATTGTAAGAGGCACGCTGAATCTAAACATTAAGTTCGAAAGATCACGTCTAATGAAGTCCACGCTCCGACCAAATTATGCTCAAATCGAAGATCCCGATAACTTTCAACTCGAACTTCAAAATCGCTTCGAAGCCTTAGATGAATGCGTAACGGCGGACGAAATAAACGACAGGCTGGTGGAAACTGTTCAAGCAGTTGGCAGGAAATTTTATAAGAGCCGACGCCAAAATAGAACCCAAAAGCTCTCCGATCATACTCTAAATCTCATGGCAGTTAGGCGAGATATGCGGTTGCAGTCTTCGGTCGACATGACGGTATACAGACGGCTCAATAGACGGATCTCTACTTGTGTGCGACGCGACATACGTTGCTTCAATACTTCGTGTATTGAAGAAGCGATCAAGCGGAACCAAGGCTCGAAAGTGTTCGCAAGAAATCTGTCTCTTGGGCAAAGTCAGCTGGCCAAACTGAAGACCGATAGCGGTAACGTAGTCTCGTCGAAGCCCGAGATTTTGGAGGAGATTGAGAAGTTCTATGAACAGTTATACACCTCTACACAAGCACAACCTGTCGTTAGCATGGCAAAAGACCCCAGAGCCAAGCTGACCCGACACTTTACCGAAGATATCCCGGAAGTCAGCCTGTATGAGATTAGGATGGCTCTCAAACAACTTAAAAACAACAAAGCACCTGGCGATGACGGAATTACGACTGAGCTTCTGAGAGCGGGTGGAAAGCGGTACTTAAAGTCCTCCAGAAGCTGTTCGACTCCGTCATACTTGACGGTAATACGCCAGAAGCGTGGAGCAGAAGTGTGGTGGTGCTCTTCTTCAAAAAAGGTGACAACACCTTGTTGAAGAATTACAGACCCATCTCACTTCTGAGCCACGTTTATAAGTTGTTTTCGAGGGTAATCACGAATCGTCTCGCACGCAGGTTTGACGACTTTCAGCCACCCGAACAAGCCGGTTTCCGAAAAGGCTATAGTACCATAGACCACATACATACGCTCCGGCAGATTATACAGAAAACTGAGGAGTATAATCGGCCACTATGTATAGCGTATGTGGACTATGAGAAAGCCTTCGATTCCATCGAGACCTGGGCAGTGCTTCAGTCTCTCCAGCGATGCCGCATCGACTATCGCTATATCGAAGTGTTGAAGTGTATCTACAGCAAAGCCACAATGTCTGTCCGATTACAGGACCAGTGCACAAAACATATCCAGCTACAGAAAGGCGTGAGACAGGGAGATGTTATATCTCCGAAACTGTTCACTGCTGCGCTGGAAGACGTTTTCAAGCTACTGGACTGGAACGGACATGGCATCAATATCAACGGCGAATGCATCACTCACCTTCGGTTTGCCGACGACATAGTCATTGTGGCGGAGTCGCTGGAGGACCTCGGTGCAATGCTCAGGGACCTCAGTAGAGTATCCCAACAGGTTGGTTTGAGGATGAACATGGACAAGACGAAGGTCATGTCAAATGTGCATGTCTCACCTGTACCGGTTATTGTTGGGAATACCACACTCGAAGTTGTTGACGAATACGTCTACCTGGGTCAAAAGATCCAATTAGGTAGATCCAACTTCGACAAAGAGGTCCAGCGAAGAATCCAACTCGGATGGGCAGCGTTCGGGAAACTTCGACACATCTTTGAGTCCAAAATACCCCAATGCCTAAAGACAAAAGTCTTTAACCAGTGCGTGTTGCCAGTGATGGCTTATGGAACTGAGACGTGGTCCTTAACTGTGGGCCTCATAACAAAGCTCAAAGTCACACAGCGAGCTATGGAGAGAGCTATGCTCGGAGTCTCTTTGCGCGACAGAATCCGTAATGAAGATATTCGCAAAAGAACTAAAGTGGCCGACATAGCTCAACGAGTAAGCAAGCTGAAGTGGCAATGGGCAGGCCACATCGCTCGAAGAACTGACAACCGATGGGGAAGAAAGGTTCTCGAGTGGCGACCACGAACCGGAAGACGCAGTGTTGGACGGCCTCCCACTAGATGGACAGATGACCTCACAAAGGTCGCTGGAAACCGCTGGTTGCAGGTTGCGCGGGACCGTTCGTTGTGGAAATCTAGGGGGGAGGCCTATGTTCAGCAGTGGACGTCTTGCGGCTGATGATGATGATGATGTTTATTTGAATGCGCTAGGTACTCATTATATAGGTACTAATAAAGTTGGCACTGAGAGCCCTTAAATCATCTCTAGAGAGATCTCTAGAGATCATAGAGAGAGACTTAGTATCATCTCTAGAGATGATACTGTTGGGACAGCTAGTGAGTTTAGTGATTAGGAGGTACCCTTTTTTGCTGTTTTTAACTCAAAGTGGTATCAATTTTATAAGCTTTTATTTAGTTCCCCTGTCCTTGTCATCGAACCTTGGAAGTTAAATTTTATCCATTACCCGGTTACAGATCGACATAAAATCCTACTAATATTATAAATGTCAATAAATGGATGTTTGTTGCTCAATCACGTCGTAACGTCTGAACGGATCGGGCTTAAAATTTGGAACATAATAAATAGATTATTATGTTCCAAATTTAAATTATTTTATTGTATAATTATTATTTTATTATTTTAATTATTTAATTTGAATTATTATTTTTGTAGTCTGGAAAAATGTATTTTTCCAGACTACTTTTTATCCTGAAAAAATAATGGGAACGACGCGGGTTACCGTTAAACAAAACACATGATTAAGAAAAAATATTTTGAAAACGATAACCTACTAATTAATATAACTTCCCTTTATTTTGTCAGGCATCAAAATAAAGCCATTGAGTCTTTTTATTTATTTGACAACCATTTTCAGGGCTGTGTTACAATAATGAAGTGAAACCACTCAGGTTTTAAAAACATATTTTGACGTGACAACGTCTTATAAATTGGTTTGCCGGGTGACACTTCAAGAAACTGCGTTACGCTCCGCTCACGTTATGCGCTCACAATGAGAGCGAGTGAGAGGGACGCGTGCCTTTCACTTTTTATGTCTGTCTCTCTCTTAGGCGGGCTAACCATGCCCGAGTCGCCGATTCGCTTAGGCGCCTGCATACAAGTTTACACGTTGCCAGTTAATTGTAAAACGATTGTGTATACCTCATTCCAAATCTCTGTGAATAAAAGGTAAACAAACCAATGTCACTCTCAATATGACAGACCAGCATTTCTCAACCTTTGTTTTACAAGATAGTTTGTAGTACCTTTCATTGCTTGCCCTTTTAAATTTTCGTCGCAAAACAAGGCTAAATATATATGTATGGATATCATAAACACCCAATTATATGTTCCCACTGCTAGGACTTGGAACAATCAACACATTGCCGCTGTAAAAAATCGTCAGACAAGAATCTGCAATTGCTGAACATCTGATTGATGCTAAAACTGGTCATTGGATCGAGATCCACGACCCGAAGGTTCTATCTACCGAATGTCATTACTACGGAAGAATGGTTCGGGAAGCATTGGAAAATAAAAAACATAGGTATATATTTCAACTACGACGCGATGACCACGATGCCAATAACCGAAAACTACCCAGTTTACGGTTATCGGAGTCGCGGAATCCTCTGATAAATAAATGTGTGCATAGCGTTGTGAGTTTGGAGAAACCTGATATGGTTAGTGTTGTGTGTAGTGTTGGTCACCCTGCGATTTTTGAAGCCCAAATGAGGGTAGATGGAGATCTCTTTTCATTTCATAATGAGAGTATGGCGGGCATACGTACATTTATTTCCCCCACGTAAAAAAAGGAAAGGCAAAGCATTTGAGTTCGGAGAAGAATGTAACACTAGAACCAGTGACTTAGAAAAGTAATTTAGATGTTTCCTTATATGAAAACGTTCATTTTATTTTTAACAATAATTAAATCTTGTTCAAATTGTCCTCGTATTACCTGATATTGATAAAACTGATCATAACACTATGATGTAATATTCTGGAAATACATACAAAAGTTTCGATCAAAATAACACAAAATTTATGGCATTTTAGAGTGAAAATTATACAAGCTTTTGATAGTAAACAGCGTAATTTGGAACACGTATTTAGAGGTTTGCGATTTTCTCTCAACTCGTTACGACACAAGAAACCTTTTTCTCGGAGTTTTTTAATCATACTCTTACTTTTTTATTGATATTGATTTGATTTGAAATATTGTCAATAATTTAAAAAAAAACAGACGTCAATTTAAGATCCCATTACAATAAAAATCAAATAATACATTACATTAAAATCAAATTACATTACAATTAAAAATTCCAAATTAATGACAAAAATGAATGGAGTAAAATTAATCCATACTTGAATATAATGAAAATGGGCATTTTTACAATATGGGCAGGAGAGGGGTATGTTAGAAAAATAGGCACGTCCTTAATAAGAATAATTTGATGAAAAGAAGTATAAATGTCTTGAATGCAACATTGAGAGTTTGAGAAACACAGATCAAATTGCTAGTACTTAAAATCATATTTCTATCATCCTACCATTACTTTCTATAACTTTTTAAATAAGATAGTATAGAATTATTTGATCAATACAAATCTAAGTATATGGTATTTAAGATCGCAATAAAGTCGAATCCTATTTGTGAAAAATATTTTAAGGGAATTTCATAAAAATACTAAGATTAAACGATGTTTATGTTATGGTATCACCTTATTTTTGGTTTGTTTTGGTTTTCTACACAGCTTACTGGAACGCACTATAGTGATAATGTGACAGACTACGAATGAATATTCACATTAAAATTATTTTACCACTCAAAGTCGTTGTCACGTAAAACTTTCGCCCGTATACCGACTTTACAGGCAACCAATTTTTAGGGTTCCGTAAAACGTAAAAACGGAACCCTTATAGATTCGTCATGTCTGTCTGTCTGTCTGTCCCTCCGTATGTCACAGCCACTTTTTGCCGAAACTATCTTGGTAAATAGATGTATTCTGTGAACCGCATTAAGATTTTTACAAAAGTTAAAAAAAAATAAAAAATTAGGGGTGCCCCCCATACTGAGAACTGAAGCTCAAAAATTTTTTTTTCATCAATCCTACACGTGTAGTACACGGGTGTCTATCGATAGGTCTTAAAAAATGATGTTGAGGTTTCTAAAATAATTTTTATCTACACTGAATAACTTGCGCGAGAGACGCTTCCAAAGTGGTAAAATGTGTGTCCCCCCCCCTCTAACTTCTAAAGTAAGAGAATGAAAAAACTAAAAAAAATATATGATGTACATTACCATGAAAACTACCAACGAAAATTAGTTTGAACTCGATCTGATGAGTAGTTTTTTTTTAGTACGTCATAAATACACTATTATTAAAACTTCGATCAAAGTTACAACGAACTACAAGAACTATGTGTACTATGTATATTATGTTACTTGCTGGAACGGAACCCTTCATGGGCGAGTCCAACTCGCACTTGGCTACTTTATTTTTTTTTGCCTCTGATTTTGCCTCTGATATTCCCAATTCCCAATGCCCAATTCACAGGAAAGGCCACAGGTTATTTAATATGGACAGGTCAAATCGTAGACATATTACTAAACTAGCTTTTTTATTCAGTTAGGCTATATTTTTTGTCTAAAATTCTGACCGCCATTTTGCGTGATGTTAAGCTTCGATGGGGTTTACGATGGAGGTCATTTATACATTTAAAGAAGAAACTGAATTACTGTAAAGTTGACGAATACATTTATAGATTATACCCATTCCCATCATCACATTATATGTAAAACTAAAACTCTTATTGTGTTCTGGTTTTGTTTTTGATGCAGTTTTTATTCTTGTCTGAATAATATTTGCTCTCGTCTGAAGCTAGGACGAAGTTTGCGTTGCAACGTCTAGCAAAGATTATTTATCTTGAGAGCATAATATACAAACATATATGTCACCGAAAAATTGGTAATTGATTTTAAACTAACGCAAGAGAATATAATCTCATGGTTGGTTAGATTAGTTTGTAATCTGACGTATTTATATTGTAATCTGAAAGTTTCACTAATTTACGGTGACATATATAAATAACTCCGTGAAATGTTATATTTTCGATGTGTCTACCTTTGTGTGCTTATGTATCTGTAAATAATGTATCTGCGTTTGGCTGATGGACCAATTTTGATATAATATTTCATTGATTTGAAAACTGATACGACGGTGATAGTTTTTAGCTATAGTTTGTAAAAATAAATAAATATCAATTAACTAATACTACTATAGTACATAATTGAGAACATCGGAGCGGCAATACTTGAAATAGTATATTTTAAATGTAGTTTTTGTTTGCTGTAACTAGTGAACATGTTAGTCAAGTTATAGATACATTTATCTCGGTGCTATTGTGCATCGACTTGAATAAGTATTTTGAATCCACAATACTAGAAAGAAGATCTATTTTATTTTAAGTTTTAGAAATGTTGCAGTTATGTTGAGTATAAAACCATGTGGATTATAATCTGACTTTTTTTTAAACAGTGATATTTACATAAATTTTAATAACTAATCCATACTTGAAGTTATGATAGTTACGATTACTTTTCGAATCTAAAAACAAGATAATTTATCAAATAATGTGGATTAAAGGATTTTCTTGTGAAGTATAACTTAATTTTTAGATTAATCATATTGTATAGCATGCATCAATAAGTAAACAATTAGAAATTACAAATTATTGAGTAGTATACGAAATAGGAAAATTTCCGGAGCTAGATTATTTTAAGCTTCTTTATGAATTTGAAGCTGTAAGCATCGATGTTGTAATTTGCAGTTTTGCAGAAATTGTAGATAGCCGTAGGAATTAATGCCAACTTTAAATTATTCTGGCGTATTTATACGGGGATTTGAAATGTCGTTACTGCAACGATGTTTCATAGTTAGATATTTTAGGTCAGTGTTTAATGGATAAAAAACAAGAAAACATAAAATATTTTAACGAATTCGTGTGGAAATAGATAATTAAAAAGAAAGGAGAAGTGCAATCCAAAATTAATGCTATTCAGGTAGAATAGTTTGACGAAAAATGTATGGTAAGAAAAATAATAGACATACACAGCACAGAATTTTCAAATTACATGTTTTTGTATACATATTTACAATTTTAAATGCCTAGAAACGGAGTAATGGCATTATTGTAGAGACGAATGCAGTTCGGACTTCAAAAACCACACCGCCGTTAGTTCCTTTCAACGGTTGCTGTCCACGCGGTGGCTGATGGTACGCTCGTCGGGTCATCGGTCACTCCTGAGCATGCACTACCACTGTTTAATGTAAGGCAGTTTACCAGCTGGTCACCGAAGGAACGGATCCCTTGCGTGTGCGAATGGGGAGTAGTCACTGGGTCACTCATTCATTATAGTCAGTCGCTATGTTCGGGCGGATCCCGTCGGGTGGCGAGGCTCTCAGGCCGCGATGGGTGCGCTCGCGGGCATGGCGCGTGCGGGCTCGGCGAGGGTGCGCCGTGGACTGCCGCGCCGCCGCGCCGCCACCGCCGCCGCCGACGCCGCCGCCGCCGCCGCCGCAGTCGGCTCTCGCTGCGCCGCCGCGCCGCGCCTCGCTCACTGACCGCTACAATACGCTCGCTCAGCTTATAGGAACATGAAACATACCATAAACACCCACTTCCCTGATCCCTGTAGCAGGGGCAAAAAATCGGCCGTAGTAGTAGCTCTGGGCAGGGAGGAAGCGACTTAGACAATAGCAAAATCGGATTAAGAAACACTAGAATTAGGTGGAAAAGGTTTTCTTTTCCCCATATTAACACGATTTTTTGTCTTTTTTTCTCCTAATCTAATAAATTTGTAAAAAATAAGAAGCAGACAAAAGCCACGGACTTCGAAGTCAGAGGAGATGCTAAATTAAAAATAAAAATTCCCATTTCATGTTCCCACAATGCTTGTAGCTGCAGCTACAAGCATTCGCTTATACGGAAACACTATGACAATACAAAGAAGCCTTTGTAGCTTAGTTAGTTGATTGTGGCGTGGTTTGGCTGGCAGTCGACCTTCTGACTAAACCGTAGGTCCTGAGTTTGTGTCCCACTCGGGACAAAATACCGATGAATGAATGTTTGTTCTGTCGCTGCAGTTGTGATTAGAGGATACACAAATGTCACAAAACCAAATTATCTGGTTGTGGTTTTCTGAACTTTAACACTGCTAATTTAGTTATTTTGTTTGTGTTTTTTAGAAACCACAACTTACTACTAATTATACACAGCTAACAAAAATATATTTACAACACTATATTTTGCAACACACTTGCTAATAAAGTGGCTCTAATCATACCGCAATTAGGCATGTAATGACACCTAATAATCAAACGGTGACTTTTTCATTAGTATTACTCACAAGTGAGTTATAGAGTTTATTTATTGGTTGAGTTGCTTTGGTCTTAAAAAAGTTTCGATGCAAAAAATATCGTACTCAATAGAACAGATGAATTAATGTAGCTATTGCTTGCTCACTTCATGCAACTTCTTCTTTAAATAAATAATTTGAATTTGTACGTGTCATAAAACAAAACATTCACTCAAATATAGCTTTTGGTTTTGTAATCTGTGGCTTAGTTGTGCGCGCATGATATGACTACTGATTATTTTATCCCGCTAAAACGAAAAATTTTCATACCTCTTTTTCATTGTTGAAATGTTTTTTATTGTTATTTTATTCACTAGTGTGAGAAAAACGTCGTATGATACACGTGTGTATTGACTGTATTGATGATAACCGTCATCGGCCCTTAGCGGTGATCATCAACATTACACGCTTGCAGAATAATCTACTAACCAATATGGTTATTGTAATGCGAGTAATTTCAAAACTAGGTAAAATTAAAATTATTACGTTATCAGTCTCAGAAGTATTCATGGAGGTTAAAGGCTTATTAACCTCGCAGTTTCTGCTTGTTTACAGGAATATGCAAAACAATCACACCAATATTTTTACAGGGTGGGAATCGAACCCAAGAGACTACGGTTCCGTGAGCAAACTTACCACCAATTGAGCCACGTGCTATGGGTTGGCAAGATGGTATGATGTGTTACTTACTTACCGCCCGGTGCATGTTATGTTAGTCCCGTCACACTTTATTAAAAACAAATACGTTCGATCATCTGCAACAAAAAATCTGTTTGTTCGATCAATTATGCAACATAAAATCATCTTGTTTGGGTTGTTTTGATTTTAAGGTTGGCCTCATTGTACATTTTATTGTTAAAGAAGAGTAGAATGCTATCTATGGCTTTCTTAACATTCGTGTACTGGATAACCCTGTGATTTTTCTAAAAGAAATAGAGTGGTTTTATTTGTAAAGTGCGAGTAGCTACATGAGAGTTTCTTGATTAGTCTTCATCATTATCAACAAATTTATTTACAACAAATTACCCAAAGCGTCCCTTATCCTGGGTATATATTTTTTAACATTGGTATATCAATAGATTTGAATCTTAGCACCGTCTCACCTGATATTGAGATATTTAAGACAAATTATCATTGTAAGCGGAATTTTAGCCTGTTGCAGGACAATTATCCTTTTTCGACAATATGTTGATATGTTGACAATATGACAATTATCAGCACTGCAAAACCATTATATTTATCGTAATAGATAAAGCACTGATGTAATTAAAGATATGAATGGCTCCATAATCTGAGTGTTTTCAATCCTGCATTCGTTTCTTCTATTGCAAACATTTTACATCGTCGCGAATAGCAATGAAGCGGTCTGCGATGGAACGTGCTTACCTAGAAATCAAACCATCTTATCCAGGTGAGGCCGTCCAAATATCATTAACCATTGTTTAAATCTACCGACGTTGTATATTTTAAACTAACTTAACCTACCGCAGGTTTAAAATTTCACACGTTTTATTACAGAAGAATGATATTCATAATTTTACGATGAAAAACATATCTCTCGGTATTTTTCCATCTCCGTATCGAGTAGGCACTAAACTCGACCAACTCATTTAATAGGGAAACTTAATAAAGATCGCGCCGCATACCTCGCAGAGAGGTTAATAAAGCGCAGCATTAGAAGGAGAGCCTTATTGGATCATCGGGCTACGATGGGCTGGCCTGCATATCCTCCGATAGGCATCCACTAATGAAGTAGAATGAATTCACCGCAAGACGAAACGACCAGTCAACGCAACGCTCCGCGATCATAATAACAGCACGGGTGTAGAGCTCTACGTATATTGGCCGGTCGTCGATCTGATATACCTTTGAGATACTAGATTCCTTTCACACATGAGTCGATTGAGCTCGATTGACCATTAGTATGATAATGAAACATGAGAACGATTACGATAGTGCTATGACAAGGCGAGGTTACAAATGAGCTACAATTCTACAATAGTGCTACAGGGCTACGAAACTTCTACGCCGTAGACATTGCATTCGTTTTATTTCAGTAATTTTGTGATTGCATTACTTAAAGTTGAAAATTCGATTCGTACGGACCATTTTATTTGACAGATAGGACAACAAAGCCCCTAAATTGAATTTCTAAAATTTAAGTTCTAGATGTTCTAATCAAATTGACTGCGCTGAAAATAGACAGCGACGGTTTAATATTTATTTTAGGTTCTGCTTTCAGAATAGATCTTATGAATTTACAGATAAGGTGGGTACTCAATTAAGTCAGATTCTAAGAGTTCGGAATAATAGTCGAACATTTGCGAGACCTCATGTTACTAATTAGAAATTCACTCAATATTAATTTACATAATAATATTATTTTTACATAAATATATGAAAAATTCACTAGAGCATTTAGGGGTTCCTAATACTCTTGTCACATTGTTTTTTGAACTCTTTTTGTAGCAGTCTGCCTGCAGAAGTAGCACGTTTTGCCAATTAATCTACCACCAAGCAGTAATGTGTAAACTTAACTGTGTTCCTTTTAATGAAAGGGAATATTTCCAGAGAAATTACACGGCATAGAGATCTAATATTTCTGGGTAACGAGCGAAGTGCAAAGCTAAATAATGATTTGGGATCTTCATGTTTCAATAGCTGCGTGACATTGTGCTGTTATGAGCCAGCGTGTTAAACCATCAGGCACATGTTCTGCTCGTCATTTCTCTCATATGAAAAATTGGCAGTCATAGGAACTGCCGATAGAAGTGAAAACTTGTAACTCAGAATATTTGGGAGGTGTCAAGGGACATTCTGATGGAACGAAGTTGTACAAAATATTGCAACTCTTTACTATTTCTGTTGCCCTGGTACTGGTACCTAGAGGCAAACGCAACTCTTTTATATTTCTGTTCTCCTGGTACCTGGAGATAAACGCTAGGCTGTTGGAGGTAGGTAATCGAAACTCTTTACTGTTTCTGTTGCCCTGGAACCTACCTGGCCGTTTTTATCGAGTTTACCCGAAGATTTCTTATCATATCCGAGCGTGACGATTGATGAATCTATTTCACAGCCCACGAAAATTCTGTCTATAGCGGGCCTAAAGAAGTTTTCACTTCAAAACTATAATAGTATGGAGGACTAAATCTAACAGTGGACTAGTAAGATGATGTGTGCTCCTTGCTACATAATGCGCTTTAAGCAAATCGCTACACGATGTAAAGTTTATACAAAAATGAAAAAGAAAACAAGTGTGTTATCGCAGCGAGGTAAACCTCTCGCGTATGTCATATCCTGCGGCTGAGCGGCTATCTCTCCGCCGCTATCGTCGCCGGTCCCGCGACGCCGACAAAGGAAAATCGTCACGATGCATCATCAGCTCGCGTCAATGACACCCATTTAGCTGCTTATCTCAAAGAAAGAGCACACCTTTGTTGCGGGAAGGTTGCTAGCGAAAGTTCGGCGAATAGTCGCAGTTATCGAGGGTAAACGGATAGCTGGCCATCGATATAAACAATTAGATATTCCCAAACTTCAGGCGTACGGAATTACGTCATCGTTGGAAAGACTCAGCTCGCTCTTTCCGTTCTAGTCGGTTGGAGGAAGCAGCGAACGCGGAAGTTTTTACCTATCACTATTCGTTGTCAACAGCTAAAATAAGTAGAACCACAGCATATATCGCCGCTAGCGATTCTAGGGGTCGAGTAGATTGGTTGTGTTAACCACTTACGATACAAACAGATTAAAATGAATACACGGGTAACTCACGTTTGATATAGTCAGTCCAGTCCAACTCAAGTTTGGATCGCGTCCGGCGATCTTATACACATAGACTACAGGCCCGTGAACAAAATTTACGGGTCAAATGATGAACCACCAGGAGACCTATGTAGGATGATAGAAGGGTATAAAGTAATCAGATTCAGAACTATGCCGTCACTTGTAAGCTGTCCAACTGAGTGCAATTGAAGAGGGGGGGGGGGGGGGGGGGTTGCAATCCTTGATCATTTCTCCTTGTCGCATTATTTTTGTACGGCGTTGCAGAATAATAGATTAAAAGAGGTATTGAAACTTTAAAAATTATGAATTTTAACTTTTTAATTTTTAGTTTGCCGGAAAAATTTACAGAGTACGAGGCAAATTTGGTCATTTGATTAAGTACGGCATTGGTTCCATACAGTTTCAATACCTCTTCTAATTCATTATTTCGCAATGCCGTACAAAAATCATGCGACAAGGAGAAATGGTAGAGGGTTGCAACCCGCCCTCTTCAATCACACTCAGTTGGACAGCTTACAAGTGACGGCATAGTGCTGAATCTTAGTACTTTACACCCTTCTATCATCCTACATAGTTCTCCTGCTGGTTCATTTGACCCGTAAATTTTGTTCACGGGCCTGTAGTCTAACACAGATACACACAGAGACGCAGTTTGTTACCCAATTCAAGGTGCTCTTTTTTTAACTTTTATAGGTTTACACTTCACCGCCATCTCGCCTGATGTTAAGCTACGATGCGGTCTATGATGAAGCGTGTTTACTTAGAAAAAAACCAATTCACTCTCGATTTGAAGACACAAAAATTAGATAGATCGAGGAAAACCCACTCAGGCAACGTATTCCACAGCCTAGACGTTCTTATAACAAAAGTAAAGTCAAATCTCTTCGTTCATGTCTTTGGAACATCAACTATGAAACGATGTCGCGTTTTCGAGCTACGAGCATTCCGATAGAAAAAAGGACAAGCTGGTCATGCGAATCAGTTGCACACTCTCCGATAAAAAACCGATAGGCTAACAACTTTTCTCAGCAATTTTAGCTCAGGGCAAATCCATTGGTTGATATCGATGTAGCGGGATAGCTGGCATTAGTTCGCGACATCGCGGAAGCTGCGGATGCCCCCCCTCGCTCCCCCCGCCGTCGCCCGGACACCGGGCCCCGCCCCTGACCCACATCGGGCGCTCCCCGACACGCATCATATACGCGACTGCATAGCTCGGATTACGCATAGCTCCGGGAATGTGTCGCTTGCCAGCAAAACTATCTGTTTCGTAAAATTTTCAACTTGTTTATTATCCGCTTACGATTTTTCTCTCGAACTCTTATTTTAATGTGGTTTATGTCAAAATAAAGACAAGTTCAAGAAGACACCATTAAACACAAACGTATGGGTATAACTTCCCAAATAAAATAAAATAAACCCGCCAAAAACCCGTCCGCAAAGTTAAGCTTGTTGATTTTCGTCATAAATCAAGTTTTTGGGTACTATATTACACTGCACTACTACTACAAACGGAAATGTATTTACGACCTATTTGATTTGTCAGCAGTAGGTATACCGATTTAGGATCCGTAGATTTTGGATTAGATTTTCGGTCAAGTAAATGTGTTTATTTTCGGATTTTTCTCAATAAATTACAAATTTAATCTTCTACTGTTTATTTTATCTTGAAGTGTTTGTATAATCTTGCTAAATGTATTTTTCATTACTATATTAGGCATTTCCATTACTAATATTGTCTTAATGTGAAGCTATGGAGTGCGAATCATTTTTATGATCGTGAGAGTTGGACTAGCAAAATCCATTGTGGCGTAGTGGCGAGAACGTATGATTTCATAATCATGACGTGGTAGATTCGGCACCTCTGATACATTTTTACTTGAAAAAATACCATTTGCTTTCATGGTAAAAGCAAACATCGCCAGATATTCCCAAAAAGACATCTCTGTCATCCGTCATAATACCCAGCTGGCCAAGTCCGTACTTAGGACCATTATGCTATTTTGACTCTTTTTGTGACAGAATGTCCCGAGTCCGTACCATAGAGTGATTTCACTTTTGCATTACTACTTTAGCATGACAACTGACTACCGTAATTTTAGTTACTTATAAATTTATTTAGTTACTTTTACTAACATAGATTAATAACGTCTAGATCAATAATCCTCAAACATACGCTTCACTTTAAGTGAGGCATAAAGCAAGATGATTTCGGCGTAAGCACTCAGCAGTATGTACTGAAGTTCGTTAAATAAAACTTGAATGTAGTGGACCAAACAAACCAACAATGTTTTTAATTGTCGGCGATGCACCAGCGCTTGACCTTGACAACTGATGGTAGTTTCGAGCGGACTGAGCCAATATGGCTCACTCTGATTTGTCTCACTTTTCTTGCGCGGACCCGGTTTCTAGGCATTATTATTCTATGGTTACTTAGTAACTTATATTTTTTTCGTTACTTATTAATTAAATGATTGACTTTGACATTCGATTCGAAACGTCGATTAATGTTATTTATTTATTTTTATTTACTTTGATCAATTAGTACCAGCCTACCGAATTACACTAATGAGAATTACAGTTTGATAATTAAAACTAAAGCTAATTTTAAATATATCAAAGTCCTTCATTAAACAAAAAAAATAAAAAGTTTCAAAAATAAAAATGTTACTAAAAGCAAAAAAATTATATTAATGTAAAAAAATAGTCTAATGTCAAAGCAGTAATGTCAAATAATAATAAGAAGACTAATGAGTGCTACACTGTCATCACAACTTAAGAAGATATTGTTGAAGAGCCCTAGTGTTTGCATCCAGTCCCGCGCGTCGGCATCGTACCAAGCAGCCGCGAAATGAGAAATTTCACGGTTTAGTAAAGAAGAAGGCTCGTTTATTGCACGTTCTCATTTGGCAGCGCCGCGGGAATCGTCGGACGATAGCTTCCTACAAGGTGCAGTTTGTCTCTGTCCTACGGTAAGTACTTTTCAAGTTAAAAATACTATTTTTGTGCTATATTTGAACCTAAATATTTTGGAAAAAATAATGTTATGTTTATGTATCGTCTTTACATCTTCCAAGCTGGCTGGTCCCCGTGGAAGAATATGACATAACCCGCAGTTAGATAAAAAAAAAAACAAAAAAAATAATTGAAAAAACAATTATCACATCTTACTTTTAGCTACTTACAATGTTTATTTGTCTCTTAGAAGTAAAAAAAACTCGGTAACAAAATAAAATCCTGGAGGAGGATTTATAAATTTCATTGCAATCAGTTACTGGAAATGAAAACTCTCTATTAGGTATCTTATTTTTACTTGTACTATAAGATAAGTTACTTAATAAAGTACTATTCGTAACACTAGATCTAGTAACTGATGTGTAATTACATTTACTAATACATAAATAACATAATCAACAATATCTTTGGCGTGCAGATTATTTTAAGCAGCCAACTTTTATAGTGAAGCAAGAAATAAAAGGCTTTTTTATTTTCAATTTATTTATTTTTATGATTTGCTTGCATTTTTTGTTTTCTCAGAGTGGCTCTTGCGTAAACTGCCTGTCTTGCGTGGTAGATTATTAACAGCTCTGACTTTTTACTTGTGTGACAAGATCCATAATCCCAGCAGCTCATGTTTCTAAGCAGTTTGCTTCTTCATCATCTTCCTCATTTTGATGAATACGTAGAAATAATAAGATATAAACAGATGGATAGAATACAAAGCCAATTTGAATACGGTTCTAATTATAACATCTCATTGTCCCGAAGACCCGGACGTCGCGTCGTAAGTGCGTAAGTCTCGGAAGCGGAAAGATGCCGCGCTTACACAAAATGAAGAGGTGTTCGCGCGAGGGCGGATATTAGGCGGCCGTGATGAATGGCCCTCGGCGGGAGACGGGACCTCACCTATATAAGGCTACACTTGAAGGCACTACTAACATGATCTACCTCGACAACGTGGAAAAAGTGAACGAGTTATTATTAATTAGGGGAAATTAATTGTGGTTATTTGGTTAACCATGACCAACATAACAACAATAGTTATATGATAGACCGGTACCTATCATTGATTGCGAAAACGAGTAATTTTAAAAATAATTATGGCATTAATTAACATTAGGAAATTATTATAAACTTGCGACACGCCCCGGCTTCGCATGGGTGCAATACTGATTCTAAATAAACTAAAATAAACTAACTACGAACTACCAAATCATACCCGAGCGTGACGCTAGAATTCAATTCACAGCCGACCAAAATCTGTCTAGGAGCGCCAAAAGAAGTTTTCACTTCAAAAACTTATATACTCTTTGATTAAAACTATATTACGAGTAAAACTCTCGAAAAAAAAATGTTGGATTGTTAACGTCAGATGTTTGACTGGAAATTATGTCGAACAGTTTGTATGAGAAAATGAAATTGTTGTTTTTACTATCTTCTTCGCAAGTTTTCAATATTTTCTCACCGTTTAAACCTTCCGTTAGCTACGACAAACATTTCAAAACCAAAATCAGCCAAATCGGCCCAGCCGTTGTCGAGTTTTAAGAGACCCACGAGCAGCAATTCATTTTTATATATATAGATAAAATTAATGTACGTTACGTACTTGACAAAACTACGCATACATCTAATTTGTAATCAACACAGTCTGATTTATCCACAGATCGATGAAGGTGTAAAGGTAATGAAAATTTACTTAGCAACGTTTGGGATTTTTTTGAGAGGCCAAAGCTCGATTCGTTATAACGTTTGTTTGTACAACAGGTATCTTTCGAACTAGTATATTGGTTCTGTATAACGCATTTTACGGACCTTTCGGCTTTCAGACGCTCTACATTTGGAACTTCAGGAATTTACTTACAAGACAAGGTTACGAAAAGGCTCTAGGAATGATGGATCGCCGAAAATGCGAGTATGTAGAAATCAATATGTAACCTAGTGAATTTAAAGAGCCAAATAGATATATCACTTTGCAAGTCAATGCTACTCATTGATGTTTATATTTATACAGATTATTAAAGACCTACCTAGAAGTTGTCACCTTTTTTGATGGACAGATGGACAGATGACCTCACAAAGTTCGCTGGAAACCACTGGTTGCAGGTTGCGCAGGACCGTTCGTTGTGGAAATCTAGGGGGGAGGCCTATGTTCAGCAGTGGACGTCTTGCGGCTGATGATGATGATGATGACATAGAAGTTACGGTTGGTCTAGTCGGGAGAACTGCGACTGCCGGTCCAGAGCCTCTGGTTCAAATCTCACTCGCACCGTTGTCTTTTCGAAGTATTGTGCATGATGCTGTGGTCGTACAGTCTCGTAGGGTGTTTATGAATCATAATATAATAAATAAAAATATATAAAAAACATACGAGTACAATTCACATACATTTATACAACAAACTATGTTTGTGTCAAATTGTAGGTACTTTACAAAGTCCGCCTGGGGACGTACTACTTTGCCAGTTATTCTACTACCAAGCAGTAATATTATGTACATATCCCTGTGTACTAGTGTGAAAGGAAATGTCTCCAAAAAATTACAGGGCTATGGGCGACGTATATCTCTTGATGACGTGCGTAGTACAGTGCTAGATTGAATCTTTAAGTTCAAATAGAAGTGTAGCACTGTGCTGATATAGGTAGATGTGTAACTTCCCGTTAGGCGGATGTCTTGATCACCGCATTACTTTATATTATCAAAACATTAACTCCTGTTAAATTAGGGTAACTTATCAGTATTATTTTAAGTACTCATTACACCAAATTAAATTAAATTAAATTGTTTTGAAATATAAATAAATAAGCATGTATTCAATATTGTAAATTAAAAAACTAATCTCCGAATAACCCACCTCTAACTGCTCCCGGCGCAAAAGTGCCCATGATGCTCGCCGCGTTCCCACGCTGAATGGCAATGGCCAACCTTTGCTCCAGGAACGCCCCAGAGCGGGAGTCACCCGTATTATCCCTGAGCCTGCGCCCCAATTCTGAGAGGAACCCTTTTGCCTCTGCGCCCCAACAACCCAAGGTCTCCACGGCAACAGGTACAAATTCGTACTGCGACACCAACATACCATACTTTCGCTTCTTCTTATCAGCGGCATCCTCTGCCGCGGCCGATGGTGAGTGGATAGTGCGACCTAGGTGGCTGGCGGCGACAGTGCTGACGCAAGTGGCGTCCCAAATTAAGCACTTCCCGTTCTTCCAGGGCACCAGAGTCAACCCATCCGGTCTCTTGCCGTCCGATCTGCATAGGCCCGGGGGCTCAAGTACGCATGGAACTCCCGCCGACACTAAGGCTCTCCGAACTATGTCATTGAGTGCATGGTGTCGCGAGAACCTTCCTGCACACCGTCGGCAACTCAAAGCGTGATGGCCATTGGCTTCTACCAGGGAGCCGCAGGTGCATACGTGGGGTTCACACACCTTGCAGCCCAGGCGAAGAGCCACCGCAACGCGCAACGAGTTGTTATCCAATAAGGTGCCTAGGTGAGGAGAAGGTAGCGCCTGCAACCAAGCCCCAGATTCAGGCTGCGAGACGGCCCGGAGTCTGGCCATATCCGCTCCCGAGGCACATGTCCAAAGTTGTGCTTGGACCCGCTTGACCCCAATAGCATCCCACGCCCGTTGGCTTTGAGACTCTACGGGAGTCGACTCCCCGGAGTTGAGGGCACTCCAGACCACCAAAGCGTCAGAAGCATAAGGTAAACTTTCCTCGCCACCATTTGAATTTAGAATAGTAGCGGCAAGATCAGCAACCCCATGCACCGACGCAAGGAAAGCAGGCAGGCCGACATCTCGCGCACAACGCACCCCTAGACCCCCAAACCGAATTGGAAGAGCTGCCTGTGACCATTGACGTTCATCAAGGGCAACGTTAAGAATAGACTCAACCGCCGATTTCAGAGCCTCGTCAAACGCAGACACTTCAGCCGGATATTTCCAGGTGGGGGCCGTCCGCAACAAGTATGTTATTTTAGGAACGGCGAAGCACATTCGCAATAACACTATCGCCACGTGCGCGGAAATGTTTTTAAGGCGGTCACGAGTGCTGAGAAGAAGCCTCGTACGAGAGATAATGGCCTCCGGAACGGCATCAGCAAAAATCGGGGACCCCAATAGAGTGAAATCCGAAGTCGACACTTCCTTAAGTCCTGGTAATATAGAACTGAAATGCGCAAAGTTTCCGCGCGCTTCCACACTGCAGGGGAAAAACTCGCATTTGGAAGGGTTCACCACGAGGCCGAGATCCTTGAGGAGTGGGATAAGTATCCGAAGGTCCTGAAATACCTCTTCCGGTTTACCTCCGATAGTGCCATCGTCTAAATACCATATGTTAAGAGAGGATTTTAGTTCAACGATGAGCTTGTGAATGGCCAAGCTAAAAACGAGTGGTCCTAGTGGATCTCCTTGCTGAGCTCCTACTTGTGAAAGCATGAAATGGTCATTGAAACAAAGTTTGGAAGGAGTTCTATAAACTTGGTGGAGGAAAGGGTAGATAGAAGGAACTTTTTCCTTTACCTCCCTCAACAGGACGTCCCTTTCCAAGGTATTGAAGGCATTAGCAATATCAATTTTCAGCACGACATTACCCGCATTGCTCGGGTTCATTACATACGAACGCGTCGCGTGAATAGCCGCTTCACAGCCCAGACGCGTCCCAAACCCTAATTGATGTGGTACCAAATATCCTGCTATCTCGTCCCTAACAGCGTGGCATGCCAGCTTAGCAGCGAGACGGCGAAAAACGCTGCCAACAGCAATAGGTCTTAAGCCTCCGCCCTTTTTTTCCAATGCGCATAGCGACGCACCGTACAGATAGGGAGAAACAACGGGGTTCAGTTGACCACTAAGCAAGAAATTTGTGAGGTTCACTAAACACCCCAGAAGACGTCGCCCATTTTCCCCAGCGGATACAGACGTTAACTCTTTAAGGTGACTAGGGCGCAATCCATCCAAACCCCCAGCGGCCCCACTGTAAAATGAACCAAGCCCAGATTCCACATCCGCTAAACTGATGGATAAAGGAGAGAGAGATTTGTCTGGCTCTGGTGGGAAGCTAAGGGGCCGGGATGGAGCTGGGTGCTTCAGCCTCAGAGCTGCCAACGTTTCGGGGTCCTGACGTGCATACGTATCATCGGATAACAAAAGACGAACCGCCCCTCTCAGGTCGCCCTCAAAAACCTTCGACTCGATGAGTTTGTTCGCCGAGCGCAATACACGGCTCGACGTCGTTCCGTCAGGATCATCACGATGATTCGACCCAGCAGACAAAATGTTGGCTTTAACTTTAGTCGTCATATTACCGGACTGATCCCTTGCCGGCACTTTTAAAGCCACATATGCAAAATAAAGAAGAGAGCACCAGTCGTCAACCTCATTGTTATCAACGCAGGCATCTATAATCTGACACAGTTTTCCAGCAGCTTGATTGCGCGCACCCTTAGGGATATGTCGGAGAACCGGTATACATTCCTTCGCACGAGCTAGCCCCGCCAAAGGGCACGAGTCAGGCGCAGTAGAAGGTTGCACCTGGCTTACCGATGGAGTATCTGCACCAATCGCATGTATCTGTGTCGCGGCAGCCAGACGACGCACATCCTTGTGTTTCCGACCGATGTGAATTTTAAGGCCCAGAGCAGTAAAGGTCCGTGTAGACGCTGGGCAGTGAAGACAACAGAAACGTACCGTTGAATCACCCATTTATGAATACTTATCAATAGTATCTATATAGGTATCTAAGAACTTATAGGTAACAGAACATCAAATTACTACATAAATCAATAACGCCCACATGAGTCAGCGTATTACGTCACCTCGCAGCTCCGACTCTCGCCGCGTCAACACTAGACTGTGGAGCGCGAGTGCGAGCGCGTGTCTTATATAGATGCGGGCTGAGTCAGCGTATTACGTCACTTCGCAGCTCCGACTCTCGCCGCGTCAACACTAGACTGTCTAGTGTTGAACGCGGCGAGAGTCGGAGCTGCGAGGTGACGTAATACGCTGACTCAGCCCGCATCTATATAAACCACGCGCCCGCACCCGCGCTCCACAGTAGTGTTGAACGCGGCGAGAGTCGCAGCTGCGAGGTGACGTAATACGCTGACTCATGTGCGCGTTATTGATTTATGTAATAATTTGATATTCTGTTACCTATAAGTTCTTAGATACCTATATAGATACTATTGACTATTGATAAGTATTCATAAATGGGGGATTCAACGGTACGTTTCTGTTGTCTTCACTGCCCAGCGTCTACACGGACCTTTACTGCTCTGGGCCTTAAAATTCACATCGGTCGGAAACACAAGGATGTGCGTCGTCTGGCTGCCGCGACACAGATACATGCGATTGGTGCAGATACTCCATCGGTAAGCCAGGTGCAACCTTCTCCTCCGCCTGACTCGTGCCCTTTGGCGGGGCTAGCTCGTGCGAGGGAATGTATACCGGTTCTCCGACATATCCCTAAGGGTGCGCGCAATCAAGCTGCTGGAAAACTGTGTCAGATTATAGATGCCTGCGTTGATAACAATGAGGTTAACGACTGGTGTTCTCTTCTTTATTTTGCATATGTGGCTTTAAAAGTGCCGGCAAGGGATCAGTCCGGTAATATGACGACTAAAGTTAAAGCCAACATTTTGTCTGCTGGGTCGAATTATCGTGATGATCCTGACGGAACGACGTCGAGCCGTGTATTGCGCTCGGCGAACAAACTCATCGAGTCGAAGGTTTTTGAGGGCGACCTGAGAGGGGCGGTTCGTCTTTTGTTATCCGATGATACGTATGCACGTCAGGACCCCGCAACGTTGGCAGCTCTGAGGCTGATGCACCCAGCTCCATCCCGGCCCCTTAGCTTCCCACCAGAGCCAGACAAATCTCTCACTCCTTTATCCATCAGTTTAGCGGATGTGGAATCTGGGCTTGGTTCATTTTACAGTGGGGCCGCTGGGGGTTTGGATGGATTGCGCCCTGGTCACCTTAAAGAGTTAACGTCTGTATCCGCTGGGGAAAATGGGCGACGTCTTCTGGGGTGTTTAGTGAACCTCACAAATTTCTTGCTTAGTGGTCAACTAAACCCCCTCGTTACTCCCTATCTGTACGGTGCGTCGCTATGCGCATTGGAAAAAAAGGGCGGAGGTTTAAGACCTATTGCGGTTGGCAGCGTTTTTCGCCGTCTCGCTGCTAAGCTGGCATGTCGCGCTGTTAGGGACGAGATAGCAGGATATTTGGTACCACATCAATTAGGGTTTGGGACGCGTCTGGGTTGTGAAGCGGCTATTCACGCGACGCGTTCGTACGTCATGAATCCGAGCAATGCGGGTAATGTCGTGCTGAAAATTGATATTGCCAATGCCTTCAATACCTTGGAAAGGGATGTCCTGTTGAGGGAGGTAAAGGAAAAAGTTCCTTCTATCTACCCTTTCCTCCACCAAGTTTATAGAACTCCTTCCAAACTTTGTTTCAATGACCATTTCATGCTTTCACAAGTAGGAGCTCAGCAAGGAGATCCACTAGGACCACTTGTTTTTAGCTTGGCCATTCACAAGCTCATCGTTGAACTAAAATCCTCTCTTAACATATGGTATTTAGACGATGGCACTATTGGAGGTAAACCGGAAGAAGTATTTCAGGACCTTGGGATACTTATTCCACTCCTCAAGGATCTCGGCCTCGTGGTGAACCCTTCCAAATGCGAGTTTTTCCCCTGCAGTGTGGAAGCGCGCGGAAACTTTGCGCATTTCAGTTCTATGTTACCAGGACTTAAGGAAGTGTCGACTTCGGAGTTCACTTTATTGGGGTCCCCGATTTTTGCTGATGCTGTTCCCGAGGCCATTACCTCTCGTACGAGGCTTCTTCTCAGCACTCGTGAACGCCTTAAAAACATTTCCGCGCACGTGGCGATAGTGTTATTGCGAATGTGCTTCGCCGTTCCTAAAATAACATACTTGTTGCGGACGGCCCCCACCTGGAAATATCCGGCTGAAGTGTCTGCGTTTGACGAGGCTCTGAAATCGGCGGTTGAGTCTATTCTTAACGTTGCCCTTGATGAACGTCAATGGTCACAGGCAGCTCTTCCAATTCGGTTTGGGGGTCTAGGGGTGCGTTGTGCGCGAGATGTCGGCCTGCCTGCTTTCCTTGCGTCGGTGCATGGGGTTGCTGATCTTGCCGCTACTATTCTAAATTCAAATGGTAGCGAGGAAAGGTTACCTTATGCTTCTGACGCTTTGATGGTCTGGAGTGCCCTCAACTCCGGGGAGTCGACTCCCGTAGAGTCTCAAAGCCAACGGGCGTGGGATGCTATTGGGGTCAAGCGGGTCCAAGCACAACTTTGGTCATGTGCCTCGGGAGCGGATATGGCCAGACTCCGGGCCGTCTCGCAGCCTGAATCTGGGTCTTGGTTGCAGGCGCTACCTTCTCCTCACCTAGGCACCTTATTGGATAACAACTCGTTGCGCGTTGCGGTGGCTCTTCGCCTGGGCTGCAAGGTGTGTGAACCCCACGTATGCACCTGCGGCTCCCTGGTAGAAGCCAATGGCCATCACGCTTTGAGTTGCCGACGGTGTGCAGGAAGGTTCTCGCGACACCATGCACTCAATGACATAGTTCGGAGAGCCTTAGTGTCGGCGGGAGTTCCATGCGTACTTGAGCCCCCGGGCCTATGCAGATCGGACGGCAAGAGACCAGACGGGTTGACTCTGGTGCCCTGGAAGAACGGGAAGTGCTTAATTTGGGACGCCACTTGCGTCAGCACTGTCGCCGCCAGCCACCTAGGTCGCACTATCCACTCACCATCGGCCGCGGCAGAGGAAGCCGCTGATAAGAAGAAGCGAAAGTATGGTATGTTGGTGTCGCAGTACGAATTTATACCTGTTGCCGTGGAGACCTTGGGTTGTTGGGGCGCAGAGGCTAAAGGGTTCCTCTCAGAATTGGGGCGCAGGCTCAGGGAGAATACGGGTGACTCCCGCTCTGGTGCGTTCCTGGAGCAAAGGTTGGCCATTGCCATTCAGCGTGGGAACGCGGCGAGCATCATGGGCACTTTTGCGCCGGGAGCAGTTAGAGGTGGGTTATTCGGAGATTAGTTTTTTAATTATGATTTTGTTGTCATTCTATTCTATTCTATTTATCAATTAAATTAACGAATTTAATAAAAAAATCAAAAGGAATAGGATATTTTTTAAGTACTTTAACACATATATAACTAAATATAGAAACCTCTTGTATCTGACTTATTGAAAACCCAATCTTTTGTACACGACATGGTGACATTACTGATTGTAATAATTATCGTCCTGTGTCCATTTTGCCGAGCATTAGTAAGATATTTGAGAAATACGTAACAGAAGAATTAATGACATATATGGTAGATGAAAGACTTATTAGTGCTCGTCAATTTGGGTTTCAGAGAGGTAAATCTTGTAAACATGCCATATCGCAACTAATTACTGATATACTTTCTGGTCTTGAGGGGCGGCAAAAAACTATCGGCGTGTTTTGCGACCTCTCAAAGGCGTTTGATTGTGTATCACATGAAATACTCTTGGCGAAGCTTGAACATTATGGAGTCCGATGTAAGGAATTGGAGCTGTTCAAATGCTACTTATCTAATAGAACACAAGTAACTGAAATAAATGGTTGTAGGTCAGGTGTGAGTTATGTTAAATCTGGTGTTCCACAGGGCTCCATACTGGGACCTCTTTTGTTCATTATATACGTTTTTTTTTTTTTTTTTTTTAAATAAAGAGTGACGAGACGAGCAGGACATGTGCCTGATGGTAAGCAACATGCCTGCCACATAACAGCACAGTGACACGCAGCTATTGGAACATGGAGAGCCCAAATCATTACCTAGCACTGCACTGCGCTCGTCACCCAGAGATCTAAGTTGTTATATCTCTAAGCCCTGTAATTTCTCTGGAAACATTGCCCTTCAAACCGGAACACAGTAATGTTTGCACATTACTGCTTGGCGGTAGAATAATTGGCAAAGGTGTGGTACTTCCCCAGGCGGACTCTGCTAAGAGTCCTACCACTCGTAACGATCTCTGTGGTATTGCTGACGAAATAGACATGGTTTTGTTTGCCGACGATACCAGCTTAGTGATTAAAGACAAATGTGTAAACGGAGTAAGTTCAAAATTCAATATCTGCATCGAAAATATGAAGAGATGGTTTTCGGCAAATAATATGCTTTTAAATGTAGACAAAACGCATATTGTCAATTTTAATCTTGCCACAAGTATTCCAGCTTCCTCAAATAATGCAATAAACCAAACTCTGGAGAGTTTTAATCTATGTCTCTCGAATTAAGTCAAATTCCTTGGTGTATGGCTGGATAAAAAGTTAATGTGGACTAGCCATATTAACAGACTAACAAAAAAACTTTGTTCTGCAACATTTGCAATAAAGAAAATTAAAGAACTAGCCGGTCTAACAACAGCCAGAACAGTTTATTTTGCCTATTTTCACTCGCTCCTCAGTTATGGAATACTTTTCTGGGGATCAGCTGCTGAACGACACACAAAAAGAGTGTTCTTGCTGCAGAAACGAGCTGTAAGATACATATTGGGACTTACATATTTAGACTCCTGTAGAAATGCATTTAGGAGGTTAGGCATAATGACACTAACTGGTGAGTTTATATACCAGTGTTTATTGTATGTACTTGAAAATATGAAATTAATGAAGAGAGGTATGGATTGCTATGGCGAAAACAGCAGACAGAGAAATGTAATTCTTGAACCGAGCAGACGATTAAGTAAAACGTCAAACAGTTTTCACTGTATGGGGATTTCTTTTTATAATAAACTACCCGATAATATTAAACTCTGCACTAAAAACGAAATATTGAACTTTTTAAAAACTCACTTACTTGAAAAAAGCTACTATAAATTAGCTGACGCTCTGGCAGACAGAAACATATTTGAATAACACCACTTATTTTAGTTTTTCTATGTAAAATCATTGTAATCAAAATAGACAAAACCCTATGACTATTCGAGTATTTAACTGATGTATTTATTATACACTCATTTATTTTTCTTCTTAATTTCTAAGTTTTTTACAATATATATATAAAATAAACATTATAAAAAACTTAAAAACTAGGGTGCCGCCAGCAGCGGGGCAGGGCCCAAGCTACCGGTGGTTAGGGCTGCAGAGTGAGGAACCTCCTGACGATGCGCGCTGTGTCAAGGATGACTGCCTTCTGCATCTGGCCCTTAACCCAACCGTCTAGCGAAAGTCTCTTTAGATGTTGGTCGAGACTCTTCGCTATAAGGCCGTTTGCCGACACGACTATTGGGACTATGATCGTCGAGTCAACATCCCACATGGCGGTAACCTCATGAGCCAAGTCAAGGTACTTGCTCAGCTTGTCCTTCTCGGCTTTCACGAGGTTCTCGTCATGTGGTACGGTGATATCGACAATCACAGCCCGGCGCTGAGACCGGTCTACCAGCACGATATCAGGCTTATTGGCGACAATAGTCCTGTCCGTGATGATAGAGCGGTCCCAGTAGAGCAACGCACGACCATTCTCGAGAACTGGCAGAGGTGCGTACTTATAGTACGGCACCTCGGACTCGACAAGGCAATATCGAAGAGCAAGTTGCTGGTGGATGATCCTGGCTACTAGGTTATGTCTGTGCAAGTACTCGCCGTTAGCAAGATGCGAACAACCGGAAATAACATGACGAAGTGATTCGCCTGGACGGCGGCATGCCCGACAAATGTCGACCGTACCGTCCTTCATTATGTATTTCCGGTAATTGTTCGTCTTGATAACTTCGTCTGCAATTGCACAGGCAAAACCCTCGGTTTCTCCGAAGAGGTCCCCGAAGCGCAGCCAGTTCACCGACGCGAGCGGATTCACATCGGGTCCCATCAGGGCTCGATAGAATCGCCCGTGTAGCTCCTTGCTCTTCCATACCTCCTTGCGATCATCAGTGCTGAGCACCGATGGTTTGCGCCAGTTCTCGTTTGCCAATGAAAGAGGCGTGAAGCTCCTGTCAACTGCCACAACATCGCGATGCATCCCGGACTCACTGTTGCGGAAATAATCCCTGAGACTGCATACTTCGCGGTTGTGAAGGTTCTTGGCATTTAAAAAGCCTCGACCCCCCCATTTCCGCGGAATATACAGTCTCATAACAGACGAGCGCGGGTGTAGCATGCGGTGTGTTGTGAGCAGTTGACGGACCTTTCTATCCAGGGCGTCGAGCTCAGTCTGAGTCCATCTCAGTATGCCAAAGGAGTATATCAGCAGAGGCATTACCCAACCGTTGAAGGCTCGCGCCTTGTTACCGCCTGACAAAAGACTTTTAAGTACTTTTGTCAGCCGGCAAAAGAAGCGCTCCTTCACCGATTTCTTAATGTCATCTGCTGATATACCCAACGACTGTGACATACCGAGATATTTGTAGGTCTCGTCTTCGGAGAGGGATCTGAGAGTTATAGTCTCGGAAAGTTGTAAATTCTCTGAATTTACTACTTTCCCTCGCTGTACATGCATGACCGCACACTTGTCGACACCGAACTCCATCTTGATGGCGTTACTAAAAACCTCTGTGGTTTTTAATAACTCCAACAAGTCTTGGCGTTTCGGTGCAAAGAGTTTGAGGTCGTCCATGTACAGCAAATGAGATATAACCTCACCTCCTCTACGAAGACGATAGCCTAACTCTGAATCCTTCAACAGAGTGCTGAGAGGATTCAGACTTAAGCACCAACATAGCGAACTCAGACTGTCGCCCTGAAATATGCCTCTTTCAATCCTTATCAAGTCCTCCGAATCAAACGAGCTGTCTACGCTACCTGGTTGACGAAGGACTGTGACCCACTGTCCCATGCATTTGCTTAGAAAAGATTTTAGAGTTGGGTTTATTTTGTACAACTCTAAAACCCTTTTCAGCCACGAATGGGGCACCGCGTCATAGGCCTTCTTATAGTCAATCCAAGCAGCGGAGAGGGCTCCTTTGTTACGTTTGACTTGTTGGCAAATGGTCGTGTCAATGAGGAGCAGCTCCTTAGTACCACGGGACCCAATCTTACATCCATTCTGAGAGGAGGCCAAAACGTTATTTGCGACTATATGCGCGTTAATTTTTGCTCTCAGAATGGATGTAAGCAGCTTATAGGTGGTAGGTAAGCACGTTATGGGTCTATAGTTCTTTGGTTCCGTGGTACTACCAGACTTATGGAGCAGGAAGGTGACTCCGGTGGTCATGAAACTTGGAAGAGAACCCGTCTCGAGAGCTTCTTGGAATTGTGTTGCTAAACGTCCATGTGAGCATCGAAACCATTTTATCCAGAAGTTGTGCAATCCGTCCGGCCCAGGACTTTTCCAATTCTGAGCTGTCCGGATAGCACAACTAACGTCTTCGGAGTCTATCGAAACAGACTCCATGGGTTCGATGGGTTCACATGCACGTTCGACAACACGCATCCAAGCTCCCTCCGTGTGCTCGACAGGCACCGACCAGATGCTGCGCCAGAAGTTTTTCATAGCGCTGGCATCCGGTAGCTGTCCATCGTTCACACGTCGACTTGTTCCTTCCCAGTTTCGGTACACCTTCCTTTGATCACTCTGGAAGTCGCGATTTTGCCGATATCGATTCACACGCTCTCTGTAGCGACGAATACGGTTTGCCCACGCATAAACTTTCTGCTTCAGATAGTCAATACGTTCCGTAACATTGGCAAGATAGTGCTGGGGACTGATACCAGTCCCAGCGAATGCCTGTGTCACGAAACGCATGACTCGGGGACGACTGTTCCCCTGACTGAAGCAGATTAGCTTTGCTATAAGAGTCCTGAATGTGCTGATACGCCGTTCTATTCGCACTTGCCATGCGGGTGTATCTCCGGCGGTTCGCGTTGTACGGTCAGTGTCTGGGAACTTGACACGTGCAACGCGACACGCCGCGATAGCACCACAGTACAGAATAGAATGGGTATCAGTCAAATCTTTGCTAGTACCCAGGTAGGGCACTAGCAAATTATTCAGGGCTCCCATCAAAGCCAAATTCCGTTTATGTGTGGGTAAACGTGGTAAGCGCGGCCTAGAGTTTGGTGTGAGTCGATATTGGAAGATCGCGTCTTCCAAAGCACTCCTCAGTTGCCCTCTTACCTGGTCAGATACATTACTACTCGCCGAGTCTTCCTCCTCGATGTCGGGGTCTGCCGGCGCCGCAAGTGTCGCCACTGACGCTGACACTGAGGCTAGTGTCAGAGTCGACGACGCGGCGGGCGGATCCCGGGACGAGGCAGAAGCTGGGCGAGTATGTTGTTCCTCCAGGCGTAGTCGATCAAGTACCGAGTCATCCAGCAGCTTGCACCGGCGAATGGCTCGAACTTGATCTGAAAGCCGTTGTGCGGACACGGCGACGGTCGGTTCGAGGGCCTGAAACAGAAGCAGCATCCTGGCACAGTACGCGGTCAGGTGGGTTCCTCCCTCTGTAGCCCTGTAATAGGCGCGCATGCAGTTCTCATTCATTTGCTGAGTCCATCGCATGCGACGCACTACACCACCGGTAGCGGGGGCCGGGCGCGAGGCAGAATGCCTCACAGGCCCCAAGCGTGCCGGCAGCGGCGGACGGCCTCGACGTCCTGCTCTTCTGGGCGGCGGGGTCCGCGTCGTGTCCTCGTCACTCGATGAAGCACTAGTGCCGCGGGGTGTCACAAAAACTTCGTCCCCCGACGACGAGTTCGATGATGACGGTGACGGGACACGAATTGGTGTTGGTTGTGCGTTTATGGTATCCGCTTCATTTTTTCGTCTTGACCGTGTTAACATTATTTACGTTGTTGTATCCATTTCTTGTCTTGATTTGTTTACAAAATATTGAAAAGTTTTTGATGAGTTTTGGTTGTCAAGCTGTTGTCAAAATGCATGGCGCAGTTTTCTATGGAAAATTAGGTCTAATTGTATTTATTATTATTATTATTGTGTTCTCGCTATGATATAAGTATGACGATGCTATTGCTGACAACTTAGTTATTTAAAATGTACTTTATGTATTATTGTTTATGTTTAATGCTGTAATAACGATTGAAGATGCTTATGACGACGCTATTGCTGTCTAATTACTTAACTTTAATGTTACTTACTTTATCGACACTCTTGAACCTTGTGATAAAGCTGTATAGTTGCAATTTAGTTTAGAATACAAATGTCTTCATGTGTTCATATTTGTAATTACACAGTCATGATTTTGACTTTGATTATGATTATTATAAAGTGACTACAGGTTAAATTTAAAGAATTGTATAAAATGACGTTTCTAAGTGCACTGTATGTGTTGACAGAATAAAATGAATTTTGATTTGAAGAAAACGAACCGTGATGAACAGGCTATGTCCAGCTAACGCCAACTCGATGGGGAAGTGTTCTAACATTTCAATAAACATCAAAGCGTTACAAATACCAAATTGCAGTTGTGTTTTTCATTAAAATCATGGTTGGTAATTAAGATTATCTATTTTAAGCGAAAAGGCAGTTGTGACAGCATCCACTTATCTCATAAACCTATGACCCGTATGATTTTGGTTTCCTCCTTACATCACAAGCAGACCACAGGCTTGTGGGGCGGACCGGCTAATTACTCGGTCTGTGTTGAAACGCTCGCTACGTTCACGTACAATATTAACTAACGAAGCTCAGCGAGGTGTTTAATTGATGAATTATCAAAGGAAAGCAACCTTAAACAACGATATTGTCGGGAATTAATCGACACAGGCTCCGACGAGCCGCAAGAGAAACCCGGGCAGGCGCAATCACCGGAATTATAAATGTGGACTGAAGGGAACTACCTACTTAGCATTATACTAATTTAATGCTCAACATTCTGTGTTTGTTTTGTGTAATCATTCATTATTTGCACTCTGTTTTGCGTGTTTCCTGCAGGCTCCGTGAGTTATGGCCTTCCGACCGCTGTGACGACCGGCTTTCATAGCCTTTAAATCATAGCCTTTAAAACAGATAATATATTACTGAAATATTTGTAAAATTGTTCAAATTTTAACTTTAAAATATAACTCAAAAATAGAAGTATCATTTACACGTCGAAAAAAATAACCTAGGGAAGTAGACCGTCGATGTCAAATGAAAAGCGAAATGTGAATTAAACATGAGCTATATTAGAATAATTTCAGAACACTGAAAAAAAATATTTTAAGCAGTTTATTTTTCCAACTTGTACTACATTATTTATGAATGGATTCTTGCCGAAAACGATCAAATAATATTAAAAAAAAATTGTGACACAAATACCATGGGTTTAGTAGATATATAAGATATAAATATACTCAGATTAGATAGCGAGGTTTCGGAGTTCAGAAGTAAAGAAAAATATACCGTTTAATTATCTTTTTCAAATCGTGTATCAATTTTGTTGCGTTGTTGCATTTCCAGGGGGTGCTCCTGGAAATTATTTATGTATTGAAAAAAAACATATTGATTCAGGCGTCTTCGAGTAATCCGTAAGACATATTGAGAACCATCTCTCTTTTCAAAGAAGGTTTTAATTTTGTATTATTGTTAAAGTATATATTTATACTGCAGTCTAAAAAGTAAAGTTGAGAATAAGGCTGACTACTGACCTGACTGCTGACGTACTATAAGCGAGACTTATGGCCAGCGGTAGGCAAATAAGGGTTGATTATGATTTAGTATATTTATGTATATACAAACAGCAGTAGTCTAGATTCTAGAGTAACGCATAGACCAATAAAAGGCTATAATTAAAGACCGTGGTATTAGTATTTTATTAGCCTAGTTATTATGTGTTACTTACTACTACACAACACTGCCAGTAATCCAAGTATCTTTAGAATATCTAAAAATCTATCTAAAATATCTATCTAGCCGTAACGACGATATTCAGCAATACACATCTAAAGTTAGACATTAATAATGTAATTTTATTGATATTTTAAATAGTAGGTATAGTTGTTCATATACCTACAAGTTTCAGGTTTCAGAGACGAATCCCGTCACACGGTGTGGACATCAAACGTGCCGCCGTGTCTCGTAGTTCCCACAGACCGTCAACTCACGCCGCCGTGTATTCTCTTCTACATACCTAAGATACGGCCGAATACAGCTTCAGCGCGAAGTTACTTCCACGCGACGTCTGCCCTATTTACCGTCATTCAAATACAAGATAAGATAATTCTTTGTTGCTAGAAATATGCCTGTAATTTTTCGTTAAACGTTAAGTTTTCGTTAAAGTTGGGCAATTGTTACGTTCTCTCGACTAGACTAACCGTAACCACAGATCAGAAAATAATATTACTTCGTAACCGTAACTTTCTTACCTTGGCTGATTTGTTTTTTAAATGTTACTTTATTTTCCAATCGGTCGTCGTAATTATAAGTATTTTTTTACTTAATACTAAATATTTTAGATTTCTGTGGTTGCAACAAAACATTAGGTTAAAAAAAACTTATAATTACGACGAGCGATTTTAAAATAAAGTAACATTCAAAAAATATTCAGCCAAGGTAAGAAAGTTACGGTTAATCTAGTTTAGTATTATTTAGATTTCTATGGTTGCAACGAAAACTACACTTACACACAACTGATTACCCTAAGCACATCTGAATTAAACATAGTCCGATGAAGGTCTTGGCGAAATCAAGACGACCAAACCAGTTGGAAGGATGCCGAATATGCTGACGTCTTTACAACGCTGAATGGAAATTGTGAGGAAAATTAACAACTAATAGGAAATTGATAAAGTGGGTACCTGGTATCTTCTTGATGATATGCTCACTTATGTTTTATTCACTGCACTAATTATTGTTTTCATTGAAGTCCTTCGCATGTCACTATAGTCCTTGGCGCTGATAAGTATTTCTCACAGTCGATTTGGTTTACTACACGCGGCCGCGAATTATCGGATTTATTAATTTGAATATACATATTTTACACAGAGATGATGTGATGTAGTGCGAATGCGTTTTAGGTAAAGAGAATGTAAAATATGGTTTTAGACTGGGTTCAACGACACACTGATTGTTACTGATGACTAAAGGGTAGGAAATGAAGGTATGAGTTTTTGAAATGTGTGTGTCGGTGTGTGTGATAAATAATAAATATGTTATAAAGACGGGTGCAGAAATGGGTTTTCGTTGATTCAAATAAATGCCACGAATTTGGTCAGTCGTAAACGTCGACCAAGACCTCGGAAAGGTTTTTGAAAACGAAACTAAAAATGAAAGAGCTCCTTAATTATAACGTACTAGTAGCTGCCCGCGACTTTATCCGCGAAGTATTTAGAAAATAGCCATTCACTAAATAACGCAGTTCTCTTTCGGGATGAAAAATAGCCTTTTCAACACACTTGCTCATAAAGTGGCTCTAATTTCATCGCAATTAAGCATATAATGACACTCATAATCAAACTGACTTTTTCATTACTGTTATTCAAAATCTTTGGTTATTCACTA
Organism: Ectropis crepuscularia; assembly: GCA_963693475.1. Classification (NCBI taxonomy): domain Eukaryota; kingdom Metazoa; phylum Arthropoda; class Insecta; order Lepidoptera; family Geometridae; genus Ectropis; species Ectropis crepuscularia. The sequence goes on from OY856346.1 coordinate 25,825,690, forward strand.
GTGACCTGTAGAGTTTTTTTAATGACTGAGTTGCTTAGTTCTTTAAAAAGTTTTGATACAAAAAAGATCGTATTCAATAAAACAATAGTACATTATGAAATAAGTGCACTAAGTTGATAATTACAGCCGAGGCGTTATTGCTATAATTAGCAGAGGCTGCAATTATCAAAGCGCACGTATGTCATACGACGTCTTATAACATATTTGCGAGGAAATAAATAAAACTCTGACGTCATTTTCAAATAAAAACAATACAGCGAAAAAAAGGGCGCAGAATAATATTTACTTGTTCACAGATTAGCAAAGCGCGCGCGCATCGGCGCCTTTTTTTTTAAGCAACGGCACAGAACCAGTCGTTTCGCCATTAGTAACAAAGTAAATTAATATTTTTGTGTTTTGTTACAGATAAATTGTTGTAATTTATGGTCAAAATAAATTAAATTAACGAATTAAATAATTTACTAAGATTTAAAAAGACACCGTTGTTTTTAGATGGAACATTTTGAAACCGTGCATTTTACATTATACATTACCGCACAAGTACGTAATGAGATACATTACGATACAGAAATTGGTGCAATATGAGACCCCTTACGAGCAAATGTGTTATAATAGTACATTATGATATAAGTGCGGTAAGTTGATAATTACAGCCGAGGCTTTATTGCTAGCTCGAGCCGAAGGCGAGAGCTATAATTAGCAGAGGCTGTAATTATCAAAGCGCACGTATGTCATACGACGTTTTATAACATATTTGCGAGGAAATAAACAAAACTCTGACGACATTTTCAAATAAAAACAATACAGCGAAAAAAAACGCGCGGAATAATATTTACTTGATCACAGATCACAGCACAGAGTAAGTAATCACTATGGATCACAGATTAGCAATGCGCGCGCATCGGCGCCTTTTTTTTAAGCAACGGCACAGAACCAGCCTGTATGCCAATAATAATAAAGTAAATTAATATTTTTGTGTTTTGTTACAGAAAAATTAAAGTAATTTATGGTCTAAATTAATTAAATTAACGAATTTAATAATTCTTTATTATATTTTACCTCTCAAAGTTAATTTTATTCATAAAAAGTTGACTCCACTTTTCTGACATAAAAACTCTTTACTAAGATTTAAAAAGGTACCGTTCGTTTTAGACGGAGCATATCTCTCTACCTAGTCTGTGGACGGAGCATTTTGAAACCGTGCGTTTTACATTACACATTACAGCACTAGTGCGTAATAAGATACATTACGATACAGAAATTGGTCCAATAAGAGACCCTTTACGAGCAAATATGTTATAAATAAATTAATGCACCTATTGATGTGCCTCTGGAAAACATACAACATTATTTGAAGAAGCAGTATGTAAACTTATCTTAATAATATGTGGTCGACGTCGAGACCATAGACATCTTAACACCACTAGAGGGCGCCACAGGCGCATTACTAGCAAGGGGACCCGGCGGTGCGATCTTTGGGATTCATAGGAGATCATACTTTAGCCACGAGTGGTCGAAATTACAAAGAGCTATGCAATGATTACTTATTGAAAAACTAGTGCAAATTTATTTCAATATGTGTTTATACATTACACGAAAGAAATCTCAACGGATTGAGATTTTCCGAAGTAACCGTGAGCGAAGCGGATCAAGCGGGTTATTCATCTAGAGAAGAAAAATGGAAAATCTTCTGCATGGTAAAAGGTGAGATAGGGCCACGTGATAACAACCCAAAATCAAGGCCTTATATATGCAGGTCAGTCTTCATTCATTTATATGCATTTTTGTAAAAGTGAGCAATTTACTCACCAGTAAGAGTTTTACCTGATACTTAATGTGCGTTTTCGACTAATATATCGAAAAAAATTCGATCTTCCAAGCTTGGTCGCGGAGACCTTGCGTTCAAAGGGTCACGTCAAGACACGTTTCTAGGCTGCGGAAACCGCGATACACTGGAAATACCTAAAACATATGACCGATAAAGTAAGTATGTGGCTCAATATACATAATATGTATTGACACATACATATATTGAGCCACATTTTGTAAGTGGCTAAAAAAACGCTATCCACAGAGAGAAAAAATAGAAAAACTTAGTAGTCTGTGGCTAAGTTGCGCGCGCATAATATGATAACTGATTAGTTTTCCCGCCAAAACGAAAAAAACTTCAGAGCTCTTTTTTAAGTGATTTTATTCGCAAGTGTGTTGTAAAACGGCGTATGATACACGTACGTATTGATGATTTCCGTCTTCAGCTCTCTTAAGGCCGTCGCCTTTGGCTCAGGCCTTAATGGCGCCTCAGCGGTAATCACCAACTTTACACACTTATAGCATAATGTACTAAATTTGTAGCAATCAATATAAATTCTATTTTAAAGTTATCAAAGACGTACAGATGTAGAATTACATGAATTCAGCAACGGTTCTGATCGAGGTTACCATTTGCTAGGAACCACACCATAAACACAACAAATCGACGTCCAGTATTCCCGGTTTCCTCACTGTCCGTATCGTTCGTAAACGTTAGTTAGCCTACGGGCGGGCGGTGTAAGGGGTCAATAAATAGCGTGGCTAAAGCGCATTCGACCAACTAAATATTCGCCGGTAGAGGCCAGTGCGAACCGGATGCCGTCACCGGATGTAGTGTCGACCAGTGAGTGAAGAGCTCTGCTTCTGGTTTCGTCGCCACGTGCTATGCACCACGAACTGCCAATTTTCCGGTGCATTTGTTTGCACACCATTTCCACATAGGTGACATTTCTGAGCGTTGCTTGCTCTCCTACACAAATACAGCCACTTACGGTCGTGTACTTTTATATTTCAACAAATACAGTTACATGATGTTTGGTAAATTTTCGCAATGCTTCGTCATTCATATGATTTTAAACTAAAGACATATTTTTTATTCAAATTGATTAAATTTTAAATTTAAGCTTATTTCCAAAATTTTGTTTCTGTTAATTAATTCTAGTATAAATACTAACGTGATTGTTCCACATTCTTAATCATATCACGGGTATTACGGATAATTTCAGCCGAATTAAAGAGACCGCTGCTTTGCTCACACTCTCCTTGAAAATGGTTGCCGATTGTTGCCACAATCGGCAACCACCACCCACCACCCACCCAGGTCGGTCTAGTCCGACTGGCAAGTCGGACCATATCACCCGTGGGTCAATAAAGTTTCAGTGTAAAATTAATTATTATGGATTATTTGCCGTTGCTCTACATTAAAACAAACTTATGATATCTCTGTAAAACTGCACGTACCATGTTTACGTAAATTGTCAAATGCGCTAAAATCCTGGAAGACAGTTTCACAACATGCACTAGTTACGGGAAATATCCCGTAGACAATGATACTATTTTGTAGTGAACAGTTGTGATAGTTCAAAGCAGGGCAAATGTACTATTTCTGTTGAAACGATATTCTTTCAAGTTTTTTTGCGAAAATCGATCTTATTTTCAAAGTGTTACAATACATTTTAAGTCAGAGTACACAAAGTAAAATAGAGTAAAGAAGCTTACGCTCGATCTTACAGGATTACCTCCTCGAAACAAAACTAATAAAGACAAAATAAACTGAGCAATTCACGTCAATATGTAACAAAATCTTTAATAAGTATGTAATAAAGGAATTTTGTATTGACACACTTCATTAATACGTAAATAAATCATCATCATCAACAGCCCACTAAACGTTCCCACTGCTGGGACTCGGGGCCTTCTCTCGCAAGGAGAGAGTTAAGGCCATAATCCACCACGCTGGCCCAGTGCGGGTTGGCGGATGACACATGACTTCGAAAGATTCTAGGTACATGTCGGTTTCCTCACGATGTTTTCCTTCACCGTTTTAAGTTAGCGGCATTACGCACATGACTTCGAAAAGACAGTGGTGCGTGTGGGGTTTGAACCCGGGGTCTCCGGATCGGCAGCCGCCGTTCTCCCGACTAGACCACCGTAACTTATAACGTAACGTAAATAAATGCATACGATTTATTGTAAAAGTTTAACTGTGAATGTTATTATACTGAATGTATTATGTAGGTACTACCAGCGTTCCGCAGGTTTACTCGTTGTTCCGACGTGATTGAGTAAAGAACATTCAAACATCCAAACCTTAACATTTATTGATATTGATGGGATTATAATTTAGCCTATTTAATCCCAATGTTGAACTAAGTTCTCTCTTCCTTTCCTCTACTTAACAATTTATTTACAAATATTTTTATTCTTCCTTATCAGTAGAAGTTGTAAATTCTAGATTTTTCGTACTAAGATTATAAATGCGAAAGTTTAAACGTTTAGATATTTGGATGTGTGTTATTTTATCACGTCGCAGCTACCGAATGAATTGGGTTTCGGTGAAACACAGATTATTATAGTTTGGAATAACACACAGGATAATTTTAACTAGGCAAAACTGCGGAAAGCTGCTAGCTTAAAATAGGAATATAACAATTTTACTCCAGTATTCCGTATAAATTTCCCCGTGACAGTGAAATCGAAATCCATGAAAATTTCTGTGGTTTATACGAGTATACGTGAAATTTAAGCAAATATTCGGAGAGAAATAAAATCCGCAGATTGATTGAATAGGTCACCGAGCCACGACCGGTAAATTATTCATCGCAGCGGAGAGCTGGGATAAAACTGGATAAAACTAATCGTTTAATAATTGAGACATTAAATTCGCGACACGCGCACATCGGCGACCTCAAGGGATAAAAAATAGATGAAGATATGAATGCGTGTGTCGGCAAAGGGGGGATAAATGGGGGGAGATGGAGGGATGTTCGTATCGCACCGGAACCGAATAAAGCTGGCCGATAGCGACGAAGTGCGTGAGGTGTTTTGAAGACTTTTTAAGACGTATTTTTTGGGAACTACTTCTTATTTGCAGAATATTAAGTATGAACTGGATTTAACGATGAAGGAAATATTGCAAGGAAACTGGAGAGTTCCAACAAAGATACCTTTCAACGACATGTGTTATCTGACCGAGGCTATAGCGTGGTGAATTTATGACCTTAACTCTCTCCTTATGAGAGAAGTCCCAGAAGCGGGAACGTAAAGTGGGCTGCTTATACGTGACAACGTTAAAAAGCGCTTCTTAAAAATCCAAAACGGCACGAACATAACTAATTATGTTTTGATTTAAATCAATATAAATCGTCATTTTTTTATCATACATACACAGTAACACAGAACGATCAACACATGCGCCTGATGGTAAGCTTGTAAATGCAAAATCCAAATTACTGCCTAGCAAAATTTAAACAGTAAGCAAAAATAAATCGACATGTGAGTAAGTACTTCATCGAGCGAATCAAGTGTCGGTATGTAACAATATATCTGCGGCACCACAGCGTAATTACTGAAACGTAATATGGAATTCTGTTTGCCTACAAGTATAAATAGTTTCGATTGATGTAAATTTCATTTTAATTAATTTAATTTAACTTCGAAAAAGTGGTTTTTATGTTGGGTTGTTTGTAGGTATAAATATATATTTCTGTCGACAAGTTATATTGAAATAACAAAAAAAAACGGTATACAAACCGGTTATACGTACTCCAAGTCAGTCACATATTAATTCTCTCATTGGATACTGTTCTACCTATAAGGGGAAAAGTATCAGGGCCTAAAATTCATGAGACGACGTGACGATGAGACGTATTTTGGTATTTTTTTACTTTTAATTCTTATTTTCGAAAGCCTTACTGAGCGCTTGGGCGACTCCTGACTTTAATGCTGGTGTTTATTAAGTCTAAGGTTACATTTCCATTCAGCGTGGTAATGCCGCCAGTATGCTGGGCACGCTGCTACCTGGGCTTGATCATTTTCATTATCTTCTGTGAAAATCAATGTGTTTTATACGTATTTTAAATTCATAATTGGGTTGCTACGTATGATATGGTCGGTACAGCCCGATTAATAATTTATTTCTTTTATATATAGTTTGTTTTCTTATCAGTACAAGATGTACTTACGATCGATATAGACCAGGTATAAAACAACATTAACTCACATACTCCAAAGGCATTTATAACTACAAAAGTGATATGAAAAAGCGTCAATCGGAACACAGATAATCTGAGTCACGGAATTACTTGTGAAACGAACAGTGGCACCACGTTTCGATTTGTGGTAGCATGTTACATTTTGGACAAAACTTTTAGTTCGGTCGTATTGTCGATGGTATAGATGAGGGTGGTCTGTCCGGGGCATCGGGAGTTATTGAATGTTCTCTGGATTCATATTAATACCGGAGCAAGCGCCCGACGCGGAGAGCAATAAACCTTAACAATATGTCACGGATAGGCTCCGTCCGATGGCTCCACCGTAAACCTATTTTCAGGCGAACGGTTTTTGTGGGTTCCGTTTTATTCATGTCACATATTTTACCACGCTAGGTAGCTTAACCTATGATAGACAGGACGTTGGGTTTTTTCTTACGACCTTCTTATACTGTTGACCTTACTCAGTGAGGAAAAATATAATATATAACTGATCACTGACCAACGTGCGTTGATTGCGTTATATGTAGTATATTCACTACATTTTATTATTAACTCACTTTAATTTAATTTATTGCATTTAATTTATTTTGTATCAAATGTCTTCTTTTTATCAACGTATACGTATACAGCGTGCTCCCCCGAGGCTAGTGGCATTTATATAGAATTATCACTGGAAAAAAGGATAGAGATCAGTGGCGCAAAAGAGGTCTATTTCCAACAGAGTGTTGATACGAGGCAACAATATAATTTGTCTATTAAGATACCGTAAAACTAAAAAAAATCAGTTCAGTTCAGTTGATGTACAATAGCAATTTAAAAACACATCGAAATGCAGTAGTCAATAACGTTAACGCGAGTGCAACAAACCAATCCCGCGATCAAATGTTCTTAATTCGCAGTACTCTGTATAGGTCTTCTGTTATTGGTCGTCACGCGTAGCTCAACGCTCGGGCCGCGGCGCGTAGCAGACCCGATGCGAGGTGTCCCGCCGTAATCCGGTCGCATGTGTCGGCAGGTTTTTATTTCGGCGCGCACATAAACGGCTGTAAATACATGCTCAAATCTGGAGCTACTCGCGGAAGCCGGTAACAAAGTGGGCTTTTATGAGTCGCCGCGTGTGCACAGCTTTATCTCGAAATATGCGAAAGCGATAACGGTTTTATGTCCGTAAATACATAATGCATCGTACAATCCGGTTAGCGTCACATTAAACCGTCAATTTCGGTGAAATTACTGGTGTGCTGACAACGCGTTGCCGTCGGTCGGGTACGGTCGCAGCGAAGAAAACAGCCATGGAGATTACTTCAGTTGCGCGTATTTCTTTTCCTTAGAAACATTTTGAAATTAATAAATCATTTTTCCATGAGCATAAGCTGAAAGATTTTTCTTCCTTTATTTAAACTCTTGGGGAATGAATTCTTAAAAACATCGTATTTCTATTATATTTTTCTACTCTATTTTACTCTCAAATGTAGCGTAAGATGTAGCTGCTTCAATAAATAATCAGTTACATAGACAGTTACAAGCTAATTTTTTTAGGTTACTTTTCTTGTAAGTTTTTAATAAAATCGTTCTCTCTACTACTGAGATGAATTGGATCTGTGTAATTACTTTGCGAGTAACAGAAATAGGCTCAATTCCTATTCAAGGTATCTGAATAATAAATGCGAAGGTCTAAGTTGTATCGATTTACGAATTACAGAAATTCCGTGTCTTTTCAGCTCGAAATCTCTATAATAAACTGTTAAAGATAAAACATCTCCTTAATCTATTTATGTGTTACCACGCGTGACACGAATGACCATCGCCACATATATTGAGCCCCAAATCTTTACCGCGAAAATGCAAATGCGCGTAAATTATGCGTTGTAGGCCACAAACAGCAATAACCCGGGTTCAGTGGGTATTTGATAATTTATAAAGATTGCAGGCTCGACGGCGAGAATACGAAATAAGAGAAAGGTAAAGGCTGCGTGTGCATTATGCATGGAACGTGCCCGGGGCTGCCACCGCACGGATCACTGACAATCCTTGCTCGGATCCTTATCGGAGCGTTCACGTCATGTCGATATCATATTTCAGCCGATTGTCCTAGTTACGGAGGGTGTTCGGACCGCCCGGCAACTTTATAGTTTTGCTGATCTTTTGACGCGTCGGCACTTGATAGATCTATTGCGTTACGGTGTACTTTTGTTGATACGTGGATCATATTGCACATAACAACATATTTTTCTAAGCGGAGATAGACACTGTGTGACACTTACGTTTGTGTCACAAAACTTGATTTCAGCTCAATTTTATGTCTTTGAATACGTTTGGCGCGACAAACTTTGAGATTAAATACCGTTTGTGTTATATAATACGTTTTAAAAATAAACGATTAAGTGTTGAAGATGATTTCGAGCAATTCACAAAATTCTGGCGAACATTTTGATGAACATACCTCATTTGAACTTCCTCGTAGTGGCCGTATGTTTGTGTATTTCGTCAACCTCTAACCACCCCCTACCCCTCCGCGCCCACCCAACCCGCGCCTCCCGCGACTTCGACTAAACAAATGATTATAATAGAAGTGATTCACGCCTGACGGCTCGCAATAACGCGGATTCCTTTTCTTTCTATTCTCTCCGAGCTCTTATTAATTTTAACAAGAAAGTTGGAATTATCCTCAATGATATAATTAAATTCCGAAAGTAAAGAAGCGGATCGCCGTCTGTTTGTTTGTTAGGCGGTGAACTTTGTCGGCAGAAGTTTGCTGAAGATATTGAGTGAGAGAACCCGGAAATATCCATAATAATGGTTAGAAATTAATTTTGCGGGCTTTACAATTAAGACAGAGATTTCTCTGACAATTGTTAAACAAATTACTTTCGCTGTAATTCGTTTACTGGGTGCTTCAACGGCGCTTAAACAATGTGACGCGGTGCTCCTCGCTTTGAAATATATTTTGATGTGGGCTGACACGGGTGTGAGGTCTGCTACGCGTGCTCTACGCGGCTGCTACGCGGCTGCTACGATTCTACTGACTAAATATTTCGTCATTTAATTTAATTTGGTACGCTGTTGCTACGTGTCACGTACAATGTTAAGGCGCGGGCCCACCGCGGTGCACGGAGAGGCTACGCACGTGTATTAAGCTTCGCTTTGTAAGAAAATGTATGTGGTTGTGTCCACTGCAACCCACGGAGAGGCTACGCATGAATTGACGTCATTGATACACGCGTGGCCTGCTCGAATAGGCGGTTACATAGCTCAACGCTGTCAACGTGGGTCTACGTTTCCACTGGAGTACACGAATAAGACCCACGACCTCCCGCAGTGAAGCCCGTGTCCGTAGATTGCAGTGGCATGTGTGTAGCCTCTCCGTGCGCCGTGCCACGCTAAACATAGTCGTGGGTCTTCGTGTAGGTACTCCAGTAGAAACGTAGACCCACGTTGTCAAACAAATGAATACACGCAGCTAAAATGCGCCGCGTGCCCGTGCACAGCATGCACCGCGGTGGGGCCGCGCCTTTATTCTAACCACGGTGTAACAAAGCTAGAGCCAAGTTCAAATTTGTATATTTGCATACATATGACGTCATACATGTCGAAAGCTTCTAGGTATACCTACTTGTCTTAATAAATAAAGTAGCCAAGTGCAAGTTGGACTCGCCCATGAAGGGTTCCGTTGCAGCAAGTAACATAATATACATGGTACACATAGTTCTTGTAGTTCGTTGTAACTTTGATCGAAGTTTTAATAATAGTGTTTTTATGACGTACTAAAAAAAAACTACGCATCAGATCGAGCTCAAACTAATTTTCGTTGGTAGTTTTTATGGTAATGTACATCACATATTTTTTTATATTTTTCATTTTCTTACTTTAGAAGTTAGACGGGGGAGGGACACACATTTTACCTCTTTGGAAGTGTCTCTCGCGCAAATTATTCAGTGTAGACAAAAATCATGTTAGAAATCTCAACATAATTTTTGAAGACCTATCGATAGACGTGTAGGACACGTGTAGGTTTGATGAAAAAATGTTGAGTTTCAGTTCTCAGTATGGGGGGCAACCCCAATTTAATTATTTTTTTAAATTTTTTTTACAAATCTTAATGCGGTTTACAGAATACATGTACTTATCAAGTTTCAACAGTGTAGCTCTCATAGTTTCGGCAAAAAGTGGCTGTGACATACGGACGGACAGACAGACAGACAGACATGACGAATCTATAAGGGTTCCGTTTTTACGTTTTACGGAACCCTAAAAAATAGACAGCTTTTACGCTTGCATAAGCTCTGATTAATAGTGTGGTATACGGTGATTAGGGGACCATACAATTCATTTTATGTGTTGATGTGACAGATTAACTTTAAAATATTAAGAAATGGATTAAAAAATAAGGTTAGCCCTCGTACTACATAATTGATGTTTATCTGTAAATCAACTCAAAACTAAATGCTATAATCACCTTCGAATCCGTTTGTTATACTTTGTCTCATGCGAATGTAAAAATACTATTTGATCAAATTGGCAAGTCTATTTTGGATGCTCCATCAAAATGATTTTGCATTAGTTAACCATTACATGTTAATTTCGCAATACATTAGTAAGCGGGGTCACGTTCTAAGTTGGAGGTGAGCGTATTTATATTTATATCGCGCGAGGTCGGTCCGCTGAGTGATGCCACCTGCCCTGTCCCGTCCCTCGCGCCCGTGACGGATGGTGGCGGCAGACATCTCTTCTTAAGACATGTAGACGAATTTTTGAACTTACTCTATTTGACGATCACTAACTTTTCCTCTCCTTATCCAAGAAATATGTAAAAAAAAAAAAATTTATTTACAAAAGTCACGGATCCCGGAGTCTATAGAGTGGCTTATTTAAAAAAAACCCTAACTTACGTGTGATACTACTAGATAGCACAAGTTACGGCTGTGTAGGCGGGAGAACGGCAACTCCATGCACCATGTTCATGAGTTAACCGACAAATTACGGATGTTGACACAAAAGTTTCTAATCAAGAACAAACACTAAACTACCTTTTCTCTGTCTTAGTAAATAAATGAAGTATATAAATACGACTTCAAGTATTACTTCAAAGCGGCATTTTTTGTTCTTCTGATTTTGATGTGAACGGGCATGGGTGTGAGCACAGAAATCTAACTATTATTTAGATTTCTGTGGGTGTGAGCTGTGCGCTGTACGCTTAAATTAAGTTGTGTAGTAGTGGCATTATGCACAAGATTTTGAGAAAATAACATGCGCGTGTGATTCTATTCGGTGGTCCGGATTGGCAGTCGCTGTTCTCCCGACTGGACCAGGACTGTGACGGGTTGTAACAGTAAACACGCAATGTCGAGTCAAATATGATTAAATCAGGAACAAATACAGCAGCGTAACGGTAACTACATTTATACAGGAACGTAGAATGTCATACAAAAATGGCTCGGAAGTGATTAAATGCTAACGCCGTCCAATAGGCGAGACGACTCAAAAAAATGTAATTAGTCCGTCACTTAGATTATTATAAAAAAAATAATGCACACGTATTTTTTCTTATGTTTCGCAAACAATAAACGACGAAGATACAATACTTAGAGGTTTCCAGTGACGTCACGTTATGGTACGATTTTTCCTATGGAGTGATGTCACAACTCCGGATGTTTGATGATCTATATATTAGTCATTTTTCAAAATTTGATAAAACAATAACGTGTCCCATATTTTTCCAAAATATACCTGACGAACTAATTAGAATGGTATATTTTTGACCCTGGCGTCATCCCAATTATGCTCGTGTGTTGCCATCGTATCAAGGCCGATTTACATCAGACGAGCGAATGCTCATTCTATCCCCACTGTATCAAATTCATTTGGTGTAAACAAACATAGAACATTCTTTCGTTGTTTTGTTTGCGTTCGCAAAGATTCTATGGAATGTTTAATATGGAAAACGCTAAGAACGATCTTTCGTTTACACTAAAAGATCGAGAAAGAATGCTCTTGTTCCAGCTCTAGCTCTATGTTCGTTCAGTTTAAATCGGCCTTCACACGATACCTCCAATATGGCGGGTAGGTCTGAAACTTGGCGGATGAGAGCTGGGCTGACGATGTAGTGGGGGAAATGGTGTTACGCACCGTACTGTGTAGGCAACCCGCGAGTGCGCGAACTCGACACCACCAATAGTGGTGTCCGACTAAAGCCACCACAAATTTTCTGGCATGGCTTGGATGGCTTGCATGCCTCCAAGCCATACCCGAGCCGGCTTGGAGGCATGGGTCGCGGAACCGCGTTTATACTAGATCAGGGCTGTCCAAACTTACACACTTCCATACCTTTACTTTAAACTTGCATACCTTCGCAAGCTAATTAAATATACTACACCAACTGTAGGGCCGCAGAAAGAAACTTGTTCAGTTTTCAAGTAAAAAAAAATACAGGGTAATAATCATTTCTTTACACGTTTATTGGTTCTTCTTCATGAACTTTTCTAAACAATCAAATCAAATCAACTTCAACGTTATTGCCAGACGTATTGCATGTAGAAGGGATTTATCGGTCACTAGCAGCGCCCCGCGGTGTTACCCGCAAAGTTCCCGTTCCCGTGGTTCCCGTTGTTTTTCCGGGATAAAAGCCTAAAAAATTTCAGACTATAATCTATCTGTGTTCCAAATTTCAGCCCGATCCGTCCATACGTTAGGACGTGATTGAGCAACAAACATCCAAACATCCATACATTGACATTTATAATATTAGTAGGATTATTTTCTGAATGAAACACGCGGACCACATAAAAACAAGCCGCAGGCCGTTGCTTGGACAGCCCTGTACTAGATCACACCGGGCTTCCAACAACGATGACGATGGACGAAGGACCATACTTCTGCTACATCATACTTCACCTAGTGGTTCTTTCTTTAGTCGAGAAGGAAAAAGTGGTCGAGTAGTGCGTATTCGAAAATGATGCCCCTGTCCGTGTGATAAACACGTGGGACCAACTGACACCCCCCGCACCCCCTGCATTCTCCGTGCCCTGCCTGCCCCGCTCGAACCGACCTTGCTTCAAATAGATATTAAACTATGTGAAATAAACTGCGCCGTAAATCACTGTACCGAGACAAGTTCCACTTTCCAAGTAAACCATCTTAACTGTGTCCACTTATAATAAGTTGCATGGATATTAGATACTCGTAACTGATATTTAATCTGGGTGCCTACGGATCGAGAGTGAATAGGTTTCTTCTGGGTAAGTGTACCCCATCGTCACTTAATATCAGTCGAATTCACATTGTTTCATCCTATTATACTCGTATATCGCACTGAGGTTACGGCTAGACAGCCTGGAGAACGCAACTGCTGTTTCGCGAATCCCACACACACCTCTGTCTTAAACACGGTGGGGGAAAACATCGTGAAGAAACGGATATGTTTCTAGGTCATACGTCATCCCCCAACCCACACTAGGCCACTAAGCTCTAGGCGGCCACGATTACCGCCTTAACTCTCTTCTTGCGAGAGAAGGCACCGAGTCCCAGCCAGTCCAAAATTTAAGTGCAATAAAGACTTTATGTATCCAGGTAGCTCAGAAAGTTTTGCGAAAAAAAGTGTTTATGTATAAGACACTGGCCACTTATTATTATTTTGAAAACTTCGATTATTTAAAAGTAAAAATACATCTGTTTTTTGTGATTTTTTATTATTATGACTATACATGTATTGTATTGTGATTTTTTACGATTTTCAAATTTCCCTCCGCATTTTTTTTCGAGCCAATATTTTTTTTTTGTTTCATTAAAAAATGGATCTGCGTCGAGAACATTTTCGTGCTATGATTTTTTACGATTTCAAATGTGGGTTAAAACCTGATGAGTCATTTGATCGACTTCAAAATGGTTTTATGGATGAAGGACCTTCAAAAGCAACCATCTGCCGCTGGTATAGCGAGTTCAAACGCGGTTGTTTTACTTTGGGTGATGAACAAAGGAGTGGTCGTCCTACGACGGCTGTCACCGAAGAAAGTGTGCTGGCAGTAAAAAAATTAATTCAAGAAAACAGACGCATTACGTACGAAGATATTCAGCATACTCTGCACATTGGTTCAGGAAGTGTTCACAAGATTTTGCACGAGCACCTTCGCGTAAGGAGGATAGTTTCCCGCTCGGCACCGAGCGGGAAACAAAAGCACAACTTCACCGAAGCTCAGAAGCAGGCCCGTGTGGATTGGTGCCGTGATATGATACAAAAATTTGATGCAGGCTCGTCACGGCGCTTTTACGACATTGTGACAGGTGAGGAATGCTGGATTTATCAATATAATCGAGAAACAAAGCGTCAGTCGACAGTTTGGTTATTTCAAAATGAACCTACGAAAGTGAAGCCATCGAGGAGCGCAAGGAAAATTTTGATGCCTAGTTTCTTCACTTTGACGGGGTACCTAATTTCAATTCCACTTCGAGACCAAAGCAGTATCAACGCCGAATGATACAGCATAAAATGCTTGCCAGAAGTTTTTTCTGCAATGCAATGCAAAGAAACAAGCGACCGAACACCGGGCTCCGCGGGGTCCTTCTTCACCACGACAACGCGCCCGCGCACTCTGCGATCAAAACGAGGGACTTCCTGGACTCCACACCGGTCAGTCTTGGGACACCCTCTTTACAGTCCTGATTTCGACCCGTGTGACTTATTTTTATTCCCTAAAATTAAAAAGCAGCTCAAAGGGATACATACAGTTTTCATCGCCGGAAGACGTGCTATCAGCGTTTGAGAAGGCCGTGGAAGAGGTGTCTGCGGAGGACTAGAAAAAATGTTTTGAAAATTGGTTCAGAGGCATGAAACTTTGTATAGAGGCTGGTGGAGAGTTCTTTGAAAAGACTTAGTTAAAATGTTTCTTCATACAAGTTAGTTTTTAGTTTCTCAAAACTTTTTGAGTGTCCCAATTATTTACAAGTGGAGAAGGGTCTGTCCAAATCAATAAATAATCACTTCCACTTTGCTTTAATCCTTGAAATCCGTCAATAAAAAGTTTTAGAAGAAGTTGGTCTTAGTTTGCGAGACATAACTCACACTTTGAGGAAGAATAGTTGGTCTGAGAACAAACATATTAAAAATAAAAAAAAACTTGGCTAAAAATGTGGAACCTTTCACAATAATATTAAAAACAGCGAAATGTGTTATTATGTCTGTTCAAATTTAACGCGTACAACATATACTCTTCAGTTACCCTCTACCGCATTCCAATTTGGATTAACACATAAGCTGTGTTTTATAACCCGAGTTATTTAGCATTCCTCGTGAAACGCGGATGAAACCACAAGGCGTAGCTAATACTCATCATATTTACATATCCATCAGGTAAGGATGACTACATGACTGTAGAATGATGATTGCTAACGGTTGAAAATCGATTTAGCTTTAACATTAAATTTAAACATTAACATAGACCGCGTCGTCGCTTAACATCAGGCGAGATGGCAGTCAGGTGTAAACGTATAAAAATAAAAATAAAAATTATTAATTCGATAACATCTCATTTTTGGCTTTGAATGTCTTTCTTTTGAAATAGCCAACAATAACAGTAAGAAAATTTGACACAGAACACCGACTGCAATTTGTGGAATTTATGCTGAAGACAATCAATCACACACCAAAATTATTTGCGCATAGATTTTGTTTTTGTTTATTTTTCCAAAAGAGCTAAATCAATTTCGATAAAATTTTAGTCCATAGAGTCACCAAAGGGTCATAATAGTTTCCGTACATATTGGTAGATTCGTCTGAACCGAATACATCTAATCACCACGTTACAACTCCCTAATTGAGTTTGTTTAATATCACAAAACTCGAACTAGTTTAACAACCATTTGATTTTACTTAAAAAAATAAATAAATTGTGAGGCCTTGAGAAAATTACGGTTACATAGTCATCATAAACATCATCAGCCTATAAAATGTTTGTCCAGTACTAGACATAAGCCTCTCCAAACAATCGTTACAAGACATGCTATATTGCATTACGCATCAACTTGCGCATCTACTTGCCACTCCACCTAGATGACGTTCTACCTATACCACCTATACGCTTAGATAAGGTCATGTGGAGGTACATGATTAGGTAAAAACATGCGCTACTAGTCTCCAGCCCTCAACTCCGGTGACGTGTAGCGAGCGGCGTGTATCGCCGTCGTAAACAACGTTACTCGTAAAACTTCCCGCAGTTTACTTGCTTTGATAAGCCGCAATGAGCATTAAACAGGCGGAAGCGAACGCCGTCTCCGGCCACCATAAAAACACAATTATTTTCTACTTCATATTTCTCTTTAAGAGTGCTCGAGCCAAAGTTTGCGACTTCTTTTTAAACTTAAGGAATAAAAACGTATTAATTTTCTGCACATTTCAGTTTAAAAATGCTGTTAAAAATGTCAAATAAAACAACTAATAAAAGGTAATTACTTTACTCGGAATTTCAGCATTTAATTAAATCTAAACTAGCTGTGTTTTTAATACTAGTATAATACTAATTGCTGTTAAGCTAATACGACCTCAAAGGTTAAAGAAATAATGGTGCGAATAAATTATAGTCTTACTTAGCACAGAGCATAAATACACTCATAATATTATGAAAGGCCCGTAACTTAAAGGCGAGATACGAGTTGAACTGATACCACGGAGCGAAAGCTAAATATTGAAACAAACTTAAGCTAACAAACTGGGTACACCCTTCTATAATATCACGAGTTTTCCCTATTACCGATACGCGATCTTGTCAGCGAAAGTTTTATCGTATTACGAGGGATTCCAACGCGAGAGTATTTTCGGAATTATACAATACAATACGCTGCGATCTGAAATGAAAGAATGCGTACATGGTGTGATGAGGACGGGCGGATTTGGGGTTTGGGGTGGAATGGGGACAATCCTGTAATATTTACCTTACTCGTGTATTTATGCGTAAATATTTTAAATAAGTATTAGAATTCGGAAACTTTTAGGAAATAGACGTGCACATCAAAAATAATAGGTAATGATTCAACGTTCGCAAAGGGATCTCAAATAAAATTGTAATACAAATTTGTAACGTTCTCGTTAAAATAAAACCTTGTTCATTATTTCGTGTGTATTTTGTTTAAATATAATTAGTTCATTTGACTATCCACGTACATTTTTGTTGCCATTTCGATAATAATATCGCACCAAAAACATTCTGTAAAAAACTGGCCAAGTCTCGATGAAGCTGCATATTTATCTCTAAAAAGTAATGAAATCTATACCTCATTCCAAATCTCTGTGAATAAAAGGTAAACAAATCGATGTCACTCAAAATATGACAGACCAGCATTTCTCAACCATTGTTTTACAAGATAGTTTGTAGTACCTTTCATTGCTTGCCCTTTTAAATTTTCGCCGCATAAAAAGGCTAAATATATATGTATGCATATCATAAACACCCAAATAAATGTTCCCACTGCTGCTGGGACTTGGAACAATCAACACATTGCCGCTGTAAAAAATCGTCAGGCACAAGAATCTGCAATTGCTGAACATTTGATTGATGCTAAAACTGGTCATTGGATCGAGATCCACGACCCGAAGGTTCTATCTACCGAATGTCATTACTACGCAAGAATGGTTCGGGAAGCATTGGAAAATAAAAAACATAGGTATATATTTCAACTACGACGATGACCACGATGTCAATAACCGAAAACTAACCAGTTTACGGTTATCGGCGTCGCGAAATCCTCTAATAAATAAATGTGTGCATAGCGCACTTAGTTTGGAGAAACCTGGTGATATGGTTAGTCTTGTGTGTAGTGTTATTCACCGTGCAATTTTTGAAGCCCAAATGAGGGTAGATGGAGATTTCCTCTCATTTCATAATGAGAATATGGCGGGCATACGTACATTTATTTCCCCCACGTAAAAAAAGGAAAGGCAAAGCATTTGAGTTCGGAGAAGAATGTAACACTAGAAGAAAAGTAATTTAGATGTTTCCTTATGTGAAAACGTTCCTTTTATTTTTAACAATAATTAAATAAGACTGGCCTCGTGGCTTAGTTGGTAGTAGCTCTACCTGCGAAGCCGAGGGTCGTGGGTTCGATTCCCACCCAGTGCAAATATTTGTGTGATGAATTCAAATGTTTGCACTGTGTCTGGGTGTTTCTATGTATAATAAAAATGTATTTCAAACTATATAAGTATTATATCAGCTATCTGGCCGCCATCACACAAGCTTTGCTTAGTTTGGGGTCAGATGGTATTGTGTGTAAATTGTTCACCAGTATTTATTTATAAAAAAATATCTCGTTCGAATTGTCCTCGCTACCCAAAACTGATCATTACACTATGACGTAATATTCTGTAAACACATACAAAAGTTTCGATCAAAATAACACAAAATGTATGTCATTTTAGAGTGAAAACTATACATGCTTTTGATAGTAAACAGCGTAATGTGGAACACGTATTTAGAGGTTTGCGATTTTCTCTCAACTCGTTACGACACAAGAAACCTTTTTCTCGGAGTTCTTTAGTCATACTCTTACTCTTTTATTGATAACGAGTAGTTGCATGTCATATTCAAGGTATTCAAATATTACCAATACAAGTCAATAATTTAAAAAAAAGTAGACGTCAATTTAAAATCCCATTACAATAAAAATCAAATAATACATTATATTAAAATCAAATTACATTATAATTAAAAATTCTAAATTAATGACAAAAATAAATAGAGTAAAATTAATCCATACTGGAATATAATGGAAATGGGCATTTTCACAATATGGGCATGATGGGCAATATGGGTATGTTAGAAAAATAGGCGCGTACTTAATAAGAATAATTTGATGAAAAGAAGTATAAATGTCTTGAATGCAACATTGAGAGTTTGAGAAACACAGATCAAATTGCTAGTACCATATCATCCTACCATTACTTTATATAACTTTTAAAATAAGATAGTATAGAATTATTTGATCAATACAAATCTAAGTATATGGTATTTAAGATCGCAATAAAGTCGAATTCTATTTGTGAAAAATATTTTAAGGCTATTTCATAAAAATACTAAGATTAAACGATGTTTATGTTATGGTATCACCTTTGTTTTGGTTTGTTTTGGTTTTCTACACAGCTTATTGGAATGCACTATAGACAAAGCCGTGCCAAGTCTATGGTTCCTTACTGCGATTTCTTTATTATTATAGTTAATGTTGTGTGAATTGGCCGTTGAAGGGTACACAAGGGTACAAAACCAGGTGCTCCATGACACCATTGCACCAATCTGTAGCCAGAACAGCTACCATTGACGATGGAAAATGGCCACTTGGAAAACGTTAATTCAATAACCAGTCAATTGTTTTTGTCTTACTATTTTCCCTAAATTGTATGTATCCTATATGGTGTGAACAATAAAGAATTTCAACAATACTTATGTGTAGGTGAGCCAGAAACAAACAGTTTAAAAAAAATATTTCCATTCCAGACGGACTTCTATTCATTGATAGATACTCTATTTTATGTTAGATTGGTGGTCGATTTGACGCTCCAAAAAAAATAGAGCAGAAGTCAGCATTCGATGCTGAACGCAGGTGTTGCTGTTGAATGCATGCATGTGTTGTTGTTGATTAACAATAGCCTAATATGAGACATTAGCGTCCAATTACCAATACCAGTATAGGGTATTATCTCGCTTAACAAACATAAGTAGTTACAACAGATACAACATAACGTGTAAACAAAATTGACTTGTATCCACTAACGGACTAACGTATAAAGAATGTTCAATCATATTTGAGTAGATTTTCTTATATGACACATTTTTTTCCTTTTAGGAGTAGTTTTTTTAGTATTACAATTCTTTCTTTTCTTTTTTACCTGTTCTGATTCTTGTATCGTTCATTATTTAAGTAGACTCTCCATAATAGGCAAAGAACTTTAGAAGATTCGAACAAGACTGCAAATAAATAAAAGCCAGTCTAGTCTTATGCAGAGTTTTCGTTTCATTTTATTTATATGCGTATTAAAAGCAGAAGAGGAGACATTCGCCCAGCAGTGGGAAGCAATAGGCTAGATTAAATTAAAAGATGTGTCCCACTACGCTGGATTTTTGCAATTACAGTCGATTTTATTATGTACCAATGTTAGAACAGGGCTTTACCGTATTTCTAATCCAGCTGAAATAAGCTGAGGGTTCTTCATCAGATACCTCAGACCTTTGATGTTTGACATCAAATGAAGAGGCAAACAAAATTGAATATTTTTTTGTAAAGGCGGTATGTCGATCTTTAATAGTTTGGTTGGACTCTTGTGTTTTCAAATAAGGGTCACCAGGTACTCCAGATCTTTGATTATCGTAATTTTTATAGTTGGAACGAAGTTCCTTATCGCGCGTTATGAAAGGGAGCTAGACGGAAAAAATTCTCACGAAAAAGTTGTAACGTTTCGTGCCTATGGCGTGATAGAATTAGAATACGATAACAAATTTTACCCATGTCAACAATGACCGATTGGCGCAATTAGTACCTAAGTAAGGGGTCACCTATGAAGATAGGTGCCCCCGGTTCGAATCCCGGTAGTTACCGCTATACTGTTTTGGAACGAAGTTCCTTATCGCGCGTTATGAAAGGGAGTTAGACGGAAAAATTTCTCACGAAAAAGTTGTAACGTTTCGTGCCTATGGCGTGATAGAATTAGAATACGATAACAAATTTCACCCATGTCAACAATGGCCGATTGGCGCAATTAGTAAGTAAGGGGTCACCTATGAAGATAGGTGCCCCCGGTTCGAATCCCGGTAGTTATTGCTATACTGTTTTTGTTCTTTTTTTCTCTCAACACTTTTTTTTGTTCTTTTTTTTCCTGAGAATAATAGTTTTTATAAAGGATCGCTCTTATCAACGCATTTAATTTAAATCTAAGTATATTCTAACAAACAATAACGAAAAAAAATATCTATTGGCGATTTATCACTACAAACTGACTCTTGCGCTTAAAAATAGATGGCGTTGCACAACTAACCCTATGAGTATTTGGTTAGAGGCTAGACCAACACTAATTTACGACCACTGCCCGAATCGAATTGCACATCAAAGTTCCTATAATTACCAATAGGTGGCGCAGAACTCAAAATTAAATTAAGTTGTGAATTGTATCCTACTCTACTGTCATAGAAAATCTGGAGAGGTCACTACCGGTACGATAATTTTGTTCTTTTTTTCCTGAGAATTTATGTGAAGTAATAATTCAGAACCGCGAAATAAACCCGAAATACAGTTATTTGACGATTTTCTTTCACTTTTGTCATATTCTCTTCCATTTACAATGGGTTTCATCCTACTATATTCAGCTGCAGGCATCAGTCACGAAACGAAAACGTTCCATTCATCCCGGATTACACTTTACGTCCTAGTTCAGACGTAGACGTTACGTTGCGTGTAATGAACTGATAGTTCAAGTTTCAAGTTATCGACAAGAACTTCGTTCCATCCGGGTGTCCCTTGACACCTCTCAACTTTTTTTCCCTTTATGTGGCCATTAAGCCATAGCTCTGTAGCAAATTTCAGCTCTCTGAGTTTATAGGAAGTACTAGTTCTATTTTGATGATCATGACTGAGTGAGTGAGTGTCATAAATGCGAAACTTTACTTTCGCTTAACTTCTACAGACTTGAAGTTTTGAATTTTAAGTATATGATTATAGCTTACAAGATGACGAAAATTTCAGCGTTCTGGTCTTATCCAGAGGTTCTCAAATAGGGGCCTGAAAATGTGGCGAAATGGTTCCAGTAAAGGATGGTACGGCAGTGTTTGCTTCGCGCTCGACTTGGCGGGGGCACTGCCGTGCCCCCAGATAGATTCAAATAGCGAAAGTTTAACCCATCATCTTTCATATATTTACTTAAGACGCATGCATGACATCAACCGAACTGAAAAAGACAGCATTGAGCTTAAGTTTTGTCATTTGGCTTTAAGAGATAACTCTTAGAGGTATGTATATATATATAATATAATATAATATAATAATATATTGGTGGACAATTCACACACAACACCATCTGACCCCAAACTAAGCAAAGCTTTTATGATGGCGGCCAGATAGCTGATATATGTATAAGAGGAACAAATAAACCCTACTAATATTATCACTTCGAAAGTTTAGAGGTCTGTTGCGCAATCAAGTCGGAGCTGCTGAACGGATCGGGTTGAAATTCAGAAAACAGTTATATTTTAGTGTGGTTGCACATATGCTACTTACTTTATACCGGAAAAATAACAGGAACGGGAACTACACGAGTAATACCACGAGACGCTGTTAGTAATAATTAAATATTGTAGGACATTCCTTAAATTGTAATAATTAGAACCAATCTAAGCAACGCTAACTAATAGAACTAGGTTTCTATGCCAATTACGGATATCAACTTACTACGTGTATCTTATACAAAAAGAAAATAGACATGTTACAGATCATTATGTTTTAGTGGACATTAATCTAATCGATTAATGTTAACTATGGTAGATTAGATTAATGCTCGTTCCCCTCGTGTGTGATCTGATACCAATTTAGTAGTGGTAGAACTCTTAGCAGAGTCCGCCTGGGGAAGTACCACACCTTTGCCAAATATTCTACCGCCAAGCAGTAGTGTGCAAACATTACTGTGTTCCGGTTTGAAGGGCAATGATTCCAGATAAATTACAGGGCTTAGAGACATAATATCTTAGATCTCTGGGTGACGAGCGCAGTGCAGTGCTAGGTAAGGATTTGGACTATCATGTTTCAATAGCTGCGTGTTACTGTGCTGTTATGTGACAGGCATGTTGCTTACCATCAGGCACATGAACTGCTCGTCTCGTCACTTTATGCTATAAAAAAAAAAAAAATCTAATCTAATTTTCTCTCAACTCTATCTCTATTATTACAATTGCGACGATGTTTCATAATCTTACATTATACAATAGTCTATCATAAATTATCCCTTTCCCGTCTGTAATGTGTTGGCTCGCGGTCAAAGTGGCGTTCAAGTAAGTTGGACGCATTCAGCGTGAAGTGGCTTGGAGACTGCTGAGAGTGGAGGAGAGGCGCTAACGACGACGAGTGAAGGTCCACTAGAGAGCTGGTACGCCGTACGAGCTACTGGCCGCTGGCACTCGCCTCTACAACTGCACTCTTGAGATTAATTCAACTCTTTACACCTTAGATAAAGTATGAGTTGTATTCTCTTTGCTTTACACTCTACAATTCTATAAACATAAGCAGCGTACTAAATGTTGGCACTGCTGGGACTCAGAGCTTTCTATCGCAAGGAAAGAGTCAAGATCATAATATACCACGTAGATTTTTGTAGTGGTAGGACTCTTAGCAGAGTCCGCCTGGGGAAGTACCACACCTTTGCCAAATATTTTACCGCCAAGCAGTAATGTGCAAACTTTACTGTGTTCCGGTTTGAAGGGCAATGATTCCAGAGAAATTACAGGGCTTAGAGACATAATATCTTAGATCTCTGGGTGACGAGCGCAGTGCAGTGCTAGGTAATGATTTGGACTATCATGTTTCAATAGCTGCGTGTTACTGTGCTGTTATGTGGCAGGCATGTTGCTTACCATCAGGCACATGACCTGCTCGTCTCGTCACTCTATGCTATAAAAAAATAAAAAAAAAGATTCAGTACAGATACTAAATTTTACAGTTCGATGTAACTTAGCTTCACGCAGAAGCCTATGGTAAAACATATTTCGTACGACTGCGACAGTTGAAGTATCCGTCACTCAATACATGCAGACTACCAGTACTTATTTGAAAATATTGTATTACCAATCATCATCTACTGATTTTCATTTTCATTTCAATAAACTTTACTATACCTATTACAAAGATTTGTTCAATAAAAGGTATGGTGGAGCTGATTTTGTTCTCAATTTCGGAGTTCGTCTAATAGTAAGTAAGTAATTAGAATTATGGATAGAACAAGATATTTTATTTCAAGTTATCTGTGTGCTATAAAGATTAAAGCTACACGTTTTTTCAAAACCGTAAGTCAGATTGATACTAAAGTCTTATGGAAAAAGGTTTTAGAGCTTAGCAATACTAACTGAATAGAATATAGGATGCCTTCTTAATTTTATGATATTCTGTCCTACTAATATAAACAATGCGAAAGGTTGGATGTTTGAATGTTAGTCGTTTAGATATATGTATGTTTGTTGATCGACGTCGGAACAATTAAACGGATCGGATTTAAATTTAAAATACAGTAACACTAACCTATGTGGTTTTCCAGCTATATTCACTGAAATATCAGATATATTTATTTTCATCGCTGGGAATAACGGAACTACGCGGGCAAAACCGTGGAACACTGCTAGTGTTTAATAACTTACATGAAGTTGCGTTCTTAGCAAGTAGGTAAATGTAGATAACACGTAGATACCATCTATTTGAAAATCTCACCAACAAGCGTCAGCATTCCAACGCTCTGATAATAGGTGCATAATCGCATGAAGCCACTGAAATGTACCGATAGCCATATCGGATCTAGATATCCCGTTTATTATTGAACTGGAATATTTCTTAATGACTGGTTCAGGAGCTCGCACGCTAGCTGGCGCTGTGTGAGCTCCCCGTTAATACCCACATGGTGTGGACAAGTGCGAACGACTAACTACCCGCATTGGCGCGCTGATTGCTCCGCACTCCTCGTTCTCGGCCGAAGCCTCAAGAGCATCGTCACGTGATTGGACGCTTCCCGCAAGCTGTGACTAAGTACTCAGTGGACACCACTCACTGGCCTATATTTGTACTTACTTCCGTATTACAAAACAGGACTTACGATAGCTTTAAATGATTTTTAAATTATTTTGAATATTAAAGTGTCATTACGTCGCAATCGATGTAATTTTACTGAAAAATATAAAAAAAATCACACAGAAATTATGAGAGGACAATTCACATGTGTTTAGTGTAAGCAGTGTAGTCTTCATTGGAATTTAATTTCAATAATAAAGGCTCGGCCAAAGGAAAGACAAGTTAGTAGAATATTATATTATGTAAGTTTTAAAAGTTAGAAAACTAAATGGATATCTTCATTTTCATCCTAGTTAGACAACTAGGATGAATAAAAGAGAAAAAGAAATTCCACTGACTGTTGTCGCAATTTTTTTTGCCTATTTTACCCAACATAATTGAGGCCAAAGTTCGAGGGGCTTTCAAAATAGGCAAGGCATGTAAAAACCGTAGATATGTGCCCGAGAACGTAATCCGCTGTGGGTCCACTAATGAAAGCGATAGGACATTGCGGACCGGGTGCGAGGGGGACTCCCCTTTCTCGTTAATGTCCGGAGTGCGTGACCGTTTGCTGGTCGCCTGCCATGCCATCCCGCTGTCGCGCAAATCGAGACAAACGGGCTTACTCACCCACCCACCTGATTATTATTGTTAAATGAACCGCCGGGACTAAACCGACTAAATTAGGGATTTAACTTCATTTACTCCGTACAGGCGGTAACGGCTGCTCAATTAATGGATTGAAAAACGTCGACGTTGAAGGTCTAAATCGTTTTGTTCACGATATTATGCTTGTTGGTAGTGGTAGGACTCTTTGCAACGTCCGTTTGTGAAAGTACGACACATTTGCCGATTATATTATCGCCAAGTAGCAATTTTGTTAACAATAATGTGTTCCGGTTTGAAAGACAATATTTCCGGTGAAATGAAAGAGCATAGGGATTAATCATTTTATGCCTCTTGATGGCGAGTGCAGAACGGTCTATGGATTACTGTGCTATATCGGGCAGGTGCATTGCTTGCCATTAAGTACATGTCGTACGTTTCAAGTAAAAAAACTAAGACAGATTAGTTTACAGCGAATTTTCGTGACAAACACTTTTGCCACTTCGTTCTCCTAATATTTATTAGCCTCGAATATAACATTGCGCACTTATAGGTATTAAATTGAAACAAAATATTGAGCATCATTTTAAATTGAGAAATTCTTAGATTTATATACAATTTTCGGTAGCTCCAGAAATAGCTTCTCATTTTATAACGTGATTATTGCCTCTTATTAGTATAGACGTATAAGTACGTAATTAAGTTAAACATATTGTCGAAATCAATTTGCGACTGATTGAGACAACGCTAATGACTGTCGATCAGTGACCGAGTGGAATCCATTAAGCGATTATGAGCATGTAGTTTTAGAGCTTCATTTGTGAAATCGTTCGCGGAATAGCTAAAATAGTATTGATTAGTGGAAACGCCATATTATGATAGTAAATAGAGCCCCTTACGAAGACTAAACTTTTTCCGTCGATGTAAAAATGCACCTTTGGAAAAATAAACATACTCTATTTGTATTTCATTTATTAGTTTCTTTTTTGCAATATCGAATTTCTCGGAAAAGTAATCGTGTTTTAATAACACACAGATTCCACTTGCAAATTTAATTACATCTTCTTGGGCTTTATATTTTTTTAATCGCACTTCCTTTTACCTCAGGGAAAATGACAGATGGCACCTGTTCAAAATTATCGGTTTTTATAAAATGACGTGTATGGTGACGCCCACAGAAATCTAAATAATACTATTTAGATTTCTGTGGTGACGCCATTATTTATCGTCACCTTTTGATTTCAACTTTTCAAAATATTGACAATGTCTCACTATTCCTACTTCATGACACTTCGCCAAAAAGACGTGCACTATTATGCACTCTTGCGTTTACAAAAACTATCTAAAACAGTCGTTTTAAACCGGTTGATAACCAGCGAGTGACGTGTGTCAAAATTAATCGCCAATTTTCCAGTCGTGTTTAATATAAATATTACAAGACGAGACTATCCGCAAGCTGTGGCTGTCCGTTGCAGAACAGTTTCTAGGGTCTAATACGCTGACCCCCGCTAGAACGCAGAGTTATTCATATAAAATCGTCGCGTCCCGCTTCTAAAGAATACAGCGGCCCCCGCGAGTATCTCTGCTGGTGAACTCGGAACCGACGAGGGTTCTTGGATTTGCAGTATACGTGGAAGAAAGCTAGGTAGGTGCACGTTTCTTCCCCCCTCTTTCATTTTCTTTACCAGTGAGACCGTTAAGCTTATTTTAGCTTTACTTACTATCGAGCGCAGTGCAGTGCTATTCAGTGATTCGAGGACTCATCATGTTCAAACAGCTACATGCTACGGTGCTATGTTGTATAAAGAAAAAACACTTGACAGTGGTGGTATTTGAACATGACTGTGTATTTGCCTTTTTCTATCCAACTGCTCGTAGCTAAAAAAACGACATTAACAACGCTTCAAGGTTAATCCCTAAATTTGGAACGAAAAAGTTTAAATCTACTTTTGTTAAAAGAACTAGAATTCAATAAATCTTGATGTCTTCAAAGCGATAGTACATCGAATAATTACGAGTATATCGCAATTCTGTCTTGTAGGTGTATAACTGTTTATATGTGACACAAATGTTTGGAAATGCTTTCCGAACACAATGGTTTCTGTGCTTCACTCCCCTTAGTGAGCGAAGTTACTGAAGAGCTTCGTGTGACAGCCCTCGAACTCTACTTGGACGAACTACGGTAGCGCTCCTCTTACCCACAGAATACTACCCGAAGCCTTCGACTGGCGGTTGTTCTAATCACAGCCACAAATCTCTGGGATTTGATGACCGAGGAACGATTATTATTACACGTTTTAACTAGCAACTGTATTAGAAAACCAAACTAAAGCTTGATTCTGCTTGTTTAACTACTAACACCGAAGACGTTTTGATGTCCCGATTTGTCTTTTTGTTCATGGGCTAGCGAAAGTTTTCAAAATTCATAAATTATTGCAAACGGCAGTTATCGTATATTATCATATGACAACTGTATCTCATACAGCGCTTTTATCGAAATGTGGTCTATAAATAGGGGCCTGCACCTCTTGCGCTAGCCAAAATTCGGTATAACTAGAAACTATCTTAAGCCAAATGAATGATGAACCAAAAATTTGTTCATAAAACTAAAAGCGTTCTGAATGTTCTGTTGCGTTTTTGTTACCTTTTCTTTATCAGTATCTTTTTTTAAATCTGCCATTAAAATTGCCAATTTGGTATCCTATTCAGAATTAATTGCTGAGACGTAAGTTTTTTTTTTTGCTTTCAATATTTACATTTTAGTATTGAGGACGAGTTTATTTAAAATTGTTACGTTAGTAAATCTACTGCATTTTTTATCCAAATGACTGTATTTACAACATTTCGTTGTATACTAAAACGTTATTAAACTAGAACAGTTTCTTGTGGTTTTGCGAAAACTAGATTAAATCTTAGATGAGACGGCAATCCTAATTTGTAACGAATAGTTTATTTAAGGAACAGCGTCGAGGTGCGTAATATATCACTCCCACTGCAACGTGATCTTTTGCCATGTTAGGATCTTCACACACGGGAGTTCCCAAAGTGAGAGAAAATTATAAATTATCCATATGAATTTCAAACGTATGTCGTTACGTTAAGGTTCATTTCCCGTGGAAAACTAGCGTCAAACAAGGCTGAAATCGTTTGCTTTAAATTATATCTTATTTCTATGGGATTAGTGGATAATTTAGATGGATAAATGCTGTCTTGTTTCAGTGTGCGTATATCTTTACTAGCTGCTATCATCTATTCCGTAACAAGGATAAACAACACCTCTATTTGTCATCGTTGTTCGACACGGAGCTACGTCAGACTTTAACACGCTATGAAAAATGGTAATACCCCGACAATCTGCGACAATAAATATCGAAATAAAACGAAAAAATCACATAAAATGAAAACAAGTGAAACGTTTTGCGATTTTCCATCGTTTGTGTTCATCCTGCTTTGAATTCAACATACGTGTGTCCCATGTACTTACTCGTAGCTACGCTGTCAACTGTGTCGTACTTAAATATCAACTATTTTGATCTGATGTATGTATTTTGTTAGGTATTAGGTATAATATAAATGTATCGGCTATGCCTGCCAGAAATTTTAAGTTTTGGACTGGTTATCAATGAAAGATAGTGGCACAACACATATATTTACTTATGTACTACCTACCGTATCATTAAACTTAAATTGTATCTCTTTAAAATTATATGATGTTGTCACAAATGTTGAAAATTTCCATACCGATTTCCATACATTACTCAAAGATTTGATAACTAAATGGATAATGTGAGCAAATATTTAGAATACAAGACTAGGTGAGTTCGTTGCAGTGTCTAATGGCTTCTCTCTCTCGGATATACCTACAAATAATATATTTATAGCGTGTGTCTTGAGAAATTAGTCAACGGAAAAACGTGCTAACAGCGGTTGTGGGCGCAAAGATATCTGAGATCGGAGATCGCACAACTAAGATTTATTTAAAAATTCCCATATATATATATACAGAAACTACCAACGGCGCAATTTAATTCCGAATAAAACTCAAAGCTCAGTTGAGAGCATGATCTAGGTACTCGTAGGTATCTGTGTTCTATATCAAATTGTAAACTTGAGTGAAAGAAATGTTTTAGTTTTCATCAGTTCGCGCATCGGTAGCCAAGTTAATGTTAGAAAATACACAACCCGCTTTAGCACAACTACCCAGCAAATACCTCATGTAAATGGCCCATTAGGTATATTGTTATAATCTGCTATAATAATAGTTTCATCCGCATCAGCTCGGGTGTTGCAGAGTTGTAAAACATAGTGTTATATTTTTAAATTACGTGACAACGGTATTTTACCAACACTTGGCTAAAATGCTCAAAGATTTCAATAAGGTATTCTCGTGACAATAGGGTACAATCCTCAAAAAAACTAAGTAGCCCGTTAGTTAGATTGCCAAAAAATATTGTACACGTATTTTTTATTTTGTTTCACAAACAAAAAATGACGAAGATACAGCGCTTCGAAGTTTCGTGTGACGTCACTTGTGAGTATGATTTTTACTCACGAGTGACGTCGCGACCCCCCACTCTCGAAGTTTGATGGTCTATATCTTTGACGATATTTAATATTATGAAAAAACAGAAAATACGTGTCCAATATTTTTCCATGATCTAGCTGACGGACTAATTAGAATGGTGTATTTTTGACCCAGCCCGGAACCCTATTGTCGTTGGTTCATCGGTAGGAATTAACTATTGTGTTATAAGACCTAAGAATTAAGCTCAACATTTTCAGTTTTAGTACGTCGAATATTTATATACCTACTACTTGGACTTTACTCAACAATTTTACAGGATTTTGGTTCGCGTAAGAGAGAAGACTTCATTTATTTTTGTAAGAAAGTAAATATTTGGAATACCACAATACAATCTTATTTGTATTGATTTCAATATTGATTCTATCACTGTCTAGGGCTTCCATCTTTAAGCCTGAACTCTTGTTTTGTAAGTTCAATCATTATATAATAACGAATCCATCTTTCCTCTAATTCGAAAGACCGCCTATCTCCCAATAGGACTACTACGTGTAAGAAATCTCTAGTGAGAATATCTTTCCATAATCAAAACGTATAATACACAATAACACAAGGTGCTCGTAAGTGCGTTCTTTCATGCTCAAATACTCGTCTGCGGCGCGATTAGTATGCGACCGTCGTGCTTCCCGGACCGCCTTCTTACAGACCAACTTTATCTACTCAGTGAACTGAAGAGCCACTGTACTGTTTTCCTCACAATGTAGGAAATCTGGAATAGAAAATATTACTTCTCATGGTTACCCAAGATTGTAGATAATTTGGACGTTGCAGACAAAGGTGCGTACTCGCTCCCAGGAATAGTAAAAACTGGTAACTGGTACACAGATCAAGTATGTCTTTAGAATTTAGTTCCATATTTTAGAAAAAAACGCTGTGGTTAGACATTACCTCATGATTGTGGACCAATTTCTAAGTTTTGATACTGAAAACTGTCTGTTCCGTTATGTATTTTAAAATGCAATGAAAATAATTTTATTGGGATGGAAAAAATTTAGTTGCGAAAAAAAAGTGAAGCCTGTTGTTTATCGAAGAAGGTTCACAAGTTAGAAGCGTGAAAAGTCCCTTAATCAGGGAAATTAAGGCAGTTGGCCAGTAAGGCACGCCCTACATTTAAAGACCCCTATAATGACCTTCGCCCTCCCTATTAAAGCGAGACCCGAGTCCAGCGATGGGACGTATATGGGACGCGTGTAATTGTGGATGCCTCATTAATTTGCGAACGGAACAGAGGCACTTCTAGTCGAGTTGGTATTAAGCCGAGCGTGACAATACTCTCTCATAGTTGATATTACAATACTCGTAGCAACAGGAGTGGGATTAGTACCCAAATTTAACCCTTGAATAATTATGAATTAATTAAAATATAATTGACGAATACACGTTGAAATAGGTCGCGTTTAATTGACGAAGTCTTTGTTTTATAATTTTGGTTTCATTTGCTGTGATCTGGTTTAATTGGCAATGCTCTCAATGCAAGAGAAGGAAAATGATGGAGATATGAATCTTTTGTTATATTTCCGGGTTACGCCCTTTGCAGTGCTAGGCAGTGATTAGAAGTATTCACGCTTAGAATATTGAGTGGCGCAAAATTTGGGCACGTAAATTGTTTATCATACGCCCATGGCACAAACTTTGTATAGTTTGGGGTTAGATAGTGTAGGGTGAAAAATAACCACAAATATTTGTTTATTTGATTTCCTTAAGCTTAAAGCAACATCGTTTCATAGTTGATTATCCAAAGAGTCGAATAAAAAGTTTTGACTCTACATTTGTCATAGAACATAAGAACGTCTAGGCTGTAGAATGTATATATGAGTCGGTTTTTCCCGATGCTTACAATCTTGATTTCTGCAAAACGACAGTGAACAGGTTTTTTCTAGACACTTCATCATATACCACATCGTCGCTCAACATCAGGATAGATAGATGGCGGCCAAGTGTAAACCTAAAATAGTTTAAAAACCCCTAATCAAATGTATTAACATATTTGTCAAGGCCACTTATCTAAAAACTATCGCTTAATAATTATTCTACGTGAAAAGAATTCTCGTGTCCATCATGGAAACTCCAGCGAGGGAGGAAGCGCCCGGCAGCGCTCAGCAAACCGTCATAACTGGGCAAAGTTTCACCGTTTCAAATTGTATTATCAAAGCGTGGCGACCACACCGCCGGGCATACTCACACAGCTGTATTAAGTATTTCTAATATTAAGTACTACAGTAAAAAAATCAAAATAAAAACTCTTCCATAAATATTTATACAATATAAAAAAAATCTATGGAGGAAGTAGAAAAATGTAACTGAGTGAATTTTTCCTGTTGAAATAAATCTGATTGATTTCAAATTGAGAGTGAATCGCTGTTTTAGTAAGCGAGCTCCATCGCATCGTCTCTTGATATCAAGCAAGAGTGTTAAACTTTTCCAACATCTTTAACTTTTTCCATAAAGCGTCAAATCACTAATCACAAGTGTAATTCATCTCTTTTGAAATTTTACAAGAAACTAGCGCAGTAAGTTTCTGTTTATCATGTACCTAACTTAATAACATTTATAATAAAAAATATATAAAACACTATCTAACCCAAAACTAGCAAAATCTTCTTTGAAGTGTTAAGATGTTTCTGTATTTGTTTTTATTATTTTAAGTGCAATAGAGAGTTTGTATATCTGTCTATGAGAAAATGTCTATTTGTATTAATTATACGTCACAGAAGTTGAGAGTTTCTATAATTTTTTGACGTGTCTCAAAAATTTTGACGATTGAAAATGTTGTCTCTCAGAAGCCTTAAAATATGACTTTGATTAAATATCTACAATGCGGAGGTAAAAGTAAATGACGAAGGTATGGTCTTAAAATATAGCTTTGATTAATATCTACAATGCGTAGGGAAAATTAAAAGGCGAAGGTATGCTTAAGTAAAGTTTTGGATTTGGGGACCGAAATTAACCTTGTGTAAGTTAGGAATTGCGTGTGGTTCATTTATATTAGCTAGAGTTACGGTGTAGCCTCCGCTTTAGCACCACAACACGGTGTTGACTGCTCTGTGCTCTCGACTGTTTACTGGATTACGCACAAACGCTACCAAATTGAAAGACACGCAGTACACATGTTAAAGAACAGCTTTTACTACTGAGACAACTCTGAAATCACCATAAACAAAATAACCGGTCTCATACATAAATATAGTGTATCATTCGTGTATGGAAATATAATGTTATCATAGGGACTGCCGATAAAAGTGAAAACATATAACTTCGAATTTTTGTATTAAACACCATTAATTTAGCACAATACGGCACATATGAAGCTACTAATATGATCCTATTACGGATGTCAATGA
The DNA here is from genome assembly GCA_963693475.1 of Ectropis crepuscularia. Lineage (NCBI taxonomy): Eukaryota > Metazoa > Arthropoda > Insecta > Lepidoptera > Geometridae > Ectropis > Ectropis crepuscularia. The sequence goes on from OY856346.1 coordinate 25,859,013, forward strand.
CGCGAACTCACAAAGTTTCATCCATCCAAAGACATAACTCTTCTTTCAGTCGGTAAGAAGCGTCTTCTTACTCGCACGCCTCCCTATGCTGCGTAGCCGCTTAGGCGCTACGCTGCTACGCCGCTTTCTCGCTGCGCTGCTACGGCCGCAGCGCGGCGCTGCTGCTACGTCGCTACATTTGTTTTATGTACGGACTAGCAGCGCCCCGCGGTGTTACCCGCGAAGTTCCCGTTCCCGTTGTTCCCGTTGTTTTTTTCGGGATAAAAAGTCTATGTGTTCTTCCAGACTATAATCTATCTGTGTTTCAAATTTCAGCCCGATCCGTTCATACGTTAGGACGTGATTGAGCAACAAACATCCAAACATCCATACATTCACATTTATAATATTAGTAGGATTTAACAGATGAGATTAATTTCTGGGATTGATTTCACAATGTCACCGCAAAATTTAAAAAACCGTCAAGGTATAATCTAATTACGTCAAATTACAAACAACATCATAACCTAATGTGATATTATAAACTGACACGATTATAAATTATTGTTTATTAACTTTTATGGTGACAATATCAAAGAGTAAGTGATAGATATTCAGAACGGAGTACTTTAAATGCCGTTAACCCTTTCGCGTTTTTTCTTTTCTGCTTCTCTACATTGCCTCGCGTGCTCCCGCCGGCCTTCACTCGTCGCGTCGAGTTGAGATCGAGTTGGTCCGAGTTAGCCGGACTGTTAGTTTAACAGCGTTGCTTCGACGTCGCTAGCATGTGCTGTTCAACAAACTTCCAAATACTGCAGTTTATCTATTTATACTGAAGATCAACATTTCGTGAATAAAATTAGTTATCTATTAATAACATAACGAAATATACTCGTAATTACCTATTAAATTTCACGTCTCGATGAATTGCTGTAGAAATCAATGATGAATTAATATTCCAAAATACCTAATTAAAGTAAAGCATTCTTATAACTGAATGTTTATTATCTATACTAATCTTACTTCCTACTAATACTATAAATGCCAATGTTTGAATGTTTGTTGCTCAATCACGTCGTAAGGCATGAATGGATCGGGTTGAAATGCAGGTAGTCTGGAAATACAAATCTGGTATCCCCAAAAATAAATGGAGCGGGAATTACGCGTGAAAACCCACAGGGTGCTGATAGTAAAATATCAAATACTTATTTAATTGAGACATGGAAATACTGACCATTTCCAATTTTGTGGTAATTAGTAGGTACTTAATTGTATAAATTTTCTGGCGCTTGTAAGTTACTAGTTTATTCACAAACAAGGTAATTTTGCTCAATAGTCGTTAAGAATGTCGAGAATTCCGCCAAGAAAGGTATTCGACACGGAATTCTGTTTACCTGGCTGCGACTGAGAACTTATCTTTTGAAATGTCAACAACATTTGCAATTGGTATTTATCAGAATTGCAGAATAATGAATTAATATTCGAAGTATTTCGCTGAACATTGAACAATATTTATTTAGCTCAACATTTAAACATTTTATTTCATGCCGTCAGCATTACATTAGGTGAGGAGCGCAGTGAAGTGCTAGGTTATGATTTGGGCGTTTCATATTCCAATATCTGCGTGCCTCTGCTGTTATGGACAGGTTTGTTACTTCTCATCAGGAATAGGCCCTTGCCCTTCTTGTCATTCTAATACTAAGACAAAAAACATGCTGAGCACGCTTCTGACTGGCAGTGCGTTTGATAATACCGATTATCTTTCGACCTTTATTGATCTATAAATAATTCAGATGTGCTTTGGGTAAGTAGTTAGTTAGGTATGAAGTTTAGTGTACTTCTAATTCTGATTTAGTGTAGTTCATAAACTCTGCTCACATTAAAAAAAAAACACGGTCTCGTTGGAGCTGAGTGTCAAAAGAGCAGCGGTCACCCGTGTGCACTCTCTTTATAAAAGGCCATGATTCACCCGTGAATTCATTTAAAGTGTTTAAAAACAACGTTAGTTTCATAAAAAAAATACATTTGTTGGCTATGCTGTTTCTTCAGATCCAACATAAATAGTAGAATGAATAGTCTTTGTTGTTATACAACTAACCATATTGTCATTCAACATATTTGTTGACAATGGCGGGTCGGGCGGCCGTTTTCCAGTATTATAAGGGCTGGTTTGATAAGGTGTACATTTCCTACGATAGCACCCGGCCGGCGCCGCGACACGTGTGTGGATGTCGGCAGTTATTGTGCCGGTGCTCGATTGCCGCCTTCCGCCTTCCGCCGGCCGCGGTCGTCCTACGCATATTCCTGCTCTCACTCAGGTAGGTACTATTGGTAGTACTGTATATCACAGATACTCATAGGAGACACCACTATCGGATTTAGAAGATAACTGAACAAAATAACTTTGATTGATTTACGTTTAGCAAATTAGCTGAAAGAAACAATCCCTGAGACTGAAAAGCAATAAGCCTGTCTGCTCATAACAACATAGTACCAACAATTTTTAAATGTCAACGTTTCAAATTATATCTAGAGCTCGTTTATAACTTGTTGCTTGGATTAACACGTTTATTTTAACGTTATTTCTGTAATACAGCAACACTTGCGCTTTATCGCTTTATGCTTGACATTACTCACACGACACTATTAGAGTAAGATCCCAGAGCTCCCAGACGTCACCTATTTTCTGATGAGTGAAATGTGGACGATTGAGTAGAGTTAGTAAGTACTAAGAACACATGCTTACTCGCTAACTTGCTTAGACGGCCAATTTTGAGACATGGGGTAATGAAGGTACACACAAACATTACTTACTTCACGTATTTTCTAATAAGTGATTTTCACGTATGTTGTAGGCCATATCCTTAAAAACAAGGTCCCCATACTCCCAGACACTTTCCGTCGGCCGTTTTGCTTAACAACTCTAAAATAATAATTTAACTTCACTTAAATTCTCATGCTCCTTTTGTAAATATGTTCGTCAGACAACTATTTTAAACTAGGTGACGTCTGGGAGCTCTGGGATCTCTGACTATATTAACTGGCCACAAACTAAGCAAACTTTGTACAAAATAGGGAAGCCAGATAGCTGATAAAATACGTAGATAATTGTAGATGCTTACTTATGATTCATAGTAACACCATAAAACGAAGGTTTCTTTTCTCATCCCAAGCGGACTCTATCAAAATCCTTACAACAGTGTACTATTTTGAGACAAATAAGCTGTGGTATGAAAATTGCTTAGTTCAACTTCTTCTTCACAGTATCTCAGTGAGTGGTGCGGAGTGTACACAACAATACGACCATTATGTTCGTAATAATTCAGTGCTCTGTTCCAAAGCTATTGTGAAGGTAAACAATAATAAATTGTGATAATGATAAGCACTCCATTGTAAAGAAAATCAAATGTAGTAAGTATTAAAAGAAAATGTAACGAAAATAATAACGATACGCAACTTTTGTTGCGAGCTTTCGTTTTGTTTCATTTTCTGTTTTGTAAAACTTAAATTAGGTTATTATAAACAGTATTAAAAAATCATTCCTAATGTTGTCACATTTTTTTTCTCTTTGGTTTCGTTTGAACGTCATTGAATATCGAAAATGTGTTAGTTATTTTTAACCAATTTAAAAAAAGGTGGAGGTTCTCAATTCAGCTGTATGTTTTTTTTGTCTGTATGTTACGCGCTCGTCTTCCATTTAGTTTTATACATCATCATACATAAACACGATAAAGTCATGAAGTCAATATGCTATTACCGTGAAAGTGAAATAAAACAAGCAAACAATTGATGATTGAAATTTAGTACCTACTAACACCCACTAACACCGTCTAGTACCTACGTAGCTTTGAACTAGTTTTTTAACCAACTCAAAAATTAGAAAAGGTTGTACGTTTCGTTATGTCACGTCAATTCGGTTGTAAATTTTTTGTATGTATGTTACGCGAAAGCTGATGATAATGATAGCGACATAAATTGTATATAGGTAAAAACAACACAATGGCATTTTCGTCGTTTTATTAATATTAGCAGGATAAGTTCATCAAGTCACAACTTTTTTTTGCCAAGATGAAATGTACATTTGAAAGTAAAGTGTATCATATAATAAACACTGTGACTCCGTGTGTGAATGGCAGCAGGTATTGTTGACGCTGGCGAGGGGTGGGGGTCTGAGGGTGCAAAGTTTGTTCTGCAGCGGACCTCGCTCGGCCGCCGTACGTAAATTACTAGTTCTATTCTGCGATTTCACCTGTTGTTAGATTAGATATTTATAGGTATTTTGTAATGGTTCGACTCTTTGCAGAGTCTGCCTAGGGAAGTACCACACCTTTACCAGTTATTATACCGCCCAACAGTAATGTGTAAACATCACCGTGTTCCGGATTTAAGGGCAATGTTTCTAGATAAATTACAGGGCATAGAGATAAATCATCTTACTTTTCTGGGTGACGAGCGCAGTGAACTGCTATGTAATGATTTGGACTATTCATGTTCCAATAAGTGCATGTCACTGTGCTGTTAATGGGAGGGGTGTAATGTTGCTTACCATCAGGCGCATCTCCTGCATATCTTGTCGCTTTAAATATACTATTAAAAAGAACCTGCTATACAACAGGTAATTAAGTTTTAGAATTAAAAAGTGTAGACATGCAAAAGATAACATTTTATCACTTGCGGTGTATATATATTATAACGTCCAATCAGAGCCTATAAAAAGTACTGTAGGCAACGGGGAGCGTATGCTATTGTTATTACGCGATCTCTAAGTATAATTTCACGACTTTGTTAGGAGGCAAGGTAGAGTCTTAAGAGCTAAAAATATGGAGATCAGAGGAAAGATTAGGTCTTTCATAAGACGAAGGCACTCCCTTATAATGAAATACAGGGCTCAGAGATACAACATCTTAGATCTCTGGGTGACGAGCGGAGTGCAGTGCTAGGTAATGATTTGGGCTCTTCATGTTCCAATAGCTGCATGTCACTGTGCTGTTATGTGGTAGGCATGTTGCTTACTATCAGGCACATGACCTGTTCGTCTCATCATTCTTTATTTAAAAAAAAAAAAAAATACAAGTAACGTTGGGCAGGGCGTGTGGCGACAGAAAACAGAGTATCTATTAGTGCATTAGGTACTTACCTTTCGGCGTCAAGCTGTCTCAAAAACACAATACATTCAGTTAAATAATACGAGTAATATTTTTTCAGTCTGTATTCCTACAAAAAGTTGTTTGAAGCTAAACAAAATCCTGAAACACAATATTTGCTTAGTGTTCTTCTGTGAGCATGCGTGTGTGAAGCTAAATCAATGTAATGCCTAAGTAGGTACCTTTAATTTTGTTTTGTATAAATATATTAATTTATGTGAATAATAAAGATTATTATCATTTGAAATAAGGCAAGCTGAATTAAAATAAAAGCAGTCAAGTGCTAGTTGGACTCGCCCATGAAGGGTTCCGTAGCAGCAAGTAACATAATAAACACATTCTTGTAGTTCGGTGTAATTTTGATCGATGTTTTAAAAATAATGTATTTATGACGTACCAAAAAAAGCTGCTCGTCAGATAGAGTTCAAACCAATTTTCGTTGGAAGTTTACATGGTAAAGGCCTGTTTTCATTTTGATTATTACGAATGCGAGTGAGTAGTGCAGGTGTTGAGTGATTAGTAGCAAATACGTTTGGACACCGATTGATTATTGCGAGTGCATAGTAATCAATCACGATTACTCACTCGTATTCGCAATCGCACTCGCACTCACACTCGATCTAATCAAAATGCAACCCGGCCTTAATGTAAATCATATAAGTATTTTTTAAAAATGTATCATGCTCTTATTTTAGAAGTTAGAGGGGGGAGACACATTTTACCACTTTGGAAGTGTCTCTCGCGCAAACGACTCAGTGTAGACAAAAATGATATTAGAAACCTCAACATCATTTTTGAAGACCTATCGATATACATCCCACACGTATAGGTTTGATGAAAAAAAATTTTGAGTTTCAGTTTTAAGTATGGGGGCCACCCCTAATCTTAATTTTTTTTTTTTTTTTTTTAATCTTAATGCGGTTCACAGAATACATCTACTTACCAAGTTTCAACTGTGTAGTTCTCATAGTTTCGGCAAAAAGTGGTTGTGACATACGGACGGACAGACAGACAGACAGACAGACATGACGAATCTATAAGGGTTCCGTTTTTACCTTTTTCGGAACCCTAAAAACAAACACACAAACTCTTTCATTTGTATTATTCCTATGGTAACACGAACTCGACACCGGTGAGGCTATTTGTTTATGCTGTACATGTACAATTACATTCCACCTGTCGGTGTATTGTGTACGAGTGACGTGGATGGCTGTACTTTATGTGGAAACTTTTTTTTACGTAGAATTGTGTGTGGCTACGCAGGATTGTATACAGGTACTAAGTGATTAGATAGCGCGGTTTTGTGCGTCCTGTTAGGTCGAAGTCCATTGAGTTTAAAAAAAAAAACATTACTTACTTTTCGCTTTAGTTTGTGGCGCAAAAAATGTACTCTTATCTTTATAAACTCTAAGAGTTACAAGGCCTTTCTAAAGACCAAATCAATTAGAAGAAAAGACGCACGCGGCTTATCCCCATCTGGATCTGGCTAGTATTAACTTATTGCCAAAGTTCTATATTTTTCTTTATTTTAAACTAGTGGTTCACTCTGCTGTGCTTTTGGTACATAATAAGGCCCATAGGGATCATGTACATATCCAAGGGTGAAATAATGTTTGAAATCAGTCCAGTAGTTCTTGAGCCTAGCGCATTCAAACAAATAAACTCAAGCTTAAGCTTTATTATGTTGTATGAAACGAGTATATATATTACATAGATAGGTACTTTTAAATAATTGGTTAGGATTTTCAACATAAATTGAATTAAAAGAAAGTTATTAAAGAAATTTTATTTGTCAATAAAATTAATCACAAACTTTCCCAAAAACCACGGCAAAATTATTAAGTTAAATTATTATTTAATCTACCCTCGTACTGAATAATAGAATATAGATAGACGTATAGTATCTATAGCCAGTCTGTAAACGAGCGGAATGTCGAAACAAAGAGTGGAGGTGCGTGTATCACGCAGGGATCTCGTGGAATGCGCTCAAACATCAACCTGGCCCTTATCATTAGAGTTTCGAATCGAGTTTGTGATTGCGTTCCATTGCTTTAATTACGACAAAATTACCGAAGTTACGCGGGAGGGTGTTCTGAATAAATAATGCCGTCAAAAGTATTTCAGTCGCTAATGGTATGTTTGTTCTCACGGAAAATCGACAAGTTAGATGTTACTGGAGTCGATTTAGGTAAATTTGGTCGTTTCAGTGTTTCCGAAGAGAGGTATAAGTAATTTCCGTAGTTTTTGCCGTAAAGGCTACGTTGTTGCTAAGGTGGTCACTTGTCAGTACGTTTGACTTTACAATCCTGATGTTTTAGTGACTTCGGATCCCGCTTGCACTTCTCGAGTATTTTTTCAAGTGTAGGTGTATTATTAAAAAAAAATATGTCCCACTCAATGAGCCAGACGTATGTTAATAGTTCTGTCGGATAATTCAGAGTTTTTCTAATTACGTAGCTGACAACCAATTTCAAGAGTTGGCGAATTACAGGGCATTATATTGTGGTCACGTGATTGAGTGACGCTTCTCGGCATGGCCATCTAGATTCTAGATGGAGCACGACGCGCGACTACTGTTGTAAACGTTACGAAGCTACAATTAATTATTAAAACAAAAAAAAGTATGTGTTTCAAAATAACGCATAATTTAATTAGACCGGAATCATATAGTACCATTATAGTATGTAATAATAAATACGCCTAATAATATTCTGTCCTCTAAAATAAACTAGTCACACTGACACGTTTGAAGTATGTGTAGGGGTGTGTTCGCGACATCAGACACTGAAAATGTAATTTCAATTGCGGTTTCCCTCTCCCCGTCCCGCGCCGGCCCCTCTCTCGCCCGCTCCTCTCTCAATGCGCATTGTTTTATAGAACTCTGTGAGAGGTTTTCTGTTTTCATTTTGCGCTCTACTCCTGTCGGCCGCGAGCCGCGACCGAGCAGAAACACAAAATGAATAATTTGAAACGACTATAGGGTTACCTAGAAAAAGTTACACTGTTGTCAAGACTACGATAAAGTTTAATTATGACATCAACCACGAAATCAAATATTCTACTCAAAAATACGATAAAATATCGACAAATTTAATGAAGCCTTTTTTCAATATTTTGACGAGAATATCATTAAAAGTTAAAAAAATGTATAGAGAGATTAAAAGATAGAAAAAGTATTCTAATAATTACGAACATAGTTTAGAACAAAGCGTCTCTCTATCAGATCAGTAGGTAAACTTTTCTGTTCAGCCCTGTTTAAATCCGGATTGAATGTGCAAATGATTCTATTGTTTAGTACGGAAGCGAGTCCGCTTGGGACTCAATTTATGGACGAGTCTGGTATTACATTGTTATGATTTGAGTACAGGGGCACCTTTCATTAACTTGATTAGGCTTTTGTTGTTAAATTGTTGGTGGACGGGTGGTAGAGACCGCGAATTGGTAAACGTAGTGTAGGGCGACATAGACTACGTTGAGTGACGATATACAAAATACTGGTAGCGGTTCATCCAGTAGGGGATTAATAATAGGCTGATGATGACGATGATAAAATAATAACTACTGTAAAATATACAATACGAGTCCTGTGTGTATAATGTTAATGGGGATACCAGAAAGACTTTAAACTTACTTTTATTTTCGTAAATTGTTTCATTAAAATCAGTTTAGTCGTTTCAAGTTATCAGCTATCAACGCGGTAGGAATCATAGACGTATTCAAAGTTCGAATTCAGTATTCCAACATAGCAACTTCAGACCAAACACATATTGTTTCAAAAATGCGTTGGCTTTTAAACAACCTACCTATTATTATGCTGATATATGTGGTTTTCCCGCCAATGTTATTTAAAATATAACTAAGGAAATAATGTTTTTTTATGAAACACTTAAACATTAAACTCACGCACCCAACTTATTCAAATAAATTTTGTGAAATAACACGACACAACTAGGTTTCGGAATGAAAGGAAATGTCATCTACGAGTAAATATGTATGTATGTTTCAATTTATTATTTTTCTAAATTGATCGAAAACCGATTTCGCTAAACACTTAATAAACTACCCAATAAGTATAAGTATCTTAAAAAAAAATATCTGAAGCAGTTCAGAAATGTTCGATGCATCAATATATTTATGTTAAACATACATACTGATTCAACAGTGTTTCAGCTTAGCTATCTATCGCTTCCAATAAAATTGGCCTATTGCCAATGTTTGAGATAACTAATTTCAAAAGCCGCAACTTTTTACACAATACACATAAACCTGACGTATTATTATATAAACGTATAACTCGTAGAGAAACGTCTTTCAAACTCCCAACGAAACGATCAAAGCGAAACTCGAAGAGTAAAAGTGCATGTGAATAATGTTTTCGCGTGAGTTAAAATGGCTTCTCAAAGCGGCATGTAACAACATCACATTCGCCCAAGTTGAGCCGAGCTGTTGAAATGTAGCGGTTTGCATTTATTCTATACAATTTGTTACGGAAGTGACTACATTCAGCCCCGTTTTTGTGTTGAAGAGTTGCGGAGTCGAAGCATGCATTCGGATATTCGAGTATAACTTTTTTTTTTTTAACATTTCTAGGTTTACACTTGACCACCATCTCGCCTGATGTTAAGCGACGATGCGGTCGAAGATGGAGCGTGCTTACCTAGAAGAAACCGATTCACTCTCGATTTGAAGACACCAAGATTATAACCATCGGGAAAAACCCACTCGGGCAACTCATTCCACAGTCTAGACGTTCTTATCACAAAAGTAGAGTCAAACCTATTTGTTCGTGTCTTTGGAACATCAACCATGAAACGATGCCGCTTCTTCGAGCTACGGGAAGTCCGATAGAAAAAAGGGCTAGGTGGTATTAGATCATGCAGATCAGATGCACACTCTCCGAAGTGTATCCGATAATAAACCGATAAGCTAGCAATTTTTCGGCGATGTTCAAGACTTTGCAGTATTTAATTACTCTATTTAATTACATATACTAGTATGCAGCGAGTGAACGTAGTCATAACTGGGTAGTAAAAATACCCACCGTATGTTCCCATAGAACCCGGCTATCGCTTTTTCAAGACAATTCACCACGCCGGCCCATAATCCCCAACCACGTAAATGGGTAATATAGGAAATAAAGGCAATGTTTAAAGATCAAAATTTCCAGAGAAATGACAGGACATAGAGATAAATCAGGTAACATCTCTGGGTGACAATCACAGTGCAGTTCTAGGTGATGATTTGGAATCTTCATGTTCCAATAAGTGCTATTATGTGCAGGCGTATTACTTATCACCAGGCACATGTCCTGCTCATCCCGTCTCTCTGTATTAAATAAAAAAACACCAGTTGAATTAAGAGTCAACAGCACCGACTTATTTTAAACATTATCAGGTACGCCATCTCGATAATGTAGGGTTTTCCAACAAAAACACCGAATCTAAATATATATTCCAATAAAAACACCAACAAAAGTGTATCTCTTGAATATAGCACTGTTTCAAATACCCTGACAAAATGAAAAACGCCAAAGATGATGATGTTACTAAAAGTTCCGATGTCACTGATACACAAATAAAATATATGAACGCATCAAACATTATTTTTATTATCTCTAGCTTCTCTCAGTCCCTGTTAGATAGCCTAATCCTACTAATTCATAAATGCGAAAGTTTGGATGTTTGTTGCTCAGTTACGTCGGAACACCTGAAGAGATTGGGTTGAAATTTGGACCACAAACAGATCGGTGGACAATTCACACACAACAGATTACAGTCTGAAATAACACAAAGGCTATTATTATCTTTTATTAGGCTTATTTTTTTTTTATAGCATAGAGTGACGAGACGAGCAGGTCATGTGCCTGATGGTAAGCAACATGCCTGCCACATAACAGCACAGTAACACGCAGCTATTGGAACATGATAGTCCAAATCATTACCTAGCACTGCACTGCGCTCGTCACCCAGAGATCTAAGTTGTTATATATCTAAGCCCTGTAATTTCTCTGGAAAGATTGCCCTTCAAACCGGAACACAGTAATGTTTGCACATTACTGCTTGGCGGTAGGCTTTTTATCACGCAGGAATTAAGGGAATGGGTACTACTTGGGTAAAAACGCGATATGCGGCGAGTTATCAGATTAACTCATGTCAGCCGTGTATTACTTATTCCCATTACGCGGTCTGCACCCGACATCATATCCCATCGCGTCAGACGAAGACCGATTAAGTTAGCTATCACACTTGTGCTTGCAATCCAATCTCGCTGCACTACCTGTCACGCCCGCGTCTCCTCACACTGTACCCTCGGAATATAAATTGAAATCCCGATATTACGACGCGAACCTGCAGTTTGAATCTCTAATCAATACTGTGCGAACACTGTATGCTTATTGAAAGGCACGCAAATCGATTACGAGTGCCGTTTGGAAACTGGAAAAGTAGCTATGCAAAACCGTTGAAGCAAAACATGTCGGTATTTCGCTAGATCTCATTGAGATTGTAGAAAGCGGGGGTGGGTAGGGCGGTTTCTGAACACGAAGTTTGTTTAAACTTTAATGTCGTACGAAGTTAACGCGCGTACACTTTTCACTTGAATTTGGAGCAACTAACCGTGTTTTATGAATATTGTACTCGTAGTTTTTAGCTTTCGTTGAAAACGCGGAGTTAAAATTTGAAGTGAGCAGGTGTTCACATGGTAAAGAGTTGTAGTAGATGTAGCCGTTTGATATTGTCTGGGCTATGGAATAAAGTAATAAATAATAAAATAATAAATAAATATTGGTGGACAATTCACACACAACACAATCTGACCCCAAACTAAGCAAAGCTTGTGTGATGGCGGCCAGATTGCTGATATAATACTTATATAATTTTAAATACATACTTATTATACATAGAAACACCCAGACACAGTGCAAACATTTGAATTCATCACACAAATATTTGCACTGGGTGGGAATCGAACCCACGACCCTCGGCTTCGCAGGTAGAGCTACTACCAACTAAGCCACGAGGCCAGTCATACAGTTATTGTACCACGCAATATATATATCATATTGATGGATGGACATATTGATCAAACTCAAAAACACAAGACAATATCCTGATGAAACACAAGACGTTGGCGAAATTGTGCTCACCAAACATTTATCTCACACAAATATATATGACCAAATAGAAGCCAGAAATGAATCGAAGATGAAGAATCAGATGACATAAATAAAAACCAGAAATTAATAGAAGATGAGGAAGAAGAAGACTTTAATCAGCTGACTATTATTTAAAAATTTTTTTTTTTTTTTTGTTTTTATTTAAAAATTAAGACTAACAAATTGTCTTGCCAGACATATTGCATGCCTCTCGCAGAGGCCAGTTTGTATGGGGCAACTTTTAAAATGTTTTGTATTATCTTATCTTACCTACAAACAGCAATAAAGATTTTTGTATTTGTATTTGTATTTGCAACATTTGTATAAATTCATCGCTGAGGTGATAGTGAGGCTCTTCAGTGAGCAGTACCTAAGTCTTGGGGTCTATTCACACCTATGTCAGACATTTGTGTTTACATAGAAATAAGTTTACATTGTATATATTTAATATCAGTTGTCTGAACTCCATAGCATAAGCAAGGTTTGCTTATTTTGGGGCTAGACAGTACCTATTGAAGTGACAACGTCTTATAATTCGATGAAGCCGGGTGCACGCCCGCAAAACATGACGTCATGTGCCGTTAACGCCGTTACCTCGCCGCCGGCGTTACCTCGCTCTAAGGCGTAGTTGAAGTTGTCACGTTCAACTAACGTCAGTAACCCGACTTTACAGACAACCATGTTTTGTACATAAAATAGGACCACTGAAAATAGGCACGGATATCAAAACTCGTATTTCGTCATCGTACGTAGGTACGAGTAGCAAAATGCAAGCCTGTTTGGATTTACTTGACCGTATAAGATCTATTAATTAACAGTACCTGGGTGACCGAGCTTTGCTCGGGTTAAATACTAAATATACTTAGATACCTACAGATAAAAGACTCCAAGAAATAGATTTTTTTTAAAAAAACGAATTGAAAAAAAAAGAGAACCCGTCTGGATTCGAACCCGGAGCTACTAATTCGTGACCGTTATGAGCGCCCGACTTCCCGTCTGAGCTAATTATGCTGTCGCGTCACGCGGCGAAATTTGCCTTCACATTCTAAAGTCTAATGTGACAGTTTTTCATTGTCTAAAAACGCGCATAATATGCGTTTTTTTTTAATAAGACCTAGTTAGATCGATTTATCGTCCCCGAAATCCCCTGCATACATAATTTCATGAAAATCCGTCGAGCCGTTTCCGAGATTCAGATTCTATATATATATACATATTTATATAGGTACAAGAATTGCTCGTTTAAAGGTATAATAATAAGATATGCAATAGGTTGTCATTTAAAACAAAATTGTATTAGAGTTATCGAAACATAGGATTCAGATAGTTGGTAATAGTCGTCTTAGAAAACATTTCAATGACAAACGAAATTGTTGACTGAAATTATTTATCACACTAATAGCTAGAAATAATAATAATAATAAATAAATAATAAATATTGGTGGACAATTCACACACAACACCATCTGACCCCAAACTAAGCAAAGCTTGTATGATGGCGGCCAGATAGCTGATATAATGCTTAAATAGTTTTAAATACATACTTATTATACATAGAAACACCCAGACACAGTGCAAACATTTGAATTCATCACACAAATATTTGCACTGGGTGGGGATCGAACCCACGGCCCTCGGCTTCGCAGGCAGAGCTACTACCCACTGAGCCACGAGGGCAGTCGAAAATTTAAATTTAGATTTAATTAAAATTTAGAAGACGAAAATTTGTGGTTTTGTAAGTATATTTGTTCCCGGACGCTGGTCCCGCTCCGCTGCTCAACTCCGATTCTCACTTCAACTTCGTTCAACAAGAAAATCGTTAATTATCCATAAATTACCGATTGAAATAGGTACGACGGAAAAGGAAATATAGAAAGTGAATACAGAAGCCAGCTGGGCCGGAGCCAAGCTACCCCAGCTCGTGTTGGCTCGCGATCCAATACTCTTACATCCCAAGAAGGTTTCAAGGCGGTTCCAATTAACGAGAGCGAGTTATTAAGGCATTACTTTTTGTACCTCTCTATACTGTTACACTACAGTTGGCAATTGTTCCGTAAGATTTGTTTACCTTTCAGTTTAAAAGTAGCGAGTCTATACGCGTGGTGGTGATGTGACTAGAACGTACGGTTTCAGAAACGTGGCATCATAAGTTCGAGTCGCACCTCCTAATATGTAGTATGTAAGTGCAGATGTAAGAGTTCCTCAGGGTCATTGGCTATCGCGGTAAAGGAAAACATCGTGAAAGAACTGGCGTATTTCGTATTTCGAGGAAGATTAAGACTGCGAGGATATTATTTCTAAGACAAGTTTCATTCGCTAACTCGCACTTGACTAGCCTGACCCTCTCCTCTCCTTGAAAGAGAAGTCGCAGCAGTGGAACTGTGGTTTGCCTATAATGTGTGTAAATGCTAACAGCACAAGGTAGCGTCTTGCCGTCGAATCTATCTTATGAAAAATATTGATGAAATGTTTGGAACACAATGATTACGCTTTTAACTTTAAAGTCACGGCTGATCTAGTCGGGAGAAAGGCTACTGCCGATACGGAGCCCTTGGTTCGAATCCCACGAGCAACTACTGTCTTTTCGCAGTAATGTGCTCAAGCTCAATGCCGCCAACTTTAAAATGGTGAAGGAAATCATCGTGAGGGAATCGACATAGTCCAATAATCTTTCGAAGTTATACGTCATTCACCAACCCACACTGGTCCAGCGTGGTGGATTATGACCTTGAATATATCTTTGTAAGCGAAGACCCTTAGTTTCATCAGTGGGGCATAAAGAGCGCTGCTTCTGCTATGCTTAAGTATTTCCATGAAAGAAGCATCAATAACGTTCAATAAAATATGTTTGAACAAGGCATTTATGTACAGTTTCCTGGAAGATGTATTATACAGCGCATTAGACCGCATATATACTGCATATAAGAAGTCGGACGTAGAAATCCAAGCTTTGTTATAAACTAGATGCGTCCCTTTCGGTTTTACCAGCGTAGATCCCGTTTTCGTTTCTTCTTGGGATTAAACAGAGTATATGTGCTATTAAAGACTATATTCTAACTATGTTCGATATTTTAAACTGATCTGATCAGTAAATTCTGACAGAGTAACAAACATTTCTTTAATCCAAAATATTATCTAAGCTTAGTTCTAAACGTAATAGATAGAAATGTTGTTAGTTACTTTAACGCTGTTGAATAATAAATATTTATCAATGTAGTGGCTGCTACAAGTTACGGGCTCGAATTAGCATCTTGGCGATAGGGCGGTAGTTTAATGGAGATAATGAATAGCTGATGGTAGTCGGGTATTGTGCACGGTAACTAACGGGAGGGTTGCCGTTGGTTTCTTTTGAGTGAATAAAGTTACAATTGACTACAGTGTTTCATGATGTCAGCAGTACAGTCTACGTTTGAGTTTAGCACCACGGAAACCAATTTAAGTACTCTCAACTAGATCCTAGACAGAAACTTACATATGTAGGTATATTGAGACAAGTAAACACATAATAAAAGGCAGGTTACAAGTCAGTAGGAAAACAATTATATCACTTCGTATAGCCGCTCGAAACCCCCTGGCTATGGCTACCACTAATTCAAACCAAACAAGCTTATCTTTTGCGGTTGGGTTTTTGGCGCGACATAGATAACCTGACACCCGTTTACCCGTCAAAATTGTAAACGCAAATACCTACGGTTGTATGGAGTCGTTAGTAACGATGTTTCGTGGTTTCTTCTAGGTAAGCACGCTCTATCACAGACCTTCGCTTAACATCAGACGAGGTGGCAGTCAAGTGTAAACCTATAAAAGTTACAAAAAAACAAACACACAGCATTGTACTCGTACATCCGAAAAATAATAACAATTACAATTGAGTACAATAATTGCGTTTTCATTGAGGTCTGGCAACTTCATTAGGTCGTTCAGAGCGTAAAAAAGTTGTACAAGCTTTTAAATTCCGCGGCGGAAGCTGCGTCCCGCAGGTTTGCCGTCTTTTTTTAGCTATGCTTTGATTTGTGACGTCATCTGGCAATTTCATAACTCCGATAAAAGCAGACAATTGCATCTGCTTTCCGTATACAGCGGAACTCAAAGAAGATGTAGTTGTCTGCTTTCATCGGCGAAAGCAGAAAGGAGAAGAGTTAGGCGGTAGACCTGTCGTGCAATCATCGCATAGAAAGGTAATTGTAATAGAAAGGTAGATCCACTGGAGATACACTGATTCAAGAAACATGTTTCACAGCTTACCAGCAGGTTTAATGAAGGTTTAACTTGCCCTGTTTTCTCTCGGACTGATCGGAGCTCGAAAAAGTAACATCGTTTCATGGTTGACGTTTCAAAGACTCGAACGAAGAGGTTTGACTCTACTCTTGTGAAAAGACTATCAATACTGTGGAATACGTTGCTTAAGGGTTTTCCCCAATGGTTGTGATCTTGGGGCCTTCAAACCGAGATTGAACCGGTTTCTTCTGGGTTAGCAGGTTCTATCGTCGTCATATTCTATCGTCGCTTTTATTCAACATCAGGCGAGATGGCGGTCAAATGTAAACCTACTAATTTAAAAAAAAGTGTTAGAAAACTGCTGTACCTACATCAGCCAGCAACGGATTTCCTAGAGAGAACTTTCTGTAGGATTACTCGTAATGCGCTGCGGAGAGTTGTTTTATGAAGCCATGTGAATGTCTGTGGTTTTAAGGTTGTGTTGAGCATTGAAAGTATGTGTGTAAATTTATGTACTTAGTCTGTTTAGGTATAGTTAGGGTCTCGCACAGAATAACGGGAATAGTAACTACGCGCGAGTAACCGCGGGACACTGCTAATAGTTTGATAATTCTCGTTATCAAAAAAAATAAAAGAGTAGTTTTATGCTTGCGGAAAAACCATGGTTTTAAAAGTAGAACTGTGAGTATAATAATTACGTTAAAAAGTTATTAAAAAAAACTAAAAACCTCATTTCACTCCGTTTCCGGCATTCCGTTTCCGCAAGTATGAAACCACTCCACATCCACCAATCCACTTTTTTCCTTTTTATCATGTTTTAGTTTATTGAGCCTTCAAAAATTTGTCAGGGTATGCTTTTTACGGATAAAAGCAGCCTGGAAATACTTTTTGTACGAAATGGCGGAATTAACGGACTACAAATTTCTCAAATTAGTAAACCCAACGTTTTGTAGAAATCGGACTTAGCTAATACAGAAATGGCGGATTTGTTAGTGGAGTAATTGTAATTTTGTAAATGCTGGGATGTCACTGGTTTACTTTATTTCACTTGTTAATATCCCCAGTACTAGATCGTAAATTTTTTCTTCTCTCTTCTTGGACCACTTATTTAAAGAGTAATAAAACCAAATATGAATATTTATCTCTAAAGATATTTTAATTATTTATATCAGTTGAATTGTAACTGGTCCCGTTTAGTGGGAACTCGGGCGTGGGTCATGGGGACAACGGGACCGTACCGAAGCCTCGGGCGGTGGGTAAAGGTCGTAGTCTACTTAAACCACACAGCTCCCGCACAACTAAAAACTCACATTTAGATCTGTTCTCGTACTTAACAGATTTTATTAAAACTATAGCAACTAATTGTACACCAGTTTGGTCCCACTTGCTGTAAGTGTTGTCATCCGATGTGTTTCAACATTCAAGGTTCCATTGGCAGATTCTTGTGTGTCTGGGTTAACGATATCAGATCTATCACGGTTGAAATCGGTTCAGGATCAAAAATAACGTGACTGAGAAAAGAAACCTTATAACCAGCTGTGGCTCAATCTAGATTGAAAATGATGATGATGATGGTATTTAATCGAGTCTCAACACCCTATCACCTGTCTTGTACAGTTGATGTTCGCTGACCTAGAAAATACTTACCCTTTACGGTTTCAGGCAATATTTCTCAACGAATAATGACCGGCAGTATATTCCGCTCTTTGCGGATGAGGTAGAATGACTTGTTAATTTGATATGTTAATCCATGCGTGACCCGTACTTAAAAGCTAATTTCCCAGAGTGCGGGTGGAGTACGGTACAAGTCGGCTACGACCCCAGGGCGGGAGGTGTCGATGCGGCGGCCGCCGTTATCGTAATTAAATCAGCCGCACCGACGCCGCCGCAGATCTCATATCCGACAAATCACTTCTAACCAACGATACTACGGCCACAGATTATGCCCACTAAAGTATCTCACTTTGAAATATGCGGCGATGGACGTTTTGATATTTAATTGGTCGCTGTTTTGATGATGACGTTAACGCTTCAATTCATTTTGGTAGGTTTTAGATAGTTGCTTCTAACTGTTATGGGGAGATACATTATATTTAAGGCCTCAGACATCTGCGACTGAAAATTTTAAGAACTCCAAGTCGTAGATGTTTATTTGGTTGGTTATATACCTAGACTAAAATGCAAGCGACATACTCCTCACACTGTGCAAATATAGCCTGTCTCAACTTCGGTCACAGGTGGACAGGTTTATTCGAAACAACCCTTAATATTAATGACCATATCAGTTTTAACTCGATATTGAAAATTCTAATTTTCTGTTAATTTTTTACGGGTTAATAAGATAAGCGTCAAAGTTGGGTGTCACAGCATTGTAACACACGAGTTTTTTCTTAAAACCATTCTGATTTTATTCAGCGCAATTTAACTGATTACTAAATATATCGTAGTTTATTCAAATACAAGCTGCACCCGCGGTTTTACGCGCTTAGTTCCAGTTCCCTTAATTCTCTCGTTATAAAGTATAAGAGTAGCCGACGTGCGATTCCAGATTATAATCTATCTGTATTCCAAATTTCAACACGATCCGTTCCACCGTTCCAGCGTGATTGAGCAACAAACATGTAAACCTTTGCATTTATTAGTAGGATTGTCTATTACAATAAACCCGCTATAAATGTATTTTATATTACATCAATTCCAGTCAAGCAGTCAGATGACAGTTCACTAATATGGAGGTAAAAGTATACAAAACACACCACCATAATAAATATAGAATACTGTATGATATGTGAACACTGTCTCTATTCAGTAATTAGAAATTAATTTAATAAATCACTCCACAACATGGTGTCGTTTACGCTTTCATTCTTCATATCAGAAATCCAGACGCTCCACGTGCAAAAACACATTATAACGCTATTGTAATAAAACCTAATATGGTCTGTTATTAGTTAACGACGTCGTCTACGAAAAGTGCTTATAGTGTCACGTGTACTAGTCGTAAACGCCGGCTGTCTCAGGGGAATCACCGGCACCAGAGCTATCAAACGACATGAATTTCATACGTTCTACAAAAAGACATAAATCCTGCTGATGTATGATGTAGTGTTCGGGAGAGCTATCGAGGACTCGTCTCAACCAAAGATATTCGCAACGACAGATTGTTCATTGACATATTGTTACTAAGATGATGCCAAATCCTGCGAAGAGTGTGTTAAACACTAAGGTACGTGATTCGCTAATTCAGGAAATAGAGTATCTGTACCCATTTGATAGTTAGTTTGAAATGGGGAATTAATATCTAGGTGAGGAATTAATATTTTTTAAGGAATTAGTGTATTTAAACTTCTGAAGTAACCATCCACTTATTTAAAAGACGGTTTCAGATGCAAAGCTATTTGCACTAAATTTTAGTTGCAATAGTAATTCTAAAAAAAAAAATTGCTGTCATAGGAACTGCCGATTGAAGTGAAAAGATATAACTCAGAATTTGATAGCTTACTTTGGAAATTACGCGGGTGAAAGCGGAGGGCGTGGCCATGAGCATGGTCATCTAGAAATGCTAACGCATTTGGCTTTTCCAATGGATTTGGCTATTGGAAAATCCAAAGGATTGGGATGGCCATTGAGAAATATTAACGCATTACTAGATGGCTAGTGGCCATGTTCCAGATTTCACCCAAAGATTTCTTATCATTCTCGAGCGTGACGCTAGAATTAAATTCACAGCCCACGCAAAGTCTGTCTGTGGCGCGCTAAAGAACGCGCTTAGAAGTTTTCACTTCAAAAATAGTCCACAATCTGTATTGTAGTAAAGAAGGATATACTTTTAAAAATCCTTGGTTTGAGCGGGTGTAAGGAGAAAGGGAGGTAGGGTGTGGTAGAGGGGGGAGGGTATCGGCGATAAAGTACCTTTTTATGCATGCGGGAGCCACCTCGCGGGCCGTATCGGCCCATAAATCACGGCGGCGCTAAAATTCGACAACACCATAGATTAGACAGTTTGGCGTTCAATAGGCGCGGCGCGCCGTTCGTCTTGTTAATGTTGTTTTCATTCCGGGGATGAGCTGCAGATAGCCTGGCGGTGACTTGCGGACGCATACTAAGTATATCAGTACTCGTTTAGTATGGCGATTGAGTATGGTGTATGGTAAGTTGATCTAATGTGTGGAATGTGCTTCCAGGTATCTGATGGTTTCATCTGTGATACCCTGACACGATAGCCTACGATACAATATATCAGTTTGTTTAGATAGATAGATAACTCTTTGTGACACGAAAAATACATTTTTAAGTGTATAATACTTATGAACAAGCGCCACAAATGGCGGCCTTATTGCTGAGAGCAATCTGTTCCAGGCAACCAGCTTAAAGCAGATTCGCTTAGGCGAGGCGAGGTGACATTTTACTACTACTTTAATTCTATAATATAAAACAAATGCGTATTTAGTTATTGAGTTTAAGTTAGCAGGACCCTGTTTTATCTGCTCTAGCTCATAGTTCGCCAAACAGTATAGGCCAACTGATGATTACTGACAGAGGTTTCAGTAAAAAACTCTTTTTTTTTTTTAATATCACAAAATAACAAAATCATCATCTGCAGTCATCTTTATCCTAGCCCTGGGTATAATCCTGGTCTCACATCTTCTTATCTTATCTTTCTTAATATATATAAATCTCCTGTCACGGTGTTTGTCCGCGATGGATTTCTAAACTACATAACCGATTTTAAATTAAATTGGCACACCGTGAGCAGTCTGGACCAACTTGAGAGATAGGATAGTTTTTATTTCGATTAACAGTCTTTAAATAACAATATCCGAGCGCAGCCGGAATGGGCCGCTAGTTTATTATAGATATCATTGTCTTCGGTCCTATGCCTGTAAAGCCCACTTTAGACCAGCGATAAAGACGATATCATAGACCCATATTGAAGCTGGACGGTTTTCCACATAGAAAGATTAAAAAAATTCTCTCTATATATGTTCAAAAGATTATGTATTACTCTTTTAAGCTTATAACTGCTTTTTAGGTTCCTATTAATATCGTAAGAGTTTTGGTTACTTGGGACTAAATATTTCGTCCCCGAATAATAATCATACCGTCCCCGATATCTCTTTCGTAGATTACCGATTTAAAAGTAAACATAACAACAACATTTACCTTATAATATCCCGACCTTGTTCGGAATTTATTACATCGTGCTCGTAACCCGTGATATCCATAATGGGGCGATAAGGACATGTTTATCGCATAAATGTAAAATAAAAAAAGTACAAAATCCATCACACTACACGACAACCTCTTCTAGAATTCCAGTCTAGGTCAAAGTCAAACTCAAAGTCAAAGTTTTTTATTCATAAATGTACAATTTACACGTCAATTAAAAAAAAAACAAAAAAAGAGCATAGAAAGAGTATACATTTTTAAAGTTTAAATATAACATTTTATTTGTCGATAATAAGTATCGTACAAATTAGTGTCAACCATTAAAATAAAATATGTATTTATTACAATTGTAATGAACAATGTAAATTTTTTACGATTTTATTGTGAGTGGGTCTTCAGGTATTTGATCTCCTCTACCGATCGAGTTAGGTGACCATGTGCAGCAGGTCTACTACGAAGTCCGATAAACGATATATCGGCCGAACTTATGAAAGTTTCCTACCTCGATAGACAATCGGTCGGTTAATCGAATCGGCCGTTTCGTTCGATCCGACCCTCATCCGACCTAAGTCTATAACTTCCGACCGAGATGTCTCGATCCGAATGTTTTTCGTGGTAGGCTACAGATCCGATTCAGCTGTCGGTCGGATCCGATCATTCGGAGTTTGTTTTCGTAGTAGACCTGCTGGTCGTATCCCACGTAGTACTTTTTGAGTACGGTAAATTTAAGTTAGTAGGTCCTGCGCCTTCCGCCGCTAACCTAAACTTCGATAGACAGTAGTGGCGACTTTAGGTCAATTGCTATTATAGGTCCTTCAAAAATACATCACACTGCACATCAAACACACAAACATCGTCAGCCTGTGTTGAATTCTCGTCTCGTTTATTCTAATTGTTAGTGGCAGACTATAATAACAATTTTACTACTTTCTTATTTATGGTTAAAAAATTTCTTGGCTTCCATCTATTTGATGTTAAGTATCGATGTGTTATCAGATTGAACATGGTTACTAAATAATTTATTTTCTCCGAAAAAATATATTAACAGACTTGAATTTAAAATTAAATTCAGGCATACCACCAAATTCAACAGAAGCAATCACTAATGCTCTGGGTTCCTAGGATAGCGATGCCGTCACATAGCGGACGTAATATTACGGACGTAAAGAGACGGCCGTCTTTACGGCGACGACATGTGGAAAGTTCCACTGCCCCTATATTACGCCGTCAGCCAGCAACCTCAACAAGCAGGAGAGAAAAAGAAGGACCTTGATTTAATCAAGCATGGTATAATATAGCTTTAATCATTTACTAGGAGGATGAACTATTAAAAGAGGAAAATAATCTTAGGGTAGAAGATAATTTATTCAAATCGAGTGGGATAGAAGGCACATTATAAATTTTATTAAGTCGTCGCAGCTCCAGTTGGAATTTAAACCCATTCTGTACGTCGTACGGACGTCGGTCCAGTCAAAAAAACTCAAAATATATCGATATGGCTTCACCGCTATAATCTTAAGTTCGAAAAAAACGTTCACGAACTATTCAACACCGTCAAGACGGCCGTCTTTCAATTAGCGTCACCGCTTTTTTACGTTACGTTGTTAATCACCGTCCTCTAACAAACCGCGCCATAGTGTTAACATAGACAACGTTCTCGTGACGTTATTCACCGCTA
Organism: Ectropis crepuscularia; assembly: GCA_963693475.1. Classification (NCBI taxonomy): domain Eukaryota; kingdom Metazoa; phylum Arthropoda; class Insecta; order Lepidoptera; family Geometridae; genus Ectropis; species Ectropis crepuscularia. The sequence continues at coordinate 25,882,354 of OY856346.1, forward strand.
TATTACGTCCGCTATGTGACGGCACCGCTATCCTAGGAACCCAGAGCATTAGTCATCGAGGTAACGAAAGTAAATTTTAGTTGTCTATGTTCATATTTCCAAAACCGCTACACCGAGTTCGATAAAATTTATTTGGGATCACCTCTAAACTATGATCTATCAAAGAAAAAAAAACCCATCAATATCGATTTTCAATAGGCGGCGTTATCGCGTAACATACGTACCTACAAAAAAAATATGCAACCAAATTGATAACCTCCTCTTTTTTAGGAAGTCGATAAAAATAAAAACCGAACTGTCGTTTTGAAGACAGCCTTACAAATTGCGTTAGCTTTAAGAGAATTGGTAGGTTTATTTCGTGTTTGAGGACATTAACTCGGTCAATATCCTCAACCGTGGAGACATAAAATTAATATAGATTGAGAAGGTTAGTCACACTTGTTAGATGAGTTGTGTAGTGTCACTCGTGGTTCGGTACCTTTAGTACAAGTGTTGATACATAGATAATGATGAGAAAATTTTTGGTCCGTTATGTTTGTCCTGAATTCGCAAGAACACACTGACAATCTTAAATATATTTAAATATAATATAAATATTAAAATATGAAATTTACAGTCCGTATTTCATTACTACCTAAAACGTACATAAAATCTTCGACATATGTATTTTTAATTATGTGTTGTTTTCATATATTTTTTACATCCAGATTTACTACCTGTATACAGAAAAAAAAGTTTGATACATTGATTAAATTTTGCTTTTTTTCTCAACAACCATAACATCTTTCAGAGAGACATGTAAGGCTGGTGAAGTGTTAAATTAAACTGAGCGTCTCAAACGTCACAAATATGCAAACCTTGAAAGTGGTTACAAACGCTGCCATTTATTTGGCCCAACGTATAGTAGCATTACCATCCAGCGTGGTAATGCCAATGGGACTGGACTGGGACTGGTGGGATTGATCATCTTGATTATCTTTAGACCTTTATTGATCTATTGATAATTCAGATGTGCAAAGTATTGTTAGGTTTATACATTAATTTGTTATGTTTGTCTGTATGTGTCTTTTATTGTCATTCTAGAATCATCTGTTTTCAGGTAAAAGCTTTCTCCAACTTAGCGCGTATATTTTGAGTGTTTAAATATTATCAGCTGTCGGTCGCCTCTATATATCTTCTATCTTTCTTATTAATAGTTTTCCTTGTTTCATTTTCTTATTTCTAGTAGTCCAGTTTAGTACTTTTTTCACTGCATCTGTCCTTTTGTCTAGCAGTGTGTACTGTGTACTCTCTATTTCAATCTGAATTTGGGTATTACATATTTGTAGTGTTAGTTAGCTAACACTCTTAGACCACGATAAATACTGATATTATCTCAAGTACTGCTTAAGACTCAATAAAACTAACCTCGTAAATAGTTGTTCTCAGAGAGAGCGACGGAGAGTTTCGGATAAATGTTTATGTTTGGCCGAAGAGAAGTATAAATAAGAAATATTTTTTAACAGTTTATATTTCATAAAGCGGGTGGCGTAAATAGCGAGTTTTATCGTTATTGGCGGAATAAAGCGAGGTAGGCCTCGCCGGGCGGGGTCCGCGCCGGAGCCGCGTGCTGCCATCAAAACGCTCTTTGTCACGATCGCTGCTGCCGGGTCCTCATAAATCTATTGTTTTACAGCTGCCGCTTACAATTTTTGCCATAGTTTTCTGGAATCACAATTTGTAACAAACATGTCACTAGCAGCGCCCCATGGTTTCACCCGCGTAGTTCCCGTTTCCTTTATTTTTCCGGTACACAGAAAAGTCTATGTGAAAAGCTTATGTCATACTCCAGTCTATAATCTAACTGTGTTCCAAGTTTCAACCCAATCTGTTCTACTGTTCCAACGTGATTGAGGAAACGTCCGAACTTTCGCATCTATACTAATATTATAAAGCTGAAGAGTTTGTTTGTTTGTTTGTTTGACCGCAAGGATCTCGGGAACTACTGGTTCGAATTTAAAGATTCTTTCTTTGCTGGATAGCCCATTTATCGAGGAAGGCTATAGGCTATTTAACATTACGCTACTATCAACAGGAGCGGAGCATGAATGAAAAATGTAACAAATACGGGAAAAAAATATTGCTTTTTGAGACCTTTCATTGCGTGACAGGATGTGTCTATCTTTTAAAAGGTTGCGTCAGTGGAATCTGAGGTAACCAAATTTGTTCTAGATTTGAATTGGTACGGCCAATTTTCCATAGATGGCGTAGCAACGCGCGCACGGTTCAGTTAGTTTATAATATTAGTATAATTACGCACTTAATAACTTCGTTCTTCAAAAATTTCGAACATTTCTCATGGTTTGTTTCCGAACAACTACCCCTAAAAGCCATATCTGCTCTTATAGACTATAACCTAACCATGTTCCAAATGACAACCAGATCCATTCCGACGTAACGACGTGATTGAGCAACAAACATCCAAATACTCAAACAACCAAACATTGACATTCATAATATTAGTAGGATGACCGAAATGGCTGTACAACATTTAATCACGCGGCGCGGTGGCGTGCGTCGTTTAATGTGATTATGATATGAGGGCAGGTGAGCCCTGCCCAGGCCTGGTGGCGTCCGGGGCGAGTTATTCATTCAGCGCCCTTTTATAATGGGATAAGCCAAAATCAGCCTTAATGAAGTGGTGATCGCTGGGCCGTAAGTTTGATAAAATTTAGCATATACGACACAAATATGAATGGGTTTGATAAATTAACAAGGTTCAAGATCCGATGGAGGAAAAAATTGAGAAACTGGCACGATCTAATACCCGAGCCACACAAGGCTAGATATTCTAGCTAAGATAGCAAGCTAGCTAGCTAGTACTTCGTGTAGACAACGCTACGCGATGCTGATATTGTCTACACGAAGCTAGCTGGCTAGCTTATTTAACACTAGGTTGCTGTCCTAGCTTGAAAAACTAGACTCGTGTAAACGTCCTTCGATGCGTCATACGTAATTCGGTCGTCTCGAGGTTGAATTTGACTTTGAGTTTCTCCTTTTAACAGCGGGGAGTAGTAGCAAAGTGGTCTTATTCATTTGTCCTAACCTGAAATAGACCTATATAATTATACTCGTGTATATCACTAGCAGCCTCCCGCGATTTTATCCTCATAGTTCTGGTATTCATAATTTTCCAGCGATAAAAAAATGAAAAAATTTATTTACCACAAAAATTCACCGAGATATTTAAACAAAAGTATGACAAACATATTTAAATTTGATTTTTTGTAAACAATTAATAAAATAAAATAGTGATTTCCGTTGGTTTCCCACTAGGCAAGCCTGTATCGGGAAAACCAAAGTCCAGAGAAAACAATAATACTTAAGCTAAGTCTCGTATTCAAGACAGCCAACAGTTGACAGGTAAGGAGTAATAAAAGGAGTTTATGTGCTATTCCACACTATACTAACTGTGTTTTAGGGTGGGGCCTTGTTCTTGAAAATATTAAGGCTCGTTCATATTGAATACATCTAAAATTTACTGAACAGAAAATCAAACGGTTATGGCTGGCCCACGGATATCGGGTTATGGCCCTTGAATGGTAACGGCTCAGATGGCCCTGCCTTCCGCGGGCGCTGACGTGGCCCGTGGCCCGGGGCTAATATTCCCGCCTCGACGCCTCGCGGTATCCATATGCGTAATCACGAGGTATTTATAATGCACGGGCTCGTTCGCTCATCCACCGACAGGGGAATAATTACTATCGTTTAGGAACTGCTTGTGTACAATTACAAATGTAATTGATTAATAGCTGTCACCGCTTACTGAATGAGGAATATATTTACGCGTTAGATTCACGAGGTCAGTATAAAATCCTATGCACATACATATATGTACCTACTTAATTTTTCAAGTTTCGTGATTTGAAGTCATTTTGTAAACACATTTATATCGTCATTATACCCTGTATTATGTTCCTATACTCCTGTTCTGTGGTTTAAATGGATACTCTTTATTGACACACCAAACATCCAGTTTTAATGTTTAGATGTTTGTCGCTCAATCACGTCGACACGTCTAAAATTTGGAACAGTTTTTTACTTTTCACGTCTGGAAAATGACAAGAACGGGAACTAGGTGGGTAAAACCGCGGGGTGAGGGGCGGAATCAGATTAGTATCTGATTCATAAATGCGAGTATGATGTATACAATATAAAGTATATTAAATTACAAGTCGAGTGAATAATAATTAAAAGCGAATCATATTTTCACTCCCAAAATTATATTACTAAATAAAAGTGTGCACGACGGTCGCTTTAGTGTGTATAAAAATATACTTGTAATTACACACTTAATTTATTACATTTGTGATACAGCTCACATACAGAATTCACTCTCGTATGGCGGCATATGGAACGTCTTACGAGAGCTAATGTATAGGAAACTCTTTGGTTCTATAACAAGACTTTATTCCAAATTCAAATTTCCCTCGCATTTTATTTGATTGTCTTTTGTTTTTCTTAGTTCGAAAAACGTGTCTCTAGGATTCACGTGACAGAATTAATTGAAATTTGTTTTTGTTATTATTTTCTCTAAATAACTCCAGCTATAGGTTCCAAAAAGTATGTAAAAAGATTGACATAGTTTTTACAGAGTCTGATGAAAGAAAATTTAAAAGACATTAATTAGTCAAAGAAAGCATTAAAATAAGGCAAACATCCACTTTTATAACAAATATTGAGTTGGATAAAATAATAAAGAATTTGTTATTACAATTCCCAATAGGAAAGTCGACAACATAATGTAGGTAATACGCGTTTACGTAATCGCACGTGGCAACGCTACATACCTATATAACGTAGAATTCTACGCTCCATTCACACTCCATTAGACAGACTCAAAAGAAAACGTTCTAGGATTCGAACGCGGAGATTCTTAAAGCCCTTAATTGTGAAGGCGTTGTGCGGGAACAATACGGCAGATTGTCGCTTGTAAGGCTAAGAACTTATGGAACGAATTTCACCCGCGCCCGCCGCGGTTCCGCGGTTTTTATTTAATAACCGCTGATTTTTGAGGTTAGGCAGCCGTTGGAAAGATTATCGCACAAAATCGCGCAGCTACCGCGCGCGTCGCCGGCCTCAGGGACGTTAGGTCGCAAGCAGCGCGGTAGTAACAGCGCGACACGGTCGCGCTGTTCACAAGCGGCAAACTTCTATACTAAAAAGAGCACCGCGACACGCAATTGTCCTAGCGGACGGCAGCGCGGCATCCACACGGGATCGGTCGGCATCGAGTCAGTGTTGCAAACGCTGTACGCTGTACTTGTAATGAGAAGGCTGCTGTCGCGTGGCTGCCGCGCTGCTGGCGACCTAATGTGAAGGCGCCCTTAAACGCTTCGTGACTTGTGCTTTAAATTTTTACGTATGTATCTCCATTCTACAGAAGCTGCGAGACCGCAAACGCGGCGGGTGCGGCTGATAATTACTCCATGAGTTCTTAGCATTAGCATTAGTGAGTTATAGCGATATCTAGCCGCTGATTGTGCGCTTGTCGCGAGGGCAACACCGCTCACGGACGCCAGTCATTAGCTCGCCATTCACTAACGTCTACCTGAATCCATTATTCGAATTTACATTCAATCCTCAGTTTTAAGAGCTTGATGATTGATCAGACATACCGTTAATGGAAGAAAGTTCATGAGCTGTGGGGACGGAAATATCGTCGTTTAGAGAAATATAGCTGACAACTATTTTTGGTTACATATATGTTTGATGTAAGTTTTCACAATGGTTTTAGGATAAATTATGATGAATGTAGACGTTTTTAAATGACCACAAAACGTTACATAGTTACAGCGTTACACTGCTCTTTTGGGCGGTGGTGTTCATTTTTACTCCTCACCCAGAAGAATCAACTACTTTAAATAAAAAATAAATTCAAACATCGCAAATTCACATAAATCTAAGGTAATTAAGTTAATTTGACAACAAAACAAAATTAAAAACTTTTACTCCCCGACCATATTGGATTTTAAATCTACCACAGTATGTAGTGTTTTACTAAATAATAAACCCCATTCATTTGATACCCATATTTGGGGATCTCTACGATAGCAAGGTTCTCCGCCAATTTAAAATGTACACGAATTACTAAAAATACAAAGAATTACGGTATAATCTTATATATAAAATTCTCGTCTTATATATAAAATTCTCGTGTCACAGTGTTTGTTTCCGTACTCCTCCGAAACGGCTTCACTGATTTCAACCAAATTTTATATGCATATTCAGTAGGCCTGAGAATCGGCTACTAGCTATTTTTCATGCCCCTAAGTGACAAGGGTTGTTCACACCAAAAAATTTTTTTTTAGTTTTCTGTCAAAAATGTTTGTTTTTATTTTTTTATAATGTGGCGTTAAAAAATGTATACAACCCTAAATTTTTACCTTTTTATCACCAACCCCTATTTTTTAATAGCCATTAGTAATTAAATCATTTTTCATCCCGCTCGATAACTGATCAATTATAGTCTTTTTAGGGTTCCGGAAAACGTAGAAACAGAACCCTTATAGATTCGTCATGTCTGTCTGTTTGTATGTCTGTCCGTCCGTATGTCACAGCCACTTTTTGCCGAAACTATGAGAACTACACTGTTAAAACTTGGTAAGTAGATGTATTCTGTGAACCGGATTAAGATTTTTACAAAAATTAAAAAAAAAACAGGAGTAGGGTAGGCCCCCATACTTAGAACTGAAACTAAAAAAAAAATTTTTCATCAAACCTGCACGTGTGGTGTGTCTATCGATAGGTCTTCAAAAATTATGTTGAGGTTTCTATAATCAGTTTTGTCTACACTGAATAATTTGCGCGACAGACACTTCCAAAGTGGTAAAATGTGTGCCCCTCCCTCTAACTTCTAAAATAAGAGAATGATAAAACTAAACAAAATATAATTATGATGTACATGCAAACTACCAACGAAAATTGGTTTGAACTCGATCTGATGAGTAGTTTTTTTTGTACGTCATAAATACTTGGCTGCTTTTATTTGTAAATGTTTTTCTCTCTATTTCGATTAAAATTTCCCGGAGCTTATGGCAAATCTAAAATCTTCTATAATATAAAAATGAATCGCAAAATGTGTTGGTAAGCGCATCACTCAACAACGCCTGGACCAATTTGGACAATTCTTTATTTTAAATGTTCTTTGAAGTCCAAGGATGGTTTTTACGGCGAGAAAAAATCGAATAATTGCCGGGAAAACTCTAAACACAGCCCTATTCTTTTTCCCATACAAACGTTTTCTAACTAAAATGTTAAGGCAATTTGAGATTTATTGCGATTGAATAATGTTCATATTAAATGAAGTGCTTTCCCATTCAAACGTTTTCTAACTAAAATGTTAAGGCAATTTGAGCTTTATTGCTATGAAATAAAGTTCATATTAAATAACAGGCATTCGCTTATGCCTAAGCAATATATGTGTGTTCCTAACGTCAAGGAGTCAATTGGCACTTTATTTATTCCCGCTGCACAAAGTTCAAATTCCATCATGTCTATCAAAACAGTTGGAGGATAGGAGGATCTAATGTCATGTTCCGAAACCCGTTTAGAAGAAACTCAACAAAAGCGATGATATCGCGAACCAAATTAAATTGAATAATCACAAAACGTAACACTCATTAGTACTGATTTTCAATTTGGTCGGGTTCACGATATTATTTACTTTGATTTAGTTTCGGCACGCGATACAAAATGCGTCAGTTTTCACGTCATTATATCAATCAAGTGTCAGTCAAACACAAACCGCGTAACCAAAAGTGTTTATTGACTAATCCACATAGAGCCATTAATTAAAAAAAGTGTGTTATTATTTTGAATTGTTGATTGAATATCCCTATCCGTGCAAAATGATTTGAATACACAAGTTTGTGCTGTAGAGTGCAATATATTTGGTGTAAAACTAACGGACAGAATACGAAATACCATACTGCGTTCCAAAACCGGAATAGCCGATGTGACTCAAAAAGCAGCCAATTTGAAAGAGGGATCGGGCTGGACATGTTTGCTGCATGTCGGATGATTATTGGGCCAAAATTACCACGCTGAGGAAGCCAGATTGCAAACGACGACGCGGCAGACCAAAGAAACGATGGCGATACAACCTCTACAAATATCGGAAAGACTGGACTGTATTAGCCATAGAAAGGGAAAGTGGAAGGAGGGTATGGAAGCCGTTGCCCAATATTGGGACAAGACAGCCACATGATAAATAAATATTAATACCTATTATGTAAATGAGATAGATGCAAATGAATTAAATGCCAAAATTCAAGAACAAATTACAGGCAAACTGAGGATTTATAAATCAGTTGATTCGATTCAAGATGATGTCGTCAACAACTACCTTTTTTCAAGATTTTCCAGGATTGCCACCTCATACCTAATCTTCAAGTTGGATCGGTAGTTAAAATGTTGTGAAATATGAACGAACCACGTCTTTGCAACGGCACACGGTTAGCTATAAAAAATACTGAATAACGTGATAGAAGCACCTATACTGAAAGGAAAGTATAAAGGAGAAGACGTTTTGATACCACGCATCCCAATTATTCCGACTGATGCACCATTTGAGTTTAAGCGACTACAGTTTCCTGTGCGGCTTGCTTTTGCTATGATCATAAACAAGTCCCAGGGGCAACCTTAAAGTGTTTGTGGTATTAATCTAGAAAACCCATGATTCTCACATGGTCAATTGTATGTATGTTGCAAATTGTCCATGTGCCAGATAATCAAACAAAAAACATCGTCACAAAGCACTATAATGAAAATAAAACTGATTTTTGGTAATAACTTGATTAACAATAAAGGGACTCATCATCATTATTAGCCTATTTAATATTCGTCCACTGTTGGACGTAGGCCTCTCCTAATGAACGCCACAAGGTGCGGTCTTCTGTATTTTGCATAAAGGGATTACTTGCTTTTAAATGCTTATATACGTTGAAGTAAAATGTTATTAACTGTATCAAGTTTCAACGGTATAGATCTTATAGTTTCGAAAAAAAATGGTTGTGACATACGGATGGACAGACAGTCACACATGACAAAGCCATAAAGGTCCAGTTAGTACGTTTTACGAAACCGTAAAAATGTATCTTCGAAATGTATGTACCTATGCTCCTAGCTTTTGAATGACTGCACCAAATAGGATGATTCTTTGTTTATTATTGTCGGGACAAGTTTTGTAAAGCAGAAAGTCTAGAAAATGTAGACAAAAAATACATGGTGGTACGAAGTTCACCGGGTCAGCTAGTCTTATATATAAAATTCTCGTGTCACAGTGTTTGTTTCCTTACTCCTCCGAAACGGCTTTATTGATTTTAACCAAAATTTATATGCATATTCAGTAGGTCTGAGAATCGGCTACTAGCTATTTTTCATACCTTTATTTATATGGCAAAACAACGTTTGCGGGGTCAGCTAGTATTATAATATAATACGGTATAATAAAATTTTCTTCATTTTGTATATTTTCATTGTATGAGCATTTTTTGAAGACACAATCCGTGAATTGTGTCTTCATTTTGTATAATTTACAAGGGACGGTAATAGGATTGGAAGTGGTGACCCGTTCACATACTGACGCCTTTTACTGATATACTCGCTTTCATGCTCGGTGAGTAGTCAATGTTCGTCCTAAGCATGATTTATGCCATAACATAGAACTGTAAAAGAAAAGATAAGGCCATGATTATTATTACTGGATCGATTTCAAAAAATATTTTACTGAATGAAATCCCTAAGTGTTTTTTTTTAAAATAAATAGTGATTTTGTCATTTTATAATAAGTAAAGAACGGCGAACGGCCTTATAACGAAAAGTCTCATCCAACGTCTCAAGATACTTTCGCTTGACGATTTGATCAAGGCGGCGGAAGGCGGAAGTCAGATGCACTCGGCGATCATCCTCGACACTGCGCGCATCGTCAGGAGTTTGTTTACTCTGCAGCCTTAACCACCAGTACCTAGCTTGAGTCCTGGCCCGCTGCCGGCTGCAATCTAGGTTTTCTGTTTTATAATGTTTATGTGTATTCAAATATTGTAAAATCTATACTTATGAAGGGGAAAAAGACTAAGTGAAGAGAAGACAAAAATACAGAAAGTTTTCTGGATGGCCTAATTCTGATACATTAGTATTCTAGCAGCGCTGAGTCGCGCGGACACTCGCGGCTAATGAGATTTCATTAATGTCAATTAAACGCCCGAGTTCCAAACTCGCGCTCATTTTCACTCACTGATATTCCAATCATGATCGTTTCTTAATGAATCGCTCTTTGTTTCACTTTATTATCATTCTCAAGTATCAAAACTTACTTTCAAAGTAGCACCTGAATATATTCTAGGTTTTTTAATCGCTATATTTTAACTTGCACTAATTGTCATGGAATAACTTTCTGTTCACAGTTCGATTTCCGTCAAACTCCAGCCGACTGCTTTTGAATAATTTAAGAATCTAACAGTGGAGAAGTTATTATTAAGATCACACTGATATGGTGAAAGTTTGTGTGTTTGAGATGGTGTACTTAAGTATGCATGTTGGTTTCCACGTATCTCCGTATCAGCGGCACTGATTTGAATGAAATTACTTAGGTAATAAGAACTATAGCAGTAATATATACAATAGGATAGGATAAGCAGTATCTACATTAACACAGAAGATATATTTTAACTGGCAAAAATTGTGGGTCCCATCGGACACTTCATTAAATGATTTATTAGTGTAAATATAGTGGATTTAAAAATACGTAGTTGTTCTATAGTGTTAGAGTTCCAGCGTATCAAGAATTAGATAAGTCGGATCACTATCCGCGGAATCAAAGTATAAAGGTTGAATTCTGATCTTGGCAACTAAGACAAGTAATCACACAAGTTGCAAAATAAGCAGAGATTGGTGCGCAATCCTGCCGCGGTCCATTTATCATTGTTATGATTCCAACAACAGGAATGGTGAAATTCTGCTCTACTGTATTTTATCCTATACAACTAATTTACAAACAAATTACTTTAATATCAATTGACTTTACGGTTGCATATCTGTTTATAAATAACTGCCACTTTGTTTAATACTTAAAACTATGGTAATTTTCACGTTATTTAATAGATCTGTTTGAAATATCTGTCATGATAAAATCAAGCTATTAACGAAGATGTCAATTTCACGTCAACATTTACTCTAATTTTGAATAGGTACAAGGTACATACATAATTTGAAGAAAGCAATAGATAGTGCAATCCACGAAGACGTGCCCCACCAATTTTCGTTTCCACCAATCGCGTTTGCTCCGAGCGTCAGTCGCGAACCATTCACCAGTCATTGTAGTGTGCGTGTACATTCATAGGTAATTAGTGTGTACCGACAATACTCAAACATTGACGGAAGCTTGCACACATATACTATAAACGGTTAGGAGGAATAGTGGGGCGCGTCTTCGTGGATTGCATCATCTGTATCACACGACATTCAATTTACTTACTGGTTCTACAAAAGATATGATAATTGATCGTGCGACACAAAATCTTTACGTTAAAAACAAAAAAAAAAACATTTTTTAACATCAATATCCCCATTAAAGGTTCCTGAATAAACCGTACCTTCAACTTATTGCCTATGTATACAGTTCGATCCAATTTAAGCGTTGGGTCGCGAAGGCTCCGTGACTTTGAACCATCACAAAGTTTTACGCTAAAACGTTCGAAGCGTTCTCATTTTATTTTAACGCGCTAAGAGGCCCGTCCCGTCATATTTCACTCCGAGGCGAACATTAAAGAACAGCTAAGTAGGGCCGTTAGGCGTGACGATAATTGAGCGTTTTTATAAGCGCCTAACAACGTGCGATTAGTGCTATTAGCGTGATGGGTTGTCGGCAAATTGACGTGTGCCGGGAGCCCTTAAGTTTGCGAGCCGAGACTGGCCGACGGAAGGGAAATGGAAGATTTTTGATATGCAAAATAAGTTGATACTATTGAAAACCGGCCGAAACCTTTTTTTAAAATAAAAAGTGACGAGACGATCAGGACATGTGCCTGATGGTAAGCAACATGACTGCCACATAACAGCACAGTGACACGCAACTATTGGAACATGAAGAATCCAAATCATTAACTAGCACTGCACTGCGCTCGCCACCCAGAGTTGTTATATCTCTAAGCCCTGTAACTTCTCTGGAAACATTGCCCTCCGGATCTGGAAACATCCGGAACACAGTAATGTTTGCACATTACTGCTTGGCAGTAGAATAACTGGGTAAGGTGTGATACTTCCCCAGGCGGACTCTGCCAAGAGTCCTACCACTACAAAATAATACCTTGAAGTAATTAAATAATAACTTATGTCGTGATTAAGTCCGGCAAAATGTTGTCAATATTAGTAGGATACTTTTCGATACAAATAAAAGTTAAATGAAACCATTCAAATCAAATTCACTCTTGATTTGAATACACTATAAGATTGCACCCATCGGGCAAACAGGCAGCCCTACCAAACAACGTTTATTAAAGCCAAGACGTTTTGTTACTATCGAAACGAATAAAGTACAGTTTCGAATTAATTGATTCATTGTGTTGAAAATTCGATAGTTTCAAACGTAGAAAAAGAATCAAGCTATAGGTAGTATATAAATATTATAATATACCAGAGCGACGTGCATCCTTGACATCAAAATTTCCGGACTGAAAACGCTTAGACCTGTGCTATTCTCACAGACACTGCACTAGGTCTGTAATGTTTTTCGCGGCTTGCGTTGCGTTTTTTTTTAAATAAAAAATAATGAATTGCGTTTTTACCTTTTTTGTAGTAAAATTTTAAAATGTTTCGAACTTCATTAGATTCACTTCACTAGCTTCATCTTGGCATTATGAAAAAACGAAAAAAATCACAATGCTCTTTAAAAAGTAAACTTTTAATGATACCAAAACCATCCAGACCCAAATAGTATAAGCCAAAGAGATTTTATTGTACAAACATATTATATACATATATATACTACTAGCGGCCTATTCCGGCTGCGCTCGGTTATTGTCATTTAAAGACATTAATCTAAATAAAAACTATCCTATCTCTCAAGTTGAACCAGACTGCTCACGGTGTGCCAATTTAATTTAAAATCGGTTAAGTAGTTTAGGAATCCATCGCGGACAAACATCGTGACAGGAGATTTATATATATTAAGAAAGATAATGCGCAAAAGACTTTTTTCCCCAACTTACAATATGAAAATATTAAAGTCAAAGAGCTCACGTCAGAATAACTACCTAAACGGATCAGGTTGAAATTTGGAACACAGTTCGAGTATCGTCTAGTATGGCACATAGGCTATTTTTATCCCAAGAACTGAACTAAAACGGGATCGAACGTGGGTGAAACCGTGTGTGACTGCTAGAGGTATGATAAAGTTCAATGTACGTGATATCACGAAACAAGGCTCGTCGAGGCAGGCGCGGGGCGGACGGCATGAGCTGTTTGCTCGCTTAGTATGCGTACCCCGCACGCAGCCCACGCCCAACACTAAATTAAGACTATTCGGAACACACCGGCGTGCTACAACCTCGATACAACACGCCCCTCTGAAATACGAATACGAATACTCAAAGAGTGTTTATAAACACTCGTTCAGTGTACGCAAAAAAACTGTAATCATTAAAAACTATTTTTTTGAATAAATAAACGGGTAACTCACTTTTGATATAGTCAGTCCAGGGGAGTCTACCGCCGAACGAAAAATGTCATAGCTTTGGTGTTTCTCTCTCTGTTCTTTTCGCTTGAAATGGTAGGGACCGCAATAGTAAAGCGAAAGCCGATTTAGTTAGACGGTAGAAGGCCAGGCCGACTTAAATTTCGGCCGCCTCCGGCGATCTTTTTCAAGGAGAGTGCGCGCACGTGATCAGAACTCGTGTAGCTCGTTTTTTTCCCGGGTCTATGTGTTTTTTAAGACTATTCATTATTTACATTATCTATATATGTATGTACCAAAATTCATTTAGATGCCTTCGATAGTTTGAATTGGAACAGTACCAAATATCCATAATACATACATATACCTATATACAAACTTTCGCATTTATAACCACAGATTATACAAATAAAACGTTTTATTTCTGGAATCTGTGTTTATAACATTAATAGGATTATAATTATTGTGAAGAGACTTCATACATTTTGTCGTTGGTTTTACAGGTTTACTAAAACTAACGAATTTGATTTGAATTTTAATTTTGGGGTCTTGAACACAATAATTATATAATAACAAAGATGAAGGCTTGAATATTTTGGCCCTATATCTATTGCAAACATTAAGACCTATGTAAGTACATCTATATATCCAATGGAAGATCCGAGAGAGAGAGAGAGAGCTACTCAGAAGAAGACGTACTTTGAGTTTTATTTACACCTACAGATGATGTGGTTCGGCCTGTGAGTAAGATCCCTATTTCGTGCTGCGGTTTCCAAAGACAGGATAACTAACTTCCGCAACTTAAGAAGCAGAAGTTTTGAATTTGTCAACTTCCTACATAGTTCATTTAACGTAGTCAACTTCCTACATAAAATTTCAGGCGCAATTTGTCGTGTTCTTATCAATCTTCCACGCGTGAATTATTAACCCCCAAGGTAAAACGCTTTACGTGTACATATATTATAAATGTAAATGTCTATCTAGTATTCATGCGTGTTATATACCTACATAGTTTTAACTGTTAATTGCATTTTTACGGTTCCGTAAAACGTAAAAACGGAACCCTTATAGATTCGTCATGTCTGTCTGTCTGTCTGTCTGTCTGTCCGTCCGTATGTCACAGCCACTTTTTGCCGAAACTATGAGAACTACACTGTTGAAACTTGGTAAGTAGATGTATTCTGTGAACCGCATTAAGATTTTTACAAAAGTTAAAAAAAAAAAAAAAAATTAGGGGTGCCCCCCATACTGAGAACTGAAACTCAAAAATTTTTTTTCCATCAAACCTACACGTGTGGGGTGTCTATCGATAGGTCTTCAAAAATTATGTTGAGGTTTTAAGAATCATTTTTGTCTACACTGAATAATTTGCGCGAGAGACGCTTCCGAAGTGGTAAAATGTGTGTCCCCCCCCTCTAACTTCCAAAGTAAGAGAATGAAAAAACTAAAAAAAAAATATGATGTACATTACCATGAAAACTACCAACGAAAATTAGTTTGAACTCTATCTGATGAGTAGTTTTTTTTAGTACGTCATAAATACACTATTATTAAAACTTCGATCAAAGTTACAACGAACTACAAGAACTATGTGTACTATGTATATTATGTTACTTGCTGCAACGGAACCCTTCATGGGCGAGTCCAACTCGCACTTGGCTACTTTATTATTAATAACTATCAGTGTTATTCGCAATTAAAAACCATTGATCAGTAACAAATGTGTTTTTGTTTGTACAAGTAATATACTAACCATACATACTATACGTGGATACAAATATACACACATACAAAACATAAGCACCACATTTTTAATATAAGTATGATGGCAAGGCTTACGCTTGACCGCCATCTCACCGTGATGACGCGTATAAAAAATTATATCGGTTCAACTTGAACCACGACTGTAGAGATAGGCATTAGAAGACCATTTTTACCTTTGACTTTTTATTTTATTTTAACCATGCAGGGACATGATTCTCGACACCATGGTACGGTAATGGTGCCCCTACCGACTCAAACCCCCACAGGTTTCTCCAGCATAGCATTGGCTCAGAGTCGCGTTGTCACTTCTCGTACTCCCCCCTCCAAAGACCCAGACCCAAAGCCGCGCTCTTGCCAATATACCCCTCTTAGTTAAGATGATCGGCAGCGAGAGATCCGCCTTCATCGTCGTGGCTCTACCAATCTGCTAATCAGAGTGCTCGTGGAGGACCCTCATCTACAAAACTTAGGAAGTTTACATAGCCGATAAATCAGCCGACCTTAACCGTAACCTTCCCAAGTCTCCCAGTCCCTCTCCCAAACCTCTACATGCACTGCTCAAGGAAGTAAGGAGCGTGTGTAGAAATTCCCACTCTTCGCATGCATTCGCCATCACACAACAAGATGCCACCGAGGCAAGTTGTTGTGTGATGAGGTTCCCGAGTCACGCAACCCTATGTGGGTTACGTGGCATTGGTAGACGTGGTAGGCGTGGTAGACATTACATCAATATATTGCATCTACTCGCTGGCCATAGCGTTACCTGTACCCTCAATCGATCTGGCCTTCAGCGATATCAGGATTAGTAATAATATAGTTTGATTAGTGATTATTATTACTTCTTTAATAACTCTACATAAAACACAATTTGTCTTAAAACCTGCAAAGCCGTTTTGATCAAAAACATTATAACTTTAATAAAAACACCTAACGCAAAAAAGAGCAAACACAACTATCGACTGCTGCCACTCAAAATCATTCCAAACTCCAGCACTACACAATAAAAAAAAATTTCCACCGAATCACCGAAACCCAGAAAAACTACCAGGCAAACAACAGCAGACGAACGTGACCATATCTCCCTAGTGTTAAATACTATCAATATGTCATTTATAGATTTATAGTTTAATTATTTATTTTAAGGTTACATACCTTTGTGATTTAATAAAAATCAGTTAGTAAGTTTAATTAGTTTGATAACAGTAACTTAGTTAATTGTGTAATGGTGATTTGGGTTAGTGATTTTATGTATTAAATTAATACACATAATACACGATGAATAATAATAATATTAATAAAAATAATACACAATAGAACAATCCCAAAAAAACAATAAAACAGCTGTAATATTGTTACTGAAATAAACCTTTTAGATTTTTTTGTTTTTTTTTTTCGGGTCTTCTGTGTTATGGATCCATTTTTTTTTACAATACATTAAATTATGTTTGATTTGTAATCTCAGTAAGAGGATTTATTATAATTCAATTGAGATTACTAACTAAAACTGAAAATATTTTTCTGAAATTCATCAAAAAAATGTCAAGTCCTAACGTACATATTAATATACATAACCATAATTTACATTTACCTACATTAGAAATAAAAGACGGAACCTTATAAAACTAACAACTAACTTATTATTCTGAAACCACAATCTCTAAAAATATGTGTGGCTCACTGTTCGGCTTGCGAGTAGAGTATTGTAAGTAGAGGCCCCCGCGGAGGCGCGCACCGCTGCGGGTAGATGGCCGCTAATGCGTTTGTCGTGTCTCGCCGGCGCCGGGAGGAGACTCGGGTAGACGGCGGGATAACTAGCAACTACCCTCATTGAAACGGTTAATGAATATAAAGAAAAAACTACTTGATGCGGATGTGTTTCACTATTGTGGAGACTATCGGTATACCTCGTTTAAGTTGAAGCTAAAAATAAATATTGTTAAGCATAAAATGTTTAACGATGGATTTTGCTAGCGATATCTCTATCTCACATAATAAGTATGTACTCCATCAAATACCTCAATTTAAAAAAGTCACGCAATCAACTAATTGAAATAAAATTTGTGAAACCAAGTAATATGAGAAGAATTATTTACTGCTCCAATAAGACAGCGAGATGACGGAGTACACACACCATGTGATATTTTTAGAGTATTGCTGATTTTGTAATCACATGAGTCAACCTGGTGTTCAAAGTGCGACGCACTTCAAAGTAAAAGTCAAAGTACTTTATTCATAAATGTACAATTTACACGGCAATTAATAAAAAATAAAAAACAAAAGAAAGAGCATACAAAATGTATATATTTTCAAAGTTTGCAATTACTACTTTACTGTATTATAATGATTATTGTACAGAAAACGGGCAAGCATTATACGAGTATTATATTATGTTTTTATTACAAATGTATTGATCCATGTTAAATGTTTGTATACATTTTTATAGGACTTTGCCATCACTCTCTAAAAATTTGGTGTAACTATAAAAAGTTTGATCGGTAAGCCAGCACTTTAATCTGTTGTTGAAGCTGCCGAAAGTGTGAGAGAGTGTGCTTCCATGAGCTTATCCTAGCTACGAGTCTCATTACAGAGTGTTTTATAAGACTCAATACTTTTTGAAGTCGTTAAATACAATAACGTTCCATCGCATTATAATATTAATACCTGGCTGACCTAGCTTTGCTCGGTTTAAACACTAAATATAATTATACCTAAAGATAAAAGGCTCCAAGAAATATATTTTCTCAAAAAAAATCTTGAAAAAAATTGATCAGCTGTCTGGATTCGAACCCGGATCTACCAATTTTCCCGCCTGAGCTATTACACCGTCGCGCACCAGGACGAAATTTACCCTCGCATTCTAATGTTTTTAGATAATGAACATTTGTCGTATTTAACAAATTTTCATTGTCTAAAAATGCGCATAAAATGACGTTTTTAAAAAATAAAACCTAGCTAGATCGATTTATCGTCCCCGAAACACCCTGCATACATAATATCATGAAAATCGTTTCAGCTGTTTCTGAGATTCAGATTCTATTTATATACATATATATTTATATAGGTATACAAGAATTGCTCGTTTAAAGGTATAAGATTTGTTACCAGCAAAAGGAAAATCACCTACACGTATACATGTAGGCGATTTTCCTTTATGCTAGTACTCTCTTACTCGTAAATAAAAATTATACGAATAGCAAATTAGACATCGCTCTCGTTCCATACAAAATTGATAGAAGTCTCTCAACGTTACCGTGATTACATACGGATATGAACGGAATACCTACAATACTTATATATTTAGATGATTTGTTCGGAAGCTCTAAATCCAATTCCATCAGCGTTACGTCATAACCCTGTTTAATCCTTGCTGCGTCATCGTGCCCAAGGGATTATTATTTTGTTAGTTGCAAAATTAATAACATCGATTTATGCATTCCATTAATGATATTAATACTCGGCTGTTAAATAGGATACGGGTTAACTGGTATCATATATGGGTGGAGGCTCTGGGCCAGGAGGAGACAGCTTAGGCAAAAGACGATGTCGAGTCGATTACTATCGGAATCCTAACCGGTAGTGATCGGCTCAACAGACGAAATCGGACTGACTAGTATTTTTATGTTCCTCTTACCCCCCTTTATGTTCATAACCCCCTTTATGTTCCTCTTCTTCTCCTAATCCAAGATCAATGTAAATAAAAAAAAGATTATTGTAATGACAAAGGTCACGGACCCCGGAGTCTGTGGAGTGTTTAAATTAAATAAAAAAAAAATAAAAAAAAACTGGTGTCATATTATAAATCTTAACTAATCCAACTAATATTATAAATGCGAAAGTCTGTGAGGAAGCATGGATGTTAGTCAATCTTACGCAAAAACTGTTAGAAAATAGTCTGGAACACTTAGGTTAATGTTTATCACGGGAAAATAACGGTATCGGAAATGAAGCGGACGAATGATGATGAAGTGACGATATACGAAAGATGGCTGGTGGCGGTTGGAAACGTAAGACCGAAGGAAGCGGGTGAAACCGCGGGTTAGTTTAAACATATGTTTCTCTAAGCATTTTGAGGACTTTGTTATTAAATTTAAAATAAAGTGGCCAAGTGCGAGTTGGACTCGCCCATGAAGGGTTCCGTTGCAGCAAGTAACATTATATACATAGTACACATAGTTCTTGTAGTTCGTTGTAACTTTGATAGAAGTTTCAATAATAGTGTATTTATGACGTACTAAAAAAAAACTACTCATCAGATCGAGTTCAAACTAATTTTCGTTGGTAGTTTACATTTTAATGTACATCATATATTTTTTTTAGATTTTTCATTCTCTTACTTTAGAAGTTAGAGGGTTTGGGGGGGGACACACATTTTACCACTTTGGAAGTGTCTCTCGCGCAAATTATTCAGTGTAGACGAAAATGATTTTAGAAACCTCAACATCATTTTTGAATACCTATCAATAGACACCACACACGTGTAGGTTTGATGAAAAAAAAATTGTTGAGTTTCAGTTCTCAGTATGGGGGGCAACCCTAATTTTTCTTTTTTTTTAATTTTTCTGTTGAAATCTTAATGCGGTTCACAGAATACATCTACTTACCAAGTTTCAACAGTGTAGTTCTCATAGTTTCGGCAAAAAGTGGCTGTGACATACGGACGGACAGACAGACAGACAGACAGACAGACATGACGAATCTATAAGGGTTCCGTTTTTACTTTTTACGGAACCCTAAAAAAACAGTATCCTCAAGTTTAAGTAAATGTGACATATTTATCCATTTCTGAAAAGTGCGTAATATAACAATTTCTATTCTATCAGTAGAGTAGGGAGTGAATATTTGGATTTGACACCTCGATATATCCACAGACTAGGTAGAGACGATATATCACATTTATCACGTGAATTTGCGGAAACATTTGAAAGCGTTATTGTGCTTTAAAAATAGAACATTCTATAACTTCCGCCGCTGTGTTGGCAGCAGACAGGGTTACCTATTTTAATCTGAACACATTTTTATGGAAATAAATTATTTGTATTTGTTGTCTATGCCTAGTGATTCAACAGTAGCGCCATAGAAAAATAGACAATGGTTTAGGAAACGTGTCCATATTTTTGTAGTATAGAGTGACAAGGCAACAAGGCAAACAAGATATACGCCTTTAACACCACGCATGCCCATAACAGCACAGTGCCACGCAGCTATTTGAAATCGGAGAGTCCAAATCGCTACCAAGCACTGCACTGCGCTGGTCATCTCATCTCTAAGACCTGCAATTATGTAGTTTCTCTAGAACATTTTCCTTCAAACGGGAGCAAGACCACAGTTACACATTACTGCTTGGCGGTGTATAACTGGTAAAGGTGTTATACTATTTTAGTATTAATAAACCATACACCAACTATATATAACTATAAACCTTATTACACGTGAGTTACCCGTTTACCCAATAAATAGGTGTGAACTTCCTCAGGTGGATTCCGCAAAAAGTCCTACCACTTCAAGAAAGTTATTTAAAAAGCAGTTTAGCTGAGTATAGAGCATAGAAAAGGGTGTGTTTTGAATGGGGGGGGGGGGGGGGGATGTTACATTCACGCCGTTCTTGTCTCACAACCATCTAGTAACGCACATCATATATTTTTCTCAATCTTGTCTTTTTGTCTTTGCATTATTTACGCAGTTGTATCGCCAAAAATAACACTACATCGTTGGCTGAAATAGTAAAACATTTTTATGAAACGAAATATTTATTCCACGTGGTTTTGTTATTTGTCAACATTTTCTTTTACTTTGAACAAGAAATAAAGCTAAATGTATGTAAATAGGTGTCTAGGCTGTTACAAAGAAAATTCTTGTTTTATATAGTAAGGGCTTTTATCGCCGTACATATTGTAATAATTTATTAGTCTCTGAAATATCAACGACCTACATACCTACTTCAATTTAAACTTTAATTCAGACATTCGACTAATTTCATGTTTTTTGTGAAATCTACGGCGCGCCTAGACAGATTTTTCGTGGGCTGTGAATTGAATTCATTCGTCACGCTCGGGTTTTTTCGTGGGCTGTGAATTGAATTCATTCGTCACGCTCGGGTTTTTTCGTGGGCTGTGAATTGAATTCATTCGTCACGCTCGGGTATGATAAGAAAGCTTCGGGTAAACTCGGGACCGTGGCTACTGGCCATCTAGAAATACGTCAGCCAATGGGAAATGCTGAAAGGGCGTGGACAGGCCATCATGGCATGGCCATCTAGAAATGCATCAGCCAATGGGAAAAGCTTTTATAGATGGCCATGCCGAGATGGCGAGGCCATGACCTCCGCTTACACCCGTGTAGTTTCCAAGGTAAGCTATCAAATTCTGAGTTTTAAGTTTTTTGTTGATATGTATTTCAAAAACTGCCGCACTGATTCCAGTATAATGGATATAGACCATGATGGATGGATATTGGATGACCACCTCTGAATTATAATCTAACAAACAAAAAACATAAAATAAATTCACACTTGGCGGATCTTTTGCAAAAAAAATATACAACTGAATTCAGAACCTCCTCCTTGTTTGAAGTCTGTTAAAATTCGGCTCTTTCGGAGTTAATTTGACGTCACAAATGTCAAAGACGTCTATACATATTTACATCGAGATGTAACTCGTGTTTGGATTCTCGTTCAGTGTTCAGAATATAGTGTGAAAATTATTTATTATGAACCGATTACCTACATGTTAAAAATCATTTATTTGTAGAAAGAAATTGTTAACAGATTGATTGTTTCACACAAGCCTACTATTTTGACAGAAGCGTATCTATCTCATATACCTCTATATCTCAAAATTAGTACACAGGTGTCGATAACAAAGTATTTTAAAACTAAAGCTAATTTAACGTCTAACTTGGTTTCCAATACAAATAACAAGATTAACAAAGCAACGCCAAAAAAGGTCGGTAAATGAATACGAAAAGTTTGGAGTATTTTCTAAAACAATTACTTTGAAGTTGTGAAGATACCCGTATCGGTGGCGGAGTGGCAGGTAATGATGAATGGGCGGGCGGCCGCGGGCGCTGGCCTCCGACTGGGTTGCTTACTTTCATTTACCTACAATATTTTCCAATAAAATATAAATATAATTATGACAGAGGCAGACTGTCTCCATCATAATTACCATTCATTGTATCGTTCTGTTGTGCGCGTCGCCGGTGGATAGTGTTGGATGAAGGAAACATTATTATGTTTGTAGACACAATAGAAAACAGTAAGTAGGTACAGGCATAGATTAATAACGCCTAGATCGATGATCTTCAAACAAACGTTTCACTTTAAGTGAGGCAAAAAGCAGACTGATTTCGTAATGACGCCGAACAAAATTGTTATGTCGTGGAGTATGTACTGTGAAGGACCATCTTAATATTTTTAGCGTCGGAGATACATTAGCGCTGGACCTTGACAACTGACGGTAGTTCCAAACGGACTGAGCCAATATGGCTCACTATCGTTTGCCTCACTTTGCTGGCGCGGACCCGGTTTCTAGGCGCTATTATTGTATAGGTATAATAGGTAACCCAGTAGTATACAAATCGTAGAACTCGATGGTTCAGTGCCGACCGCACGCTGCGCTAGCCAAGAGAGAAGTCCAAAGGATAAAGAGGATGTGAATCACCAAAGGCCTGTCGACCTTAGAGCATTTATCCATTTGTCTGAGCTGTCGTTTGACAGAACGATTGTTCTTAGCCTCCGAAGATGATGTCTACCATATACCTAGTATGATTACCTAGAAGAAACATATTTACTATGTGTGGAAAATAATGTACACCGATATTTATTTGTTATATAATAGGACCATTTACTGACGTAATTTGAAATCAATGCTGTTTAATGTTGTTTGTGCCACAAAAAAAATACGTTATAAGTTATTCAATTATTAAATATCAAGTTCAGGTTTCGGGAGAAAATTTGAATGAAGCCGTAAATCTACGTTTTCTAGTGTAAGGTTGGCTACAGTGGCGTGAAGCAGGCCGTAGTGCGTAGGCCGCTCCGTCCGCCGTCCGCTCGCGTCCCACTGGGGCTATGAATTATAATCAGTTCCATCCAGACCCAATAGCCTATAAATGGCAGTTTGGCTACTTTGTTTGTATCGAACGTGGAGGCTCATTTCTAAAAACCACTCGCTAAGGACCTTGTCATTTGTAGTTGCTATCGCGCAAATCATACACCATAAGCGTAAATCTATCCCAGTCGCGAGTGCGAGCGAAAATAACTCATACAATGAGCGACAAGGACAGATCAATGCCCACACTACGTGATTAAAGAGACAGCAATAAAAGTGATCGCAAGCGGGTGGTATTCAAATATACCTACATATACGGTCCCTGTACCGGGGCGCTGGAAGTCAGTACGATGTATTATGCGGGTAGTAGTAAAACTTACTATTCGTTTTCTTATCACGTAGAAGTAGACCAGCCAAGATTTGGGTATAAATGTTCTATTGCACATAAAATATTTTTGGACTAATCTACCGTTTATTCCTTCGGGATTTTGTTGCTTTTCCGGAATTTGTGATCTACGTCAAATTATTATTAGGTACGATGTTTTTCTAAGGACAAGGACAAGAAAAATGTAAGAATAATTTATACCTTTATATTCTCTTCTCTCTCGTCGTTATCTTTTTAAATTTCTCGAGAAAGAATGGCCGTTTGTTGCTCAATAACGTAGGAGCGATTGAACGGATAGAGTTGAAATTTGGAATTAATTTAGATTTGTAGTTTGGAAGAAAACATAGGTTACTTTGATTGCGTTAAAATAACAAGAGTGGGTAAAACCACGGGGCAGTGCTAGTTATAATATAATTATGGTGTAATATGATTAACTATATTTATAAGTAGCGCCATATATCCTTGAACGATGGACTTTTTGGAAAAAAGTTATTTTAATCACAAAATTTTCTATGGCCGATAAAACAAGTTTACTATATATTATGAAATACCTTAATATCTGCAAAAAAAAAATTAGAGATGCAGGTGGGATTTGAGTTTTCTCATAGATTACTCAAACAAAAACATGGACCCAGGAGTCCGCGGAGTTAAAAAACCAAATAAAACTGTGTCCGAATATAGATAGATAGAGATAGATAGATATACTCTTTATTGACACACCAAAGAAAAAGAAATACAGAAAAAAACAATACATTTTAAAGTAGTGCGACAGTGGGCGGCCTTATCGCTGAAAGCGATCTCTTCCAGGCAACCTTAGGATGGATAATAATATTTGGACAAGTATACGGGGTGTGCAAATAAGAATTAAACTTAGTAAAATTATAAACATACATATAAATATGTTGGAAAGAAAATGACTATAATGAAAACAAAAAAAAAAAACATAGACTGATACTGTCATAAATCTTATCCAATAATACTAGTAATTTAGTTAAAAATAATAAACTAATATGCACGATAATTAAATACCTACATACATATCCATACATCCATATACCTACAATAGCCGACCTATTTTTATAAAATAATACTATGCTAAACTTCGCACCTCCATCAACGTTTGTATCAAAAAGATTCCTGTCTATCCCAAGCGACCAGAGCAGAAAAGGTCAGCAAATTATTCACCGGCGGGGAGCGAGCGAGCCAATAACCGTAGCTGGAACCGAATCACCGCCCGATATCAAGGTTGGAACGAGCCCGACAACAGACTCGGCCTTTCATACATGCTAATACCAATAACATTACGTTCAAACTTTAAAAAAAATAGGTAAAAAAACTTTTTAAGTTAAACGGTTTTATGTTTAACATACATTGCAATGTTTAAGATAAATGTACTAAAAACCAAAAAATAATAAAATAGATACTGTCGTGGGAATTATAAACATATGCATAGACTAGACTAAAATAAAACCGTGGGGCACGTCAATTGTCTACAAATTATCGACTTAATGTGTGATAGAAAAATCGTTTAATTTAAAATTAATTAAGTTAGGCAGTTGGCCCGCAGACGGTGAGGAAATTACTTACTATTTTCTTGCTCATGGAAATTCCAATAGTTATACACTCCATGTAAATAAAAGAGATGTTTCAACTAGTTTATCGTTGGACATTCACACTGCTGGCTGGCGAGGAATCGTTTCACTGCTCGTAGTTTGTCTTTAATCGACAAAACATATGATAAAAGTACTACTCGCTCACTATGAAACCCTAAAACTCGCTTATAATCGAGCTTGCTAGCTTGTTTTCACATTATAGCCCTACTTATCACACGTCCATCGTTGTCGGTTGAACAACTGCCTAATTATAGTGTAACATTACAAAACAAACATTTTAAACAACGATTGTAGACAATTGACGTGCCCCACGGTTTTATTTTAGTCTAGTCTATGCATATGTTTATAATTCCCACGACAGTATCTATTTTATTATTTTTTGGTTTTTAGTACATTTATCTTAAACATTGCAATGTATGTTAAACATAAAACCGTTTAACTTAAAAAGTTTTTTTACCTATTTTTATTTTCTAGTTTTTAGTTTTTATTTCGCAATCTGTTTAATTCATTTAGTGCTTCATTATGTTTAACATAATAATTTAAGTTTAACCACTAATAGTGGTGTACCGCTAACGACGTATCATTTTTAGCCACCCTAACGCCACACAGTCCTCAACACGATACAAAACCTTGACTTGGGTGGTGGATTCAGGCTGGATTAATCAGATACCTAAATTACAGATTCAATGTCTAAATTTAAATCTTATTATTATACGCCATTTAGTGGCTGCGCCCATCTTAAATATTGAGGTTGTATAGTGCACTGTATTCTTCTTGTCAAGCCCTTTTATTTAATACCCATGTTGATGGGATTGATAAAACCTAAGTTATCCGCCATTTTGTAGAGGCCGCCATCTTGGATTTTAATTTTATATAGTACATTGTATTCTACTGGTTGAGCACTTTCATTTGATACCCATAGTTAGTTAGTTAGTTAGTTTAGCGGGGCCTTTTCCGCACCTAGCCTCTTTATTGGGCCATTGTACGTGACTCATACTTCCCTTTACTCCAACCAGCCCAGGCTGTCCCAGAAAGCAAGCATCCTGTTAAGGTTGCGACAGGCATCCGGAACAGACGATGAAGATTGGAGGAATTCTGCCCGTTGATCTGCCACACTGCTGCACTCCACAAGTACATGCTGTGGCGTTTCTTCTTCCTCCATGCATCCTCTGCATAGAGGACTGTCTGTTACACCTATGGTATATAAGTGCTTATTTAGGGGACAGTGGCCAGTTATTATACCTATAACTTTACGAACTTTGTCCCTGTTTAGTCTGATGAGGTTGCGGGCAAGTTTTTTAGATGCTTCCGGAATAGCATTTTTTGTTTGCCTGCATCCTTCATTGTTATTCCATTCATTTAAATGGGCTTCTTCGGTATTTCTACGCAGCCATGTTTTTATTTGAGCCTGGGGTATAGGCATGAGTGGTTCCGGTCCATGCACCTTTGTCTTTGCTCCCCTTTTAGCCAGCTCATCTGCTGCGTCATTACCTAGTGAGTCGCTGTGTCCTTTAATCCATTGGAGGGTTACTTTATTCGCACCCGTTATGGATTGGAGTGCATTATGGCATTCCAGTATTAGGACAGAGGTTATAGTATTGTTTTTAAGGGCTTGAAGCACGGAGGCGCTGTCGGAGACAATTTTGATGTTTAGGTCTCCAACATCTCTGGCTGCGACTGCCTGTGCTGCCCTGGTAATGCCGATACATTCAGCTTGAAATATTGTGTTTAAGTTGCTTAAGGTGTTTGATATCTTTATATTTAAGTCATTTGAGAAGACACCAGCTCCTGTACCGCATCCGGTTTTGGAGCCATCAGTATATATCCTTACTTCTCTGCTGCCAGAGCTATCTTTCGATTCTGCATTGAGTTGGATATCGTATCTACGATCAAAGACATGTTGGCATATTGTTCTATCCATGGGTGCCTCAAGAAGCGGTATGTCTTCCATGACCCGTTGTAGAACTTTTGAGTGTCGTGTTTCAATGTTCTGTTTCCACAGTCCGTTTGCTCTTAGTCTTAGGGCGGCTGCCGTGGCCTCTTCCTGTATGACTAAATGTAGAGGTCTCAGGTTTAAGAGATACTCTAATGCGGCTGATGGTGTGGTCTTCATACATCCAGTGGCTGTTACACTCGCTAAGCGTTGTAGACTCTGGAGTTTATCTTTTGCTGTGGTCAGTTGTGTTCTGGGCCACCACACAACCGATCCGTAGGTCAGAGAGGGCCTGATAACTGATGTGTATAACCACAGTGTGATTTTTGGATTGAGACCCCATTTCTTTCCAACAAGTCTCCGGCATTGCCAAAAAGTCATGCAGGCCCTCTTTATTTTTGTATCAATATGGCTCGCCCAGTTTAATTTGTTGTCAAGAGTGACGCCCAGATATTTCACTTCAGATGATAGGGAGAGTTTGGTGTTAAATAGTTTTGGTAGTTGTAGTTCTGGTAACTTCCTTTTGTTGGTGAAAAGAATAAGTTCTGTTTTTCTTGGATTTACTGACAGTTGATGCTCGTCACACCATTTTTCTACAATCTGAAGCGCTGAACGCATAACTTTACATAACATGTTTTCCTCGCTCCCGCTTATCAGTATTGTAATGTCATCTGCATAACCAATAGTAGTGTACCCTTTCTCGTTGAGTGCCTTAAGAAGGCTGTCCACTACTATGTTCCATAATAGTGGTGATAGGACACCCCCCTGGGGGCATCCCTTGACTACTTTTGCTCTTGTAGTAGTATTCATCACTATCTGAACCGCCCTCTTGCTGACCAGTTCGGTAATCCAGTTCCTAATCACTGGTTCCACTTTGAGTCTTCGGAGGGCGTGGTTTATGCTGTTATGCATGGTTTTATCAAAATCACCTTCTATATCTATAAAGGCGGCAAGTGTTGAAAGCTTGTTTGCGGTAGCCGATTCTATCTTATGTACTACCATGTGTAGTGCCGACTCTGTTGATCTGCCTTTCCTGTAAGCGTGCTGCTGAGGATGCAGTTGTTTGTGCTTTAGTGCGCCGTCCCTTAGGTATCGGTCCACTAATCTTTCTAGTGTTTTTAAAAGGAATGACGTTAGACTGATGGGCCTAAACGATTTAGCGTGTGTGTAGTCCTCCTTGCCAGGTTTCGGTAAGAATACTACCTTCGCCTCTCTCCACTTTTTTGGTATATATTTAAAGGCTATACAGGCTCTATATATTGGTAGTAAGTGCTTTATAGCTTGCTTTGGTTCCCATTGTAGTAATGCTGGGAATATGCCATCCAGACCTGCAGATTTGAAGGGTTTGAAACTTTTCAGTGCCCATTCTATTCTGTCTGCAGTTACTATCTTGTTTGCCACTTCCCACTCTGGGGCAGTTGGTGTGCTGCAGTGTTCTTCTGGCCACTCCTGATCTCCTATGATTTGACATCCAGGGAAGTGGGTTTCCAGGAGTACTGCATTGGTTTCATTGTCTGTGTTTGTATAAGTGCCGTCTTCCTTTTTTAGGGATCCCAGAAGATTTGGCTCCCCTTTAGCTAGAATTTTCTTTATTCTTCCGGCTTGGTTTGTTGAGTTTATGCTACTACAGAAGTTGTGCCAGGATTCTGTTCTTCTGAATCTGATTCGCCTCTTGTAGTGTTTTTGTGCTTGTTTGTATTTGTCCCAGTCCTCATTAGTCCTGGTATTTTTTGCCCGGTTATAGAGTGTTCGAAGTCCTTGACGTAGTCTTTCAAGTTCTGGCCCCCACCAAGATCTATTTCCTACGTCATTTGGTTTAACAGCAGGACATGCCAATTCATAGCTGTTTATGAAAGTTGCAGTGAGAAGCTGTACGTTTGATTCGATATTGTCTGTACTAAGTGTTGTGTCATTTAAATGTATGTCACCTAGTGCTTGGTTTAGTAGTTTTGTGTACCTTGTTATATCAGTCTTACGGGGGTTACGATATGGGACAGGGCTTGTTGATTTGTATTGTAGTTGGAAACAAACGCGGCGGTGATCTGCGAATGATGGCTCATCTGATACGTGCCATCCTTCGATTTGACTGGCCACCGCGTTGGTTGCCAAGGTAATGTCTATGATAGTTTGGTACCTGGAACTTACAAATGTAGGTTCCGTACCTCTGTTCATAATGTTTAGATTTGTTTGAAATAAGTATTCGGCTAAAGACTCACCCCTTTTGTTGGTATTCTTACTTCCCCACAAAGAGTGGTGCGCGTTGCAGTCGGCGGAGACTATGAGGTCCCAGTTGTGTGCTTCGCAGTGCTGCACCAGTTCCGCCAGTTCTCTTGAAGGAATATCTCCCTCACCCGGCAGGTATACTGATGCTAGGACTAGGACAGTTTGTTTTTCCGTAATGAGTTTCACTGCTGTTAGGTCTCTAGAACAGAATTGGTTAAGCAAAGTGGTATTTATAGATTTAGGCATAAAAATGCAGGTTCTTGGGTTATCAACAGTAGTGTCGACCATTAACTTACCGCCGATGTTATTTAGACCACAGATTCTGCTGTTTCTGATCCAGGGTTCCTGGATCATAGCGACGGTCTTGTTATTTGTCTCCAGCACTCTGCGTAGCGTGGCCGCCGCTATTTGCTTGTGCTGGAGGTTGGTTTGGATAAAATTGAGGGGGCTAAGGACTACGCAGGACGTCATCTTCGTCGCTGGAGCACCCCTCAATTTTTAGCGGTGACACTGCTTCCTCCTCGCTCTCCCTTTGTTGGGGAGCAGAGGTGGATGGCTCCGGAGTTGAAGACTCCTTTGCCACAGTCTCACACGCTGTGGTGGTAGTTTCGGGTTTTTTCCCGGCCGTTGTCGCTTCTTCTGGGGAGAAAAAGCGAATATACCCACTTCCCGACATGTGGGCAACCCGGCGGTCTCTATCAAGGATACTCTGTTTTTGATCCTCCGGTATTCCGAGGATAAGGTGTACCACCTTTTCCTTGGACCCCGTGGTATCCTGAGGTTTCTCGTCTACCGTCATGTCGTAGCACTGCCATGAGTCTACCTTGTACCACGGGTTTTGGGCACAAAGGACTCGGTGCAGTGTGGTAGAGTCTGTGATACGGGTATGAATCAGTAGCCCTGCTTTGAGCCTCTTCTTCATCTCCGACTGTTTGACGACTGTGAGAGTGGTATTGGGTATGGGTGACTTTATGTGTTTGACTGCCTCCTGCAGCCAGCTGAGCGCACTCGCGTCTTCGCACCACATCGCTAAAGCCCCGTCCATCAGGAAGGGTCTTCCACGGAATGATGGTGCGAGCGCACTCGAAGAGGATGGAGACAGTACGGCTTGTAGGATGCTGTCATCGACAGCCTCCCTAACCGCTTCTGCCTGGGTCTGCGAAAGGTCTCTCAGCGGGACGGTGGTGATCGCTACCCTAAGGTGCGATAGAGCCGCGTCTGCGTAGCTCACCGGCCGTTTGGTTTTGGGCTCGGTCTTCGCACGCTTGGCTCCCCCCCTGGGAGATTGGGTCTCGTCCAGACGAGCGCGCTTCGAGGAAGCTCTTTCGTCCGGCCAATTCCCTTTCCCGGGATGTTCCTTTTCTGGAACGGGAGCCGTCGCAGCGGGCCGTCTACCACGAGAACCTTTCGAGCCCCGTTGCTTCTTCAGCTGGCTGGGTGGTGGTGGTGGTGGTGGTGGTGCTGGTGGTTGTGCCACCTCTGTGGAGGTGGAAGGTACTGGCGTGTGCTGCGTTTCCGCTGCTACAGTGCCTATACCCGTGTTTGGGTTTTTAGACCGAAGAGCTTTCGCGCGCCTGTTTTGGCGTCTGCGTTGTGATTTGCCCTTCAGCCCTGTTTCTTTGGTGTCAGCCTTTGAGTGCATGTTCTCCCTTTTGCAAGGGCGCCCGTGAGCAGTTACAGTCCACTGCGACTCAAAGGAGGTGGTGTTGGTGTGTGGCATGGCCTTTAGGAGGCCCGTCAAATCCAGGCTGGCGCCTGGTTGTGTGCACAATTTGCCCCCCCAGAATACGAGGGGCAGACCGAGCTAGGCTCGGTGAGGGATTCTCCACTAGCTGGTGAGCTAGTGGTACCCTCCTGGGGTAATTTCTTTTTTTTATGTGCAGACATCATGGGTTGTTGTTGAGCTGGTGTAAGAACTCACACACTACCCGCCCTTGGTAGGTGTGGTGCAATTTTTTTTTGGTATTTTTGATACCCATATTGATGGGATTGATAAAACCTACGTTATCCGGCATTTTGTAGCGGCCGCCATCTTGGATTTAATTTTTTTATAGTATATTGTATTCTGCTTGTTGAGCCCTTTCATTTGATACCCATGTTGATGGGATTGATGAAACCTACGTTATCCGCCATTTTGTAGCGGCCGCCATCTTGGATTTCAATTTTTTATAATATATTGTATTTTGCTTGTTGAGCCCTTTCATTTGATACCCATATTGATGGGATTAATAAAACATAAATTATCCGCCATTTTGTAGCGGCGGCCATCTTGAATTTATAATGATAATGAATAAACATAATTGTATTGTCACCAAAATCCAAAGTGTATACAAAATTTCAGATTAATCGGTTGACAGGAAGAGGGTGAAATTTGAATTACTAAATTTGACCCAAGAATAAATAATAAATAAAACAAACGGGCTGAGCTAAATAAAAACCGTTTAATTAAAAAAACCGTTTAATTAATAAAAACCGTTTAAAAAGTGGAGGTTCTCAATTTCGCTGTATTAGAGATTATAATTTGGATTTATTAAACGACGGAGTTTTCGTTTCATTGAAGCAGTACGTTTCGTTGATCGCCCCATATAATAATAGTTTCACAAATTCTATTCAGTTATTTTTTTAAGGCTTCTTAATTTTTAACTTTTTTACAATTAGTGTAAAACATAAACATTATAAAAGACTTAAAAAACAAGGGTGTCTCCAGCAGCGGTGCAGGGCCCAAGCTACTGGTGGTTAGGGCTGCAGAGTGAGGAACCTCCTGACGATGCGCGCTGTGTAGAGGATGACCGCCTTCTGTCTGATAAAAATCGCGTGATACTACTCGCATTCCAATTCTTAATTTATCTATTTTTCTTTCATATTTCAACCCAACTCTTTTCCGACGTGAAGTGGCGGGCAAAATCTGAGTTTTTACATTTATTTGTAATAATAGTAATTGCACTACAAAGATTAATTTTGAAGTTATAAAGTATTTTTTTTATTTTCTTTCACAAACAAAAAAACGATGAAGATACAGTGCTAAGAAGTTTCGAGTGACGTCACTTTATGGCACATGTTTACGAAGACGTGACGTTACAGTCCGGACGTTTGATGATCTATATCTTTGTCGATTATTACTAATTTACTAAAACAAAAAATACGTGTTCCATATTTTTCCACCTGACGGACTAATTAAAATGATATACTTTTGGCCCAGTTATCATCACAATTATTATCGTTGTTTACTTTTGTAAAATTTACGCATATGTTCTTAGTTCTTACGAAGTTAATTTTAGTGCACGTATTACAGACAGTTTTCAATTCTCTAATTTACTAAAGAAAAAAAACCTTCTGTAATCCACTCGAACAACTGAAAAGGTGCAGGAGTGTGTGCGCCTCTTTTTCGAATAATTATTTTACATACATTTATCGATACCGATACTCTATTCTAGTCTGCGTCACCACTAAAGTTTTGTAGCAAAAATATTGGAATACACCTTTGTAAACATTATCAGACAGTAATATGGATATTAAAAACATTACAAAGGATCACTAGCGATCTAAATTATTATTATGTATTTAATTACCTCGACGTCTCGGCAGCGTTACTACGGCCGCGGACATAAGGAGACTTATGTAATACAAAAAACACTATGGGCACCGCAAAATTCACAACAAAAATAGTTTAAAAAACAAACAGTTGTTGTATGTGTTTAAATTGCGAAAGTTTTTTTTTTATAATCTTATTTATTTATTGAGGGTTTTATCTAATTAGACAATGTCACCCTTGAGGAGTGGCTCAGTAACAATGGTAGATTAGCTTTATCTGCGACTCATACCTATTTTAACAAATTTGTACAGCCTTTGTGCTATCCGCGACAAAGGTTTAGCCGATATACTATTATATAATCCTATATTACACGGGTTACATGAAAATTCTAACAAAAATAAGTCCCTCTCTACTCCGTTCCAAACACATTCTGCCAAAATATGGGTCACATCTTCAACTATTAAGCATTCAGAACACTTGGGACATTTGACTTTTCCCATGAGGTATGCAAATTGGTTCAAAGGAATGTGACCGGAGCGAAGTCTGAAGGCAGTGACAAAGTCCGTACGGTGCATGTCAGCGCCGAGAAACCATGGGAAGCGAGAGAGGTTCGGATGTATGGTTCTATACCAAATCCCTTTAGTCCGCGATCTCAAATCAAAATATTCTTTCCATATGTTTATACCCTGAGAACGGACCAAAGGAATAAGGTCGCTGTAGAACGGAAGGCATTCTATGATAAGTCCATCTATTAAGGCCTCCCAAGCAAGTCGATCAACATTTTCGTTTCCAGTAATTTACAAAGCTGTAATAGTACGAATGTGTACTCAGAAACGCCCAGGAGATACGGCAAATACTCAAGCTGACAACAAGCTTTAAAATGTGCTGTACTTACGTGGGAAATATAGACGGGATGTTAGAACTGATAAAGTACTGAATCAAACATATAATTTTTTTAATATGGTACAGTAATTACAAGTAATATAGGTAAGCAATGTATGTAGTGGAGTTCACATTGTTTTTAAGCATAAAATTAATACAAAACAGAGTGAAAAGATGACAAACTTCCGTTTATACCTCAACTCGGAGGTTCAGACCTTGGCATGGCTGGTGAGTAGCGGAGCAAAATGATTAGTTTTCAGATTGTCTCAAATAGATACCTATCCAAAAATTTGTCTCCGCTCTCGGAATATAATGACAAATACATTAAAAATATGTATTTCTTTATCGTGTCATAAATACATGCATTTAGCGATCATAGTTCCTAATAAATCTATTAGAATAAATTAAAAGAAACTTAAGATTCGAAACGTGTTTTTTCACTTGACTGATTCCAATTGTACGAATTGGAATGGTTACTTAATTAAAGGCAGTGAAATCAACCGATTTCACTTAAAGCTGCTAAATTTAGACGTTAAACTAAGGTTTCATGTGACAAGAATTAATTGGTTTTGTGTGAACTTTAGTATATATTTATTGACTCCATTTGATGCATTTAGAACTATATTTTGCTTAAGAATTAATTTGATATGCCAGTTTTTCTTGGAAATAGACGACTAAAGATCCGTTATCAAACAAAAACCACATTGAATATAGATAGATAGATAGATAGATACACTTTATTGACACACCAAAACAATAGGATTCACAAAAAAATATTAAATATACATTTTAAACTAGTGCGACAAGTCGGCGGCCTTATCGCTAAAAGCGATCTCTTTCAGGCAACCTTGGGATGGAAAATAACATGAGGATAAGTGAGAAAACGAATATAATTATGATAGAGTACGAGGACACCCCTATCTGACACGTAACATGATTTGAACATATTTAAATCCAAATTTAAGGTACTGCCAATGTAAATTGGGCTGATTGACTTACACAGATCACATTCATAAATATGACATATTTCTTGCTTTGGTATGTGTGGCTAACTGGCCAGCAATGTTTTTTATTTTCTCTGTTATTGTACGCATCATCATACTTAAGTACGTAAAAGTAATGGGACAATCTATGTATAATATGTATGTATTTAAAATTATTTAAGTATTATACTATATGTATATCAGCTATCTGGTCGCCATAGTACAAGCTTTGCTTAGTTTGGAGTCAGATGGTGTTCTGTGTGGATTGTCCACCAATATTTATTTATTTATAATCTGTGATACCTTGAAATTTACACGTACTTAAAAAACAATAATAAAATATTGAAAGTGAAAATGTATTACTAAAATAAAGTGGCCAAGTGCGAGTTGGACTCGCCCATGAAGGGTTCCGTTGCAGTAAGTAACATAATATACATAGTACCTACACATAGTTCTTGTAGTTCGTTGTAACTTTGATCGAAGTTTCAATAATAGTGTATTTATGACGTACTAAAAAAAAACTACTCATCAGATCGAGTTCAAACTAATTAGTTTCAGTTCTCAGTATGCCCCCATACTGAGAACTGAAACTAAAAAAATTTTTTAGTTTCCCTCATTCGTTCCCGTACGTAACCCTCATTTTTCTTTGTTTTTTAATTTTTCTGCTCAAATCTTAGTGCGGTTTACAGAATACATCTACTTACCAAGTTTCAACAGTGTAGTTCTCATAGTTTCGGCAAAAAGTGGCTGTGACATACGGACGGACAGACAGACAGACAGACAGACATGACGAATCTATAAGGGTTCCGTTTTTACGTTTTACGGAACCCTAAAAACAACAAAAACAATAGTCAGCCCTCGAGTATGTTTTTTGGAATTTCCTTTTCGTACTTAAGAGTGGGCCTAGTGCCAGGAAAAAATCAAATTTCACCCGCGCGTCGCCCTTCCCCTCTCCAATACATCGCGTCGCCGCGAGT
Source organism: Ectropis crepuscularia (assembly GCA_963693475.1). NCBI lineage: Eukaryota > Metazoa > Arthropoda > Insecta > Lepidoptera > Geometridae > Ectropis > Ectropis crepuscularia. The sequence goes on from OY856346.1 coordinate 25,918,402, forward strand.
AAGATAGAAGCTACGATCACTCAAGGTCATCGGTCCCCGAAATCCAGTATATGAAAACATTCAGATTAATCATAGATGTTTTTAAAAAAATACATCAACTTGTTTTTTATTGTCTATATACACACAATAAACCATTTATTGAAAAACAGTCGAATGAAAGAAATGAAAACTAAATATTACTGAATCACAAGATTTAGTCATTTATTTATTTAATATGTAGTCATGTTTTATAATTAAATAAATGCGTGGTTTACGATATCATGTATAAAAAGGGCATCAGTCTATTGCTTAAAAAAATGTGTGCACTTAGACCGCACAGTAGAAGTGAACTCTTTATTAGGAGTTTTATTTATTTATTCTGTAATAATATAATATGTAACCGCAACTTTGATATATTTTGTAATACTAAATAGCATGACCATGTTAGTAGGATAAATAGAAAAAAGACATTAATCAACTTTGTATTTTTAAAATTAAATATAAATCAAAATAGCACAGCGACACTGCAGTGAAGAGCAGCTGTATCTTTTTCATTCGGGTACCCTTGGTGGTCCCTAGTTCACACGATGGAGCCTTTCATCTTGGATCGCAACAGGTCAGCTTCACTTACAGCTCCCGGAAAAAAATCTGGCGCACCGCCAAAAGTAGTTTTTATTCCGAAAAAAGGAATAGATTTCATCCCCACATCACTCTTCTTCCGCCGCGTTAGCGCTAATGGAAAGATACGAGCTAAGCTCACCTTAGGTCATAATATAACTAAGTACAGTAAGTACACGTAACATTACGATAAATTACAGATACTGTAAGAGTTACTAATGAATGCGCGTGTGGGTAAAATTATTAAGTTTCTATTTTTACATAGTATCTAAATTGAGAACAAAGAACGAAAGATGTTGAAAGAAAGAACGGGTGGACTGATATTTATGAGTTTAGATAAATATGTATACTAGGTTTCTGATTAACCTGTACTCTGCATTTATTTTTGGATAATTCAGGTAACATTGTATGTGGATGCTAGAACTTATAATTATTAGGTAGATAAATATTTAATAATAATGAAATTTACATAAATAAATGTAAGTAATATTTTTCTATTTAACAACCGCCAAACAAACAAACAACTCAGTTCAAAATACCAGAAATCAAATTACCTAATGGTTGTTTCACTTAATGTTGTTGTTATTGGTTTAAATATATTTAAACTAGGTAAGTTTTAGTATTTGTAATCATTGTACATACTATTTTGTTGTTTTTTAAAAGCACACACATGTAGATTATTTACCAATCTATTTACCCGAAAATACGTTTCGTTTTCAAGTAGAGACAATGTGTGGTTGTGTCGGTTTCCATCTGTGTAAAAAATAAAATAAAGTGGCCAAGTGCGAGTTGGACTCGCCCATGAAGGGTTGCTCCGTTGCAGCAAGTAACATAATATACATAGTACATATAGTTCTTGTAGTTCGTTGTAACTTTGATCGAAATTTCAATAATAGTGTATTTATGACGTACTAAAAAAAAACTACTCATCAGATCGAGTTCAAACTAATTTTCGTTGGTAGTTTAGATGGTAATTTACATCATATATTTTTTTTAGATTTTTCATTCTCTTTAGAAGTTAGAGGGTGTGTGTCCCCCACACACATTTTAACACTTTGGAAGTGTATCTCGCGCAAATTATTCAGTGTAGACGAAAATGATTTTCAAAACCTCAACATCATTTTTGAAGACCTATCGATAGACACCCCACACGTGTAGGTTTGATGAAAAAAAAATTGTTGAGTTTCAATTCTCAGGCAACCCTAATTTTTATTTTTTTAATTTTTTTTGTTCAAATCTTAATGCGGTTTACAGAATACATCTACTTACCAAGTTTCAACAGTGTAGTTCTCATAGTTTCGGCAAAAAGTGGCTGTGACATACGGACGGACAGACAGACAGACAGACATGACGAATCTATAAGGGTTCCGTTTTTACATTTTACAGAACCCTAAAAAAGTATTGCTGAAGTAATTACCATCAAGACACACCGAACCCCATGTCATCAAAAATAAGTAGAACTTGAAGCCCACTATAGTGATAACATTATATAAATGTAAATAGAAAACATCTGTAAAAGTATAAACGTCACGTGTCAGAAAACACTTTTCAAACAATCTCGATTTAGGAAAGGATTCTTAACATGATTTTAATTTCCAGATAGATAATGTTATGTATAACTTAACTACCCATTGTTGATATCGAAAAATACAAATGTGTCTAAGAGAAAATAAAACCAATCAGAAAGTGAACAAATTCATAGGCAACAGCTTGCTAGTATTATTTATAATTTTAAACCAACAATTTTATAAACAAGAAAGATCACATTGTTTGTAAGGAACCTTCAAAACTACTGGACTTATTTCTTTCTTCATTATATTACTACGTTGTTCTTAATTACCGTAGCACCATTAGCCCTTCACGTGCTTTACGCAAAGCATAGTTGCGTAAGCAAAGCTCTCTATTAGAAGACGGATTGTGACATGTATAGGTACGTTTTAACACGTTATAATGTTGGTACTAGCCTGTTCGGAATTTCAATTACGCGAAATTTACCACTATTACAATAGAAATAAAGGAGACGACTCATTTTTGCCCCACGTCGTTTCAAGTTTAGGTACTTAATTAGCCCCGGAGACCTAAAAAAGTTATTTAAGTAAATTAACATTTAATTAAATAATGCAAACTGTACATTCAAAACTAACGTGCCAAGCGGGGATTGCAAATTGGTGTGATTAAAAGTACTTTAATTACTGTACATACCTAAAGCCAGCCATGTTTTTTCTCTTCTGTTGACGTTTACGTAAAGTGAACGTGCTTGTGTCATTTTGCCCGGATTGCGACATTCTAGTTTTGGAGCCAACGTGAAAAAAACATGTCGCCTCATTCTATTATTTTCTTTAACTTGTGTATTTTCGAGTGGCAATGTGCAATATAATTATTAGGTGGGTTATTACAAATTACTATTTCATGTTCGTGAACGTACTTCTTTGACGGTTTTTAGTAAAACTTGAAAATATTGAAATACGTAATATGGGAAAACACAAAAGGCGTGCGACGCCAAAATAAAAAAAAAAGTGAACAAAATTGACGCAACATCCGATTCGTTTGAAACTCGACTCCAACAAGAATGTAAAATATGCTCGATTCGTTCGAAACTCACACATCGCGTTTTTTTTTTCAACGTTTTAGTTGATATCTTTTAAACCCCGCTATGCAGAATAAAAACATTAACAGTTCCTCAATATAATTATATTTAAAATCCTATACAATGATCCAATTTTGGTCGAGTCTCCTGCACTTTTGCTGTGGGGCAAATGCTCATGGAAAATGGGCCGTCTCTTTTCATTTGGGCTGAAAAAATAAAAAATACGAATGGTACTCCGCCATTTCTGTGTCGCGATCGTCCGACGCCATTTTGCCCCACGACAAAGAACATTTTTTTTTAAACCGAAAAATGTGAATACGGTTTGTATTTTATTGTAATCTACTAAAAAAACTATGCAATGCAAATAATAGGCAAACGTGATAAATTTAATATTATTTATATGTTATAAAATTTGCTCGTAAAGGGTCTCTCATTGCACCAATTTCTGTATCGTAATGTATCTTATTACGTACTTGTGCGGTAATGTAATGTAAAACGCAAGTTTCAAAATGCTCCGTCTAAAACGAACGGTACCTTTTTAAATCTTAGTAAACAGTTTTTATGTCAGAAAAGTTGTAAACATTTTATGTATACAACTAAGTATGAGAAATAAAATATAATGAGAAATATTTAATTTATCAATTTAATTAATTTTGACCATAACTCACAACAATTTATTTATAACAAAACACAAAAATATTCAATTACTTTCTTACTAATGTCTTAATGTCATACTAGCTGGATCAGTGCCCTTACTTAAAAAAAAAGCGCTGATGCGCGCGCATTGTTAATCGGTGAACAAGAAATATGCCAGCCAATGGGAAATGCTGAAAGGGCCTAGCCTCTGCTAATTATAGCTCTCGCCTACGGCTCGAGCTAGCAATATCGCCTCGGCTGTAATTATCAACTTAGCGCACTTATATCATAATGTACTATAGTGTGTTGTGTTCTTTTATTAGTGCTGTGAAATCCAAAACTTTTTACAACGGGCGTAATATGTAAACTTTGCATTTCGTGATAGGATTATTTAATGTAGTAAGTACCTAGAAGTTAATATAATAGTAAACTATATTTCAAGGGCTTTCTGGTGATATATACATATAGATATATAATAATACAAATAAATAATAATAAAACAAATATATAACAATATAATATAATATTTAATAAACACTGTGAATATATAATAAGAATATGTGATAATGATCTAGCCGGCACGTACGGACCGTTCCACGAGTTTTCTTCAAACGCGTGCAGGGTTAACCAAAAATATATATATAAAGACACATGCTGGAAAGTTTACCATGAAATATACATTCTCCTTTCTCCCTATTTTAATAGATCTAATGCTCAGCAGACGTGCCACGATGGATCGTATGCTGATAAACATATTCATCATTTTTCATTTCATCAGTTTGCATTTCTTTAATCTGAAAAGTTTATGGTAAAAAAATACTTAAAACATTATTTTCCGCAGACCTCAATTCATAAATATTTTCTGATCGTTTGTTTCAATTGTCACTAGAACTTAAAACTATTAATTTATTCATCATACAAAATTTATTATGCACACAATGACTTGTTTGGGTTTTTGCATGTACTACCACAGATTGCTCTTTTATTAAATTGAATTTTTAAAATTTATTAAATTTATTAAAAACAATGTTGGTAAACTTATCTTTTTAACAATAATAGATACCTACCTACTTTTTACCTATTATTGTACATACTACGAACCTATTCCAAAACAAAATTTGACTTACCTAACTAAAACATACATTAAGTACCGGACTAAAATTCCAAAATGTTTACGTTTAGTCCTCTTTTTTCGCAGAAAACTTATTTATCGCATTATCCTTTCATCCCATTTTTTAAATTCACGCACGCATTTGCCTGACAGAGCGTCCGTAAACAACCTTCCACATCGAGCGTTGCCCGACAACTGACCAGGACTCAAAGGTATATTTAATATCTAACCTGGTACGCATAAAGTCGAGAATAGCATGACACAGTTTAGAGTGGAAATTAATTTGAATTCGGGAGTCAGTTTTTGACCAAGTTTTATTTAATTACGCAAAAATTGAACATAAATTCAAAAAACTATTCGGTTACTTAAGTAGAGCGTAAAATTAGACATTTTATTAGGGAAAAATAATGTGGGGTCATCGCTGATAATTTCGAGTACTCGAATTAAAATGGGTTTTTTCGGTGTCATTTTTATTTTTTTATTTTAAAAAAATCTGATCTATTTTTAAAATTCTATTCGGTCATTGTGCTTCTCCTTGGTTGTACCCACACGTCAATATTTTTATTGTTATAGTTTTATCTTTCTTAACGACGGTGAGGGGCGTCGAAAATGACCTTTTTTGCGTTTTCTGCCTTTAGGCGCGCTCTTAAAACGTCTCATTAGACATTTCATGTAGAGAAAAAAAACAATATTTTCACTTACGGGTATTATAGTAGGTATAGAATTCAACAAGAAGCTCATCTCTTTTTCAAACACATTTACATGACACATGATGAAGTCTACATCAGTGTTAGAATGGACTGTTAAAATATTGTTGGGGGTAAATCCACCACGTTGTATAGAATCTGAATCTCGGAAACGGATCGAACGATTTTCATGAAATTATGTATCCAGGGGGTTTTGGGGACGATAAATCGATCTAACTAGGTTTCATTTTTAAAAAACGCATATTATGCTCGTTTTTAGACAATGAAAAACTGTCACATTAGACATTAGAATGCGAAGGTAAATTTCGCCATGTGACGCGACAGCATAATTGGCTCAGACGGGAAGTCAGCCAATATAAAAATAAAATAGTACGGTATTCCGATATAAACCGATCCAAAGCGGCACAATTTTTAATCCTGCACTCGAATCAACATGCAATCTGGAAAATTAAACGGAAAATATCGGAAACCCTATAAATGTATTATAATGTAGGAACGAAATGAATAAACCGTTGTTTTGAATACTCGACCCTTTGAATTAGCACCTCCAGTCATATTCGTGTCCATCACACAGATCCCAACATAATAATTTTATTACTCGCCGACAACCTTAATTATAAAATTGTGTAAATAGCATAACAAAATAATTCAACAGGCACCTGTCGATGTTATGCAGAGAAATTGCTTAGAGCTCCCTCATTCAGCTGTATTGTACCAAGTAATTCTTCCCACTCCACTCAGGTGGCCAACTCGTGACACGTTATTTTTCGACGGTTATGACGTTCGTTTACCGGTTATGTTATTTGTTTAGCAATTGTTAAACCTCGATCGTTTATGCGACTGTCATTTCAGGGAAGAATTTTAGAAGATTTTATATTCATCATGTATCTACCTACAATACGGCAATGTATCCTACTAAGAGTCACATTAAACTTGAGAATGTCCTCATTTCATCACAGGAAAATAAAGGGAACGGGTGCTATCTACGCGGGTAAAAAGCGGGGCGCTGCTAGTTTAAAAATAAAGTGGCCAAGTGCGAGTTGGACTCGCTCATGAAGGGTTCCGTTGCAGCAAGTAACATAATATACATAGTACACATAGTTCTTGTAGTTCGTTGTAACTTTGATCGAAGTTTCAATAATAGTGTATTTATGACGTACTAAAAAAAACTACTCATCAGATCGAGTTCAAACTAATTTTCGTTGGTAGTTTACATGGTAGTGTACATCATATATTTTTTTTAGATTTTTCATTCTCTTACTTTAGAAGTTAGAGGGGGGGGGACACACATTTTACCACTTTGGAAGTGTCTCTCGCGCAAATTATTCAGTGTAGACAAAAATGATATTAGAAACCTCAACATCATTTTTGAAGACCTATCGATAGACACCCTACACGTGTAGGTTTGATGAAAAAAACATTTTTGAGTTTCAGTTCTCAGTATGGGGGGCAACCCTAATTTTACTTTTTTTAAATTTTTTTTGTTCAAATCTTAAAGCGGTTCACAGAATACATCTACTTACCAAGTTTCAACAGTGTAGTTCTCATAGTTTCGGCAAAAAGTGGCTGTGACATACGGACGGACAGACAGACAGACAGACAGACAGACAGACAGACATGACGAATCTATAAGGGTTCCGTTTTTACATTTTACGGAACCCTAATTAACCGTTTCATCAATTGTTTTCAGCGGTATGTTTTCTGGTTGCATAGTTCAAGATATATTTTAAAATATCATATAGGTACGCAAGACAATTTTACAAAAACAATATGTACAATTATAAAAAATTATACAAAAATAATAATATTATGTTTTTCTTTATGTTGTTTTACCAAATATCGACATACGACACAGGCATGAAAATCTAACGACCCTACTGCACTGAATGGTCTCATTTGTTTATACGAACAGGATATGGCGAAACTATATGTACAAGCGCCAATCGCCTGTGTAAATATCAGTGTCTAATTGCAGTCCTAGCAGTACAAGACGTGTTAACATATTTATATAATTTATTCAAAATATTTACATCGATCATTTTAAAACCCAGTGATATAGTCAAATTGAAATGCAAAGAAGATATGCAGTAAAAATATAACCCTCCGTTTCGCAGCATGAAATAAATCATAGCGGTCAGCACTCACCGAACCACACTCATAATTTTATCACAAGTAAAAATGTTTAACGCCTAACGTAGTGAGCACGGGACGGCTAGTTTAATAAGAGTTTTAAAGGTATGGGAGTTTCCGTTTATCGTATATTTGAACGAGTTGGGTAAGGAACGAGAACAATAATTTATGATTTTCATACCATGGCATAATTAATATCTTATCTTATACCTCTAAACGAGCAATTCTTGCATATATATATTTATATACAGAATCTCGGAATCTTGAATCTCGGAAACGGCTCGAACGATTTTCATGAAATTATGTATGCAGGGGGTTTCGGGGACGATACTTCGATCTAACTAGGTTTCAGTTTTTAAAACGCATTTTATGCGCATTTTTTGGACAATGAAAAACTGTTACATTAACATTAGAATGCGACGGTAAATTTCGCATCGCTGCTCGACCGTATAATAGCTCAGTCGATAAGATGGGCGGTCATGTGGCAAAAAACCCGGGTTGGAATCCAGATGGCTTCTCTTTTTTTCCAAGTTTTTTTTCTTTCTTTCTTTTTTTTTGAGAAAATCTATTACTGGGAGCCCTTTGTATGTAGGTATCTAAGTATACTCAGCGTTTAAACCGAGCAAAGCTCGGTCACCCAGGTACTTATCATTTTAGGACCATTTAGGTTTTATATGTGCTAAATGTGTTTAATTTTGTTTTGAGAGAGATTTTGTAGTTTATCTATTAGTATGACTCCGTAAGTGAACCGTATGTTGTAACCTAGACATATTTGAGATGAACCATTGGATCTTTATTTAGGAAGACTTCAATATTTCAAGTGACACTATTGTGAGTCAGGCATCGCAGTTGTCTTGTAAAGGTTACCATAAGGCAGGAGGTCAGTCACTCGGTATGTAGTTACCCATAGAGTCCGACGGAATAGACGTAGAGCTGGTATACCAACGGCGAAAAGCCATACTCCGTTATCTCAAGGATCTCTGCTGGTTTGGATACATTAGAGCGTAAAGCACAACACACACTTTCCAAAATTAAATTATCTGAAATTAAAAGAAGTGCATTACATGTTCCTACTGGCAGCCGCTTCCTAATGCACCGCGATTTGGAGCGCCATAGAAAGCCCATTACATGGGGTTTTCTTTCACAAGAAGAGAGTCAAGGCAACCATACTCGCACTTGGAATAACACTCACAAGTCATCAAATCTACAATATCAAGCAAGTGAACTCAAACGTTAACGCCACAAAGCCACCACAGATTTTTTAATTATAAATATTTAAATGTGAATGGAAACGTTCTAAATCAGTTCTCTTAGTTGAAATTGTTCCTTAAACATTTTAATTTACCCTGGAAAATGTCTAAAAGAAAAATGCAAAAGCTAATAAAAGCCTGTAATAGTTTTTGCAGCCGTCACGTTGCCGTTCCGAGTTTCAATGTCCGGGGCACGAGACACGTCTAACTTAAAAGTTTCAGCGGCAACGGAAATAGACTTCGTTTTACTGTATTAGTATGAAAACTAACGTGGTTATTACACATTTTAAAATAAATACACGGGTGAATCACGTATAATATAGTCAGAACAGTCCGACTCGAGTTTCGCTCGCGTCCGGCAATCTTTAGTTACCTTTTAGATTGCCTTTTTATCTTTTTTTTCTATATTTTTACCTTTTAGTTACCGTTAGATAGTTTAACATGCGCGCGCACTCGCCTTGAAGAAGATCGCCGGACGCGAAACTCGATTCGGACTATATTTTACGTGAGTTATCCGTGTATTGTTTTACTGTAGTTTCATTATTTTGGGTGAAAATTACGAGGTCACATTTTGCCAATTAGTTACCAGACAAGATTTACATGTGATATTCATAACTTTGATTAATTACCTCACTTGTTAAATGGCTTTATATTATAACTAGCTGAACCCTGCTCCCGTTATTTTTCTAGTATAAAAAATAGCCTTTTAGTATGTTATTCCCAAGTTATTCCAGACTATGATCTAACTGTGTTCCTAATAATTGGCTAGCGTGGCTTAGTGGGTACTAACTCTGCCTGCGAAGTCAAGGGTCGTGGGTTCGATTCCCACCTAGTTCAAATATTTGTGTGAAGAATTCAAATATTTTTACTGTGTCTGGGTATTTCTATGTATAATAAAAATGTATTTAAAAACTGTATAAGTATTATATCAGCTATCTGGCCGCGATAGTACAAGCTTTGTTTAGTTTGGGATCACATGGTGTTGTGTGTGAATTGTCCATCAATATATGTATATTAAAAAAAATTCAACCCGATCCGTGCAGCTCTTCCGACGTCGTTAAGCAACAAGCATCAAAACATCCAATCTTTGACATTCGTAATATTACTAGGAAGTAGAAGATATAAACACTCATATTATAAAACAATACTACTCTAGATTACATAATTCACGCAATTATCTTTAAAAAAATCATACTGCATTGCGATATTTTAACGCAGAAGGGTTAATCGTTGTCCTGTAATCTATATCTTTTCACCTAAAAATAAATCGGTTACTTGCTAAATAAATTCACTGACAACATTATCCTTTCAGACGGAACATCATATCGTATGTGCATTACCACCGGTAGAATAATAAACATAGACGTGATAAACATTTTCCCGAGCGGACGCTGCAAAAAATTGTGCCTCTACACAGTGACACACTTTTTTGCAAATTTAATGGATAGAAAACTCTTTATTGCGAGAAACAAACAGAAATACTCGTTTTATACTATTACTAGCGGCCCGCTCCGGCTTCGCTCGAATAATAACCTAGATGTCGACTGCAGCGCCATCTGCCGGGCTGATTTGTGAATCTGAACCTTCCGGGGCCCTACCCAAACGTACACAAAAAAATCATTCAAATCGGTCCAGCTGTTTAGGAGGAGTTCAATAACAACGAAAACTGGCATTGATTTTATATAATACTAGCTGACCCCGCAAACGTTGTTTTGCCATATAAATAAAGGTATGAAAAATAGCTAGTAGCCGATTCTCAGACCTACTGAATATGCATATAAATTTTGGTTAAAATCAGTAAAGCCGTTTCGGAGGAGTAAGGAAACAAACACTGTGACACGAGAATTTTATATATAAGATATAGATGTAAACTATATTTTTCTTCTAAAAATGCCTTATTATCAAATGTGTTGAACAAATGCATACTTACATCCATAAATATTGATAGGATATACAGGGTTTCTGGAAATAAGCCTGCATCCATTTAAACAAATTCACAATTTTTTTTTACCACTCTAGTCCTGTTTAGCTCTATTCACGTCGGCACTTCATTTATCGAGCGTTAATGAGTGCACGCGCTCTTGTTACCAAGAGTTCAATGTTTTTAGACCTGACAAATACAGTTTTTTATTTTGTATGGAAAAAATACATGTTTTGTTTTTAAACTGTAGAAATTTAAAGGATGCAGTCTGTTTTTCAATAACCCTGTATAATTTTAAGAAATACCTGTAAATAACACATATTATAGCATTGAACTAGGAAAAAATTCCTTAATTATTCTATTTAGGTATATAAATTTATTTAGGTATCTATATCAAATCACTTATGAAATAACGCCACAAGAGACGGTCTCTTTGTTTAGAGCCATGTCTTCCAGCTATCCAGTTGTGATGTTTTTCAATACTATTATTTCTCTTTTAAGTCAAACAGAACGCATACCAAATTGATAAAGAAATTGTATATGTTCAGGTGAATTTTTCAAAGGAGTCCTATTTACTGATATTATTATTGTACTCTAGTCTTTATAAGTAGGCAAGTCTGTCTCATCCATCACTTGCGCAAAAACTGCGGACTGCGATGAAATATGGCGATGAGTTTTGCCTAATTTTAGGATTAACAAAAACGGAATCTGTCTGCCCTTTCTCATGAATAGTGGCCGTCGTCACTTCTTGACAGCTGAGTTCATTCATTTCGCTATTCAATAGAGACACAAAAACAGTCAATGCATTTTCGTGATTGTTTGAGGAAGGATTTCCTAAGCCGCCAAGCGCACTCTATGAGTACATTAATAGGTTTACACATGACTTTTTTTGAAGTGAAAACTTCTTTAGGCGCGCCTAGACAAATTTTTCGTGGGGTGTAAATTGAATTCTACCGTCACGCTCGGGTATGATAAGAAATCATCGGGTAAACTCGGAACCTTGGCGATTGGGCGTCAGCCAATGGGAAACGCTGAAAGGGCGTGGCCTCGCCATCATGGCATGGCCACCTAGAAATTCGTGAGCCAATGGGAAATGCTAACGCATTTCTAGATGGCCGTGCCATGATGGCGAGGCCACGCTCTCCGGTTACACCCGTGTAGTTTCCAAGGTAAGCTATCAAATTCTGAGTTATAAGTTTTCACTTCTATCGGCAGTTCCTGTGACTGCCAATTTTTTTTTTAATACAGAGCGACGAGACGAGCAGGACATGTGCCTGATGGTAAGCAACATGCCTGCCACATAACAGCACAGTGACATGTAGCTATTGGAACATGAAGAGTCCAAATCATTATCTAGCACTGCACTGCGCTCGTCACCCAGAGATCTAAGATGTTAAGCCCTGTAATTTCTCTGGAAACATTGCCCTTCAAACCGGAACACAGTAATGTTTGCCCATTACTGCTTGGCGGTAGAATAACTGGCAAAGGTGTGGTAACTCCCCAGGCGGACTCTACCAAGAGTCCTACCACTACAAAACTGCCACCTCGCATAAGGTTAAGCAACGTTGCGGTTTAGGCTGGAGCATAATACTCGTAACATGTAATAAGCAGATTCATTCTAGACTCAAAGACACCCATATTATATCCATCAGGAAATATTCTCTCAGGCAACGCATTCCAAAGTTTAGATGTTATCGTTATGAAACTAAAGTCAAACCTCTTCGTTCGAGTCAAGCATAAAACGATCTGGACATCGTTTTATACTTTTAAGCTACAATCAATCCGGTAGAAAAATGGGCATGGTGTATATAGTAATGATAGGTATAAAAGCAGCATAAACAGTCCACTAAATGTTCCTACTGCTGGGACTCGGGGCTTCTCTCGCAAGGAGAGAGTCTCCTTTACCGTTAGGTAACACCGCGGGTAGCACCGCCCCGCGGTGTTACCCGCGAAGTTCCCGTTCCCGTTGTTTTTTCGGTATAAAAAGTAGCCTATGTGTTCTTCCAAACTATTATCTATCTGTGTTTTAAATTTCAGCCCGATCCATTCATACGTTAGGATGTGATTGCGCAACAAACATCCAAACATTAATAGTATTAGTAGGACAATATATATTCTCTTTTTAATACAACCATTAATTGATCCAAAATAATGTACTCGTAGATACCTAAAGCCGTGTTGCAAAACTTGGCTGAAGCATTGTGATTTGTCTCATTGAATTCGTTCTATTTCACAAACGCCAAACGTTACTACAAAATATTTAAGTTTGATCACAAATTCTGTATATTTTTGGTTAGCTTAACTAAATAAAGTTTGGGATACGCCGAGAAAGTCTGATAGTCATTGGTAAACTTGCATAATCATGTTAATTCGATTTTAGTTTCTATACATGCCTGCGTGTGAGTGAAACTTGTTAGTTTTACGTTTGTAGTTGTACTTGGTAGTTTTGAAGTATTAACTATGATAAATTCAAAGAAGTCAGAAAACCTTAATTTACATGCTCCCCAACTTCCTTGACAATGTTATTACAGGAACAGTCTAAAACTGAATATAATTCGAATCTTTTCATTCAGATTATACACAGTTTTTTAACTGTCCTCACACGAATTGTAAAACGTGTCAAATTACACATAAGTATACCATTTACGTAATTGCGTGCGACGTCAAACGGAAGTTTCTTTTTGTTCTCATGTCGCGGCATGGGACCGCAATTAAATAAAACCATAATTAGAATGTCTCGTCGTTTCCGAGAATGACCACTTGTAAAAAGATCTTTGTGAATATTACCACATGTTTTTGTTCGCAAGCTTTCTGTTTTGAAAGCCTGACGTAGAAAGGCTTTTTTAAACAAGCGGCAAAAAGCAGACAGTTTGTCTGATAGTATGCGGTTGTCATAACATCTGTTAACAACGTTTTGTGAACGCGATGGAGAGGAGTTTGGACATTTTTCAAAGTTTTTTGAAAAAAACATATATTAGAGATGCTATTAATTGGCTTTAATTGAATACATTTTAAATTTCTTCCAAGATTGGACTTCTGTAATAAGGCAAATTTATAGCTAGTTTTTTTCTATATGTATAGTATTCACACAAACTGAAGTTGATTTACCTTCAGTTTGTTTTTAACTCTCATTTCTTCGTCACACATTTCAATGCTTAGACGTGTTCATACCTAGTACAAATGTTGTCGTGGATGTTGAAAATACCTTATTATGGCAATTATCTAGTATTTGTACAGACACATAGGTTAGGTAGACTGAAAAATAGTGTAGACCTTAGCTTTACGCCACGAAATAATATTGTTCGTGGTTCGTAGGCCCTAATGCCTTCTGGACTAGCCACACATTTTAAAGACTTCTAGCTGACCCGGTGAACTTCGTGTCACTTTCAGCATAAAGGATAAAGTTTGTGAGTGTCTGAGTTTGTATACTTCTTTAATGTGTGGATACATTTTTAATGGAATATGGTACGAAGGTAATTTGTAGTGGTCTCTTAGCAGAGTCCGCCTGGGTAAATACCACACCTTTGCCAGTTATTCTACCGCTAAGCAGTAATGTGCAAACATTACTGTGTTCCGGTTTGAAGGGTAATGTTTCCAGAGAAATTACAGGGCTTAGAGATATAACATCTCAGATCTCTGGGTGACGAGCGCAGTGCAGTGCTAGGTGATGATTTGGACTCTTCATGTTCCTATAGCTGCGTGTCACTGTGCTGTCATGTGGCAGGTATGTTGCTTACCATCAGGCACATGTCCTGCTCGTCTTGTCACTCTAGCAAAAAAAAAACGCAACGGAGTACGTTTTTTGTGAGGGCAATGCCTTTAGGTACCGTCACCATGAAGGGACACTGCACGTGTGTCGGGCACGATACCACTAACATTATTCTAACGGTAATTTGCTTTTCATTTAAAAATTGGTTTCATACTGCACTAAATTGTAATATTTAGTCTGACATTAAGCGTTAGGTCTAAAACATTCAACTAAACGGTAGCTGACTACATTATTGTACCATATCTTCACAGAGAGCAAATTCATGAAGAAACGACATATCAACACATCAACAGATTTTACGTACCTACTTACTTTGATATAAATAATATGTACATTTTAACGGAAACCAAACGAAATATGAACCAATATGAATTTATATCATTATATCGACTGTATCACATTAGGATACACAAACAGCAGCTTTTAGTATTTCCAGAGATCAACGCCTTTTGTGCGTATTTATACAAGACTATGTACACATCTAAGTCTTCGAGGCGAAGACCGCCCCGCCTGACCCGAATCTACCGCCTGACGAAAATTGTCTTAGCTTTGATATTTCTGTCTCATTTCTTTCCGTTTAAAATGATAAAGACAGCGATAGCAAAACCGTAGCTGAATTAGTTAGCCGGTAGAAGGGCCGGGCGGCCCTTGTCCCGGATTAGCAAGGATTTGATACATTTTCGAAGCAAGCGCCGCACACGGCCGGAATGGTAAACCGATTATTGTGTAAGGAGATAAGGCACTTAGATAAAAGCTAGACAAATGGCGGTGGACATATTTAGCTGTGAATATCGTCGCAAAGAAACTATAGACGTGCTCATGAATTTATCCTCTTGTTTTGGAGAGTATTTTTAAGAAACTGTCTGAAGAGCGCGATAACACTCTCGTAAAGTGCTCATTGTTTTCTGGAATCACGGGAAATTCAACTTTAGCACGTCAAAAGCCTGTGTTTACTGTGTCTCGTCGTTACTAAGTTCTAGATGCCCATTTCTGGGTATTTTATTTTCAAAGTAAATGTAGACTCTCTCTCTGTACTGCCAGAGTTTGTTTTGCAGATGATTTGTTTACAGTTTTTAAGACAAAAAAGCCATGTATTAAAGCGAAAAACCTTTTGATTTTTGTTAAGTATTCAGGCGATTCTACACAGCAATCAAGTTCTTGTTTAATTTCAGGTAATTTGCTGAAATTCGCAAATATCTCGTGCAAAAAATATGGAACATACTAAGTATCGTAAGAGCACTTTTCGTTTTAGGCACTCATAAAAAATCCATAATGTCTCAAGTAATTCTGGCAAGAAGCAAAGGGGAGTGCGGGGAGAGGTGGCAGATGCGGGTACTGTGCGGAGAGTTGCATAAATCTCTGATAACGCCAGCGCTGCCACCGCATGGAATACTAATGTAAGATAGATAACCGAAGGACTTAGCCTTCTAGCCTTGTAATCTTGTAGCCCTTGTAGCTAGTAGCATTTTAAGCATAGTCTTGTAGCCCTTGTAGCTCGTAGGATTGTAAGTAGTCTTGTAGCCCATTAAATCGTAGCGTTGGGAGTAGTCTTGTAGCCCTTGTAGCTCGTAGCATTGTAAGTAGTCTTGTAGCCCTCGTAGCTCGTAGCATTGTAAGCAGCCTTGTTGTAGTTTTTGTAGCTCGTAGCGTTTTGAGTAGTCTTGTAGCCCTTGTATCTCGAAGAATTGTAAGTAGTATTGTACACCTTATAGCTCGTAGCATTGTAAGTAGTCTTGTAACTAGTATTGAAGTTTTATTTATGCCCTGTAAGGTCTACTACATCACCTTCGCGCTCAAAACTTTAATGTTGAATCCGATGCATGGCTTAAAATTTGACTAATTTCTTTTCACCAACGCGTGCCAAAACATTTTTAGAAGGTTTAGTATATTTTGGCTCGAGTATCTTTATATTTCAGCCCATATCTGGTCGTCGCCCATATCCCAAACGTCGTGATCGCTTTCGATGTAGAGGATGTTTAAATGCATGGGTTACCAACTACCGCTAGGCATAAGGTCTCTGCTTGTTTGCCTGTATGTTATTGTGACAAAAATAATTCTTGATCGAATAATTTAGAAATTGTGAATAATAATAGCGAACATATCTGTCGATCAGAGCTAGGATTACATACCTACTTGGTATAATATTTATTTAATCACGTTCCTTATAAATATTCTGACAAACAATTGTTTTTTTAGCTTATACCTAATGGTTAAGTTAATGTGAAGTATCCATCAAAAAGCTTCAAATAAAGACGTTTAACAATTAAATAAAGTTCATCATCACCCGTGTATTATGATTTCCTCAAGGTTGTTTTTGCCAAGCTCTAAGCTTTAAATTAAGCAAAAAGCTTTAATTTCAATTTGCTTTTAAAATCTTCTCACAGGGTGTGCCTTCAAATCGCCGGGTTAGACATACTTAAAGTGAACAGTCGCGGTATACGAACGTAGTCTAATGAATGTAACAATTATTACGATAACCGCATACGGTGTGAACCCTTGGTTTTTCAAAAAGTGCTATATTGACACACACAAAGGTGAAACATTTCTAGTGTTTGAGCCGCTGTATGCATTGAATTATTTGCACCAAAGTTAGCTATGGGGTTCTCTAAATATGTTTTCTTAATGATTATCGTATTGTTTTCTTTTAAGATACGATCTCCAAAAATACTTGTATTTTATGTCAATCACTAATACAATCTAATCTGTATTATAATAAAATTACTTTCTGGGAAATACATAGTAGTATTGGAATATAATACTGCTATAGTCATAGTGTGTGTTACGTTAATTACATTCTGTTTTACGTGATCAAGTTAAAATTCAAGTTAGTCCTCATTCTAAACGGCGCGGCGACTGCCGATCTGGAGCCCGAAGGTCCGGAGGTCCGAATCCTATGCTCTGTCATTATGGCTTTAACTCTCTTCTTGCGGGAGAAGGCCTCAAGTTCCAGCAGTGGGAAGATTTAGTGAGCTGTTTATACTAATATGCAACCCAAAACTGGCCTGGCATAGCAATGATTATCGCCAAGACACGCTTAATCTAGCACTGTTACGATCTACAAATTGCTACAAAATATAAACGCAAATCGTATCTCATTTATTAACACATCATTCTTATTAATTCCTGTAAACAGGATTGGCTTTGCTTTATGAGGTCTTTCCCAAATATCAAACAACCATATTTCTCACGCCTGGACCCGCTGCGGCCATTAAAAGGTTCATTTGTTAAAATATAAAAAGTAATGTGGCAACTTTTTAAATATAATAGAGCAATCATCGTGGATTCCGGGCCGAAAGAATGGCCGAGTATGGCGTGCAGGAAGGGCGCGGAATTTGGGTTCACATCGGTCAGTTTACTCTTTCTAACAGTTTAAATGTTTGGAGAGCGAGAAAGTGACAAAGCTAAATTTGGATGTTTAAATAAATGTCCCAAATGGCGTTTCTAAACGCAGTTTCGGTAAAATTGTAACGATAATACGGCGATTAGGGTTCCGCGGTGCGATGCGGGTAAGGTTGCCATCCGTCTGGGTTTCCCCGGATTTGTCCTAGTTTAGAACGCGTCCGGGGAGCGTCCGGCCGGACTCCATCTGTAGTCTGCGTTTATAAGCTTAAAGTCTGGACTCTTGAGCCTGTACGCCTCGATGAACTATCGAACCGACTCACTAAATTCTTTCTAAAATGATGATAAAAGATAACTAAAATATTTTTTTAAAGGTCGGAAAATACACAAAATGATGATTTATAACATTTTCAACTGGTCAAATTCCCAATACAATAAATTGTGTTTAAAAAAAATTGGCAGTCATAGGAACTGCCGATAGAAGTGAAAACTTACAACTCAGAATTTGATAGCTTACTTTGGAAACTAAGCGGGTGAAACCGGAGGGCGTGGCCATGAGCATGGCCATGGCCCCGAGTTTAGCCGAAGGTTTCTTATCATTCCCGAGCGTGGCGCTAGAATTCAATTCACAGCCCACGAAAAATCTGTCTGTGGCGCGCCAAAAGAAGTTTTCACTTCAAAAAGCTGTTGACATGTCCGTGTTCTGATATTTAAAATTCGGGGTTTTCACGAGTCTTGTCCTGGTTGCCGAACTTTAGAGATGGCAACCCTAGGTGCGGCGTGCCGAACAGGGCGGCGAGTTCATCCAGAATTAACACGTAACTCGACGCGTTGCGCGGTGATTATAATGTCGTTCTTGTAATTGTTACGTGTTTTAACTCCGCCAGGGAACGTTGACTTCATTTATTAACACATTATATTTATGTAACGGTTATCCGCGAATGCGATAATGGCAATTTTGTAGTGGCAGGACTCTGCAGAATCCGCTTGGAGAAGCGACATACCTTGCCAGTTATTCTACGGTCAAGCAATATATTGGTATTTCTATATTCTGGTTTTAAGGGCAATTTTTGGAGACATGGCAAAAAGATAAATTATCTTATACATCTTGGTGTTGAGTGCAGTGCAGTGCTAGGCAGTGACACTAGGCTGTATTGCTTACCATCAAGCGTACTTACGTCTTACTAGTCTCGTGCTATATTGCTTTTTCAGAACAGACCGGTGGAGTTAGCGTCTTGAACATCGCCGCAAACTTGTAAGTTTATTGATTTATATCAGATACATTTCGGAGAGTGTAAAACTGGTCCGATACCGGTTAAAATAACTCAAAAATTTGACAGCTATTTGGCTCAAGTGTGCCTTGAATGAAAGATATTTTTCGAGGACATGTGTCATCTGCAAATCTGTATTTGGGCTGCGCGGAGGATAATGGCTCTGGTGGGCCTCGTGAGAGAAGGGCCAGCAGAGGAACCGTAGAGAGGGTTGCGAATGCTATGACTTGAGTATTCGGAATAAATATTGGAGAACATTTCTAACACAACACCCATCTAACCCCAAACCAAGCAAAGTTCGTACTGTGGGAGCCATAGCTGATATAATAGTTATTTGATTGTTGATACATAAAAACACCCAGATACAGTACAAAGTATTTATATTCATCACACAGACATTTGCTCTGGGTGGGAATCGAACCCACAACCTACGGCTCCGCAGACAGATTTACTATCAACTAACCCACTACCTTTAAACCATTCTACGAAAATATGGCGGTTATAGTAGATCCAACCGTTTATTTTCTTTTTGACAGCACTAATAGAACGTAACTGCAATTACAAACTAAATTACAAACGTTTTTAAAAATTTACGTTCTATGGGTGATGTTGATAGCCACAGAACGTAAATTTTTAAAAACGTTTGTTGTTTTATGTCATTTATAAAATATACTACTGCACCTATGTACTCAATTTGTCAAAGATTAATTATTATACGGGATCAAGGAGCAAATTTAAGCAGTTGTAATATTTTTAAAACCTCGCATTTAAAAGTGAACTTTTGCGTAACATGACCCAGTTACGTTCTATTGGTGCTGTCAAAAAGAAAATAAACGGTTGGATCTACTATAGTCCCGCAAAATCATAAACAATCGTAGCACCACAAAATTGATTGGTTGGCCTGTCGAAATGTCAAAAACATGCATTTAAAATGCAATTTGTTGCAATCAATCCGTGCGGTGGTGCCATGTATTACTTCGTGCCGCGACCGCAAATAATTGCACGGTCGCCATTTGGCAGCAGATGTAGTTCAATCGGAGGTTGACTCTGAACCAAAAACTCATTACTGTTGCAAAGAAGCGCCACTTACGTAATTTATACACTAATGTTGCCAGTCATCAATTTATTCGATTTGTCTTTATAAAATATTGTAGGTAATATTTTAAACGACTACCTAAATTACTTTGTAATGGTATAATGCGCTTGACAACTTTCATATTCAACTGCGAAGAATATTCGACTGCGAAGAATACAAATAGCGCATTATAAAATCCTCGTTCTCAGTCGAAATTTCGGTATCAGCTTAAGCGACTCAATTTACGATCTCACTGCAGGGACTGAAGGCCTTCTCTTACAAGGCTAGCCAAGGTCATAATCCACCACGCTGGCTAAGGTAGGCTAGGGAAATAATCCTATTAAAATTATAAATGTCAATATGTATTTGGATATTTGTATGTTTGTTGCTCAATCACGTCGTAGCGTATGAGCGGATCGGGCTAAAATTGGAATCACAATTAGTTTTTTTTTTAATACAGAGTGACGAGACGAGCAGGACATGTGCCTGATGGTAAGCAACACGCCTGCCACATAACAGCACAGTGAAACGCAGCTATTAGAACATTGAAGAGTCCAAATCATTACCTAGCACTGCACTGCGCTCGTCACCCAGAGATCTAAGTTGTTATATCTCTAAGCCCTGTAATTTCTCTGGAAACATTGCCCTTCTAACCGGAACACAGTAATGTTTGGCCATTGCTGCTTGGCGGTAGAATAACTGGCAAAGGTGTGGTACTTCCCCAGGCGGACTTTGCTAAGAGTCCTACCACTACAAGTAGTATGGAATATTATGGTTCTTCTTTTCCGGGTAAAACCGCGGAGCGCTGCTAGTGCTTAATATCTTCGAAAGGTGTCTTTCTGGAGAAAGTCGAAAAATATCTTTACAAATTTTTGGTCTCCTGTAAAAACCAGTATCTAGTCATGACAAACTAGTACATGTGCACTTGGCATTACAATGCTTGAGGTTACACGAGGGCAATAATTGCTCGGCGACACGAATGGACCGATCTGGAGCAATTAAACGCAATTTCAATAAATTGCGGCAATTATTTCGGCAATATTGCTTCTAATTGCTCCAGATATTTCATATTGCTCAATGTCGCCGATACGAATTGACGAATATCCAATGGGCTTGGAAATTCCTAGCAATTTTTGTATTTATCTCATTCGCACTTGTTTGTTTTGCGGCTTGCCGTCTTGCTTCCGCGGGGAGAGCGAGAGGTCGGATGGCGCTACAAGCCGCCGCGCCGCAGCAAGAACAATGTCGTCCATAGCGAGCGAATACTGAAATGCTCGTGTAGGACAGTATTGCCTAGTTGATGAAGTTGCGCGATATCGCTCAATATTGTATTGCGCAGTATTGATGCTTGTTGCCGTTACCGTAAATTGCTTGATGTAGTCGTGACGTCATAGTTGACGAGTATTGACTGGAATTGAGCAATTTTAGTCGCCCGTATAAGCGCACCTTTACTGCTCAGAATTGCTGGCAGAATTCAAACCTACGCCCTCAGAATCGGATGTTTTCGGTACTAGACTTGTAAACTGACATTCTGGTTTGTTATTAAATTCCTACCGGTATTGTAGGCAGGGCGCAAACGTGGCCACTTTTTGTGATCTGTATTAGATACAAGTTATCGATGAGTTTTGGTTTTTCTATAGAAATCTACCTGCGCAAACACAAACATTTTTAAATATATTTTATGTAGGTGTAGGTAAGTAACTGGACACTGCTGCGCTGCTAGTATCATATATGCGAAAGTTTAGTTGGTTGGATATTTATTGCTCGACCACGTCAGGTTGGCTAAACAGAACGGGTTGAAATTTTGAACATAACTAGATTATAGTCTGGATTAGCAGATATCAGATATACTACTTTTAATGTACTGGTAAAATCGCAGAGCACTGCTACATTAACAATAAGCACGATTTGATTTGATTCTGCACGGGCAGAGACTACTAAAGTTTCGGTTGGTCTAGTCGAGAGAACGGTGACTGCCGATCCAGAGTAAAAATCACGCACACCACTGTCTATTCGAAGTCAGTGTGCGTAATGCCGCTAACATAAAACGGTGAAGGAGAGCGACATGTACCTAGAATTTTTCGAAGTCATGTGTCGTGTCCACCAACCCGCACTGGGCCACGATTAAGGCTTTGACTTTCTACTTGCTAGAGAAGGACCCGAGTCCCAACAGTGGGGACATTTAGTGAGCTGTTTATGTCGGGCAGAGGCTAGGAATTAATATGTACCTACTACCGGATTTGAGTGTTGTTCCGGAGTGTAGCGCGCAGCGACAATGCCGCGCGACACGCCGACGCGTCGTAAACTGTCGCCGAACCAACTAATCTGATTGATGAACTATAAACCGGAGCGACAGATGCCAGCAACAAACTTTATGGTTGTATCAAGGGTCCCGAACTAAACTCATTTCGACATCTCATAAAAGGGGCAGTAAGTTTTGTGACAGTTTGTCTCTCTGGCAAAATAATAACCTTGTAGATATCGTAACAATCTTTGGTCGTAACCCCATGAGCGTAACGCTTCTCAACAATTGATCATAACCGAAGTTGGACACTTACAATGATGGACGCTCATTGACCACTACATATTGAAATGCTATTTTTACGTATGTCACTGTTTGTTACACCGCATTGATTCAATTTTATCTAAAGGAGCTCCCACACAGCAGTGATAAAACGTTTGATATAGCAAAACATTTGTTGTCAAATTTTTTTTAGTTGTTACAAAAGTTAGAAATGTTAGGTAAGTAAGGTATAGGTATACTAGAATTCATTTACATATGTTTTTTTTTATAGAAAACTTTAACCTGACTTTTGAGGAAATTATTGTCCCTTATAGTTTATATTACACAAATATAAGTATTCTTATTTACTAGTACAAAAGAGAAAGATGTATACCCACATAGAAGTATTGCATCCCAGTCTCACGCAATTAGTGTAGCAGTGCTCTCGTGACTATGAGAAAAAAGATGGATTTGTTTCTTTGCCTCGTGTTGTCTCCGTAAACATTATCTTTTAAACTGGAAACCGGAACCCTGTAATGTTTGAACATTACTGCTTGGTGGTAGAAATATTTGCGAATGCGGGGTACTTCCCCAATCGGATTCTGTAAGCAATACCACTACGAAAAATTGTACGACTTTTGTATCCATAGTTTTGGTTAAACTAACATTACTTTAGCGGAAGGGTGGGTGCAAGGAGGAGGATATTCTCGCGTTTTCAGGAGGAGGGCTCCACAATCTAATTTTTCGAAAGCAGACTCATCGTATCATTGTACTTGACGATTCAGAAGGCATTCGTCGGTTACAATGTGTTATACTAATTTATACAACCAGTTGAACCAGTGTTGGAGCGTTCATAACATAAAACATTCCTAACATCTTGTAGCAAAATATTATATGCTGTTGTAAAATGTTACCGTGCTACAAAACGTTTTATTACTTTTTACAACTGCTGTGTAGCTGTGTGGGAGCTCCATAAGTTAAATAAATTGTTGTTTTTTTATACTGAATCGGCTTACATTTAACCTTGATGTGCCAAATAACATAGCCAAAGTCGGAGATGAAACCTTTTTTTCAGAAGGAAAAGAACCTACTAATTTTAAAGCTTCTGAATTAGAATTTACAGATAGACGATAACTAAAGCGATCAATTATTAAAATGATATGTAGAGATAATTACGAATAACTTTGATATATCAGAAAAAAAAACATCTGTTGATATTGTCGCATTCGCAAGATTTCGTTCCGCTACGTTGCTCCACCGACGCAGCGCTCTGGACTCTCTCTATGAAAAACGTAATTTCGAAATAAACTCGCGAGTTTCCTACTCCAGCAGCGGGGCTAGCACGGGGAGTGGACTAATAGTCTTTCCACCATTTTTATCCACCTGTCAGTGGATATAATAATCATTTCCACCTTGCATAGCATGGCAACAGGGGAAATGGATAAAATGTTTCCACTTGACGTTTGTCGTGGATATTATATCCCGCTACTCCCCGCTGTCTAGCACGGACTCGGGAAAACGAAGATAAATACTCTTCAATTGACATATGACAGGGGACAAACTATCGTCTGATTTGGAGGTGAGGATATAAGTAAATCTCTCTCAAACATAATGTCGCGAGCATATTATAATTATATTTTTAATTATATAATTACTCATTTTTAGGGTTCCGTAAAACGTAAAAACGGAACCCTTATAGATTCGTCATGTCTGTCTGTCTGTCTGTCTGTCCGTCCGTATGTCACAGCCACTTTTTGCCGAAACTATGAGAACTACACTGTTGAAACTTGGTAAGAAGATGTATTCTGTGAACCGCACTAAGATTTGAACAAAAAAATAAAAAAAAAAGAATAATTAGGGTTGCTCCCCATACTGAGAACTGAAACTCAAAAATTTTTTTTTCATCTAACCTACACGTGTGGGATGTCTATCGATAGGTCTTCAAAAATAATGTTGAGGTTTCTAAGATAATTTTTGTCTACACTGAATAATTTGCGCGAGAGACACTTCCAAAGTGGTAAAATGTGTGTCCCCCCCCTCTAACTTCTAAAGTAAGGGAATGAAAAATCTAAAAAAAATATATGATGTACATTACCATGTAAACTACCAACGAAAATTAGTTTGAACCCGATTTGATGAGTAGTTTTTTTAGTACGTCATAAATACACTATTATTGAAACTTCGATCAAAGTTACAACGAACTAGAAGAACTATGTGTACTATGTGTATTATGTTACTTGCTGCAACGGAACCCTTCATGGGCGAGTCCAACCCGCACTTGGCCACTTTATTATATCTAAATGCGTTCTCTATACTAAGGTATGTGATTTAGATGAGAAAATGTTTTATAGTTGTTTACAAAAATAAACCTACATACGTCAATTTTAGGGTTCCGTAAAACGTAAAAACGGAACCCTTACAGATTCGTGATGTCTGTCTGTCTGTCTGTCCGTCCGTATGTCACAGCCACTTTTTGCCGAAACTATGAAAACTACACTGATGAAACTTGGTAAGTAGATGTATTCTGTGAACCGCATTAAGTTTATATAAAAAAATTTAAAAAAAAATTAGGGTTGCCCCCCATACTGAGAAATGAAACTCAAACATTTTTTTTTCATCAAACCTACACGTGTGGGGTGTCTATCGATAGGTCTTCAAAAATGATATTGAGGTTTCTAATATAAACATTTTGTCTACACTGAACAATTTGCGCGAGAGACACTGTGGTAATATGTGTCCCCCCCCCCCTCTAACTTCTAAAATAAGATAATGAAAAAACTAAAATAAATATATGATGTACATTACCATGCACTCCACCAACGAAAATTGGTTTATTATATTAAATACTGATAAGTAGTTTTTTTAGTACGTCATAAATAAATACACTATCATTAAAACTTCGATCAAAGTTACAACGAAGTACAAGAACTATATGTACTATGTATATTATGTTACTTGCTGCAACGGAACCCTTCTTGGGCGAGTACAACTCGCACTTGGCCACTTTATTATTTGATTTTCTTATAACGGCAATACTGAAGTGATAACGCTACTCCCGCCGTATATCCACCGTGGAATAACTATCCACCGGCGAGTCCGTGCTCTGAAAGTGGACAAAATTGACAAGGGGGAAAGAGATTATTATATTATATATATTTCCTTTCCCGATGGAGTAATTGTCAACTGCCCGTGCTAGCCCCGCAAGATCTACTTCGTTTCGTCCGATCGAACATTATTTGACGTTTAAATGTTCTAAGCCTACTTACTCTAATCAGGGTAGAGTAGGCTTAGAACATTTAAACGGACGAAACGACGGATTGAAGTAGAACCGGAGTTGGAAAGTCGCGAGTTTATTTCGAAATTACGTGTTTTGTAGAAAGACAGTAGACGTCCTGATCAACTCACTTGTAGTGAAATATTAACTTCTAAAACATTCCAACGCATAATTGTATTATCATAACATAACAGCTCACTAAATGTTCCCACAGCTGGAACATGAGGCGTTCTCTCGCAAAAGAGTCAAGGCCATAATCCACGGGTTGGTGGATGACACATGACCACGAAGGATTCTAAGTACATGTCGGGTTCCACGTGATGTTTTCTTTTCCTGTTTTTAAGTTAACGGCATTACAGACATGGCTTCTAAAATACAGCGGTGCACGTGGGATTTGAACCCGGGCGCTCCGGACCGGTAGTCGCTGTTCTTCCAACTAGACCAGCTATGACTTAAGAACTTAAGAAGAATAAGTTTATTAAGACCATATGTTTTTGCAGCCTGTTGAAAACTGTTAAAATTCAACCAAATACCGCACTTATTAGCAACATTGAAATTACAATGAATAACAGTCAACATAGAGGCAAGTGGCAGACATTTCGGGGATTCTATTAAAAAAACACACTAACGCCTACAAATGTTTCCGCAAAGTCACGTAGTAAATAGTTACATCATGTCAGAACCGTACATTTATTTTTCTGTTCCACCTACGGAATAGAAATCATGAGCCATTTGTCACATCTCGTGTCTCCGAACGAATTTTAAACGCTGCATACATGAAAATCAACTATTAGAAAATACGTGAAGTTAGTAATGTTTCTATGTACCTTCGTTACCCCATATCTCAAAATTGGCCGTCTAAGCAAGTTAGCGAGTAAGCATGTGTTCTTAGTACTTACTAACTCTACTCAATCGTCCACATTTCATTCATCAGAAAATAGGTGTCGTCTGGCAGCTCTGGGATCTTGGACTATTTTTTTTCATACATTATGTCGAAAAATATACGTATTCAACTATACTAAAAATATTCTTTTTTTTATATTTAGTTGATAGGTATATAGCAAGGGACGGCATGAGCAGAATAATGCCTGATGGTAAGCAACACGCCCGCTCATAATATCACACTGTCACGCAGCCATTTTATAGTAGGTTTGCTTTGCTTAGTTTGGGGCTAGTTGGTATTGTGTGTGAAATGTCTAGGTACACTAATATTTATTTTTATTAAAACAGAGTTAGGTAATTACCTATCTTTGCACTGCGCTAATCACCCAGAGACATAACGTGATTGAATAAAAGAAAACTGTGTTATTCCAGACCATTATCTATCTACCAATTTCATCTAAAACCCTTCTGTAGTTTTTGCATGAAAGAGTAAGAAACATACATACGTTCTTAAAAACGTTCGTGTTTATAATCCAATATTATCCTATAATATGAGCAGGATAATATTAGTAGGATACCACGGAGCCATTCCGCGGTAGAGGCGGTATTTGGCGAGCGCACGCCGCCGGTGACCACCGACCTGCCGAAATAATAGCAATCCATGAATAATGCAGAGTGACGTTCCGTTTAGTTTGCATAAGAGATGAGCTCTCAGCGCCGCCGCCTGCCGTGGATCAAACGTTCAAACTAAATAGATTATTAAATACCTCATTTGCATCGCAATCATGGCAGAATTCTACTGAACTTTATGAGACGGAAAGATATCAACGGATTGATTTGCCTGAGTAATTGATTTTTACGTGGTGTTTCATGGATACAAATAAATGGCAATATCTACATGAATTTGGAAGGAGACCACCGGACTCAAAAATACAGTTTATAACTATTAACGTTCGAGGACGGTGGATTCATATTATTTTTTCACATCATTCATGTAATAAAAAAAAGTATTTCAATAAAGTAGTAAAGTGCATTTCAGACTCTCACAACGTTGATTTGGTATCTGCGTAATGAAAATTAACAACATTTTACTTCATTCGATTCGAAATGTATAACGTCCGTCAACTCGCTCTTCACCATACTGGTGGTATTTAATGTTTACCATTACTGAAGCTTCCCTAATCAAGCTTAATAATGATGCCAATTTCAAGCTTGTTTTTGTTCCCGTTTTTTCTGTTGATCTAATTATAGAAGTACCACAACAATGGTTTTTGTTTGATACACCTTTATTAATGTTTTATTTTTAGATAATTAGATCAGTAACAACACGTGTATTTACTTAGAAAGGCTCGTAATGAGGTCATATTTTGATAAGCTTCTTTGATCAAAGGCGTCTTCCGCTCGCGTATCTCTCCAACGCGCCAGCGATGTTGTAAGGAATTTCATTCTATCCAGTTGTAAGCCCTAATAAACGAACGTTTGTTATTGTGTTTTTGTTATGAATAATATAATAAAACTTGACTTTTCAAATTTAAAAAATAGCTTAAAAAAGCACAGTACGGTGCAGTAGAAATGTTTGCAATTTTTTATACTATCGTCATCTGTCAAATTTGAAATCGGAACACAATAGTAATATTCCTACATATAGTCCAGTGCAATTACGGAAATAATTAAACATTAAATTATGTAGTTTGGGGACTATAAAGGATCGATAGGGGGGTGCCTTCTGAGCATATATTATCTACACAGGGTTATGTGGGACAACAACGTTACCTACTCCGATATATGCCAGAAATACGTAACATTGTTAACTGCTTCTTTAATGTATACACAAGGCTCACTGAGTGTTTTTTCTAAACTGAAGACCTGTCAAGACATTATCGATCTTATCGTACCATGCCTTTGAGGCTTGTTTAAGCCCATATATAGCTTTATGAAGTTTAAATACATGGTCTTCTTTACCATTAATTTTATATCCATTTGGCTGCTCCATGTAAATGGTGTCGTGTAGATCACCACGTTAGAAATACTGCCACAGGTTATGAGGCTTGGAACAATCTAAAAACCGCCTATGAAGACAGGGGACTGTGTCGTCGTCTTGGACTTTTACGTACGTTGTTTGGATTGAAATTGGAACAATTTAGTGACATGGAAGCGTATATCTTGAAAATTACGGACTTGGATCAACAATTACGAGATATAAACGCCCCATTGGAAGATGATTTCCTGTCAGTTTTGATGCTAAGCGGCTTACCCCCGGACTATAATCCGCTTATCATGGCTTTGGAAAATTCGAACATTAAATTGTGCAGTGAAACAGTGAAGAGTAAATTATTACAAGAAAATTTACGTAGAGAGATTGAAAAGAGTGAAGAAGGAGCAATGTTTACAAACCGGTCCACAAAAGGGGTCAACAAATTTCCAAAATTCAAGTGCTTCATATGTAAGAAACCGAATCATATTGCTAAGAATTGTCCAACTAAAATGAACAACAAAAATTATAATAAACGGAGTGAAAAGTGTGAAAATGCGTGGAACGGAACGTTATTAACAGCGCTGGCTGTGAACATCAACTCGAATGCTTGGTATATCGACTCCGGCGCTACTTGTCACATGACAAACAACAAAAATCTATTGAAAAACTATATTGTAGACACTCCGAGGATAGTTACAGTTGCTAATAATCAGAAAATGCATAGTGAAGGACATGGTGAGATGGAATTATTGTTGAAAGGACAAACTCAAACTACGAAATTAAGTGAGGTTATTTTTATGCCGGGATTGTCAACAAACCTTATTTCTGTTGGAAAAATGGCTTCTAAGGGACTTAAAGTTCATTTTGACAATGAAAAATGTAATGTTTATTACGGAAATAAGTCAGTTGCTAGTGCTACAAGGGTGAATGGTGTCTATGAACTGGACACAGAGAGTCAACAATCAACAAATTGTCATGAGCTGGCTGCGACATGTGAAATGGTGGCTTTAGTGAAGCCACAGATCCAATCCATGGATGAGAAACACGCAGAAGCTGTGAATTTATGTGAAAAGAATAAATCGCAGGAGATTTGGCATCGAAGACTCGGTCACCTAAACAGACGAAGCATGAATTTACTGAAACAAGGTATAGCAAGTGGAATTAATTACACTAATAGTAAACATACTCCCTGTGTAGCATGTATTGAAGGGAAGCAAATCAGAATACCATTCCCGAAACAATCCTTTAGTCGAGCCACTGAGAAATTAGGTCTTATACATTCTGATTTATGTGGGCCTATGCCAGTTTCCTCATTAAGTGGTGCCAAGTACATATTAACATTTATAGATGACTACACTAGGATGACATTTGGTTATTTTATTAAAACTAAAGATGAAGTTCTGTCTGTATTCAAGATCTTTAAAATTTTTGTAGAAAAACAAACTAGTTTGAAGATAACGATGATTAGAACAGACAATGGTTCTGAATATGTCAATAAACATTTCCAGACATTCCTTCAAGAGCATGGCATTGTGCATCAGACGACGGTGCCCTACTCACCACAACAGAATGGAGTTGCGGAGAGGGCAAATCGCACAATTATGGAGGCCGGACGATGTATGCTACAAGATGCAAGAATGGACCAAAGATTCTGGGCTGAGGCTTTGAATACTGCAATCTTCATCAAAAACAAATCACCAAGCAAAGCGGTAAGAGGAACCACACCAGAAGAAAAATGGTCTGGTTGTAAAGTTAATTTGTCAATTTTAAGAATATTTGGCTGTGTTGCTTATGCAAAGATCCCTGATGAGAGGCGTAAGAAATTAGATGCTAAGAGTAAACAATATATATTTGTAGGATATTGTAATGAGTCAAAAGGATATAGATTGATTGATCCTCAAAATCCTTTCAAATGTATTAAATCTAGAGATGTGTGCTTCTTAGAAGGAATGATGTATAAAGACTTAAAGACAAATCAAATGAATTAAAAAAATGTTGTGAGCACAAATGATGATAATAATGTTAATCCCTTGCCTACTATGGAATTATCTGACTCGATCCCACCTAATTCAACTTTTAGTGACTCCAGCTCTGTGGACGACCCCAATGATGTCACATGGAATCCAAACATGACTCAAGATCAAGAATCTAGTTATTATGAAGAAATTGATGAAAGCGTGAATGCTGTAATTGCAATGACTGCAACAAGTCATGATGGAGAACCACAGACAATTGAGGAAGCACTATCAGGAGCTGAAAAGGAACACTGGAGGGAAGCTATTAAGAATGAATATAAATCATTTGAAAAGAATAAGGCTTGGAGTTTGACATTATTGCCTGAAGGGAAGAAAGCTGTGCGCTGTAAGTGGGTATTCAAGAAGAAGCTTGGACCAGAAGGCCAGTTACTTCGGTATAAAGCACGTCTTGTAGCAAAGGGCTATACCCAGGAATATGGGATCGGCTACAAGGAAACCTACTCACCTGTAGTACGGTATTCTACTATACGTACATTAATTGCCCTGGCAGTAAATCTGAATTTACACATTGATCACATGGATGTAAAGACAGCATTCTTAAATGGTGATCTACACGAGACCATTTACATGGAGCAGCCAAATGGATATAAAATTAATGGTAAAGAAGACCATGTATTTAAACTTCTTAAAGCTATATATGGGCTTAAACAAGCCTCAAAGGCATGGTATGATAAGATCGATAATGTCTTGACAGGTCTTCAGTTTAGAAAAACACTCAGTGAGCCTTGTGTATACATTAAAGAAGACAACTCAGGAAATCTTATTATATTAGCATTGTATGTCGATGACATTTTGCTTATAAGTAAAGATACACCAAACAAGAAAGCACTCAAGGAGAAGCTGATGAAAAAGTTTGAAATGAAAGATCTTGGCCGAGCTACGCATGTATTAGGAATGAGATTAAATCAAGGACAAAATCAAATTACATTGGATCAGAAAAACTACATACAGAAAGTATTAAATCAATTTAATATGACTGATTGTAAGCCTGTTAATACACCCCTGGAATGTGGCATAAAGCTTGAGAAAGGAGACCAAACAGATAAGGATTCCAAGTACAGAAGTCTAGTGGGATGTATTATGTACATAGCTGTTTGTACAAGGCCAGATATTATGCATGCAGCAAGTTTACTCAGTCAATTTAATAATTGTCATTCTGAAACACACTGGAAAGCAGCCAAACGTGTGTTGCGATATTTGAAAGGAACTATTAATTATAACATAGTGTATGAAAAATCCTCATTAAGTGTTACAGGATATGTAGATGCAGACTGGGCGTCTAATCACCTAGACCGTCGCTCATACACTGGCTGTGTGTTTAAATTAGGAAACTCAGCCGTATCATGGGAGAGCCGAAAACAAAGAACTGTGGCGTTATCCAGCACCGAGGCTGAGTATATGGCATTGTGTGAAGGAGCAAAGGAGGCTAAATTTCTTAGAA
This sequence comes from Ectropis crepuscularia, assembly GCA_963693475.1. NCBI lineage: Eukaryota > Metazoa > Arthropoda > Insecta > Lepidoptera > Geometridae > Ectropis > Ectropis crepuscularia. The sequence continues at coordinate 25,950,906 of OY856346.1, forward strand.
GCTTTCTTTATGAATGTTTAGGTAAACATTTATCAGTAACTTTGTTCAATGATAGTCAATCAGCACAAAACATTTGTAACAATTATGTTAATCATAGCCGTAGTAAACACATAGATATAAGACATCATTTTGTAAGACAAATTATAAAAGATAAAATTGTAATGTTAGAATACTTATCTACTGAAAATATGCCAGCAGATGTTTTAACTAAATGTTTAAGTAAAGACAAACATTCTAATTGTGTAAAGAATCTTGGATTACAGATTGTTTAGTTTAAGGGCAGGTGTTAGAACAGGTATAAACCAAACAATTTAAGTAGTCTAAGTTGCCTAAATAACTCACTGTGTGGCGCTACTGTCTATGAGTTGATATAGTCATTGTTATTCTGTCGGATTATACTCTCTTCTTCAAAAAATGTCAACTGTTGTCATGTGCTGTGTGAAACCAAACTAAATAAATCCAACGTTATCGAATCAATCTTCTTTATTATTTGCCAATTCCCAACAAACATACATAAAAAACGGTACAGACGTGACCTTGAGCTGACCTTGCCAGAATCCCTCAAATTGGAATATATACTCAGAATGCACCCCCTATCGATCCTTTATAGTCCCCAAACTACATAATTTAATTTAAAAAAAAAAACAATTTTTTTGCGTAATTGCACTGGACTAATACTTGTTTGGTGCAAAAATAACTGACAATGCCCCAAGCAGACTCTGCATACAGCCCTACAATTACAAAAGATTTGAGTAGTGCCTTAAAGTAGTTTTTTTTATATTAGAGTGATGACACGAGCAGAACATGGACCTGATGGTGACCAACATGCCTGCCACATAACAGCACAGTGACACGCAGCTATTGGAACTCGAAGAGTCCAAATAATTACCTAGGACTGCATTGCGCTCGTCACCCAGAGATATAAGATGTTTTATCTCTATGCCCTGTAATTTCACTGGATACATTGCCCTTCAAACCGGAACACAGTAATGTTTGCGCATTACTGCTTGGCGCTAGAATAACTGGCAATGGTGTGGTACTTCCCCAGACGGACTCTGCAAAGATTCCTACCACTACTTTCCCATATCTACAATTAGATGTAAATATATTGTCCATATATGGTACAACAAAACAATTGGCGAGCAAACCACAACCCGCGAGGGAATTCCAAATAATGTGATCGCACCAGATTACGAGGGCGCTGAGCAAAAACTAGCGAAGATCAAGCGAGCTTACCGCTAAGCCGGACCGTCACCGCCGCGCGATTGCGGCCGCCAACTCCGGAAGATTATCCTAAACAACGAACCGCAGTAATATTTGTTTAATTACTTTGGTTTCACAACTTTGCGCGCGTTCCATAGATATTTTCATGCTATGTTTATCCAACGGTAAGGATATATCTGGGATATTCTCATCCCGACTGTATTTGTCCCTTGTCCAATAAGTCTCTCTCTCAATAGGCCACTCAGCCCGATCCTCGGTCTTACGTTTCTACGCCACCACCCATCTTTCGCATATCGTCATTCCATTTAGTGTCTGGGTGTCTTACACTACGTTAACCGGTTTGCAGTCTCCACTCCAGTCTACCCCAACACTGAATGGTATTCTCACGGAATTTTTTAAATATTCAATACAGGTATTCAAATCAAGAATTCTGACATATTTTCCGGCAAGCATAAAACAAGCAGATTGAACAAACTGCCTAATACATAATATGTGTGCAGTTTTTCGATATTAATGCTGTGAACAACCGAGATAATTTAAACCAATGTTTGTTTAACGGCTGGAAATGTACAAATATGTATCATCATCATGTGTCATCAGTGGTCATCAGTTGCTCAATTTGTGATTCTAGTTCCTCTATTAAAAAAATAGCATACAGAGTAAATCCCCACTTGGCAAGAAGTTCTGAGAGACACCCGGAACAACGTCCCTCGCGTCAGATTGTAAAAAATTGTTACTGCATTAGTCGAGTAATAACTTCATTACTCGCTGCGGACCACCCTGCTTGATGGCGGTGAGGGTTCTGTTCTATGTGGCGATGGATCGCGATGCGATGCGATTTTGTTGTGTCGCACTATCGATCAAGGTTTTGTACAAGCATAAACAGCTCACTAAAACTGTTCCTACTGCTGGAATACAAGAGAGAGTCAAGTCAAGAGTATAGTCTATCACGGTGTCCCAGTTAGGGTGGTGGATGACGCATGGCTTAGAAAGATTCTAAAGATATGTTGGTTTCCTCGCGATTCGTTGCTTCGCCGTTTTTAAGTTAGCGATGTCACACACATGAGTCCAAAAAGACAGTGATGCGCGTGAGATCATGAGGGGTTCCGTAGTGGCAGTGGCCGTTCTTCCGACTACAGCAACTGTAACTTCCTACTGATATAAATATGTAAACACTAGTTAGACTGTATGTGTGTTATTCTTTCACGGAAAAAATCAGAAGGGATTTAGATGAAATTTGCTACATAAGATGAAAAAGTGAAGATCAGGTAATCAAACTGACTTTTAAACAAATAATGTGGCGCAAAATATCAACGCAAATAAAACAATTACCACGTCATTGCATCGCTTAAACTAAATTGTATAGCTTTTCGTCAATCTTCTGGGACACGACAAGTGAACCTCGACTATAATTCTAAGCTGAAGACGAACAAGGCCAAGTAAAACTTGTGAAGTTTCACAAAACTTTTGTAAATGATAGCACACGAAAAGGTCACTTTGACTTTATGGCAGTTTGTGGCTTACTTTCCCGCGACTGAAGCATGGGGATAAAAGTGGCTACACACGTAAAATCACGCATAACAAACAAATCGTTCTTTCTTTTGAGCATGTTTACTTGCTACCACTACTACCACTACATATATAATACACCACTACCCACTACCACTACTTCCAAGAAATACAAACAATAGCTATGTGCAAAGATTTTGGGTTTGACATATTTATTGTAGCCAGAGAAATCGCAGGGCATAGAGATAAAGCATCGTATTATTGAAGCATATTATTGACTGGCCTCGTGGCTTAGCTTAGGCGAAACCGAGGGTCGTGGGTTCGATTCCCACCCAGTGCAAATATTTGTGTGATGAATTCAAATGTTTGCACTGTGTCTGGGTGTTTCTATGTGTAAAAAGTATATATTTAAAACTATATAAGTATTATATCAGCTATCTGGCCGCCATCAGGCCAGTTTGCTTAGTTTGGGGTCAGGTGGTGTTATGTGTGAAATCGTCCACCAATATTTATTTATTTATTTATATCTCTGGGTGACGAGCTGCCGAGCGAATTGCAGTAATAGGTAATGATTGGGACTCTTCATGTTTCAATAGCTGCATGACACTGAGCTGTTATGGACAGGCATGTTGCTGACTATCAACCACATCTTCTGTTCGTCCTTTCACTCTATACTTGTCGCGGACCGGCCGTATGTGACCGACCACTATGCGTTTGACGAGCCTGGTCTGCCGGCAGCGAGAGGGGGAGAGACCTGTTGTAAGTAGGTCTCTTGAGTACGTGCCCTCTCGTTCCGACGGGCGCTGGTAGACTCGTCCCTGGGTTCACTTTGCGACCGCTGTGGGACAATCCTCGAATTCGTCCTGGATGTGAACTTGACCTTGGGTGATCTTGACTTGACCTTGTCTTCTGGTGTGATCCCCGGCGTGACCCCCGGTGTGACCCCCAACGTGACCACCGGCGTGACCACCAGCGTGACCACCGACGTGACCACCGACGTGACCACCGGCGTGACCACCGGCGTGACCACCAGCGTGACCACCGACGTGACCACCAGCGTGACCACCGGCGTGACCACCGGCGTGACCACCGGCGTGACCACCGACGTGACCCCCGGCGTGACCACCGAAGTGACACCCGACGTGCCCTTGGCGACGACTCGGCGCTGACACGACGTGGGCCCGACGATAACTCGACGTGATCTTCTTGGCCGGACCTTGTAGGGGAGCAGGGAGCGGGGTAGTGAAACGCTGGTGTTGCTTGAGTCTTCCTTTTATTTTTCTTCCTTTTGAGTCTTCCTATTGGAGCCGCTGAGTAGAGCATGCTCCGAACAAAATCGAGATCGCTAAGGTACCCCCTTACCTTTACCTAAAAGAGAGCCCCGTATTTTGGGCTCACTATTCGTTACATTTTTACTATGCTATGGACACTATTTTCACCATAGATTTGCCAGTCCTGGTCGTAGGCTAACGAATGACCACTCGAAATGTAGCCCACGACCAGGTCTATAAATGAACGTAACTTCCTGGGGGGTACTTTAGCTTACAATTTAGCTATTACCTAAAAACTACCTAATTTTACCAACATTTGCCTGAAGTTGGGTAAATAAGTGGACACCCTACCTATATTTCCGAAACCAAAACAATATTTATTAGGAGTGCCCTACTTATATCTACCTAAATAAACCATATTTACCTAACATTCATCCATTAATTTTAACCGAATTACAATTTTGCCGTACTCATTATAAAACATACTAAAACTAGACTATATATACATGTGTTGATCGCCAACATCCTCCCCTTCGTGCGCCAGCACCATCCTCTGGCTCGGCGATCTCACTGGTCGGAGGCCCGTTGCTCGTCGTCTCGACACTGCCGGCGCTCGATGGCTCGACGTCTGGGACCGCCGCCGTCGCCGCCCCATGGAGGCACCAACAGCACGGCCTTAGAGGTTGGCCGCCGCAGAATTCCGCCATTCGTGTGGACCTCGATGTCCCGTGTTCTGCCATCTGGTCCGGTGTAGGTGCGAACCACTTCCCCTTTAGGCGACGTCTCTCTGCGCAGCGTGGAACCCAGAGCGAGGACTGCATCACCACAGCGTAGGCGCGGCAGACAGTTTTCTCGCCGAAGCTCCTTCGCTTCTTACGCCGGCGCCGTCGACCCACCTTGACAACAGTGGGGCCAAGGTAGTCGACGACCGCATTCGATGAAGGCGGTTCTCCGAAGCGATGTCCCTCATCTGGCATGCACACTGCTGTGTTCACGTCGATCTCTTTCATCTTAGATGTCTCAGGGGGCCTCCCCTTCGTGAGCGCAGTGATGTCTTCCCTGTAGCACTCTTTCTGGCATAATGTTCGAAGAACCTTCTCTGTGACTTCTTTCATCGAATTATCTTGAGACTTCTTTTTCTTCTTTTTTCTTGAAGATTTTCTCCACGTAGAATCTTCCTTCTTGAAGTCTGTGGCTTTGTACAGCGTCTTCTCTTTGCCTTTTAACTGGTTGGCCGTAGACTCGGAGTTATCTGACGTTTCTTTGTCTCGGGCCAAGACGTGCGCGCAGGTTACGAAGTTGACCGATGTTGTAGTGGCCCCCGAGTCGCATCCATGTAGTACCCATCCTAGATAGGTGAGTGATGCGACGGGCTGATTCTTCTTCCCTTTGCGTGTTCCCCTGGAGACAATCAACTCCCAGTTGTCTTGCCCGATGAGAACCTTCGGCCGTTCTTCCTCGTAACAAAGTTGCTCTGCCATCTTTTGCAAGTGAGGGTACACTTCGACCTTCTCTTTCTCCACTGCTTGAGGTGTCAGGTGAAGTTCGTCCATGGTTCTTGCCCCGGTGATAGTCCTTTTCCGTACTTGATGAACTCCTCGAACTTTCATATTGAGCTTCATGGATCTCTTGTTCGACAGCAACTTCCCTCCGACTGTTTCTATGGTAAGTTGCTCTCGAGGTCCCTGTAGCCCCAGTTGTTCGGCTACGGATGAGTCCACCAGTGTCACAGTTGAACCTTCGTCTAACAGAGCCAAAACCTTGGTGCTTCCTTTTGGCCCGTAAATTTCCACTGGTACCATTTTCAAGTGTGCCTTCTTGGTTTTCGCCGTGTTGACCTGGAGCACGTTGTTGGTTACTTCTTTCTCGTGTGTAGCTTCAGGTTCTAGATCTTCATGTAGAAACTCATGGTGCCATCTTCTGCATACTCCGCATCCTGGCTTCTGGCAGTCTTGCTTCCGATGTCGACCTTGCAAGCATTTGAAGCATAGCTTGCAATTTGATGCAATTTTCCAGCGTTCCTTGGTCGATGCATCCATGAACTTCTTACATTGATACAGGCGATGGCTTCCTTGACAGTGTGGACAATTTTCCTTATCTTCCCTTTGTTCCACGGCGGCATGTGTGGCTTCTCTCTTCCATCCTTGGCTTTTGGTTACAGCTTCTTGTAGTGCATATTGACTGCACCGGTCTGCCTCCCTGTTCAGGAACTTGCTCAGCTGTAGCAAGTCAGGATCTTCCGTGTCAGCCGTAAAGTCAAACCACCGGAACCGTATGACCGCAGGCATTTTGTCCACTATCAACTTCAACATTTCTGGCGACTGGAGATACTGAGGCTTTTTCAAACTCTTCACTGTTGTCACGATGTTACTCACTCGACATGCAAAATCGCACACGTCTTGAGCGTTCTCCGTCATCTTTGGCAACCTCTTCAGTTTCTCCATCTCTGCCAGCACTAGCCCATCTGGTCTTCCATATTGCCGACGCAGAGCTTCCACGATGTCTTCAGGTGTATTATCCGAATACAATAGACATTTGACTGACTCTTGCGCTGCACCTCTGATGGACTTCCTCAGCCTTATCATATTCTGGATTGGAGAGAAGTTCTCAGCCGTATCTTCATATGCCCTCTTGAAGGCTAGCCACTCGCTAGCGTTCCCGTCGAACTGTGGGAGATCGAACATGTAGCTAGGCGCTGCTACATTCCTCATTGACAACTTGAGGACGTCCCGTAGCGCTTCAGCGATGTCCTTGATGTCAGCAGAGGCTTCAGAGATTTTCGTGGCTGCCTGTGCTTTGCCGGGCTTCTCCGGTTCTGGCACTTTCCCTGGTAGCCTTTCCGTCGAATCGCTGATCCAGTTCTGCACCATCTCTTCGCGGTTTACTGGCACGCTGACTACGGAGTCGTAGTCGTCTTCTTCCAGTTGAAGGATCTCCAGTTCTGCCTTTGCCAATTCAGCCGCAGCTCGTGCCTGGTCTAGCTTCCGTCGAGCTAACTCTACACGTGCTTCCATCTCTTTCTTCCTTCTGGCTGTTGACGCTGCAGACAGTGCCTTTGTGTTCTGTAGCCTCTCGGAGATCTTCGAACTTGTGCTTCCCACCAGTGTTCTGACTTCCTCGGTTGTGGCCCTAATCGTAGTCTCGAACGACGTCCCAGACGGGAAGGTACCTTCTGTTCTGGTACCGGACGTCGTACCGGACTCCACTGTGATGCCACGTGATGCTCTCTCAGTCGGCGTACGTTCCAGCCGATCACCACCCTTCTGGCTTCTTGTAACGGGCATCTTGATTTTCGTTTCCTCTCGCACGATGATCAACTCGTCCGTTGTCTTGAAGCGCAGATGTCTTCACTTCCCTCGACGAAGTCCCACGATGATCGCTACGGCGTGAATCCGGCTCGAAGGACCAGCTGTCGCGGACCGGCCGTATGTGACCGACCGCTATGCGTTTGACGAGCCTGGTCTGCCGGCAGCGAGAGGGGGAGAGACCTGTTGTAAGTAGGTCTCTTGAGTACGTGCCCTCTCGTTCCGACGGGCGCTGGTAGACTCGTCCCTGGGTTCACTTTGCGACCGCTGTGGGACAATCCTCGAATTCGTCCTGGATGTGAACTTGACCTTGGGTGATCTTGACTTGACCTTGTCTTCTGGTGTGATCCCCGGCGTGACCCCCGGTGTGACCCCCAACGTGACCACCGGCGTGACCACCAGCGTGACCACCGACGTGACCACCGACGTGACCACCGGCGTGACCACCGGCGTGACCACCAGCGTGACCACCGACGTGACCACCAGCGTGACCACCGGCGTGACCACCGGCGTGACCACCGGCGTGACCACCGACGTGACCCCCGGCGTGACCACCGAAGTGACACCCGACGTGCCCTTGGCGACGACTCGGCGCTGACACGACGTGGGCCCGACGATAACTCGACGTGATCTTCTTGGCCGGACCTTGTAGGGGAGCAGGGAGCGGGGTAGTGAAACGCTGGTGTTGCTTGAGTCTTCCTTTTATTTTTCTTCCTTTTGAGTCTTCCTATTGGAGCCGCTGAGTAGAGCATGCTCCGAACAAAATCGAGATCGCTAAGGTACCCCCTTACCTTTACCTAAAAGAGAGCCCCGTATTTTGGGCTCACTATTCGTTACATTTTTACTATGCTATGGACACTATTTTCACCATAGATTTGCCAGTCCTGGTCGTAGGCTAACGAATGACCACTCGAAATGTAGCCCACGACCAGGTCTATAAATGAACGTAACTTCCTGGGGGGTACTTTAGCTTACAATTTAGCTATTACCTAAAAACTACCTAATTTTACCAACATTTGCCTGAAGTTGGGTAAATAAGTGGACACCCTACCTATATTTCCGAAACCAAAACAATATTTATTAGGAGTGCCCTACTTATATCTACCTAAATAAACCATATTTACCTAACATTCATCCATTAATTTTAACCGAATTACAATTTTGCCGTACTCATTATAAAACATACTAAAACTAGACTATATATACATGTGTTGATCGCCAACAATACTATACCGAAAATGATTAGATAAATACAGGAACATAAAAATTTTGGCCACCATAACAGAGTTTTAAATAGTTCTCTGGCTATCATATAATTTGTTAGTTATTCGTTATACAATTTAAAGTAAACTCTCATAATTTGGTTGTCTCATAATTTCGTTGTTGTTGCACAACACGGTTGATAGCATACGTTTAATCTTTCGGGGCAAAATCAAAGTTTATCCATTTTATCGTAAGTTAATTTCTTTGCAGACCGCAAATCGATCGATATTTGTGATTTTAATAACATAAGTCATTAGAATTCCGAGTTACACCATTAAAAATGTATTTTGTTTCAGTTTTTTTTTTTTTTTTTTATCAATTGTGTTAAATTATATTATTACACATTTTAGTGTAAATGCCCGGAATAACATGGCCATATTGAAGAGGTTTGCAGTCATAGAACTTCACGCTGGACACGTTGCCTGGCAGAATAATGGTTAATAAAAGTGAAACAATGAATATAATAACACACTCATTATCACCCAAAATCGCCCAAAAAAATTAGTTCCTACTAACATTTTGAATTTTTTTTGTTTGTTACAAAATGTTTGTCACGGCTCGTCAAGCTCGCAGTCACGTATGTAGCAGACGCAACGTTAGCAACGCAGTGAAGTTTTAACTTCATTGGGAGTTCTTCTTTTTGAAATATACGGGTGTAATGTGATTACGCGGCGCGGACGCGGGCGGGAGTTTTTGTAAGTTCTGTTGCTTGGGCTAGTTGGTTGGGCTAATTGGATCGAAACTGAGATTCTCCAGAGCGCAGGCTGCCTCGAGGCGTGTGAACCAAACACACAGACGAAAGTACATTCTTTGTAGTGGTAGGACTCTTTGCATAGTCCGCCTGGGGAAGTACCAAACTTTTGCCAGTTATTCTACCGCTAAGCAGACAGCAGTAATGAGTAAACGTCACTGTGTTTCGGTTTGAAGAGCAACATTTACAGTGAAATTACCGGGTATGGAGATAAACTGGACGACGAGCGCAGTGCAGTGCTAGATAATGATTTGGACTCTTCTTTGGACTGTTGCGATAGCTGCGTCTCAATAGATATGCTACATATGTTGCTTGCCATCAGACACATATCTTGCTAGTCTCGTCTATCTTCCATATATATAAAAATCAATGCCACTTTTCGTTGTTAGTGAACTCCTCCTAAACGGCTGAACCAATTTGAATGAATTTTTCTGTATGCGTTTGGGCAAGGCCCTCGATGGTTTAGATTCACAAAGCAGCCCGGCAGATGGCGCTGCAGTTGGTATCTAGGTTATTATCCGAGCAAAGCTGGAACGGGCCGCTCGTACTATATAAGTACTTGCGGCATGGTCCTCAATTAACACTACTTTGTGACCTCCGTATACCGAAACATTAGCATTGGTAGCTCACTAATTGTTCTGCTGGGACTCGGGATCTTTACTCGCAAAGAAAAAGACAAGGTCATAATCCACCACGTTTGATCAGTGCGGGTTGGTGTATGACGCATGACCTCGAAAGATTCTAGAAACATCCTCACTCATTTTCTCACACAGTCTGATACCTCACTCATTTTACTTTACCATTTTTAAGTTAGCGGCATTACGCACATGACTTCAAAAATACAGTGGTGCGTGTGTGGATCTAACCATGGATACAGATCGGCAGTTGCTATTCTGCCAACAGGCAAAAGCAGCCCGCTAAATGTTCCCAGTTCCCACTGCTGGGGCTCAGGGCCTTCCCTCGCAGGAAGGTAGCCAATGCCATAGTCCACAACACTGGCCCAGTGCGGGTTGGTGGATGACATTTTATTTCGAAAGGTTCAAGGTGCATTCCGATTTCCTCACGATGTTTTCTTTCATCGTTTCTGTTTAACGGTGCATGGGATTTGATCTAGATCGGCAGGCGCCATTCTCCCGACTACCAGCCGTAACTTTTATACCAACCACAGAATTCTAAATAATAATTACCTTATTATTTAGAGTTCTGTGATACCAACCCTTACTTCCGAATTGTCGTTTAGTTATTCAGACGTCACAAACATTGAAACTTTATTTTTCTATTTGAATCCACTAAATAATATTATTAGACAATAAAAACTTAAATACTTATAGTGATTACTACAGCAGACTACATGATAAAACACCTAGTTTTGGTAAAATACCAGTGTGACAGATAAATAGTAGGTAGATAGATAGTGGAGTATTTTAAACTTCGTTATACAAACATGGTAAGTGTATTTCTAGACAAGCGCGCTTTATCTTAGCCCGCCACAGACAAGTAGAGAGATACTTGACCGCATCGTCGCCTTATTAAACGAGATCACAACTTCTTCAACCCTGTCTTTGACAAAGAATACACATAACTCAAAGCTAATTGTGTCCTTGACAAAAACATTTATTTGGGTTTTTTGTAATAGTCCAACGTATCTCCCTACTTAGTATGTGGATCCGACTAGCAGAAGTTAGGGTCCTAATAGGGTCTACCAAATTTAGACAGAAGATGTAAAAATGGAACAAAAGAGTTTTACCTTTTCTATTCAAAGACGTGAAATTTCATTGCTCAACCATAAATTATAGAAATAAAGCGGTATTTTTACATCTCTGACTCATTTCGTCAAGATGTCTTATGAAAATGTGGAGTTGGATGATATCTCAGACGCACAAATTCTTGATAAGAATCGAATCGATTTTTTCCGTTGGAAAGCAGACGTTACTTCCCTAGCATATGCATATCCAGCCCGCTAAATGTTCCCACTGCTGTGACTCGGGGCCTTCTCTCGCAAAGAGAGAGTCAAAGCCATAATCCACCAGGCTGGCCCAGTGCGGGTTGGTGGATAACACATGCCCTCGACAGAATCTAAGTACAGGTCGGTTTCCTCGCGATGTTTTCCTTTACCGTTTTAAGTGAAGCGGCATTACGCACATGACTTCGAAAAGACAGTGGTGCGCGTGGGATTTGAGCCTGGGAGGGAGCTCCGGCAGTCGCAAAAACTTCCGACTAGACCAGCCATAACTTACTTGGATATGCCATCTGTAATGCCGTTAAAAAAAATAGACAGTATTGGTTTTTTGTGAGTTTTCTCAAGAGGACCTCTGTGAGTGATAAATCGAATCATAAGAGAAATCATCAGAAAATAGCTGATATCGTTTTTGTAATGTATCGAATATGTCTAGATTTCCGATTACCAGCTGCTTGGTGAAAACCGACTCTGTGGTACTCAGATTCCTATTACTTATTCAGAGCGAAGACCACTCTTCGTTTGATTAAAGTTACCCAACTCGATTAAACAAAATTTCAACAAAATCTACTTTGCCTACAAAAATGCACAAGCCGTAGTCGCAGATGTTCTATTTTTGTCCAAAACTAGGTCGAGTCGTTTTTTATGGATGTAAATTGCGAACTCTCATCTGAGAAGGGCGGCATTTATCATTGTCATCGCGCGCAAGACGGCGCCTAACGAGAGCGTTAGGGGCCGTCTCCACGCGTCCGCTGTTCCTTGTCACTCGCAACGGCCGTTCTGCTTTCTCGGACAATAAATTGTGTACCTACTAATTTAAATACCAAAACGTTTCATGATTAAATATGCTCACAGAAAGTGTTAAACGTTTAAATAATTTCACAAATACTCTTTTCATCCCACCACCTCGGAAAGAGTACTTTTTCTCCTCGATATCAGGGCGCAAAAGTCGTTTTTACCCTCTAGAGAGTAAAGTCAATTTGAATTTAGAACATCGTCACAGATAAGAAAATAGTTACTTAACATCGTGTGCACTAACTTTTTGAATTCAAAGCATACCTATTTATTTCTACCTCCTTGGTGCCGAATTCATCACACATTTTTTTTATTTGTTAATAACTCAGACTAGGAATCTCTTTGGTGTACTTTTTTTTAAATCCTTTGCCCGTAATTTTCTTTTCACTTATTGAGAATTGAGGTAAGGAATGTTATCTCAAAATGGCAGATTTAATAATGCTATGAATTGAATTGAATCAATCGTAAACGAATTGAAGTATGGAAAGTTAAATAATTTAAAATTATTGATTATTGACGACTAAAATAGTAACTTATGTAGTAAATATAACATCAAATAGTAATTACTATTTTGAGACAACATTTTGCTAGATTTTTGAAGTGAAAACTTCTTTAGGCACGCCTAGACAGAATTTTCGTGGGGTGTAAATTGAATTCTGGCGTCACGCTCGGGTACCTATACTAAGAAATCTTCGGGTAAACTCGGGACCTTGGCGATTAGGCATCTAGAAATGTGTCAGCCAATGGGAAATGCTGAAAGGGCGTGGCTTCGACATCATGGCATGGCCATCTAAAAATGGGTGAGCCAATGGGAAATGCTGACGCATTTCTAGATGGCCATGACATTATGGCGAGGCCACGCCCTCCGGTTACACCCGTGGAGTTTCCAAGGTAAGCTGTCAAATTCAGAGTTATAAGTTTTCACTTCTATCGGCAGTTCCTATGACTGTCAATTTTTTTTTTTGAAGTGAAAACTTCTTTAGGCGCGCTATAGACAGAATTTTCGTGGGCTGTGAAATGGATTTCATCAATCGTCACGCTTGGATATGATAATGGATCGGATCGGATATGAAATCTCCGGGTAAACTCGGTAAAAACGGCCAGGTAGGTACCAGGGCAACAGAAACAGTAAAGAGTTTCGATTACCTACCTCCAACAGCCCAGCGTTTATCTCCAGATACCAAAACAACAGAAATATAAAAGAGTTGCGTTTGCCCCTAGGTACCAGTACCAGGGCAACAGAAACAGTAAAGAGTTGCAATATTTTGTACAACTTCGTTCCATCAGAATGTCCCTTGACACCTCCCAAGTATTTCGAAGTGAAAACTTCTTATGGCGCGCAGGCGCGCTTTTAGATAGATTTTTCGTGGGGTGTGAATTGAATTCTAGCGTCACTGGCGTCACGCTCGGGTATGATAAGAAATCTTCGGATAAACTCGGGGCCACGCCCATTGGCCATCTAGAAATGCGTCAGCCAATGGGAAATGCTGAAAGGGCGTGGCCTAACCATCACGGCATGACCATCTAGAAATGCGGCCAATGGAAAATGCTAACGCATTTCTAGATGGCCATGCCATGATGGTCAGGCCACGCCATCCGGTACACCCGTGTAGTTTCCAAAGTAGGCTTCAAATTCTGAGTTATAAGTTTTCACTTCTATCGGCAGTTCCTATGACTGCCAATTTTTTTTTTTGATGTTAATTCTGCATAGTACATAATGTTTATAAAGTACGGGGCTTAATCACGATATTGATTAATGTTTCATTCATTATTATATTCATTATGTGTACAAATCGCAAAAGCTTACAAACTATATTTTTACGTAAAACTTAGTACGTTTATTTATTTCCTTAAAATGAATTGAATTCAGTGAATTGTTATTCAGTAAACTAGCGAATTCAGAGGCAAATATTGCTTGCTTCTAACTTGTCAACTTACCTAACTTTACCTTTAAATTTGCTTCTGATTCAATGTAGTCTCGTATGTACATAGTCAATGTATAATTCTAAATGTAGTCACTTGTAAAAAGCATTTTATCCTGATAAACCTGTCAATATCGACTTAATATTATAAGGCAATATTAACAGGTTTACGATATTAAATAAAAATAAATAATCAATTAGTTTAAAATAGTAAATCAATTAGTAAAAATAAGTACATGATGAATTTTAACTCGTGTAAAAACATTGTTTAAATTATATAATGTGAATGTTTTTAATCAAAACAATAATATAAATAAGTAATGTTTATTGATAATTAATTAAATCTAGATAAGAATTTTAACTATGTACCTAGAGTTACGGAAGCCTAGAAATTGTTACTCTACAGAAATCTGGACCAGAGCGCCCAAGATACAGGCTCAGCCTAGTTTGGGGCTCAACGTTAACAGTGAAGATTTATAAACTCTCTTTGTAAAATGTAGTTGTAATATTTAAGGAATAAATGAATTGAATTGAACTACTGTAGACTAGTAATAGACTATATATATGTCTGGGTGTTTCTATGTATAATAAGTATGTATTTAAAACTATATAAGTATTGTATCAGCTATCTGGCCGCCATTACACAAGCTTTGCTTAGATTGGGGTCAGATGGCGTTGTGTGTGAATTGTCCACCAATATTTATTTATTTATAACAGTAACGGATCGCATACAAAATGTTCGCATAAAGGAGCATAGTAGGTGCGGCAAGGCTCCGGTGTCAGTGCGGCGTGTGTAGCAGCAATTACCGGCACGCACGCACAAACTCATTAATACCGAGCGGCGGCCGGCGGCAACTAACTAGTACACACACGGAATAGGCTCACGACATGAACCAGTATTGCCAGGTTTTAGTTGATAGTTAGCTAAGATTGCAAAGATATACGTGAAAATATTCAACCACGCCGCTAACTTAATACGGTGAAGGAAAGCATGGCCAAACTGTTGTGGCCATATATTGTATTTAATGACATCTGTTGTACTCAATTATAGCAATAAATGATTTTGATCTCTGATTCTGATTTCGTGAAGAATGTAGCTAGAATATTTCGAGGTTTTCACCCGCGCTGGACCAACTTGGTGGGTTTTGGTATTGGCTCTAGATCTTGCGCGAAAGGCCCCGAGTTCGAGGTCCGAGGTCGCGACAGTGGGAACATTTAGTGGGCAGCTTATACATGACAAATAAAAATGGTAACGCTGTAAAATCTTTTGGAAGTCTTCTTTAGCTGTCTCGAGCAATTTGTTAAGTCTTATGGGTTCGCGTCAGTAACATGCAATGTAGGAGCGTACTGGCGTAGCAACTGCAATGGAAACTTTTAAGGTCTGCGCTTATACGACTCGGCTACCACCCGACAAATAAAATACACTCAAATATGGACTTTATGCCTTGCACATTAAGATTACATTGGCAACACAAATTAGCAGACCGCTCGCTGACAGCCGTTTGCTAATTAATGTTGCCAATGTAATTTATATCTTATCAGGTATGACATAAAGCCCATATTTGAGAGTATGTATTTGTCGGGTGGTAGCGGATTCGTACGAGTGAGCGCAGTTCTAAAGTCTGGGTTATGTATACATATAACTCACACACAACTCACAGCTTGCTACTTTTTTAAAACTTTTAATTATTATGAAGATATAATTTTGAAGAGTCAGTTTCAATAAAAAATCGAATTTTATACCAACGTCTATAAACAAAAATGTTGGAATAAATGTATTATTAAGCAGTTACACCCCTACTCATTAAGTTAGGGTAAAATTTAAATTAATGCTTAAAATAAGTAAAAACTTCAGACCGACTGTCGTATTTCAAGTGAAATTTAACTTATTTTGGGTAAATATAGCGGCCATCTTCCTTTTCACCCAATTTTAAGTTATTTATCTGCAAAATAGGTTCATACTTTTGATTTCATTTATGCGAACTAGACCCTATTTTATCGTCCTATTAGCTCTACGTAGTTAAATAAATTCCATTAATATTCAAGTCTAAGCAGTTAAAAGTTTGATGAAAGCGCTGCAGTTTTTTTTAATTACGGATAAAAAGTAGTTAACGGAGAAAAATTTCTTGCCGTTGTCTAAATACGTAATTAGTCTTCACAAAGGTTGCGTTTTGTAATATTTCAACACGAAAATAACAAGCTCTGTTTAGTATGGAGCTATGTTTATTGTGTAAAAAATTATAATTAATTAATAAAATATAGTCATTTTAAGTACGGTGGTCTAGTCGGGAGAACGGCGGCTGCCGATCCGGAGACCCCGGGTTCAAACCCCACACGCACCACTGTCTTTTCGAAGTCATGTGCGTAATGCCGCTAACTTAAAACGGTGAAGGAAAACATCGTGAGGAAACCGACATGTACCTAGAATCTTTCGAAGTCATGTGTCATCCGCCAACCCACACTGGGCCAGCGTGGTGGATTATGGCCTAAACTCTCTCCTTGCGAGAGAAGGCCCCGAGTCCCAGCAGTGGGAACGTTTAGTGGGCTGTTGATGATGATGATGATGAGTCATTTTACTATGTCGTTATCGTTAAAATTTCAGTTTTAAATAATATTTTTATGTAGTTATAATATAACATGGAACTATTTGATATAAAAATTGAGTATACGTATGAGGGTACTTCGGTACGTGTATTGTTTATTAATGATGTTTTTGTCGCTAGAGAAGCACTTGTTTAGACGAACATATTGTTTAGCTGAGCGTCCATTCTGGATGTGTTTGGCGGTTTCGCAATGTTCGCCAGCCACCAACCAATACTAAAACGTATTCTTTCTAGCCGCCGATACCATACCTCTCGTACCGCTAGCTGCTTCTTTTGTGGTTGTATTGGTTGGTTGTGTAGTGGACGATGAACCTTTATTTGGTAGTGCACTTACTTTTTAAAACAAGAAATAAAAAGTGCAGTGAGTTGAGGATCATCAAAAATATAACATTATGGAGTATGTGCAAATAGCACTGTGTTCCAGTTGGATGGACAATGTTTCAGGAGAAATTACAGGGCATTAAAATACATCATCTTATGGCTGGCCTCGTGGCTTAGTAGATAGGTAGTAACGCTGCCTGCAAACTGCGAAGCCGAGGGTCGTGGGATCAATGCCCATCCAGTACAAACATTTTTTTTTTTTTTTTTTTTTTTTAACTTCTATAGGTTTACACTTGACCGCCATCTCGCCTGATGTTAAGCGACGATACGGTCTACGATGGAGCGTGTTTACCTAGATAAAACAGATTCACTCTCGATTTGAAGACACAAAGATTGTAACCATCGGGGAAAACCCACTCAGGCAACGTATTCCACAGCTTAGACGTTCTTATCACAAAAGTAGAGTCGAATCTCTTCGTTCGTGTCTTTGGAACATCAACCATGAAACGATGTCGCTTTTTCGAGCTACGAGCATTCCGATAGAAAAAAGGACAAGGTGGTATCAGATCATGCAAATCAGTCGCACACTCTCCGAAGTGTATCCGATAAAAAACTGATAGGCTAGCAATTTTTCGGCGATGTTCAAGACTTTGAAGTCTTTTTCGCACAAGAGTGTCGTTGCCTATGAGCCTTTTGGCACGTCTCTCGATCGATTCCAGAGCCTCCAGCTGATACTTAGCCGATCCATCCCAAAGGTACGAACAGTACTCCATACAGGAGCGAATCTGTGCTTGATATAGTGTAAGCAACTGTTCAGACTTGAAGTACCTTCGCACCTTTGAGAGGACACCAAGTTTTTTGGCAGCAAGTTTAGCCTTGGACTCGATAAACGAGCCAAAGTTGAGCGTAGAGGTCAAAGTAACGCCCAAAAGTTCAAGACGGTCAGAGACCGGCACGGATACACCTCTAAAAGTTGGAGTCAGTTGGAAAGGACTCCTTTTAGCGGAGAACAGACACGCCTGCGTCTTACTCTCGTTGAACTTGACCAGATTGGCATCGCCCCATTTGGACACCGCATCAAGGGTCAAGCCTAAACGCTCGATCAGACTCTCTCTCTCAGTACCTGAGTTTGCTGCCCAGTGGCTCTCGCGCTAGATATGTAACTCTCTACAACGGTGCTATCATCTGCGTACCCATAGATACCGGGCTTCAACAGATCGTTGATATGTAGCAGGAAGAGCGTCGCAGAGAGTACCGACCCTTGTGGGACTCCGGCATTGATACTCATTTGATCCGACGAGCAGCCATCAATGACGACTCGTATGGATCGATCCCTCAAGAAGTCCGATATCCAAGCAATGAACCCAGAAGACAAACCATAACTAGAAAGCTTGCTTATAAGGCCATCATGCCAAACCCTGTCGAAAGCCTTCGAGATATCCAGGGAGACTGCAAGTGCTTCCCCGTGTTTCTCAATAGCTTCACTCCAGATGTGAGTGACGTACGCTAGAATATCCCCGGTGGACCGGTTTCGGCGAAACCCGTATTGCTGGTCACTGAGGAGGTCGTTCGATTCTAGGTACGTCAGGAGCCTGTGGTTTAAGACACGTTCCATAGTCTTGCAGAGTATGGACGTGACTGAGATGGGCCCGTAGTTGACAGGGTCAGCACGACTACCTTTTTTGGGCACAGGTTGCACATTGGCAAGCTTCCAAGACTTCGGTACTAGCCCAGTTTGGAGAGAGAGTCTAAATAGGCGTGTCAATATCGGTGACAACTCAGGCGCACAAGCCTTCAATACTAGAGCAGGAATACCATCTGGGCCACTGGCTTTATTCACGTCCAGATTGCGTAGCACTTTGCGAACCTCCTTTTGGCGAATGCGTATCTCTGACATAAAAGTCGAACAGCCAGGTTGAGTAGGAGGTGTCGCGCTACCAGCATCTAGACGCGAAGATTCCGCAAACTGAGTTGCAAACAAGTTTGCTTTCTCCGTTGCAGTGTGAGCCAGTGTCCCATCCGGTTTCAGCATTGGAGGTAGTGAGGAGCGGCAGAAGTTCGATTCGACCGATTTAGCTAGGGACCAAAACGCTTTGCTGCCCGCTGGGTACGAAGCTAGTTTATTCCCTATTCGACTAATGTGGTCAAACCGAGCCCTCTGAAGAACCTTTTTGCATACCTTAGCAGCCTTGTTGAAAGCCTTCTTCTTCTGGTGTATGTCCCTTGCCTTACGCTGTCGAGCATCAACCCAGGCTAGGTAGGCCTCATGTTTAAATGCTTCAGCACTTTTACATTGAGGACCAAACCAAGGGCGAGCTTTGCTGGATAATGAGATGTCGGAGTATGGAATGAAATATTCCATAGCCGTTCGTATTGCATTAGTCACAGCATCCGCGCAGACTGAGGGATCACCAGAAGCGAAGCACAATGACTGCCATGGGTAAGATGCAAAGAAAGAGCGCATCTCATCCCAATCTGCTGACTTGTATCGCCACAACCGCCGGTTGCCTCTAGGGCTGGGATCAGGCGGATGGTAGACAGATACAGATTTCACCAGACAGTGGTCGGAGCTGCCTAACGGCGACGATACCGCCACCGAATAACGGTCTGGATCAGTTGTCAGCAGAAGGTCTAAGCAATAAGGTGTATGCGACTCAACGTCGGGTACTCTTGTGGCCTCTTGGACCAGCTGGGTTAGGTCTAACGATAAAGCTAGCTTTCTCGTTTCCTGCCCAGCGTGATCAGTGTCCCGGTATGGGTACAGCCATTCCTTATGATGGCCGTTGAAATCCCCCAGTAACACTAATTGGGCCGAAGGGTACTTCTGTTGAGCCGCGTCCGCCGCCTCACTTAAATACTCCGTGAGCCTAGTCGTCTCCAGATCTCCGCTGTGCGACCGATACACACAGGCGTAGATAATTTTGTCTATGCTTGTGTCCATTAGTGCCCAAAGAACAGAAAATCTAGTGTCCTCAAGGTTACGGAGACGCCGACAGCAGATGTCGTCACGGGCGTACAGGCATACTCCAGCACGAGGCCGGAATTTGTGCTCCAGCGTATAGCCTGGATACGTTAGGTACGCCACGTCCGACGGACAACCTATCTGCGTCTCCGTAAGAAACAAGAGTGTCGGCTGCTCAGTCTCGAGGTGATGGTGGACTGCAGTGAGATTTGAGTGCAGACCTCGAATATTAGTGAGGTGCACTTTGACTGACAAGGCGTGCAGCCGCTCTTTAACCTTGTTTCTTTTTTTGACTTTGTTCATAGTTTTTTGGAGAGGAAATCGGTGGGAAAACGGCAGTAGAACGAGGCCACACACTACTGACCATTGGTCACAACACACAACACGAATACACCAGTGGGGAGCTAGCCTGGAGACTGCGGGGACGCCCGAGCCCCCCCGGGGATGTCTATCTGGCCTTGTCATCCGGTCGCCAACCGGCAGGATAGCGCATCCCGGTATTTTTCGCTAGATGGCGGGGCAGCCTTTCATGAGTGGCTAGCTCACTACTTGGGCCCCCAACTATCTGCGGTCGGTGCGGCAAACCGTGCCTCGGATCCCGCTACCCTCCATGACTAGCTTCCCGATATACAGTATTGGTGTGTGACAGACCGATCTTGCAGTTGTGCAGCAACTGTTCTGACCCGTTTTCCCTTATATTATTTTCCCTTATTTGTGTGATGAATTCAAAGATTCGTTCTGTGTCTGGGTGTTTCTATGTATAATAAATATGTATTAACAAATATATAAGTATTATATCAGCTATCTGGCCACCATAGTACAAGCTTTGCTTAGTTTGGGGTCAGATGGTGGCAGTGTGTTAATTGTCCACCAAGATTTATTTATTTATTATGTATGTGGGTGATGATGATAAGTGACGTGCTAAGCAGCAATTTAGATTCTTCATGTTCAATGGTTGTGGAACATTTTTCTCATCAAAACCGTATCACGTGAGGTAAGCCTGTTGCTTACTATGAGCCGTATGTCATGCTCTTCCCGTCACGATATATGACAAAAAAACACAAAAATTGCACACCTAATTAGCGAGAACGGATAGAAACTTGACTAAAACACAAAGTTTAGCTAAACTTCAATATATTATAATCGTCCTTCTTTAAAAAGGGCGAATGAAGGCAAAAAACTCATTTCATTTGAACCATGAGAGCACCAATCTCATATTCCCTTTCATTTGCTGCAAATGTTTCTGTCAGTTACAAATCAATCGGTACTTTTTATATCATTTGGAAGTAAAATGTAAGATAAAAGCATGTGATGGTAAGACGCGGGTCGATGCTAATCCCATTAGGGAATGCGTGGCGGAGTGACCCGACTCTCCTCATTAGGCCGAACCAGACCAGCGACTTTAAGATGTGTGTATGTTTGTTTATTGTATTAGTGCAGGAAATTATGAATATACATGATTACATAAACATGGTTTCGTATGCCTAGAGCTTTTTATGGCACCGGTGCGTCTTTGGGAGCATTGCGTACTCCAAAGACGCACCGGTGGCACCCCGAGTTCACCAATAAATTATGATATAATTTAATACTATCGAGAAATAGCGTGCCCCCCTAAAAAGTATGTTCTAAAAAGACCTGCATGTCCTACACAAAAATATTAATAATTATTCACATGTATATTGTAATTATGATAACTTAGGGCCGTCTGCTCTGCTCTGTCTTTTTCTTTTTCATATTTTTCTCGCTCCTTCGAATGCCTCGAAGATATTATGGCTCTCAACAATAAGATAGATAGATAGATAGATAACTCTTTATTGTGACACAAAAACAGAAATATTACAGTAATACACTTACGAACTAGTACCACAAATGGCGGCCTTATTGCTTAGAGCAATCTCTTCCAGGCAACCAGCATATGGTCGCTTCACCAGCTTTAAGTATGTGCCTTTTTGTTGATTTATTTTTAGTATTGTGAATAATAAAGAGGCTCTCTATCTGTAAATGTATTCACTGTGTTCAAAAGTTCCCTGATTATTCGCATCTGACTTATCTAACTGCTCTGGTCTGAGTGTTCAGAGAAAACTTAAGACGCTTCACTGCTTTTTTTTTTTTTTTATAGTAACGTGTAGTCAGCAAAAATCTCGAAATCCTTAATTACAAGCTGTAATGAAGCTGAAACACCTATTCGTATATTTATTGGGTAAACAAGCTCACGTGGAGGCGGCCGAAACTCGAGTCGGATTACAATATTACACGTAAGTTACCCCTTTACCCAATAAAAATAAAGTGGCCAAGTGCGAGTTGGACTCGCCCATGAAGGGTTCCGTTGCAGCAAGTAACATTATATACAAAGTACACATAGTTCTTGTAGTTCGTTGTAACTTTGGTCGAAGTTTCAATAATAGTGTACTTATGACGTACTAAAAAAAAACTACTCATCAGATTGAGTTCAAACTAATTTTCTTTGGTAGGTTACATGGTAATGTACATCATATATTTTTTTTAGATTTTTCATTCTCTTACTTTAGAAGTTAGAGGGGGGGGACACACATTTGACCACTTTGGAAGTGTCTCTCGCGCAAAGTATTCAGTGTAGACGAAAATGATTTTAGAAACCTCAACATCATTTTTGAAGACCTATCGATAAACACCCCACGCGTGTAGGTTTGATGAACAAATATTGTTTGAGTTTCAGTTCTCAGTATGGGGGGCAACCCTAATTTTTCTTTTTTTTAATTTTTTCTGTTCAAATCTTAATGCGGTTCACAGAATACATCTATTTACAAAGTTTCAACAGTGTAGTTCTCATAGTTTCGGCAAAAAGTGGCTGTGACATACGGACGGACAGACAGACAGACAGACATGACGAATCTATAAGGGTTCCGTTTTTACGTTTTACGGAACCCTAAAAATGTGTAACAACCACGGTAATTTTAATACCTATTCTTGTAATAACTTATTAGGCACATTGTACCTCACTATAAGCCTAATTAAGTGCCCAAGATTGAATGCGTTGTTCGTATGAACTTATGAGCGTTCCACATGGCACCACAATTCCCAAAAGCGGTTCGTCAGTAGCCCAGTATACAAGTTGCTAGTTTGCCTTGTTTCATCGAGCTCCCGCCGCCGCCCCCCGTCGCCCCCGCTACCCTCCGGGGGCGCGAGATGAATGCGGCGCGCTTTGAGCGGCACTTTGTTTGCTTACATCGTTAATTTGGTTCCGGGGATAGTTCCCGCCAAACAGGCTTCGTTAAACTAGCGACAGCACATATTCAAAGAATTAGATGGAACGCTAAGAGTATTAGCTTTTTACTGGGTGATTAATTGGATTGGAGATAATCTTTTCAACTCGAGACTGCTGCCATTTTGGATTAGTAGTAATTTGGTGAATCGATAGGACTTCACTTAAAGGAATCTGGAATTGAGATATGGACTTATTCCGAACATTTATTCAAGACTTACGCGAGCCAAAAAACTCTTTAATTTCTTAAGTGAACACTTCTTTACTGAAATGAACACTTTTGCGACTGATCTGCATAACTTAATACCACCTTGCCCATTTTTCTATCGAACTGCTCGTAGCTCGAGAAAGCGACATCGTTTCATGCTTGATGTTCCAAAGACACGAACAAAGAGGTTTGACTCTACTTATGTGATAAGAACGTCTAGGCAGTGGAATGAGCTACCAGAGTGGATTTTCCCCGATAGTTATAATCTTGGTGTCTTCAAGTCGAGAGTGAATCGGTTTTTTCTAGGTAAGCACGCTTCATCGTAGGCCGCATCGTCGTTTAACATCAGGCGAGATGGCGGTCAAGTGTAAACCTATTAAAAAAAAAGGTAAATTTTGTAGGTTCACGACGTTGATGTGTAATGCTGAGCGACGGTGGCGTAGCTGTGTTGTGGCGTATTTTTATTTATTTTCAGCAACACAAATCAAAACTTTTGTCTTAGTGGACCTACGTTTTTATTGAAGTGGAAACTTCTTTTAGCGCACTACATACAGATTTTCTATGAGATGTAAATTGATTGACCTCTAGCGTCACGTTCGTAAACGAAAGATATCTTCGGGTAAACTCGGGTGATCTAGATGGCCATGGTCATGGCCACGCCCTCCGGTTATATCCGACCAGTTTCCAAAGTGAGTTATCAAATTCTGAGTTAGTAGTTTTCGCTTCTATCGACAGTCCTTATGACTGCCAATTTTTTATCTTCATTTAATAGTTTCAGTGATCTGCTAAAGTCTTATTAATTAATCTAATTTACTAACTTAAACCCTCGGCCTGAGCTATGTACCGAAGCTGGTCTGGGAAATAAATGGGGATTGTCAAGAATTATAAATTACTTCACTATAATTACACCGAATACCAGACTTCAGCAGTAACTCTACCGTGAAGCTTTGATGTTCAGATATTGAAGGACAGTGTTCTACTTTGAAGGACAATAGTTCTTGCGTAGATTAGGTACTTGGGTAAAGATGTAAATATGCGCAGTTTCACCCGTTTTTTTGCTCTGATGTTCAATGTGCCAGTTATAAAATAAATGTCAAAGATTCGATGTTTATTGCTCAAACGTCGAAACCACTGAACAAATTGGATTGAAATTTAGAACACATTGAGATTACAGTCTGGAATAGCACATAAGCTACTTTTTATTGAGGATAAATTACAAGAACAGGAACTGCGTCGATACAACCGTGGTACGCTGGCATTTGATATAAATGGAGTAAAAATACGTAATTATACTTTCCAAGCTGAACAAAACATTGGCACCAATTCCAGTGATGTGATGTTACTAAAAAATCTGATTAATACCTACTGTTATGTCCTGAATGAGGGTAGTTCTAGAAAATCCAGTCTGGTTTCACCATCCTACCAAGTAAGATTGTGCTCAGTTATTTTAATCATAATATATATATGCGTGTTTAATAGTGGCGACCAGAAAAACAACATAAGTGTTAGAAAATTGTGTTATGTTGTGATAAACTTTACACATTTTAATAAACCTAGCTATGGGTGTAAAGTTTGATAATTTTAATGTGAATGATGGTTTTTGGAAAAAATATAATAAATAACGATTTGGATACTCCCTGGAAGCAATTGAAACAAAAGAAGTTGCAAAGAAGAAGGCACAGTTTCTGCAGTTTGTGGTTCCGACCTGTATGATTTGGTAACATCTTCAGTTTCCCCAAAAAATGTAAGTGAAGTTTCTTTTTCATGTGTATTCTTTTTCAGTTTTGAAATATGTTTTTATCTAAAGAAATTTTCAAAAAACTGACTTGATTTGCAACAAATCCTATCCACTTGCAAAATCCACTTTAAAAATTCAGCACATATGTGAGATATAGTGCAATGAACCGCAATAAAGTCGTTGGGGCGACACAGGCGGCTGCGAGTCGTTCCTCACATTCGAGTTGTGTCTTCATCTCCTCGTATTTGAGTTGTGTCTTTGTACCCGGCGCTCGCTCCGTGACGGCAGCCCGTTACTTTTGTTTGTTTCGCGTGACTTGATCGCTGTGCAGTGTTACCAACTTATACGTAGAACGGTCAAAAGCGGAACTACTAAGTTACTAGTGTAAGAACACAGAAGTTGTCTAATTTTGTAATTGGTGGCAATACTTTTCGATCATGGCGGCATCGTTACATTCTACAAATAAGTTGGTTGTACTGTACCGAGCACGCTACCACGCCCCATTGCTAGTCCTGGAAAGGTGAGACGTCATTTGATAAAACTTAATTTTTTTAAGTTATACTTGTACTGACGCTTTAAACGCTTTGCGGGGAAAATTATGATAGTCAATTTTTAAAGACGCGCGCGCAGAACGTCTTAAAAACTGACATTCTGAACTCGGGACTATGACCATTGGTTATCTACATCATGATCATGCTCATGGCCACGCCCGGTTTCATCCGCGTAGTTTCCAAAGTAAGCTATCAAATTCCGAATTGTAAGTTTTCACTTCTATCGGCAGTTCCTATGACTGCCAATTTTTTTCATTTATTTAGGTACATGAAACAGAATACAGTTAACGATAACCTGAAATACGGAACATTGTACAGTATTGACCCAAAGTATATTCCTAATTTTTACTTAGTTAAAGTTAGACACACAACACACATACATAACACGAGTGCTTAGTGCGAACTTCTCAAAATAACCAAAAGAAAAATGAAATTTAGTTTTGCTTGTATTACATAAAAAAATTGAACTTTTCGTATCGACCTATTTGATACGATATTAGCGGACTTGATTCTAGTTGTTTTTGTTTTTAAATTTTGGGGATTAACATTGGGGATTGTTAATCGATTCTGCATAGGTAAAGCTTGCTCTAGATTGTAAAATCACTGTTGCACCTACACACACTGTGTAAAGTTATGCAGGTTTGCATAAGATCATTCATTGTACGTGAATAACATGTCACAACCAACGATCTCAATACAAAGATGTGCCCTCCCAAACTTCAGGGCGCACGGAATCATGTTGTCGTTGGGAAGAGTGAGCTCACTCTTTCCGATCTAGTCTGTTGCAGGAAGCGGTAGACGCCGGACGTTTTGACCTATCACTATTCGTTGTCAACAACCAAAATAAGTAGAACCACGGCAAATCTCGCCGCTAGCGATTCTAGGGGTCAAGTAGATTGGTTGTTTGTAAACTTATAATATTACAGAGACGCAGTTTATTACCATTTTCTAGGTGCTCGGGCACATCACGCACATCCATTACTTTATATCGATGGTCGCAACTAAATACATATGTACGCTAATAATATAATGTGGACTGTAAATCTAAAGTTTTAAACAAAGTAACATATTTCAATCATATCAAAATTATTTACATCATTACAACTTCGGTAAGACAAAAGTACTACTGAACGTATTGTCATTTTTCAGTAGAGTTATATTTTGTGTGTAAAATGTACCCTGCGCTTTGGTAAGTTATTAAGATTTACTTTCAAGATTCTAGAAGTATAAACCAAGTTGAAGAGTTATGGACAATTATACCCTGGTTTCCCCAAAAGCACGCTATATATAAATGTTTTAACATTGCTTGTTGTCTTTTAATCCACCAGATAAATGTGGAATAAGTATCAAGCAAATGTTCCCGTTACTTGAACAATCATAAAGTTTGTAAATCAGGAACAGCAAAAGCAAACAATCCCGATTCACTTCGCGGAGCTTGTTCAGTGGAACGTGACTCTCTATAGTTACCAGAAGGTTCTAGATTTCAATATATCCGAGCTTAAACTAAAAACTAGTTCTGGTGCTCATCGGCGCGATATGAATATAGGTACACTCGCGTGGAAAATCCAAAAATATCCGGCGACCGCGCGCAAAAACACTCGCCGCAGAGAATATTTGGAAATAACCATTGGGACAGCCGCGACCCCAATATAAAAAAATATTCTCTCTCAATTTAATGATAACGTAGATATGGTACGGGTACTCATAGCGCGTAGCGATGTAGCAGCGAAGCACATTACCCGTAGCGCAAGTTTTGATTGTAAACGAAATAGCAAGTTGTATGAAATTTGCGATAGTGTTGCTTTAAACTGATCACACTCTATTTAACCATACAGTCGTTCGACGAAGCCGTCTAGACGGGGCAATAGTGCAGGGCGCGCAGGGTGAGACGGGGAAGCGCGCTCCTGCATTGCCTACATTACAATGTTAGTATTGCAGGAGCGCGGCTCAGGGCTGACATCTTCCGTAACTTTTAATTTTATTTTGGTGCCACGTTTTTAAAATTTCGACAATCCTACCCGTGTCTAGACATTATCGGCGTTTCTCCCAAGATCAAAGGCGATGAACTACTGGTAAGTAGTAGGTATTTCTTTATACTGTGGTCCTGATTAATTAACAGCAGCACGGTTGAAAATCTCATACAATTTTTTGAATCTCATTTTGGTATTGACAACTATCGAAATTCACACTTAAAATACTGTGTATACTCGTAGTATCGTAGTGATGTTACGATGTGGCACGTAGTGGTACGATATCGAATTACAAGCGCCGGTTACCGCAAGCAGTAGGCGGCCGACGCGGAGCGACGAACTCTGTTTCCACAAAACAATGTTTTCGATATCACTTTGTGTATCGATACCGTAAAAGTTATCGCAATTTTATTTGTAGCTGCGGGAAACAATTCGAGATGGACTGGTATAACGTTTTTTCTATTAGAATTTTATAGAATCTATATAAAATACGTTTTCGCGACAACGGCGTGGGTGCGGTGTAAACGTATCATTCTTATTAAGTTAGAGCACGTGTTGCGGTCGTAATCTTGTTATGTATATCATATTATCGCCAGCGCGGTCCCCGCTTCGAAGCTCACGTCTCATCTGCATATTACACTCCTTAGAGTTCCATGCCGAAATTGCGCAACTTTCCACTTTTTTATCCGCACCTTCCGTGAGCTGACACGCTGTTAAATTTTAGAGTAAAGATAAATTGCAAAGAACATTTTTGAGAGTGTTAAAGTAACTTAAATAGAGATAATTGTGACAAGTAAAATTAAGGAACACGATAATTTGTTATTGTATAAACAACAACTATAAAACTAAGTCAGCAGCTGTAAAACTGTAGTCTATCTACATATTTATATTACATTATTATTATATTTTACATATATTATTCTCGTTCCAGTTATTTCCCGTGATAAAAAAAGTGTATGTATTATTCCAGGCTTAATCTAACTATGTTCTAAATTTCAACCCAATCCGTTCAGATATTCCGACGTGGTTGAGCCACAAGCATTTAAACATCCAATATTTTACATTTTTAATATTATTAGAAAGAGCAACGTATTATTTTCGTAAACATAATCTACACACGCGTGTCAAGCCAAGTTCAAGCAAAGGGTATGGCTAGCCATTGCTGTGTGTAATATTGCCACACACGAACCACTTGGTGCCACTAATGTGCCACGTTATAACAGATTTCAATTTAGTTCCAAACTAACAAATCATAAACTTAGACGTCTATAACATTAGTCTAATTTACAATTCGCTTTGAAAACACATATCTCAAGCGCACACGTGACCTCCGATGTTTGGTGCCGATGTATAGATTGTAGAGGCGCTGAAAAGTTCCTTGGCGCAAGAGAAAGAGGCTTCGAGGGGGGTAGGGTGGGGGCGGGGGAGACGGGAGTGTCGGTAAGTAACAGCGTTGCCATTGGAAAGTGCCAAAGCTACCGAATTTCCTCAGGATTATTGCTATAATTTATTTGAGCCTAAATTTATCATAAAAACACATAAATAAAATTAGAAGCAAAGAGCCTTTTTTGTAAATTTTGACAACTTGGCGACCACTAGTTATTACGAGAAATAATATTTTAGTATATGAAATTGACATAATTAAATTGCTCGGTAAATTGCAGTCAAGTAGTTCGAAAATTTGCAAATATTTTTATTCGACAATAAGGAGTGGAGAAGAGTATGCCGTGTACTCTTTGATTTAGGTACGAACTACCCTATATAACGGGAAAAGACATGCAGATGGCAATCCTGGTAAGTAACGCGGATGCTCGCATTGATTACTTTTGTACTTGTGATAAGAGAATGTTCGCTAACTTTTACGTCCTTCGACGCAATTTGCGGCGGATCGGTGTCGTGCCGTAATGGCGTTCGTTTCCACGGAAGTATCACAATAAATCTTTATCCAACTTTTTGTTGTTTTAGAAAAAAAACAGTAAAACAGTCGATATTTTACTTATATTTATTCGATGTATTAGCTCGGATATGCGTTTGCCATTGAAGTCATGTTGATGTAATGGCTAAAACGTGCTATTTAAACTCGTAAAGTTGTAGGTTTGAATCTCGCCTGCGCCTCGTGATATTTTTTTCAAGTACAGAGATTTGTCATCACCACTAGCTTAAATATAAAAGAGATATCTTGAGAAAACAGACTTACTCACCAATGTTTTCGTGGTGCATGCATCATTCGCCAATACATACTGGAAAAGCGTTTATGGCTTTGATTCTATCCTTGTAAGAGAAGACACCGAGTCCCAACAGTGGAAACATTTAATGGGGTGCTTATGCATGTACTTACCTATTATCACGGCCACGCACCACAACGCATAGTTTTACTCTCTTAAAGAGAACTAATTTTCAAGTTGCACACAGTATCCTAGTGTGGGAGTTAGGGGCATACCTAAAAAATCCTTACAAATTTAGTACATGGCTAAATAGTTATAAGTCACTATCCGAATCGTATGTTTGATCATCGCATTAAACAAATCTAATCCAAGTTGGCTGCTAGCGGAGCGGAAACTTGCTCCAGTGTTAGTAGAGAGTTATTTATCTAGCACACGAGCCAGTGGGCAACAAACTCAGGCACAGAGAAAGAGTATGATCGAGCGTGTGAACTTGGCCTCGAGGCAGTCTTGTATGCGGCGACCCCAATCTAGCCAAGTTTAACGAGGAAAGATGCAGGTGTGTCTGTTCACCGCAAAAAAAGTAGATTTCAACTGACTCCTTCTTTTCTAAGTGTGTCTGTTCTTATTACTGACCATCTCGAGCTTTTGGGCGTTACTTTGTCATCTCAGCTCAATTTTGGATCTTTCATCGAGTCCAAGGGTAAATTACCAGCACAAAAACAAGTATCCTCTCAAAAGTGCGAAGGTACTTCAAGTCTAAACAGTTGCTCATGTTATACCAAGCACTGATTTGCTCGTTTTGTGGCATTTGATTTGTATGGAGTACTGATCGTATCTTTGGGACAAATCGGCTAAGTGCCAGGTGGTTGAGTTAGGGGCTTTGGAATCGAAGGAAAGACTTGCCAAAAGACTCGTAGGCAACGACACCCTTGTTCGAAAGCCCTGTTTGCTAACTTATCGAGTAGGTATTCATCGGATATATTTCAAAAATTGTGCAACGCATTCGATTGCATGATTGAATGTCACCTTGTCGATTTTTAATAGGACTGATCGTAGCTCGAAAAAGCGATATCGCTTCCTAAGACTCGAACGAGAAGGTTAAACTCTACTCTGGTGATAAGAATGTTTACGCTGTGGAATGCAATGGCTGAGTGGGTTTTTCCCAATCTTGGTGTTTCAAAACGCCAGTGAATATTGGTGATGTCGGAAGGACACACCTGCGCTGGTTCACTTTTATTTTGTTTCGTTTAGTGGACTGTAGGTAAATGCGCGGTTTTTATTTGTATCTGCGAGGGATATCTCTGTCTAGCTGGAAATGGAAAGAAAGGTGGGAAACAGAAAGACACTGACCGTGCACCAACGCGGCGTATAGGAACCTTGTCCCGACGTCTCGTTCTTAAGTCCAGGGGGAACCTTCACAGACACTTCACAAATATATATGGTTAACGTTTTTGGTTAGATTTAAATTAATTATTTTTTGGCGTAAGACGGCATCCCGTGCGCACGATTGGATATTTTAATTGCGAGTGTAAATTTTGAATGCGGCGGTTACGACCGAATGAATCATACTCGGTCAGTCAATCTTCTTTCTTCATAGATGCGTTGCTTGAGTGGTGCGGAACGAAGACAAAGGATAGGAGGTGACAGGAGTGAACAGAGATATCCACTCGAGCGGCATTTTTAAATTTCCTATATTATATTTTAATTAGCGGCGCGAACATCCTCCCGGCCTTGATGATACGTAGTATTATCAAAAGTAAAGAAAGAAAATTTATATTAAGTACAAGCTATAACTAAACTTATGTTATTTGCATTATATTATTTATTGAGATATGATGATGCTGAATTATTGAGAAGGTAAAGGGCAAAGTTTTACAATAGCCCGTTTAAATGTGCTAGTAGCGGTTTTAACCAAAGCAACGCGAACTCTACCATCTCGACCCGGATAAACCTCCTTAATTATGCCTATCGGCCAATGGAGAGGAGCAACATCATCCTGATGTATTAGCACGATGGTACCGACTTTCACATTGCTCGTATCATTGAGCCATTTTTGTCTTACTTGCAAATTGTTCAAATATTCCAGGTGCCATCGCTTCCAATAGCTATTAACCATTTGGTCGAGCAACTCTTTACGACAACGCAAAGTTTTCGTTTCCTCGGAAACAGGTGCGGTAGGCAAGTAAGTCAAAGGTGAAGCCATTATAAAATGAGCGGGAGTCAGAGGCTCCGGATAAGGGTCCTCGGACAAGACGCAAAGCGGTCGCGAATTTAAAATTGTTTCAATCTGAGTCAGAACTGTTAAAAGTTCTTCATAGGTGAGTAGTTGACTACCTATCACGCGGTACAAATGAAGTTTGATGCTTCTAATATTAGATTCCCATAAACCTCCGAAATGTGGAGCTCGGGGTGGCATCATTTGCCATTGAATGCGGTGATCCAGAAGCAATTCATTTAATTGAGTTTTAGCTCCGACAAAATTTGTTCCATTGTCGGAATACATATGAGAAACAGGACCACGCCTGGAGATAAAGCGCTTAAATGCAGAGATGAATGCGTCTGTAGACAGATCAGTCGCGAGTTCGATATGAACTGCTTTGGTAACCAAGCAAATGAACAAACATATGTATGACTTTAAGCTATGTTGTCCTCTACGTCTACAGAGAGTAATGTTTATTGGGCCTGCGTAGTCCACGCCGGTATGTACGAAGGCTTTAGTCTCTTGAACGCGATAAGAGGGCAGATCTGCCATTTTCGTATTAAGATGTGATGGCGAATTCCTAAAACAGGTATTGCATGCGTGAATGCGTTGTCGAATCACGTTACGTGATGACAAAATCCAATATTTTTGTCGCAATAAGGAAGATAAAACATTGGCACCGGTGTGACAATGAAGGCGGTGACAGTAATCGATCAACAGGTGAGTGACATGGTCATGTTTAGGTAACAACGCGGGATGTTTCGCTTCGTATGGTAAGTTACTATTGGCAAGTCTACCTCCGACTCTTATTATTCCGTGGTGATCAATGAACAAATCAAGTTTCTTCAGCGATGCGGAAATAGCTTTATTAGCTTTTAAATCTCGAATTAGTTGAGCAAAATGAGTACGTTGCACGTCAAGAATCAAATATCTTTCAGCTAGAGAAATCTGTTGAGCGTTTAAGTGCTGATTACGCGGTGTCAGCTTTACGAATTTAAGAACGTACGTAATAATGCGTAGAATTTTATTCCATGATGAGTATTTTGCAGCGATACTACCAAGCAAGCCGGGCTCCGCAGGGCGCGTAGTTGAGCATACTAATGTTCTACTTTTAAATTCCGGTAAAGTCTCGCAAGAGTCGGGTACGAACGGTGAAATAGGCCATCCGGACACTGGAGCGCAGAGCCACGAAGGGCCTTGCCACCATAGATGATGGGACAACAGCTGATCAGGTAAAAGACCTCGTGACAGACAGTCACTCGGGTTTTCGGT
The DNA here is from genome assembly GCA_963693475.1 of Ectropis crepuscularia. Classification (NCBI taxonomy): domain Eukaryota; kingdom Metazoa; phylum Arthropoda; class Insecta; order Lepidoptera; family Geometridae; genus Ectropis; species Ectropis crepuscularia. Next base: position 25,984,134 of record OY856346.1, read on the forward strand.
GCCACTAACATGGTAGAAATGACGCGAGTCAAGATTTTCTTGGCATATCGCGACGCGGTTGCTAACATAGATATCCCATCTATGTGGTGAGGAATTAATCCACGAGAGCGCTATTTTAGAGTCTGAAAACGCGTATATATTATCAATTTTAATGCGAGCACTGTAAGTCTCATTTACCAAGCGAACAAGTTTCGACATTAACACAGCGGCGCATAGTTCGAGCCTAGCCAAAGACACAACTTTAACGGGTGCTACCTTGGATTTGGCGCATATTAAATTGACACGAACGTTTCCCATACTGTCAGTGACATGAAGGTACACGACACAACCGTAGGCCTTCATACTTGCATCGGCGAAAGCGACGATATTGGTAGTGCAACCGGGGTGCACACCTACGTGACGCGATATTTCACACTCAGAGAGAAGAGGTAATTGCTCTATGTATTTTTGAAACAAAGATCGTATGTCGTCTGGCAAAGGATCATCCCAACCGACCTTGAGAAGCCATAACTCTTTCATTATGAGTTTTGCATGAAGTATGACAGGAGCGGCAAATCCGAGAACGTCGTATAAACGAGCGATACTGGAAAGAACGGTACGTTTAGTATACGCTTCTTTGTTAGCGGAAATTAAAAAGGTGAATATGTCTGAAGCAGGAAGCCATTTCAGACCCAACACTTTGATATTATCATTATTCGAGAATTCAATCGCAGAGCGACTTGATGGCGGAACCGAAGCGAGAAGCTCAGGCGAATTGCTGGCCCATTTGGTTAAATGAAAACCACCAGTATTGAATAACTCGATGAGTTCTTGGGATAAGACCTTGGCTTCGTCCACGGTAGGGACAGAAGTAGTTAGGTCGTCCATGTATAATTCATGCGAAGCGACTTCTGACGCACGAGGGTACTTGTCGCGTTCATCGAGCGCTAGCTGTCGCACAGTGCGCATAGCCAGGTAAGGACTACATTTCAATCCAAAAGCGACTCGATTGAACTGGAACTCTTTGATAGGTTCAGAAGAGTTTAAACGAAATAGTATCTTTTGATACTTGCGGTGCTCAGGTTGCAGCAAAATCCTGAGATACATTTGTTTTATATCGGCGGCCAACGCCACAGAAAATAAGCGGAAATTAAGTAACAGGATAAAAATATCAGACTGAAGATTAGGTCCCGTGTGAAGAATGTCATTAAGTGAAACGCCATTATGACATTTAGCACTAGCATCAAGAACAACACGAAGTTTCGTTGTCTCTTTGTCACGTCGAACAACAGCGTGATGCGGAATGAAGTATCCTTGAGAGTAGTCATCACTGCTAGGTGGAACCTCAGATAGATATCCTTTATCTATGTAGTCTTGGATAACTTCATTGTAGCTAGCACGTAGCTCGGGATCCTGGAGTTTACGCTCTAAAGAAAGTAAGCGGCGAAGCGCGACTGAACGAGAGTCACCTAGCTCGGAGGGATCTCGACGGAAAGGCAAAGCGGTGCAATATCGACCATTAGAGTCGCGTGAAATAGTGGAGGTATAAAACTCCTCACATTGAGTTTCTTCAGGACTCATAAAATCCTGGGCGGGAATTTCTTCAGACTCCCAAAACTTATTTAAAGTTTTATCGAGCAAGTCCTCAAAGCGGTCGGATACCTTTTCATCACTAGTGCATGTGTGGAAAGTCGCGGAAGCAAGATTTAAAAAAGAAGAAGCGGGTATGTCATTATTATTTTTATTATTTGACGCGGTGGGTACATCACCCATTAAAATATATCCAAACACGGTTTCAATAGCGGGCGGCGCGGGTGGAGCGACCACCCTGCCGCCTAGCAACAAGAAAGGAAACAGCTGAGCGCCGAGGATCAACTCGACCTCACCCGGGATATGCCACAAAGGATCAGCAAGAGGTAAGTTAGTTAGATGTTGCACTATCTTAGTATCAACATAGTCATGAGGCATACGATCAGTAATGCTATCAACAACCAAAGCGGTAATTTTATAAGAGTATTTGTTATCGTTGGAGCTCACAAGCAAAGCCACGTATCCACGAACGGGTTGTGAGACGGAGCCAATGCCTTTAATAAATGAATTTGAAAGAGATATAGGTTTTAACTTTAGCTGTTTACAACATGCAGAGGTAATTAAATTATTTTGTGATGCACTATCAATTAAACATCTCGCCGAAACATGTTGATTACCATTATTTAAAATGTTAACTTGTGCGGTCGAAAGTAAAATAGTTGTACGTGGACGTTTATATTCGTTTCCGCGAGCGTGAGCGCAGAGCGATACATTTTCATTTCCCGACGGGAGCGCGGGAGCAGGCGTAGCGGGGGGCGCGAAGCGCGCGGGAGCGGGGCTCGCCGGCGGCGCGTCGTGGCCGCCACGATTATAATCATTATTACTCAAATGCAGTAAGGTATGATGCGACTTTCTACACGATTTACATGTAAAAGTAGATTTACACTGAGAAACAGTGTGCAACAAACTTAAGCAATTAACACAAGCTCGTTTTGATTTTATAAATTCAAAGCGACCCTTAGCCGGCAGTGACTTAAAAGTGGGACACTTATAAAGTTGTTGATGATCAGTTTTATTACATAACGAACATGATTCGGTACCATCACTATTGTTCGTTAAGAACGTTTGTGTATTAATATTACGCGCGCGATTCGATTTCGCATTATTAGGGTGCACGTCCACCGGGGCGGAGGGGCGGTTAGCGTTTGGAGCGGTGCGATCTAATATTTTGACCTGACCTTTACAAAAATCGATGAAATCCTTATAAGATGGAATTGGTTTTTCTCTTACAAATATTTCAAACGCTTGAGCAGTAGACGCGTCTATTTTACGTGTTGCCATAGTAAGCATAATGAAATCTTTTAAATCTATAATTTTTAACTGTTCCAAAGCGGAGACAGCTGCGTTAAATGTTTCAACAAACGTATTTAATGAAGCGGAATGATTAACTGCGGGTTTAATATTAAATAGAATAGACATGTAATGACACCCTAATGACCTTACGTCTTGGTACTTTTGTACTAAACTTTCCCAAATGGATAGGTAGTTATCACCTGAGGGAATAACTCCTGCAATTATTTTCAAAGCGGACCCAGTTAGTTTACCGGTTAAATATTGCATTCTCTGAGCATTAGATAAGGATTCATTTAAATGTATATTTGCTTTAAAGGATTCATAAAACACGGGCCAATTTTCAATTTTCCCGTCAAAAGAAGGAATTTGTATCGGCGGAAGTTTGATAGGCGTGAACGTGCCTTTATTTTCCCTGGCCGCTTCTACCGCGATGCGGGAAGGAGGCGAGTTCTCGACTACTTGGGAACGCACTCTTTGTATGCGAGTGTAAATATCTTCAAACGCATTTAAAGATTTATAATCAGGCACGAACAATTCGTCACCCATATAACCTAGCTCATTAACTAAGTCTAGATTCGAAATGAAATCATTTCGGATAACAGACAATGTTTCTGAATCTGCCATAAATGTTTCCGTGGAACGAAGATTTGCGGTAGCTATATTTATATTTCTAGCTACATCGTAAATATTAGTTAATCGCGCGAATATAGCATTATTTTTAGCTTTCAAAGTTGAAATCTTAGCTGCCATTCTGAGCGATTGAACAAAATGCAAGCAAAATTATTATTATAAATATCAATCTAGGTAAACAATTATCAAAGAGAGGCGGTTTGTTAGTAACTACACAAAGAACTGTAGGTTTACTAATTCAAAAGGTAAGCAAAAGGCGGTTAATATAAGGATGTAGGTATACACAAAGAATTACTGTAGCCTACGTAATAGAATGATTAGAAAATGTTGTTGCAAAAAATTGGTTCGTGAACTGGGGAATCGAACCCACTACCACGGTTATGCGGGTGGGCTTGGTGATAGCTGGAGCAATGATGGCAATCAATGTCTTGCCTTTATAAACTTTTCATACAAAATTAAATCAAATTATCGAACATCCGTTATTTCACAATAATTGTATTACTTAAAATATAATCAAAATATCTTTTTGAATATACTGTACATAATACAGATCATTATACGTGTTTTGCTAATAATTCTAAACTCCGTGTGAAATAAACTCAAGAAGAAATCACATTCATGATTTACCTAATAAACACCTACAAGTTACCAGTGTGCCACCAACTTTATTTATTCTAGCGTATTGTTCTCTGACTGCACACTGATAATAACCGATAAGAAGGTCGGTTCAACTTTTGTTACCAATATGTTTCAAATGTACCCTACTTTCATTGAGAAAAAATATATGACAAGTAACAAATGAAACGTGTATAAATTACACTATATGAGTGGTAAGTTATAAAAATATGTGCAGAAACTACTTTTGTAATAGGCTAATTCAGTACCAAACTATAGCGTAGGTACAAAAAATTAAAAATCAATGAAATCGAACATAAAACCTAATGAATAAATGAATGCTCGGGACAGTCAATTTTTACACTGTATTAGCGGGCAGGTATTAAAACCTTACTTAATAATGTTTCTAGGTACTACTATTAGCGAGTAAGAAACAATTATAAGATTAATGGGACCTAGGTAAGTATGGCTTATACCTAGGTAGGCAAGTCTTTTCGAATCGAAATGGTATATTATAATAGCGATGCGGTATAAATATTTTATGTATTACTAACACGATTGGCGTGCGGTAAAAAGATATTAATCGACCAACAAGTACGTCGATATTATGCGCGTTGGCAATGGGATGCGTCCGAGTAATACAAAAAGGCGGGTAATAATTCTCCGTTTAAGTTTCAAGTTTAGTTATATTGTAAGAATTTTAGCAAGAATTATTTATGAATGCGGGTTGACAATACGTAAAATCAAAGTAAGTAGCTAATACGGCTCGAAGTGACCAGAACTGGTGATGTCGGAAGGACACACCTGCGCTGGTTCACTTTTATTTTGTTTCGTTTAGTGGACTGTAGGTAAATGCGCGGTTTTTATTTGTATCTGCGAGGGATATCTCTGTCTAGCTGGAAATGGAAAGAAAGGTGGGAAACAGAAAGACACTGACCGTGCACCAACGCGGCGTATAGGAACCTTGTCCCGACGTCTCGTTCTTAAGTCCAGGGGGAACCTTCACAGACACTTCACAAATATATATGGTTAACGTTTTTGGTTAGATTTAAATTAATTATTTTTTGGCGTAAGACGGCATCCCGTGCGCACGATTGGATATTTTAATTGCGAGTGTAAATTTTGAATGCGGCGGTTACGACCGAATGAATCATACTCGGTCAGTCAATCTTCTTTCTTCATAGATGCGTTGCTTGAGTGGTGCGGAACGAAGACAAAGGATAGGAGGTGACAGGAGTGAACAGAGATATCCACTCGAGCGGCATTTTTAAATTTCCTATATTATATTTTAATTAGCGGCGCGAACAAATATGCTTCTCATACGCTAGCACTTTTTACCGTAGACTGCATCGTCGCTCAACATCAGGCGAGATGGCAGTCAAGTGTTAAACCTACCCATAATAGTAAAAAAAATAGTATTCGGCCTTGCGAGCGCAAAATATTATGACTTCGCTGCACTTATGTTGTCAACGTCACACCTAACAACAGTTACGAGTATTCTTGTTAATTTTATTAAAATATCTCAATTACAAATGAGATTCTAAATTACATATACATGTTTATAGTCATGACTGTATAGTCAAGTCGTAGTTGTAGTATCTATAATAAAACTTGGTGTGGGCATCGTTAAACTATTATTTTAAAGTATAAATTGTACACATTGTCCAACAATAAATGTCTAGCTTTGTTAATTAAGACGGTATCATTAGTTAGCGTCTGAATTTCAGAGAGTCTGAGAGTTTGTTGTATAATTGCGTCTATGTTTAATAGGTATAATTTTACATTAGGATAAGGTTGTATTTGAATATAAACTCCACAGGAACAACACAAGCGACAAAGTTTGTTGGAGTCTCGTGTGCGGAATGTTCGATCAAGAGGGTTATTTTGGTCGCAGGCACAATGAACTGCGTTACATAATATATAATGGAAGCCGTTCCTGCAGCTATGAATAAACTCAACTATATAATTACAGAGTTTCTAAATATACTTGTTTAATCCATTTACGAACATTACTTAATTTTTCAGTTTATTTGCCTTCACAAAAGTCGTAATTTAGCAGTAGTTTCATAATACAAGGGCTACAATAATGTTAATGAGTTTCTCAAAGACAAAGATAATAATGTATTTGTGGTGGGAGGACTCTTTGCAGTCTCCGTTTGGGGAAGGATCATGGACTATTGCCAGTTGTTTACCGCCAATCAGTAACATAACTGTTTGAACCTGACGCTTATAAGATTTGGTTTCGTTTTTTGTAAAGATGCGTTTTCAAATGCAAATACTAGTTAGTACCTGTGAAAGATAATTCTCAATTTCGCTAAAGACACTTGTAAGTGTCTGTATTAGTCTATAGGTATAACTTGTTCATAAAATAAAAGCCTTTCATATTATTTTAATCTTAATCAATCCCTATCAGTTTTATTTAATTTATCGAATCTCATGGCGCCCAACACTAGATGTAGGTACATCGAATTAGATTTACTAGGTACGCTTAATTAGAACAAAAATCGTAATTAAAAGTTCAAGAAACTCTTCTTTTATCTGTATTCCGTGTACACTGAGTCCATTAACATCACGTTACATCAGACGCGTGTCTATTGTAAACGAGAGCGCGTGAGGAATCAGACAATGCCAGGAAAATCTCGCCCGCACTCGTTAGCGATCGAGGAATTTCGAAGAATGTAACGAAAAGACGGCATCGAATATGTTTAGCGCTTTCCCGTTTAATAATAGGATTTTCCTTATTTTCGTGTCATTTAGATTTTTTCGATCGCGCTAAGATTATACGTAATATTATTTCCGGGAGATCTATTTGTGTTCCAAATGTCAACCCAATCCGTTCATACGTTACGACGTGATTGACATTTATAATGTTCGTCGGATGTTATTGTAATTAATTAAATGATTAAAGATCAATTAGGTAAAACCATGGATATCGGGGTAATACCCACTGACAAAATTGAGTCTGCATAGTTAATTCTTAAATACCTAGATATTTTTAGTTTTAAATAGATATTTGTGAGTGAACTAGCTTGATTTTTTAACGCGATAGGTGTTTTATATTTTATGGATATCATTAGTAAGTACACTATTATTTTTATGCGATTTTAAGTGACGTAACAAAAACTAATAAAAAATTAAAAACTACTCAATGTATAAAATTATGTTGGCTGCAAATAAAAGAAAAATTAATAAACTACCTACATCATAATCTACCCATTTCTTTAGAAGTTACGGTGCTATAGAGATACTGAGACAAACACGTAATGTATACAGCACTTCCATTGAAATGTGATAGGACGGCTGTGAGAGAAGTTGCAGTATCCTACTAATTTTAGTATATAATATGACATGGTTATTACACATTTTTTATTCAATTCACGGGTAACTGACGAGTGATATGGTCGGTTCAGTCACATTTGGTAAGTTTCAGGCGACTATTACCTACTAATGATGCTTAAGACGTCAGTTACTCGTGTACTAACATAAAAAAGTCATCATAATCATCAACAGCCCACTAAATGTTCCCACTGCTGGGACTCGGGGCCTTCTCTCGCAAGGAGAGAGTCAAGGCCATAATCCACCACGCTGGCCCAGTGCGGGTTGGTGGATGGCACATAACTTCGAAAGATTCTAGGTACATGTCGGTTGCCTCACGATGTTTTTCTTCACCGTTTAAGATAGCGCCATTACGCACATGACTTCGAAAAGACAGTGGTGTTTGTGGGATTTGAGCCCGGGGTCTCCGGATCGGCAGGCGCCGTTCTGCCGACTAGACCAGCCATAACTTTTTTAACTATTATTAACCAAAGTTATAAAAAAGTATTTTCAATTATTTAAAGACAATCCCTTTTTTATTTTCGGATAAAAAGTAGTCCATGTTTTATGCCAAATTTCAGCTCGATCCGTTCAGTAGTTTTTACGTGAAAGAGTAACGAACATCCATCCATCAATAATAATAAACTTTCGGGTTTATATTTTTAGTAGAATAACATAGATAGTTAATAAAGAAGAACTAATCGTGAACTCAATAAAAGTTTAGAAAATAACAGTTACAAAATACAAATAAAAAGTAAATTAGAATGATCGAAGTATTTCTAAAAATAAAATTGTCCAATCATGCGTTATACTCGTATAATTTTTCATCAACAGATAAGAATGGACAAAGATAGTGCTTATCTTATGTATTTTAAGTGCTATAAAAATAGACATGATACGAGATTTTTATCACTTGTTACTTTTTTTCAGTGCAAGTAGTATTCCCGAAATAGTAAAAACAAGAATTAAGAAAACCAATCTAAAGTTAAAACAGGAAACATATACAAAATGCCGACTCTAAAAATTGTTACCAATTTGTCGAAAAGCGCCATTCCTAAAAGTTTCATGCAAAACATAGTACCAGTTTTAACTAAGTGCCTGCGAAAACCTGAAGATGTGAGTATATCATTCTAAATGAATTTCGTTCCATAATATCTTATTATCCACTATCTATAATATACCTTATTATATAGTAAATTTAGAAATGTATAGGCTAAACATATTAAAGCCTACAAACCTACAAAGCTACAGCTATACATATATTATAGTAATAAACAGAACTAATTTTAATGATGCGCCAGAGATGAATAAAAATAAAGTCTAATCTCAAATACTGACACAATTTTTGGGTTTTAGTTTTTTCGCAAATTTGATGGCTAGACTTAATTTATGTAACATTAATTGTTTTCCTTCAAAGGTATTAGTAATACTGAATAAAATCAGTGCAGAACAAGCAAGATTAAAATGGCAATAATAACAAAAAAATATTAGAGCAAATATTACAACTGTCAATGTTTTACCTACATTTTATCAATTTAGTATTGTGCTTAAAATGAAGACTGTATAAAATTATTCCAAAGTCAGGACATCAAAATCAACTTTGAAAAATTATATTAAAATAAATCTGCATTGGAGCAGTTTATTGATTTTAGTCGCTACTCATCGACTTGACTTTCAAATGCAAATAATTAATCAATTCGAATAAATCCTTTAAATACCGACTCTGAAGGTATTCAATTTATGTAATTCAGAGATTTTATCCTAATTGGTTCGTATTCTTATACATACACAAATGCATAGATTCACTGATTCACAGATAATATTACGAGGATAATCTCACGCATGCATGTAAAGGATGATTGATGGTAGATTGGATGTCTATCGGTGTCAGTCGTCACTCGGTGGTTTCTGTGACCACTAAACGCTTAACGAGGTTGACCAAACCGGAAACCATCCTGACATATATATTCCTAATATGTATATACATATATGTCGGAGATAGGAGATGACTTTCGTCGCCGTTGTCCGCCATGTTGAGTATTTGTGAGAATCAGTGCACACTGTGGTGCCGTCGGCGACAGAAAGCAGAATGAATCGTCCTTCACTCCTGCGCTGACCGAACTACTGACTCTTAGATAGGTTCATTCGTAAACGAAGCCTCCAACTCGTTCACTCGTTTACTTCATTCCTCGTAGCTAGTAAGTAGTACCAGCAAATTGAGACAGATGGCGCTAGCAATACTTTAGCGAGTAGTACTGTTCATCGGAAATAGATGGCGCTAGTAGTAACAACAATAAAATACCTCACACGGCCATTCTGACAGGAAGTGCGTTCTCGCGCGACATCTACCTGTATCGCGGACACACGAAGGTACACCAAACGTTATTTCGTCTCGAAAACACTCGCCAAGCCATCAATGTGCACTGAACCATACGAAGCGCGGAGCTTCCAATATGCAGCAATCCATGAAACGCGGAGTTTCCTATGTGCAACCAATACATGAAGCGCGGAGCTTCCAATATGCAGCAATCCATGAAACGCGGAGCTTCCTATGTGCAACCAATACATGAAGCGCGGAGCTTCCAATATGCAGCAATCCATGAAGCACGGAGCTTCCAATATTCAGCAATACATGAAGCACGGAGCTTCCTATGTACAAACAATACATGAAGCGCAGAGCTTCCAATATTCAGCAATACGTGAAGCACGGAGCTTCCTATGTAAAACCGATACATGAAGCGCAGAGTTTCTAATGTGCAGCAATACAAGAAGCGCGGAGCTTCCAAAGTTCAAACAATACATGAAGCGCGGAGCTTCCAATGTGCAACCAATACATGAAGCGCGGAGCTTCCAATGTGCAACCAATACACGAAGCGCGGAGCTTCCAATGTGCAGCAACACATGAAGCGCTGAGCTTCCAATGTTCAACCAATACATGAAGCGCGGAGCTTCCAATGTGCAACCAATACATGAAGCGTGGAGCTTCCAATGTGCAACTAATACATGAAGCGCGGAGCTTCCAATGTGCAGCAATACACGAAGCGCGGAGCTTCCAATGTTCAACCAATACACGAAGCGCGGAGCTTCCAATGTTAAACCAATATATGAAGCGCGGAGCTTCCAATGTTCAACCAATACATTAAGCGCGGAGCTTTCCAATTCTTTCGGTAAAGGGTGACAGACAATGGTGAAACGACTTTGTTATTGACAATAGTAACTTATATCCCTCTTTATACCAAAGTATCGAAATGTGCAAAAATCAACTGTAACATAATAACGAAAAAAACAAAACAAAATAAACGAAATTGATCACAATTTCGTTGCATAACCACACGATATAATCCTGCACCACAGGGGCAATACTAGAAGCATCATCTAGTTTGTCGGATAACTCAGGTAAGTTTGGAAGGTAATTACCGAATTTTTCGTGACAAATGTATTGGACGCGTCCTCGGCATCGGCATCGGCTCTGCTTTGTACCTCTCGTTATCGCAAGCTTCTTTAACTTTACAAGGATAAGAAATTTCTCACCTAACTTTGTGTTTATTCTAGGATTCTTTTCTACCAGGACTATAAAACCGATGTCAAATGGCTGCACCCTTGCCTTGTCCTTATCAAACAGAGCTTTGTCAAGGCGTGCTTGCTCGTCCATTCTGACCTTAGCTTGTCCTTTGATTTCAAAAAGATCAAGCTTCTCATGTTCCCGGACTAATACATTGATCCGTGCTGGGCTCTTATTACAACCCATCAACATCTGCACTTTTACTCGTTACACTTTTTACACACTGGGACTTTTACCTGTACTTCTCGACATGATTAATAGCAAGTTTAATCTCACCCAGGACAGACTTCCATGACCTATGGTCATGGTTTTCAATTGGTGACAGTACACATGAATCTCTCCATTTGTCCATTTGCTCGACTTACGCCGCTTGCAATTCCCTAAAAATCGATGGTTCAGTCTCGACACAGATCCTGAAATTCATTCCCGGTGAATAAGGTACTTTGGTCAGCTATAATTCCTTGGGGCGTTCCAAATAAAACACTAAGGTACGGAGCGCGTTATAGGCGGATTTCGCTGTTAAGTCTTTCACGGAGGTCAAGTATTTTGTAAATGCGTCTATAATTACTATCACATACTCCTTAGTATTACGACTGCCGGTGAGTTTACCGCTAGAGTCAATGTGTAGTGTGTGTATAGGTTCGAGGACATTCTCAATCGGGTGCAGAGTCGACTGCCTTGCATCTGAGGGTATCTTACCTATTTTGCACGGTAAACATCGAACAACGTAAGTTCTAACGCTAGTCGCCATGTTCGGGAACTAGAAATGTTCTCTTATCTTAGTGAGAGTAAATGTGCCGATCAAACATTTCACAGCTATAGCGAATCTTTAGAGAGCGATAGCAAATCTCACAAAAATTAAAAAAAAATACATGGGTCAGTACAATTGTATTCAAAACATACCTATTACACTCGTACAATGCCCGACAGTTTTCTGTACGATAACTAATAATAATTATTATAACACAGTGAAGCTATCACTTCAAACCTTTAAAGTGCATACGATTTGTATGCTCCTTCTCGTTCCAATCTTTTAACAATTGACGTGCAAATTGTACACTTACCAAACAAGAACCCTGACTTTGAGTTTAATCCCAACCCAAGTGCTTGAGATCGTCATTAAATCTTTGTATTAGTTGGCACCGGAAGTTTTTAGGAATTATTGCACGAGACAGTGTTTTCTTGTTGACTCGAAAATGTTTGTAAAGCAAATTATATTTCATGGTATACGAAGACCTCCAGTGGCTCTAATCACTTTCAAAAACCTGAATGATTTTGTTAACTTCGTGCTCAAGCCGATGTTCAACTTACAGCTAGTCTTTACAAATACGCCCGATAATTATCCGAGTTGGATGGGTGGTAGGTACAATCAGATTTCTACTAAAAAGTTAATATGAAGGTTTCGCTCACCCTTGCGATATTCAACCATAAAACCTTGCATAAACGCCTACGCCAAATAAAATGATGACGTTATAGCACGAGAAGCGTATCGAAGAATACCAAAATTCACTTTTTCAAATGCACGTATTTGATACAAATGGGTGGTGTTACACGAGAAAATGAGTACTTACGTTGAGGCAGAGCCAATAAATACCTGTAAGCTGAATAAGTTCAAAGTGACGGATACCGTTTATTTCTTCGGCAACATATTTACGAAGTAGAAAACCATAAGGCGCACTGTCTACCAGCGTCTGTAATTTAAACGTCTATGTCGGTTTCTATAACCGAGGTCTCAGACTACGAACACATATTGACAGATTTTGTTGCATGTTTATTCTTAGTGTCCCTTTGTTTGGTAAAACAGAATTGACCTACTTTGTTGCAATAGGTACACTGAATATTTTTCTCCGAATTCGGCACCTGACGAGGAGTTTCTACACTAGTAGAAACCCGGTCTTGGACTTTTGAATTGCAATTACGTTTATAGTGTCAGAGTTTGCCACAATTATGGCATACAACATGGCTACGATCGAAAAAATCCACCTTTCGTCTTTTCTGTTCGGACACAAAGTTAGATGAGGGTAATCTTTTTAAACTTTTTACATTAGGGTAGGTACCTACTTACGTGTCTATCAAGAGATACGAAGTCCGTAGGAGTATTTTTTAACAAATCTGAACGTACCTGGTTATCGACGATACCTGAGATGACGACCTCTATTTTATTTGCCTCGCTCCAGTTGGGTTCCAGCCTGTCCACCATTGCCAGCTTGTTGGTCGAATATTCTACGTAGGTCGCCGCCTTGTCGCTAGTATACTGCACCATGTCCCGAAAAAGGTCGTGAAATCTTTTCGTAGCAGCAAACTGGTGTGTCAGCCGCTCTTTTGCTTCGCCCTAAGTCTTGCAGAGGGGATACGATTTCGATGCCCACTTGCGAGCGCGTCCGCGCATGTGTGTAAACGCCGCATTTCTTGTCTCATAATCGGTCCACGCGTTCTGAGCCCGATGGTGATCAAGTTCTTCACACCACTGCGCTGCTGTAAATTCGCAATCATCAGGGTCAAAAGAGGGTATGTAGACGTCACTCGGTTTCATTTTCTTCGTTGTCGTCAGCAGAGTCGTGTTGCCGGTTTCGTTGGTGCGAAAGGTTTCAACCATACCGCAAAAAAACGATGTCCAAGTGGCCGATGAAAAATTAGGAAGATGATTGTCCGACGATTGCCCAATATTTTCATTCTTCTGGCGCGTACTTTGTCCAGCGCAGATAAAAACCGCATCGTTGTTTTTCTGGGTCGAACCAGACATCGAGACGTCGAAATATGCTGCAGAAGTCGTAGCCGTAGGTTGGTCAATTGTATCGGAATTGTGTTGTTCCGATCCCACCGCTGCTGTCGGAGATAGGAGATGACTTTCGTCGCCGTTGTCCGCCATGTTGAGTATTTGTGAGAATCAGTGCACACTGTGGTGCTGTCGGCGACAGAAAGCAGAATGAATCGTCCTTCACTCCTGCGCTGACCGAACTACTGACTCTTAGATAGGTTCATTCGTAAACGAAGCCTCCAACTCGTTCACTCGTTTACTTCATTCCTCGTAGCTAGTAAGTAGTACCAGCAAATTGAGACAGATGGCGCTAGCAATACTTTAGCGAGTAGTACTGTTCATCGGAAATAGATGGCGCTAGTAGTAACAACAATAAAATACCTCACATATATATTCCTAATTACCTATTTAACCTTACCTGAATTACTAACCTGTTTACCGAAATAAAGTAACCCCATGTTTTGCTACAGTTCTAACCATAGGTGAAGCCATAGGTGGAATTATTATAGCCGTATCTTTGAGTTATGATTAAACCTTAATGGGAATACAATTCAAAAAAACACCATGGTAACCTGGTAGCCAGAACGTTCAATTTTACAATGTTGAGTTCGTGAGTTCGTATCCCATCTGCATCTCTGAGATTTTTCAAGATGTATATCTTTAGAGTTTTAGACTTTTAGAGTTTGTCACCACCACCGGTTTTAACGTGAAGGAAAACTTCGTGAAAAACATCGTGTTCCAAGAAAGAAAAAAATCGCATTTGGCTTGCGTGTTGCGCCTTAAGTCTCCGTGTGAGGGAAGGCCTCGAATCCCAGCAGCGGAAACATAAAGCGGGCTGCTTATACATCGGGACTACAAGTCGTCTAAACGATTTAGCTATTTTTGATTGATTTAGCGTATTAGTTATATTGTTTTTTTTTTTTTTTTTTTAGAACAGACAGCGCTTTTATTAACAAAACTAAAATACAATGAGAACTACACTACGCTACATACCTAACTAACTACTTACACTAAGCACACCTGATTTATCCATAGACCAATTAAGGTCTACAGATAATTCAGATGTTCAAGCCCACTTTATTGTTACGTGTATTGTATCTTTTTCTTAAAACATTGTATGTAATGTTATTAGAATGTACGGTTATTTCGTAGTAATAGTCTTTGTTGCGCACCGCACTTTTTGTTTTCCTATCCTTTTGTCCACCCCAAGGTTGTCTGGAAGAAATCGCTTTCAGCGATAAGGCCGCTAGCTGTTTCACTAGTTTTAATGTTTTCCTACATTTTAAGTGTTCTTTTAACAAAGATTTTTTTTTAGAAATTCTTCGTGGCCGTGTCAGCAGACAGCATACTATCCATAGCTGGTACAGACGAACCCGGTGTGATCGCTAGTATCGAGTCCATCGGCAACCTCGGCCCGAAGGAGAACCAAATCATTTCGAGAGACGTCACTGAATGCATCTCGAAGGAGCTTGGCGTTGACAATTCCCGGTTTGTACCTCATCTTTAATTTCCTGGTGTCAACCCGTTACTTGTCGCTGAAGCCAAGATCGGCCCCTCTACCGCCTACCTAAACCAGCTATGGCTTTGTTATTGCTGTCTCTATCGTTTCAAGCGAAAAGAAAAGAGAGAGAGCAATGTCAAAGCTAAGACAGTGGTAGTTAGGCGGTAGACCCTCGGGTCTTCGGCCTAAGTAAAACTAGCTTTCGCTTTCGCAGTTTTCTTTTCGCTTGAAACGAAAGAGACAGCAATAACAAACCGAAAGTGTGCAGGTCAAAAATGAACCAATAGGATTACCTACTTTATTTTAGTCATCGCGCTCAGCTCAGCGTAGCGATTCTGAAACCATTCGGTTGCATCCGACACGGAATCTCATCTCTCGGTCTTTGTCTTATCTGTTTAGCATGACAAAGACCGAGATATGAGATTCCGTGTCGGATGCAACCGAATGGTTTCAGAATCGCTACCCTGGACGTCTACTCTATTTCTACGAAAACGTAATTTCGCAATAAACTCGCGACTTTCCAACTCCGATTCTACTTCGATCCGTCGTTTTGTCCGTTTAAATTTCATTTTTTCATTTCATTTATTTATTCGAACCATTGGAAATTAACATCACTTGGTTACGTCACATTATACAATTTTAAAGGAATAATTAATTTAATATCGCGGCTGTAAAAAGGCCTTGTCATATAAATAATGCAGCTGTAAAGGGGCTTTGTCAGAGAACATGTTTGTGATAAAGAATAAAATAAAAAATTACAATAAAGAATATTATAAATACTGTGATGTTATATAATACAAAATGTAATGAATTCATGATGTTATGCCAATGTCTAGTTAAAATTAGAATGTAATACTTATCTCCTTCGACCACTCTTTTCTGCCTTGAATAAATTCTTTGGTTGTGTAGAAGGCTTTTCTTATTAAATACTTTTTTGTTTTTCTTATTAAATGTTCTAAGGCTACTCTAATTAGAGTAGGTTTAAAACATTTAAACGTCAAACAATGTCCAATCAAACGAAACGAAGTAAAACGAGAGTAAGAAAGTCTCGAGTCTTTTTTCGAAATAACGTTTCCGTAGAAAGAGAGTAGACGTCCAGTTTCGGTAGAGAATCAAAATAAGGCGTTATTCACACAAAACATGAGTGAAGAGGGCGTGTTAGAGAAATATTGAATAAATGTGTACGGTGTATAAGTATGATACGAAACTGAAACATCCTCATATCGCTTAGATTTTAGGTACATACCGTTTTACAGCCTCGCTGATTTTTAGGTAATTTCCGGGTTCCCGGGGCTTCCATAGTAATACGGCTTAAATTAATTGCTACATTAGCTTAATATTTATACACAACTGTTATCGACATCTGACGTTCCCGTTCACGTTACATTTTCTGAAAAAAAAACATCTTCGTAACATTTTTTTGGGCTAAAAATAATAACCTATCTATGTGCTCTTCCAGACTGAAATTGGTCTACTTTTAAACTTTAGCATAATTAGTTAAATAAGTATTTTTAACTAACTTTTACAACATAACATATTTTTCTTCTTTTTTCAGGATCTTCATCACCTTCTACAATATTTTAGGAAGTAATGCGGCTTTATACGGGGCTACTAGAGAAGGTGTCTACTAAGTGACTGATACATGGCCCTCCTAGGGTAGTCTGAAAGAAATATTTTTAGCAATATGGTAGCAAACTGTCTCACTAGTTTTTGAACTTTATTATTATTTCTTTCTATAAATTGTTTTAATCGGTGTTTCGGTAAAGTGTATCTACATATTTATAATTTTACATTCCTGTGTAGCATGCGAATTTTGTTAGGATTATGATATATGACTTATTATTAGATCTATGCCTAGCGGTGGGATAAGGAAAGCTGATGATGATGTTGATGATGATGATGAAGAAATTTAAATAAATACATATCAATTGATAGTATTTTACTGAACACCACCGAGCCCCAAACTACACAAATCTCGTACTATGGAAGCTAGTTAGCTTGTAAGCTAAATTACGTGACCAGCCTGGGTCTCCGCCACGATCTGGCCTGTAATGGTTAGCGCGACATAAAAACACTAAATACTAATAAAATCTCTGCTACCACCCAACATAAAAGTGTCTTCAAATCGAGAGTGAATCGGTTTCTTCTAGGTAAACATGCTCCGTTGTGGAAGTAGTAATCATGCCTGTACTGCTTAGTATGTAGGTACGAGTTTGACATCATAACTGACTTTAACGTTGAATGAAAACATCGTGAGAAAATCGCACTGTTGCAAAAATCATAATATATTTAAAGGGCATGTGTTGACTTAACCGCACTTGACCAGCGTTGTTAAAAGCCTAGACTCTATCTTTGTAAGAGAAGATCCAAAGTTCCAATATCGAGAACATATAGTCGAATGCTATAAAAACATAGTTTGAAGGAGATATTTTTATCCATTTAAAATAGTGAACCCGTCACGGACCCTGCTATACACGGGCTGGTGTTTACTTCAGTATGTTTACTGTTTACTTTCGCGTAATTACTATTCGACACGCGACACGGGGAGAGGGGGGCGGGGTTACTAGTGAATATCATTTATAAATTGGCTGGATTGTTTGCTCGCTATACGCGCACATGCCGCTAGAGTAATTAACGGGCTTTGAATACCTACTGATACTTTATTAACTGTTATGTTAATATTTAACACAATAAACTACTGCTCAGCGTACAGTATAATAAAATGCTCTGGTGGTTTATTGGCGGGAATGTATGCCTTCGCATAAGAAAAATGTAATACACAGTCGCACAAACACAAAGGCTCTTGTAAGTACCCACCGGATGCAATCTGCAACTATAATATTCTCGGGTAATC
This sequence comes from Ectropis crepuscularia, assembly GCA_963693475.1. Taxonomy (NCBI): domain Eukaryota; kingdom Metazoa; phylum Arthropoda; class Insecta; order Lepidoptera; family Geometridae; genus Ectropis; species Ectropis crepuscularia. The sequence continues at coordinate 26,002,231 of OY856346.1, forward strand.
CAACTCTACGTCCGTTCCAACTAGAGTAATTTCCTGTTTATTTTAGTAGAAAAGTGTAATTCCTGTCAAGTTACCACAAAAGTTATCCTACTAATATAGTATTACATCCTACTAGTTCTACTATCCTACTAATATGATAAATGTCGATGTTTGGATGTTTGTTGCTCAATCACGTCCTAACGTATAAACGGATCGGGCTGAAATTTGGAACACATTTAGATTATAGTCTGGAAGAACAAATAGGCTACTTTTTATCCCGGAAAACAATGGGAACAACGAGAATAGGAACTATGCGGGTAAGACTGCGGAACGCTGCCTTGTATTTTCATATGAAAGTTTCAATGATTGTTACTCAATCACGTTGGAACGTCACTTACAATAAAATTAAAGGCAAAGTATCTGTGTCCTCTTTCATTCCGATGCGTTTGGACAACAAAGATCTAAACATGCAATATTTCGCATTATTTTATTAGTAGGAAGTAGAATTAGGAAAAGTCCATATCGACTCCATGTGACACATTTTTTTTTGCTAAACGTGTATATGGTGGGGTGGGAACCCAACACTCAACATGGACCTCGTGAGTATTTTCCCAAGCAAGTACCTACAGATGTACAAGTTTGTCGTTAGCGCTGGTTTTAACGGGGAAAAAAGTACCGTGAAAGCGACAAGTTTTCAGAAAGATATCTTTAGCTAATATGCGTCATTCACCAAATTTATAAAAACATCGGGCAGAAACTGGCATGTCGAATTTTTTGGGAATATGTCATCATTCACCAACCCATACTGGGCCTGCGTGGTAGATTATGACCTTAACTCTCTCGTTGTGAAAGAAGGCCCCCAAGTCCCAGCAGTGGGAACATTTAGTGGACTGTTTATGCCCTGTAAAGATGCAGATAGGGTTCACTTGTGTTCTCTTTATAACATTGTCTGTTAGTGTGAGGAGTTTGAACAACCATATTGTGGAAACAGTACAAAATGTAGAAATCCTGGCACGTACATCTGCCACGGTTGTAGTCCGACGCGAAGTTTCCCAAATCGCTGACTAAGAACACTTGATTTACCGGCCAAATATTGGACAGGAGGATCTTTTGGTGGCTGCCCCAAGCCTACGAGAACAGGTCTTGTTTATTGAGTAATGATAAGTTAAGGTCAATAGCCCGATAAAACCTGAGTTATTTTATGATTGCTGGTCACACACCAAGAAGTTTTGAGATGAAAACAGCAAAATACGGGTTCAATCGAATAGCAAACAATAAAATATTTTGACAGAAGGAAAAGTGATCGATTACTTTTACTTCGTGCGCAGAAATTATATATCGTATGTAAAAATAACTCAAGAACCATTATTGAGCTCAGAAACGCGTACATCATTATTGTAATTCAAACATTAATCCCTTTGTCGAGAGTCGATCCTGTTGGGCTAATGTTGTGATACATTTTTATTGTATCGGCCTGTATTCTGGATACGAAGGTTATTTTCAGAACGTAAGCTGACCGAGGCCGGCGCGAACCGGCCCGGCCCTCGCCGGGCCCGCCGCGGCTTATGACTATATCTTCCTCGAATCCAATCAACGCTCGCCCGTTTGTCATTTAAATGAGAATTACGCTCGACAGCCTCTATCTACATTCAAATTGGGGATCAAACAAAAATCGTGTGGCCTTCAAACCAAAGGCCAGAGCGGGGAGGCGCGGGTGCCCAAGAAATATTGTTCGGCGATGTCGCACGCGATTTATTGTTTGGGCCTCGCGCCTTGTGAAGTGGCCCCTTTGTATTGGAAATTAAATTTTGTTTCCTTTTGTCGGCGCGTCGGAGACGTTTGAACGGCGCACTTCGCGGCTTCCTTCTTGTTCCGAACTCTTGTTTCTCTCTGTCCCAGTCACTTTTGATGTTGAATGAGTGACGGCTGACGGATTTAAGAGAATAACCCTCTTCTAAGTCAAACAATGTAACACGATTGCGAATTTCTTCGAGGAAATTGATAAACGTATGTATCTGACGTTTCTGTTCGAGACGTTATGAGGTTCTCGTGTAATTATTACAGTGTAATAAGCAGACATTTCGTAAGATTACCAACGTAAAGCTGAAGATCCAACTAAGCTGAGTGAGGTAGGCGTACAGTTCGAGGAAGCTATGCGATTCGAGGCAACTGCGCCGTTCAAAGAAGCTGTGCCATGCTTAGAATCTGAGCCGTTCGAGGAAGCCAAGCCGTGAGCATCCTCGCATTACTTAAACTTTCTCGTACTAGTAATATCCGGGCTGTAAAATGATGTGATTAATTCCTCCAGAGATGTGTGAAGAGATTTAGTGTCTGAAAAGTAAGTAGATTTTCATGAATGGCATGACTGGCGAACGGTGTTATTTTAATTCACAAATTGTGATATATTCTCAGTATACATTATAATCCTAAAACGTAGTTGTATGGGACGATGGGACGAGTAAGAAATTCTTTTGATGATATTATACAAGCCTGCCCATAACAGCGTAGTGTCACATTGCTATTATACACGAAGAGTACAAATCACAGTCTAACTCTAGCACTAAACTCATTGTTAGAAATAGGTACGACTACTTAAATTTTGCACTGTTATTTCTCTAGAAACATAACTACAATATAGCTAAATATAGCTACATTCATCCACATTACTCCTTGGTGGTAGAATAACTAATAAATATTTTTTCTTAGGTGGACTCCGCAAAAAGTTGTACCAACCACGTCTGTGTCTGTCTGTGTGTAAGCCGTGGGTAGGACGTCTGTACAAATTACTTGTACTTTATTCTTTGTACGATTCTTGCTCGCATTTTTTTCTTTGTATGTAGAAAACTATTAGGTATGTTAATTAAATAGCTACTTGGCTCAGCATAGCTCAACGAGTACGTTCAGCCGAAACCATTATTTTGCTTGGTTATACCATACGAATACCTTGTAATTGTTACCTACACTAAAATAGGCGAGATAACTAAAAAAATTATAAATTTAATTTTATTAAAAAAATTACATTCGTATTTTGTCGTTTTTCAAAAACAAAAAATTACGAATAAACAATGTTTACGAACAAGTGACGTCACAACTCTTCTTTCCGGAAGTTTGAAGATCGTTGATGAAGCTTTGTTGATTTTTAATAATTCGATGAAACAAAAATTTTAGTCCCATATTTTTTCATAATACCTATACCTGAAGGACTAATTAGAATGGCATACTTTTGATCCAATCATCATTCCAATTGTGAATAAGGAAATAAACCAATCGGAGCTTTGGATTATGATGGGACAGATGGAACTACGGACAGATATTCGGAACGTCACGTTTCCAAAGAGCTGCTGTGATTGTTGGCTACCTTTGTCCCTTTGCTGTAATCTCTGTACCGGACGTGCAGGTATCGTCCGACATTGGTTCCTGTACGACGTTTCTCTGGTCTGGTTCAAAGCTGTAACCAATACTAACGTACCGTGTACGTCACAAGGACATATCGTCGGCTGGTTTGCAAAGTAAAACTGTTTGTAGTTAGACTAGCGGCCCGTTCCGGCTTCGCTCGGATCATAACCTAGACACTGTCTGCAGCGCCATCTGCCGGGCTTATTTGTGAATCGAAACCATCCTCGAATCCAATTGTACACACACAAAAAAATATATTCAAATCCGGTCCCGCCGTTTAGGAGGACTTCACAGTCAAATGATTAAATTACTAAAATGGCTATTAAAAATAGGGGTTGGTGATAAAAGGCAAAAAATTTAGTTAATTTAATGCCTTATAAAAAAAATTATGTCCAAAAATTTAAAAAAAAATAGGAGCACTTAGGGGTATGAAAAATAGATAGTAGCCGATTCTCAGACCTACTGAATATGCATATAAAATTTGGTAAAAATCAGTAAAGCCGCTTCGGAGGAGTAAGGTAACTAACATTGTGACACGAGAATTTTATATATAAGTTAAGCGAATTTTTAGTGGAAACCCGTGACAAAAGTCCAGCTTAGATACTTTTGTAGTGGCACTCGTTGCTGAATCCGTTTGAAGAAGTAAAACAAATTTCCCAATTATTCTACCGCCATGCAGTAACGTATAAACGTTTTGTAGTGGTAGGACTCTTGGCAGAGTCCGCCTGGGGAAGTACCACACCTTTGCCAATTATTCTACCGCCAAGCAGTAATGTGCAAACATTACTGTGTTTCGGTTTGAAGGGCAATGTTTCCAGAGAAATTACAGCGCTTAGAGATATAATATCTTAGATCCCTGGGTGACGAGCGCAGTGCAGTGCTAGGTAATGATTTGTACTCTTCATGTTCCAATAGCTGCGTGTTACTGTGCTGTTATGTGGCAGGCATCTTGCTTACCATCAGGCACATGACCTGCTCGTCTCGACACTCTTTATTTAAAAAAAAAAGTCAGTTTAGTATACTTTTGCAGTTGCGGACTTTGCAGAGTCGGACTGAAGAAGCGTCATATATTTTCCAATTATTCTACCGTCAAGCTGTAACGTGTAGGTAAATATTAATATGGTCCGATTTTAGGAGACTTTTTTACAGAAAGGTTACAGAGCAAAGAGATAATCGTCTTCATTCTATTAGAGTAAGATCCCAGGGCCGCCAGACATCACGTATTTTCTGACGAACGAAATGTGGATGATAGAATAGTGTTAGTTATGTACTAAGAACACATCCTTACCCGCTAGCTTGCTTGGACGGCCAATTTTAAGATAAGGGTAACGAAGGTACATAAAAACACTACTTACCTCACTTATTTGCTGATGCCTGATTTTCACATATTATGTTATAGGCAATATCCTTAAAAATAAGACCTCGAGACTCCCAAACACTTTCCGTTGGCCGTTTTGCTTAAAAGATGTCTTAAAACACCCAAAATAACGACTTAACTTCACGTTAATTCTGATACTGAAGGCTTTAAATAGTTGTCTGTTCATCAGACAATTTTTTTGTGAATTGTGGCTTCAAAAGAACTCAATGAGATACAAATTGTACTCCAGTCTGTTTGTAATTCTGAGGTTTAATATTGTTGTCCGCGCTGTGAATTTGACTCCGACTTCTGACCTTTTGCTATTTATTTATTGGTTAATCTTTAACATTTACGTTAATATCAGTATTTTAGTACAAAACTTCACAAACTTCTAAAGATAGGACAGATTCGAAGACAGTAACTACTTGGAAATTACGTTTATTTAGCGATACAAACCTTAAAACGCTTAGAAGAGCAATATCACTAAACGTAAAATAAATAAACCGTTTTCCCCAAAAACTCTGTTCAGCGGGTATAGGCGTAGAAACGCTCACGTGTCTTCTCAATATCGGGATTGCTACCTACACATTGTCGTTGCCAACCGTCTACCGGCCCTTTTACCGCCTAACTAAATCGTCTTTGGCGTTGCTATTGCTGTCCCTATCATTTCAAGCGAAAACAACAGAGAAAGCAATAGTAAAGCTAAGACAGTTATAGTTAGGCGGTAAACCCCGGAAAGGCTCGGCTAAACCATGCAATCCTCCGTGATACGAGTTGTCAGGTTAACGAGATCAGGTCTGTGGTAATAATGCCGTTGGCAATCTTGCAAGATTGCTCAATGCAGAGATCCTTAAAGATAATTAAGGAAGCGGAGGAATATTGTTGCTATAACTAGGAAAGTTGCCAGAAGCCATATTTCAAGCGTGATATGGCGCGGGAGAAAGTTTGGTGGCTGTTCGGCGCGACCGGTTAGTAATTAAATGTTGAGTCTAGGGAGGGGCCGGTTATCAGTTTTGTTTCTTTCAATATCAATTCAAATTTTCATAATTTGAGCTATAACGAACTTGGCATTAACTACACATCAAAAATTAAAAATAATTGGTTATTTTAAAAAAACTTTTTCGGTAATTTAAGACCCAGTGTTATCACATATGACGTTGGTCCATTATAATATTGGCGTAGTGTTGATTATTTTATGACTTTACGTTGGATTCATCGAGGTAACGTATTATATTTACCGTGATTTAGGCTGGTTGCTCAATCACTATGGATTCATTAAAAGGGTTATAATTCGAACACATTTAAATAAATTAACTGAATATAGTTTGAAGGCTATTTCAGACACCGAAGAAAAGTAATATATCACATCAAATAGATATCAAATCACACAAACTTTGTGGAAACAAACTAAACTAGAGGGTTAAACTGCGAGTACCGCAAGTAAAAAATAAAATAAGTCGGTAAGTAGTTGCGTTGAAAAATCTGTTTGTTGAAACTAAACTAACAATCACTAATTATGTATTTATTACCAGCGTTTGGGTAATTCTATAACAGCTTGTCTTTAGACAAAGGTTTCCATTTGAAATGTCCATATTCTTATCTACTGTAGACTAAAGTAATCTTTTAAAATTGCCTTCCCAACGTTTCTGTTGTCTTCCTTCGCTTTTATTCTCGTTCTTTGGATACTCAGCCCGTAACGTATTGTTGTATAGTGAATGCATATTTTAAGCCATCGTACCTGATGATAAACGACGATGAGGTCCAAAATGGATTGCACCCACTTAGAAGAAATCGATTCGCTCTCGGCTTGAAGACACCAAGGCGACGGAAACACCTTTACACGCAACACATTCAAGACATATTTTCGCTTCTGGCTCATTGATTTACAAAAAACACTCCATTTTATGATTTACTAATTATAACACCATTACCTACAATTAAATGTAGAAACACAATTAGAGTTATCAGAAAATCAAATAGGAATCTGAAAATAATGCTTTTAATAGTTTTCACTTAAAAGTAGATATCTGATCTGTAGATCATGTGATCGGTTCAATGCAAGCATTGTGTGTGAAAACCTAAACCTATATAAAAACTTATCTAAAAAAAGTGTGTGCTTAAGACCACACGGCAGAAGTGAAAACTTCATTATCTGATTTTTGTATTAGGTAGGTATAATGCCCGGTTTACATTATTGCAGTCCAGCGATCGAATCCAGCGCTGGAATGCTTACTGAAAAAATGTAAACAGGCACTGGAAAGCATGAAACAAGCCAGAAATTGAGGTTAATTTTTATTTTCCCACTAGGCCATAAAGATCACAGTAAGCTCAAGACAAAATTTGATTTGCTGTTTGTATGTTAAGTTGTTGAAATATTTTAATGGAGTAATGAAAGCTAAATTCGTTTTTGGAGGGATAAATATACTAAACTCAGGAACACAAGAGCGAAGAGCAATTAGTTGACTATATTATTATGTTTATATATAAACATATATATTTAAACACTGAATATTTACTATTTAATTTATTTATTAAGCCCAGATCAATTCACAACATGATGTTTGCTCTAATTACTAGTTTAATACAATAACTACATACTTAAAAATAACTACTTAGTTTAGTTAAGTAGCTCTACTAAATGTTTATTATGTTTACAAAGTATTCTGAGTTATAAGTTTTCAATTCAATATAATTTGCAAAACATGGGTTGTACAATGTTTATATTGTTACACTAGCTGACCCGGTGAACTTCGTACCACCATATATTTTTTGTCTACATTTTCTAAATTTTCTATTTTACAAATCTTATCCCATCAATAACAAATACATAAAACAAAGAATCATCCTATTTGGTGTGGTCATTGAAAAGTTATGAGCGTAGATACATTTCGAAGATCCATGTTTAGGGTTCCGTAAAACGTACTAACTGAACCCTTATTTATGGGTTCGTCGTGTATGTCTATCTGTCCATCCGTATGTCACAGCCACTTTTTTCGAAACTATAAGAACTATACTGTTGAAACTTGGTAAGAGATGTATAATGTGAACCGCATTAAGTATTTTTTTAATAACATATTTATTTCAACGTATATAAGCATTAAAAAGTAAGTAATCCTTTTATTGTTAATCAAGATATTACCAAAAATCCGTTTTATTTTGATTGTAGTGGTGTGTGATATACGATGTTTTTTGTTTGATTAACTGGCACATAGACAAACGAATCTGATGGTTTTCGAACACGGGAGGGCCATATGCAACATACAATTGACCATGTGAGAAACATGGGTTTTCTAGATTAATACCACAAATAGACAGGATACACACTGTCATAAGGAGTGTGTATAGTTTATGATACACACTCCCCATTTCAGTTAAAGCAGTGTGTATCCGAAATGCGCATGCTTTCTATACATTTTTCCAGTGGTTTTGGGTTGGGAATCGGACAATCAGCTAAGGAGATATTAAGAGATAAATAAAAATCACCATTAAATAACTTTATTCAAATAAAGAAAGTTACTTAGAAAATAAATATTTTTTTTTAGTTCAAAATAAATCAGTGAATATTATTGAAACAGTTTTGACACGGAAAACTTTCACATACATAGCATTCAGTAGTTGTTTGAGCTGCTCTGAAAGTCTTGCCAACAATATTTTTCCTGTCATACTTTTTATAGCACCTCTGCACATCTTCAGCGTACAATTATTTGTCCAACTTTGTTCTTTTTGAGTATAATAATGTTTTTTATTAGACGGTCTTTTTGTCATAATAGGGGCTGGTGGCTCTTCATCTCCGGCTGACTGAGCAGATCGTTTTAGTAAAACTTTAATTATTTGTTCCCTAAATTAAGTGATAGTAAGTTTCTTGAGATTATATTTGGTTGAATAATAAATGTGCATTCAAGAGAGAAACAAACATAAATAATATTACGGAATGTGTATCTTTAGTAATACACATTTATATAGATAAACTATTTCCCAGGCCACGTGTATCAAAAAAATACACACCGGTAAAAAAGAAAGGGATGACGGGGTAGGGGCTGTGATTATTTTCTTTACTATTTTAACACCTGACAACTCACAACACTAAAAAAACAAAAATTAAAAGTTGTGAAAATTTGGTGGTATTTGCATATAGGGCTTGGCACTGAGCGTGTCAAGGTTGCCCTTGGGACTTGTTTATGGTCATAGCAAAAGCAAGAAGCACTGGAAACTGTATTCGTTTAAACTCAATTGGTACATCATTCAAATCATTTGGATGCGTGGTATCTAAACGTCTTCCTCTTTATACTTTCCTTTAAGTATAGTTGCTTCTATCATGTTGTTCAGTATTTTTTATAGCTAACCATATGCCGTTGCAAAGACGCGGTTCATTGATATTTCGCAACATTTTAACTACTGATTCAACTTTTAATATAAGATTGTTGTGAGGTGGCAATCATGACAAATCCAGCAAGTTCAAAAATTCCGCTGGATAGTTGTTGACGACATCATCTTGATTAGTCACCGAATCAACTGATTTATAAATTCTCATCCGCCTGTAATTTATTCTTGAATTTTGAAATTTAATTCATTTGCATTTATCTCATTTACATAATATTAGTATTTATTTATCATGTGGCTGTCTTGTTCCTATGTTGGGCAACGGCTTTCCTACCCTCCTTCTAACTTTCCCTATCTATGGCTAATTTACAGTCCAGTCTTTCCGATATTTGCGGCAAGACGACCTTGCCATCGGCATCGTTTCTTTGGTCTGCCGCGTCGTCGTTTGCAATCTGGCTTCCTCCGCGTGGTAATCATGGCCCAATAATCATCCAACACGCGGCAAATATGTCCACCACTTCCACTTGGCTGTTTTTTGAGTCAAATCGGCTATTCCGGTTTTGGAACGCAGTATGGTGTTTCGTATTCTGTCCGTTAGTGTTACTTCAAAAATACTGCGCTCCACAGCCCTTGTCAAACGTGTGTATTTAAATAATTTTGCACAGATAGGGATATTAAATTAACAATTCAAAATAATAAAACACTTTTGGTAACGCGGTTTGTTTTTGGCTGACACTTGATTGATATAATGACGTGAAAACTGTCGCATTTGACGTCGCGTGCCGAAACTAAATCAAAATAAATAATATCGTGAAGCCGACCAAATTGAAAATCAGCACTAATTTGATCTATGAGTCTTAAGTTTTGTGACCATTCAGTTTGATCTGGTTCACGATATTATCACTTTTGTTGAGTTTCTTCTGAGAGTCAGTTTCGGAACGTGACATTAGTTCCTCCTATCCTTCAACGCAACACGCACACTGTTTTGACAGATGGAATTTGAACTTTGTGCAGCGGGACCAAAGTGCAAATTGACTCCTTGACGTTAGGAACACACATATATTATTGTTTAGACATAAGTGAGTGCTTGTTATTTAATATGAACTTTATTCCATAGCAATAAAGCTCAAATTGCCTTAACATTTTAGTTAGAAAACGTTTGTATGGGAAAAAGAAAAGGGCTGTTTTTAGGGTGTTCCCGACAACTATTTGAATTTTTCTTGCCGTAAAAACCATCCTTGGACTTCAACGAACATTTTAAAAAAAGAATTGTCCAAATTGGTCCAGGCGTTGTTGAGTGATGCGCTTACCAACACATTTTGCGATTCATTTTTATATTATAGAAGATAATGTTGATAAAGGTCCGCCATGATTTAACCTTATGGCAAGCAAATATATGTTATAAGTTTATCTTTTAAAATTCACATTACAGAATTGATTATATAAAATGCCAAAAACAATAAAAAGTCAAATTTACATGTCTAAGGTACACAATATTTGGGTCAATAAATAATACCAATATTAGTTATAGACTACAGGCCCGTAAACAAAATTTACGGGTCAAATGAACCACCAGGAGACCCATGTAGGATGATAGAAGGGTATAAAGTAATAAGATTCAGCACTATGCCATCACTTGTAAGCTGTCCAACTGAGTACAGTCCCAGAGGGGGATTGCAAACCTCGATCAGTTCTCCTAGTCACATGATTTTTGTACAGCGTTGCAAAATAATGGATTAGAAGAGGTTTTGGAACTGTATGGAACCAATGCTGTACATAATCAAATGACCATATTTACACTGTAAATAGTCAGCACATCATAATTTTTTCCAACAAACTAATAATTCAAAATCTAAAATTTATATTTTTTATAGTTTCCATATCTCTTCTAATCTATTATTCAATAGATTTACTGTCACTCACGTTACTGTCTGTACCATAGTATTATGTCCTTGATTAATAATAGTTTATGGATTTCCCACCAAGATAAATCAACAGATGTGCCCTGAGCACCTTGAAATTGGTAATGAAACTGCGTCTCTGCGTGTATCATAAGTGGTTTATAAACAACCAATCTAGGTACTTGACCCCTATAATCGCTAGCGGCGAGATTTGCTGTGGTTCTACTTTACGTATTTTGGTTGTTGACAACGAATAATGATAGGTAAAAACGTCCGGTGCAGCCGACTAGAACGGAAAGAGTGAGCTCACTCTTCGGAACGTTGACATGATTGCGTGCGCCCTGGCCGATCTATGGGATTTCCAATGTGTTCTTGTCCAATGTTGTCCCAGAATATGTCTTCTCGTGTCGTTATCGTGAATGAATTTTATTTATATCAGGTTAGATTCTCTTAGTACCTAGGCCCCGTGTTTGTTTTGAATGCATTTGTCGAAATTGCAAATCGCTCCCGTAGAATGCAGTTTTCGTGTGTGATATGTCACTTAATTTCGGGATTCTCGTCGCCACTTTTATAGGTACATTGAGTTGGGTCGAGTATGATTATTTGTATGTAAACACAGAACATTCACTTTTTACTATTTTATCCATATTTTATGAATATTATTAATTTTGTTTACAATAAAAACAATTGTTTGTTTGCTTTGACGTTGACGTTTGAATTTGAAGCACGCCGGCAGTGTTGCCACTTCGATTTTGAGCTTTTCGCCAAATAGTGTTAAAAAGTCGCCGGTTTTGATTGAATTAATAAGGGAATAAACATGAGAACACAGTTAGATACAGTCTGGAAGAACGCATATATGCTACTTTTTATCGCGGGAATTTAGCTGCTAGTAGAAATATAAAAGGGCACTGATCTGAGTACCTACAATATTAAATAATTTACATTAAAAGGAACAACTTAAGGTAAAAATTTACATTAATAACACGTAAGATTTAAACGAAAATGCAAATTATTTAATAGAATGGTAATAATGTAATTGGGAAAGTCCCGGCTATAATGTGCGTAAATTTATCTGTATGTATAGAAATTGGAAGTAGAGTTTATGGTAGACTTCCATGTTGTTTGTTTGAGAGATTGAGTTAATTTCCTTATAAATATGATCTGATTCCCAATGACCTTGTGTTTTTCCTTCTCCAACCTTCTTCACTACACTAGTATATTCCCCTTTGTCGGTAACACGTCGTCTAAATCCGCTAAAAGGTTTAATAAATTCGCCAGTTTCAGCGACATAGTCGCTAAGGTGTCAACACTGGTAGCCGGTAGCGAGCAGCGAGAGAGAGAGAGAGTATCTATTGTCCCATGTCCACCTCTAACAATTATCTTTCTCGGTCTGGCACGTTTGTTGACCACATTATCTTTCTCGCTCTAGCATCCCGCGTTTACCCGAAATTTCTTATCATATCCGAGCGTGATGATCACGTGATCATTAATCCATTTCACAGCCCACGAAAATTCTGTCTATAACGCGCCTAAAGAAGTTTTCACTTCAAAAATCTGAATATGTAGAGCTGTAGAGACTCGGCACAGTCTGTGAGTCGTTTTAAAATATATTAGAAACAGAAGCAACGACAGAATTGATTTCGATTCACGACGTGAGCTCAGATTCTTGTAGAACATTGAAACTATCTTCAAACCAAGCGAGTTTTTATTCTATATTTTATTAATAATGTACACTGGTTAACTTTTAGAACCTACCTACAAACGCCACAGTTCCTAATATTTGCATGTTATAGTTTTACCATCGTAAACACCACATATAATAAATTGAAAAACATTACAGTAAATTAACAGATAATAATGCGCTTGTTATACAATATTTTGTTGGCAAAATGATGCGAGCGCGTGCTCATTACAGCGTACAAAACTGTTCATGTCAACAAAAACCCCTTATATTGTAAAATCGCGAATGACAGAGCGTTGGTCAGCCGCGGTCCTGAACAATGCGAGTAATTACCACCAGACTGCGAGCAGTACGTTGCATGAACATCATCGAGTATGAAATAAAAACAGAGATACAGTTTTAAATTATGATTCAGCAAATGAAGTAAAATTGTATGGTTGTATCGTAATTTGTCTACGCTACGTCTACGGAACTAAATAAGTAATTAGCAAAAGTAAGGCAGTACAGTAGATAAAAAAAATCGTTCTGTGGATTATTGATTAATAACAAATTTTCCAACAAACTGAAAGATATTCACTCCGACGGCAACTTTATCAACACGTTATAAAATATATTGCTTGTAGAAGCTTACTATACAATAGAGAATTAATACCTACATAACCTACAAATCAATGAGTCGATCTGGTCTGCGTGGAATATTTGTGTATTACCATGCGCCATCAGACACAGGTCTTGGTCGTCCCTACACTTTATATTATAATTATAAAAAAATGTCCAATCATTGTCAAGGACATGTATTGTGTCATGAGCCAAGCTGCGCATGGACAGCATATCATAAAACAGCAACTAGGAACATATTCGTGAAAGTGAGTTTTTTTTTGTAGCAGAGAGTGACGAGGCGGACTCTGCTAAGAGTCCTACCACTACAATGATGCTTATGTAGGTAGTACTAGCAGCGCCCTGGGGTTTAACCCGAGTAACAAGTAGCCTATGTGTCTATCTAGACTATAATCTAAATATTTTCAAAATTTCAACCAGATCCATTCAGACGTTACGTCCAAACATCAACATTTTGTATGTTATGTTATTAGGTCCTAACATATGAAATTGTTGTTTTGTCGTACAGGCCACTTTGATCTCCTCGTTGTTTAGGAATTCCAATTTCAAATTTATACAGCTCTATATCATGTTATGAAAACCACAATTCATTTGTTTTTTCCTTTATTGTTTTTTTTCTGTTTTACGTTCACACGTTGACAAGCCATCGTTAAATAAGCTGTTACTCTGGGAGATATCCTCAACAGAGCTGCAGAACAAAAGCTCTCAGCAAGCAACTTGTGCTCCTATAGCGCTGTATATGAGTAGATATCCAGCTGGAGAGATACGCTGCTTGCAGAATTAGCTGGATTTTTACAGAGGTTGGCTATTTGTGGACTTTTAAATAGCCCGAATTTTTCTCTTGCTTTAGTTTTATAAAAAATATTAAATCTTATTTTTTATGGCCTATGCTATAAAAAATAAAAGTGACTGAACGAGCCAGACACGTACCCGATGGTAAACAATACGTCCGCTTAGGTATAACAGCACAGTGTGAAATGATTACACTGGACCGCGAACAGAGATACGAGTATAAGATAAATTCTCTCTAATTTCTCGGGAAAAATTGTCCTTTAAACCGGAACATAGTGATGTTTGCACGTACTGCTGGGTGGGAGAATAACTGGCAAAGGTATGATATTTTCCCAAGAGGACTCTACAATAAGTGCTACCACTAAAAACTTGCAATTGGACATACTCGTATTACAAAAACAAAAATCCATTAAAACGTAACTTAAACAACATCATCATACATAGTGAAGCATCACGACTGGAAAATGTACGACCATCCAGAAACCGTATAACACGCACGTCCCACAATCGCTGCTCCGCTGCCACTCCTACCTTACGCTGCTGCATTACCGTGTCGGTGACGCGAATCCATAAAATTTTCTTCCATCTAAATCTGCTCAACGCGTCTAAACAAGTTTGAACTTCAATAAAAAAAATATTATCCAAACATTTTAACCTCCTAGTGCAACCTTCTAGTCTTCATCAGTGCACGGAGCAGAAATCGCTTTCTATGTGATTATTATTTTATAAACTTGATAACGGTATTATCTAAATTAATATAATATACCTCGACAGCGAGTGAAGATAATGGCACTTCGCCGCAAGCACTGCTACGATATTGCTTATTCGATTTTATAATGAAACCGAAACAATGAAAACTTATTACATAAAATACAGTATACATATACAATGTTAATTTTTATGTTTTGCTTAACATTGTGGTAACATTAAAGGTTTTAACAATTTTTATATTAGAAGCATACGAAAAATGCACTTTTTTATAGTAAAGAGTAACGAGATGAGCAGGACATGTGCCTGAACCAGTTTGCAAAGAGTCCTACCACTTCTAATTACTAGCAGCGGTTTTTAAAGTTTTATACCACAGAGAAACAAGTAATGACATCTGCGGTATAAACAAAAATACACATACACACACATCGATATAAACCATCGGATGTGCCCTGCCAAACTTCAGGCGCACGGAATTATGTCATCGTTGGGAAGAGTGAGCTCACTATCCGTTCTAGTCGGTTGCAGAGGATTGCGGTGAATGCCGGACGTTTTTACCTATCACTATTCGTTGTCAGCAACCAAAATAAGTAGAACCACAGCATACCTTGCCGCTAGCGATTCTAGGGGTCAAGTAGATTGGTGGTGTGTAAACCATTTACGCTAGATACACAGACGCAGTTTATTACCAATTTCAAGGTGCTCAGGGCACATCTAACGGTTTATATTGATGCATACACATACCTACTACACATCAGTATAATCGAGATCGGAGTACCGGCGCGGCGCCGCCGTCTTCGTGAAACTTCCGCTCGACATGCCTAGACGGTATTTAATCGAATTTAATATCCTACAGATTATCTGCATTGGAACTTCGCCACCACTGAATAAATATGTTTTAACATTTCAGCACAACCGCTCGTATCATATCTGAATGCTAAGAGTACAAGACTATACGAGCGGTTGTGTCTCAACGAATTCTGCAATTTCATCTTTTACTTCTTCTGCATCGTCGTCATCCACACATCCGCAATTTACCAAACATAGTTTTGCTGAATACCTATAATTATTATTTTAAATAAATATTTTCATAATTACATATTGTTAATACGATGTGGTGTGGGGGCAACGAGCAACGTACTAAATAAGCAATCATTTGGACTTGTAACGTTCCAATAAAACTATGACCCTGCTCGTGTTATGAACATGCGCTTTGTTTACCATCAGAAACGTGTCCTGCTCGTCCCATCACTCCATTACTTTAAAAAATACAATAGTGTTTGAAATACTGTAGACCACTACTATCAGTTGAAGCAAAACTGCAATCTGTTTATCATTTTTAAAACCAGAGCATGGAATAGATCCCGTCGAAGTAAAACGGTCTTGGTTTTGATATTGCTCTCAATTTGTTTTCGCATGAACTTAAGGTGCGCTTATACGGGTGACTAAAATTGCTCAATTCCAGTCAATACTCGTCACTATGACGTCACGACAACATCAAGCAATTTACGGCAACGGCAACAAGCATCAATACTGCGCAATAAAATATTGAGCGATATCGCGCAACTTCATCAACTAGGCAATACTGTCCTACACGAGCATTTCAGTATTCGCTCGTTATGGACGACATTGTTCTTGCTGCGGCGGCTTGTAGCGCCACCCGACCTCACGCTCTCCCCGCGGAAGCAAGACGGCAAGCCGCAAAACAAACAAGTGCGATATATACAAAAATTGCTAAGAATTTCCAAGCCCATTGGATATTCGTCAATTCGTATCGGCGACATTGAGCGATATGAAGTATCTGGAGCAATTAGAAGCAATATCGCCGAAATAATTGCCACAATTTATTGAATTTGCGTTTAATTGCTCCATTAATTGCTCCAGATCGGTTCGTGTCGCCGAGCAATTATTGCCCTCGTGTAAGCGCACCTTTAGTATAGTTGTCAAAAAATTTAAAAACCCGTTTGACATATTTTGTCATCGCGACGTAACTATAAAGCCCTTCGTACACTATGATACGCAAATCTTGGATACTTGACGATTTTAGTCTCCAAGCGACTACCGCCATACAAATTCATTGAGGCTCGTACACTAGTTGCGTCGCCGACATTCGTCCCGCGACTCGCGTCGCGCCAGTCGTGCGCTACCTGCCTGCCGAGATCGTCGCTACATAAGTCGCAGCGATTTTCATGATGGCGGAGCAGTTATTGAATATTAAATCTACTAAATGTCTATAACTCTCTTTAGACATTCTGTAGAATGATAGGAATTTCGCATCTGTTTGTTGTAATTCTTTTGCAGCAACAAACACTTTGCAGTTTTTGTTTTTCTTCTATGTACGGATGAACCCAGTATCCTCTGTTACGGCGTTTTCTTTGTTTCCGGTAAAGATAGTACAATATTATAGTTTCATCATCACTTGTGGACATTTTGTAAACGTGTGATCTGTTTAGCCGCTATGTCAGTAGTGGCTGGATAGGCAATTCACGTCTTGCGATTCAATGCCGTGTGTACGGACCGTGCGCTACTCGATACTCGCGACACGATACTAATGTAGTATACAACATTAGTATCCAAGATTTGCGTAGCATAATGTACGAAGGGCCTAAGTGATAGAATATTGTGTATTCTACTGAGTCGTACGACTCAGTACACAATACTCACGAAAAGTCGATTTAAGTTTGTTTGTAGGTATACTATTTGTAATCGTCATTCGGTCATTTTCTTGAGCTAAATGAGCCATCATGATCCAACATTGTCAGTTGAATTATCATCATTTGTAAATATAATTATTTCATTATCAATTGTATTATCAATATTGACGTCTTTGTCATAACCTTCCTCGTTATCTTTTGAGATATTTCTGTTAATTTCGCTTAGTCCTCTTTGGTAATTTAAGCACAATACCCAAAAGCAGTCGAGAGGCCGAAAACAGGAAACTCTTATCCACAGCGTATTTACCCAATGTTACCCGAAATTAGGTCTGTCTTTTATGTCACGTGTCTTGATCTGGGTTGAACTAAATAATTAACTAATCGAAATGAACCAGCTACATCGTGGTTGAATAAACTTTCGTATTTCACCAACAGCAGCCATAAGTAGAGGGTAGAGCTAAGAGCTACCATCTCAAAAGGTAGAAAAAAAATTAAAAAAGTGGCTAGCTGTATGATTTAAATAACAGTTAAATAATCTTCCACAATAGCACTAATGAAGACAAAGGTATGAATGTAGCAATTGTAAACAAATCGAAGCATGTCGAGTTAAAAATAAACAATGTTACTGTTGACTTAAATATTTACTTTTGGAAAATTTGAAATACTTGATAGTACAAAATAGTGTAGGAAATTTAACTAAAACCTTAAATATAATTATTATGACAAAACGTGTAGCTAGTGTGAATAGTAAGGTTTCTTCATTTTCTTTAAAAAAAATCCTGATGCTAATGTGGCCCACCCTAATTTAATGCATTGCAATGAACACTTTTTCACTCAGACAGATGATACTCCTTAGCTCAACCCTCCACAGGCGGAAGTTAGGAGGTAAAGATATTAGGATCATCGCCGTAGCTCCGCTGGCTGCCGTCTGCGCGGGACTTCCGCTCGAGATGGGAGAATGCCGTTTAATCCAATCAAACATCCTAGGATCCTTAGGTTGGAAACTCCTCTACAAGATTACGTAAACGATTTTAATTTATATTGAAAACATAGAACTTAATCACTTTCTAAATTATGACATTAATTACCTCGACATTTTGGCAGCTTTACAATTAAATGATAATTTAGATTGTGATTAACGTCCTATGTGTTTTCAATATCAGTATGAGTGATGTAAACCAAAAGGATCTCGTATTTACCTCTGATTATTTTTCCAGTTGCATGTAAAAAATAATCTTCATCACTGGTCTTAACGGTGAAGGTGAAAATAGTGAGAAAACTACAATTTTTCAAGACGGAGACATTTTGTGAGGCATGTCATTCGTCAACCCGCATTTGGCCAGCGTATATATATTATGACTTAACTCATTGTGAAAGAAAGTAGTAGTTTTACGGCGGGAGACCGAGGAGCGAGAAAAGAAAGTGGACCCTTACTGTATGTCTGTGGAAGAGAAAACTGGCATAGGTAAGGGCAAGCCAATGTTCCTCGCGGCAAACGCCCTATCCCTACTTGGAGAGTCTAGGGTGTCGAGCGTTTAGGGACCATCAAGTATCATACCGCAGGGATAGATCCGCCTGAACAGATGACGCGACAGTGGTTTCTAGCGCGCCGCAGTAGTCAAATACGGGGATTTTACACAACCGCGAGGAGGGTTCTGGCTATGTCAGGAGCGTCGTTGAGTGTGAGAACGATGCGAGTGAGCTCTGCCTCATTTTCACTGTTTGATAAACCCGTGGGAGTTTTAGTCGATACGGGACATTACTCAAAGTAATGTCGAGCCCATTCAGATTCCAGATACCATACCTATTCGTACAGAGACACGGCAGGTATGGGTAAATGGATTTCTCCACACGAAAAAAAATATAAAAAATATATTTACAGATAAATAAATTTACATTTTTTGTTTACCCGAGGCTTACCAAATCTAAATATTAAAGCACAGTGAAATTGGTCTGTGAAGTCGAACATAGGGCAAATTAAATAGAACGCTGTTGACAGTCAAACATTATAATTAAATCACAACGCGCTTTATCTAATATTAAAAATTTGCCTCGTATCAAAATGTAACGTATACGCTTACATTGTTTGGTGCTAACAATAAATAAGCGGCGAATGGTGTGGGAGCGCGTTTTATACAAAATTCGCAAATATTTTCATAACTCCGACACCGCGCGTGCCACTCTGCCATCCTAAATAAATAATAAACCGGTACAATACAAGTAAAAGTCTCAAACCCAGGGTTCTGTATGACCATCTTGATAATATAATTTCAATTCTTTCGCTTCGCAACTCATAATGGGAATTGAGAGTCACTGTTGCCTGCCTGTTTCTAGTTTATTGTGTTTATTTGACTTGGACATAGTTAAACTGCCCGAAACCTACATAGTGCGAAGAACGTCCAAAACGTCGAATTTTATAATAATAGATCTTCACGATTCACAATCATTGCCCTTTTTTCTGTCGGACTGTCCGTAGCTTGAAAAAGCGACATCATTTAATGGTTGACGTTCCAAAGACTCAAACGTAGATGTTTTACTCTACTTTTATAACAAGAACGTCTAGGTTGTGGATTGCGTGGCCTGAGTATTTTTCCCGATGGTTACAATCGTGTTATCTTCAATTCGAGAGTGAACTAGTTTTTTCTAGGTAATCACGTTCCATCGTAGACCGCATCGTCGCTTAACATCAGGCGAGACGGTCAAGTGTAAATCTATAATAGTAAAAAAAAGATTGAAATCCCACCAACACTTCTCAGTATATCAAATGCACAAGGTTGTAATGGCTCTGGCTTTAACCGTAAAAAATAACATTGTATGGAAACCAGTACATCCAGGAATACATCTTTTAAGGGCATGTCTCATCAGCTAACCCGTACTGGATGTGAACATCCACCACACTAGCCCAGTACGGGTTAGCCTTTTCTTCTTTTGGAGCACCACAGACAAATTTGTCGTGTGCTGTGAATTTAATTGTAGCGTTAAGCTCGGGAATGATAAGACATTTTCGGGTGAACACCATGGCCATTGACCATCTAGAAATGCGTTAGCATCCCATTGGCTATCTAGAAATTCTGACGCATTTCTGGATGGCCATGCCCTCCCTCCGCGTCCACGCCCTCCGGTTTCACCCGCGTAGTTTCTAAAGTGATCTGAGTTAAAAGTTTTCACTTCTATCGGCTATGACTGCCAATTTTTTTATTGTTGACTAGCAGTGCTCGCAGTTTCACCCCCATAGTTACCGTAGCCGTCGTTTTCTTTTCTTCGTCGTCTTCTTTTCCGTCTGGAAAAACTTTGACATTAATAATGTTAGTGTTTTTTCTTCTATTGTTTGTCAATTATCCCGCCGTGACAACATTATAAAAGAAAAATCTAAAGCTTCAATTACTTCTATACGTATATAACTTTTTTAATTTAGAAAAATACAATCCAAAATAGGTGATACAAACAGACACGAGGATCGTAGTAATAAGGCCCCGTTTTTTGTACGGAACCCTACACGCTAAGAACCCCTCCCCGCAGCCCCCGCAACACATAGTATAGTTTACGAGCCTCCAGACACGTTTCATGGAGGTTTCATAGGTTGCACGCAGAATCATAATAAAATATTATCGACTCTGACGCGTCTTCAAACGCGATTGGTGCGTACGAATTAAAAAAAAAATAATAGGCTCGTCTTCTTATATCTCATTTATAGCGCAGTACCGAGCAGTGATTGTATTCAGAATACTGTATTTATTCACAATCTCAGTTTATAGTATACATATTATATATCTTTTGCAACGAATTTTACCAAAAATAGTAAGTCAGTCATAGATAAAGTACATATTTTATGACTTTTTTGCGGTAATGCCGCCATCTTGCTAGGCTTGCTTCCAATTAGTAGTGTGTCTGATTGATAGTGTTGTTTATCTTTAGACCTTTATCGGTCTGTGAAAGTAAGCAGTTAGATACGAATGTGCATATAACTGTGTAGCTCCCATTGTAATTTAGTTTTCTTCATAAAAGTATATTAATAAGAAAAGTATGATACAACCTACTAAAACTCATTACTTAATTTCAATTCAATTACTTAATTTCAATTTCAATAGGTTTCTAGTCATTCTACAACCCAGAAAGTTGAAAAATGTCCAATGAGATCCAGATTTTGCAACGCTTAATACAATTTCAAATACCAGGATACAATATATTACTTGACGTTTATTGGACTTTATTGTTGTATCCACGTCGTATTACTCGTCGACGGCAAGTGGAAGATATGGAACAATTCATGTAGAAATAGTTTCATTTTAAATCGGATTACTTAGCCTGTAGAAACTGTAGCGGCTGAGTAGCGAGAACGTCCCATTTCATAATCGTATGTTCATAAGGATGACTCGCATGTCTGAGTATTTTCCTGAATGCAGAAATAAAAGACTTCCTCACCACGGACTCGAACAGCGGCGGAAAAAATTATGAGGAAATAGGGATGATGAGGATCAAAAACATACCATTCTAAGTAATTAGTCCGTCAGTCAAAAAAAATAAAAAATCTAATTATTAAAAATGTACAAATGAAATCCGGAATGGGGGGTTGCGACGTCAAGTCTACGTAAAAACCGTATATAGACGTGACGTCAGTCGACGCTTATAAGCACTAACTTCGTCATTTTATTTTTGAAAAGAAAGAAAAAATACGTGTACATCATTTTTTCATAACCCAACTGACGGACTATCTAATTATTTTTTTTAGTCACCATGCCTATTGCCGTGTTTCAAGAGAGAGACATCTTCTATGAGACATGCGATAGTGCTATCATGAGCATGATATAGCGGTGGTGCAGCGCAAGCGCCATGGTCTGTGCGGGCCGCGCCCGCCGCCCGGCACCGCTCCGTCAACTCGCTGGTCGTAGCCGTCAGGGAATGGGTGAATAGTCCACTCCATAAAACGTGGAAGGCTAATCATACACCCATATCATAATTTGTTAATTTATTTCTTCTTTCTTCGGGTTTTCTCTCTCCTTATGAGAGCAAGTCCCAAGTTCTATCAGTGCGAACTAAAGTAGGTTGTATTCTATGTGTTCGTGTTTAAACCTAAAGGACGCGTGTCTTTGCCTACTTTTTTTGTACCCCAGTCCATAACAGCACTTATTAGGTTATGGGCAGGCATGTTGCTTACCATGAGGCACACATCCTGCTCGTCTCGTTACTTCATACTAAAAAACATTGTAAACCTCCTGTCTATCGTCAATGTCCAGTACCTACAATACATTTTGTGACAAAAGTAACTACATTAAAATATATCATTAAGGGCGTACCCCGAGCAAATGACCTTGAGTATTTCTTATCTTATCGCACACCGCAAGAAAGAGCAAGAGAGAAACAGTAGGATTTGTCGCCGTTTTACGCTCAAATTTTAGAATAAACTCTTTATAAAATCAGACTTAGGTCTTTTGAAAAAAATAAAACTACCAAAATGTTCGTAATGGAATTATTGTCTTTTCGTTGGTGTAAGTACAAAATCAAAATAATGGATGATTTTCGAGGAGATGCATGATAACTACATTTTTTTTCATGGTTTCGTTGTGAGGCGATTATTTAAACAATAAGTTCATTAACAAAAAAATAAAACTACCATTTTGAAGCCAAGAAGTTGTAGAAATTTAATGTATGTTTTACCAGTTGATATTTGTTTTGGCTAATGAGTAGATAGCTCTTAAAACTGGACAAAAAACTCGTTTTGCTGGGGGACGCACTTTAAGATATTGAATTCAATAAGACAGCAAAGCAAAAATTCAACTCAATATTTTAAGTTTCACGATACTGATAGCGTCACAAACGTCAATACAGACTAAAAAATAGACTATTTTTGTCTCGCCCAAGTCTTGAGTAAGTAAGTGTTTGGAATACGGGAGTCAATAATAGTTCCCTGTATATTTGAGCAAGAAACAATCTTATCATGAATCCTATAAAGACTCAACGTTAGAGGTTTACTTAGAAACTGGCAAACTCAGGCATCCGTCGAAACATTCTTCGAATCTCAAAGCGACAAACATCTCATCCATACGAATACCTACCTACATTATTATACATTTCGTATTTCTCTTTGACCCTTCAGTTTATTTCGAAGAAAATCATTTTAATCGCAAAATTGCTTGGGCATGAGCCATGAGCGTATTCTTGGAAAAACTGAAATCTTTTACTAATATAAAGAGATATTTATATACTCGAGAAGAAAACGATTGGTGGACTGTTTACTTGTAGCATAAAGGTTTTTTCTTGCCAATTTTTATGAGATACATTTCGGTCAGTGTGCTAATTAATTATCACTAGCTAATTCCATCTTGTATTTTTTTTGTATCGAACTGTTCGGATGGTGATACCATTTTATGATTGACTTTTTTATGCGCATACTAAGAGGGTAAGAGGTTCCAGTTCACGTCTCAAAAAGACATTGACGGAAATATACAGTCGTAATTCGACTGGGCTCGTGGCTTAGTGGGTAGTAACTCTGCCTGCGAAACCGAAGGTCGTGAGTTCGATTCCCACTCAGTGCAAATATTTGTGTGATGAATTGCAATATTTGTATTGTGTCTGGTGGGTGTTTCTATGTATATTAAGTGTGTATTTACAGCTATATAAGTATTATAACAGCTATGTGGTCGCCACATTACAAGCTTTGCTTAGTTTGGGGTCAGATGGTGTTGTGTGTGAAATGTCAAAAAAAATTTTTTTTGAGAAAGTCTTTTTCATATTCTTTGAACTTGGTGAAAATGTACTCCGAGCCAAGCTGTGCTTATTGATAGCACCATATCACACGATGAGAACCTCGTACGAACCTAAAACGGCTGAAAAGGACAAACTCAACAAAGAACCTTGACTTGGCTCACGAACTAGTTGTAGTTGTGTCATTTACAGATTTCAACTAACGTCTTTCTTAAGAGGCTTTCGCTCGACGGGTGTAACAAAGGTAAAATACAGGTTATTCTTGATTCAGCGCGCATGTTCAGGAGGTTCCTCAATCTGCATTCTTAAGGACTGGTAGCTGGAAACCTACCTGACTGCCGGTGGCCTCTAGTTGATAATATTTTTTTGTCTATTATTGAAAACTAAGAAAATGAATGAGTTACGAAAAAATAACATTTTTACTCAATGAATAATTTTGGATTCCATTGTCATAAATGAAATAAGTCATTATAAACAATTCAATACGTAATTGACAAATACAATAACTAAACAAGTAGGTATACTTATTAGGTGGCAATAACCATCCAACGTTTGGGTAAGTAACTATTTTCTGATCTGTGGTTTGGGTTAGGTTGCAAATACATTCTGTTCGAGAGACTTTTGGCAATCGTATTTTAAACATTTTGTTAAATCTGCTCAACTTTATTTAAACTTAAAATGTGTCTCGCCATTCTGAATACGTCATGGAAGTAGCACAATATCATTTCAGACCCGTCAGGTGCATGAAGATGTTATTTTGCACCAAACATAACGCGTAGTGTGTTTTCTGAGTGTACCTGGCCAATATGAAATAGAACATACAATAACAACAATAATAACATACAGAGACAAACAATTTTATTTATTACATTTTTGTTAGTATAATCATTTATTTCATTTAAACACATTCAATTTTATACAACACAAAGTCGACACAGAAAAAAAACAATAATACCAAAGCACGTAACAAGACAAATCATGTTACTGGTCAAATAAAAACTCCCCCACGCGCCGAGTGTCGCTCAAAGGTCCCCATAATACTGGCCGCATTGCCCCGCTGAATCGCCATGGAAATCCGCTGAACCAGATACCAGCCTGCCCGGGAATCGCGCCCTCTTTCACGCAAACGCCGTCCGAGGTCCAGCATAAACTTTCGAGCCTCTGCACACCACGGCCCTGCAGTCTCAACGGCAAACGGGACGAAATCATACGCCGACCCCAAACACGAGTATTTGAGGTGCTTGGCTCTGGCAGCCGCCTCCGCTCCTGCGCCGGCACTTTGCTCGGTAGCGGCGAGATGGCAGGATGCAAACGTGCTTACACACGTTGCGTCCCACACGAGACAGCGTCCCCTCTGCCATGGGATCAAAGTAAGGCCATCAGGTCGCTTGCCATCCGAGCGCGATAGTCCAGCGGGTTCCAAAATGCTGGGTATCTCTGCCGACACAAGAGCCCGCCTCAGGATGTCGTTGATAGCATGATGTCTCGGTCTGCGACCCATGCATCGAGTGCAGCTGAGGCCATGGTGACCGTTACCCTCGACTTTGGCCCCGCAGACACAGCTGTGAGGTTCACAGACGATACAACCGAGCCGCAGAGCCACCGCAACTCTCAACGAATCGTCATCCATTAAGGTGCCCAAGTGTGGAGAGGGTAAAGCATGTAACCATGCCCCCGATTCAGGCCTCGCTACAGCATTTAAACGGGCCAAATCTGCCCCTGAGGCATCCGCTTTCAGCTGCAACAATAGTCCCTCGCAAACCGAGTCGCTCCAAGCCCTCTGAACCATTGGCTTATCCGGCGCGCCGACACCTGGACACAGAGATGACCATAACTGAAATGCCTCCTCGGCATACGGAATGCGAATCAAGCTACCATTATGAAATAAGATGCTAGTAACAAGCTTCGCAACTCCGTGCGACGAGGCGACGAAAGCCACAGGACCGGTCTCCAGTAGTCGACGAACCCCCAAACCCCCGAACCGAACAGGCAAACTGGCCTGACACCATTGCTGGTCATCGAGCTGTACGTTAAGTATGTCTTCCAGAAGACTTCTCAACGCACCGTCGAAGCGCGACACCCCCTCAGGGCACCTCCAACATGGGGTTGCTCTGACAAGATAAGTCATCTTGGGCATCGCCAAACAACTCCTTAGAAGTACAGTCGCGACATGTGCAGGAAGATGTTTCAAATGGGTGGCTAGTGACATCATCACCCGGGTTCTATCCTCCAAACAGTCAGCCACACCCTCCGGAAAAATGGGAGCACCCAAGAGACTGAAGGAACTCAGATCCATTATCCTAAGTCCCGGTATGACAGCGGCAAACCTTTTGCTGGATTCCTCCGCCGTTCTGCTGCAAGAGAAGAACTCGCACTTAGCAGAATTAATTTCCAAACCCAGCTGTTTAAGTGCCGGGAAAAGGATCTTCACATCCCTCTCAACGGCATCTGGACTTCCTCCGATAGTACCGTCGTCCAAATACCAAATATTAAGAGGAGCCTGGAGCGAGGTAATTGTCTTGTGGATCGCCACACTGAAAACCAAAGGACCGAGAGGATCCCCTTGCTGTGCCCCTGCCTGAGAGATTATGCAACTATTGTTAAAAAATAAGTTGCTAGGATCCGAATAGCATTGGTGTAGGAATGGATAAATGACAGGAGCCAAAGATTTTATCTCTGACAAAAAAAACGGACCGGTCTACACTATTGAACGCATTTTTAATATCAAGCTTAAGAATAACGTCAGTGCTACCTTCACGCATAGCAAAACTACGGGTCGCGTGAATAGCAGCCTCACAGCCAAGTCGAGTACCAAAACCCAACTGATGGGGCTGCAAGTACTCTGCCATTGAGTCCCTAACAGCTCGACAACAGAGTTTGGCCACGAGTCGACGAAACGTGTTGCCAACCGCTATGGGTCTAACACCCCCGTCCTTCTTCCGAAGAGCGCACAGAGTGCCCCCATACAAATAGGGACAAATTTCCTTGTTAAGGCGTCCCTTCAGTAGAAAATTGCAGAGTCTGGTTAGGGACTCCAACAGCCTTGGCCCGTTATCGCCGGCCGAAGGCGAAACCAATTCCTGCAGATGCTCTGGGCGTAGCCCATCTAACCCCGATGCCGAACCCCTTCCAAAAGATTGAAGGGCTATCAACACCCTCTCAGAATCCACGCTTAGCCCAGGAAACGCTGGATCAGGAGCGGGGGGAATGTTAGGTGGTCCCGGAGAAATGGGATGCTTCTCTCTCAAAGTGGTATACGTATCCTGAGTGAAAGGTGCAAAGGAGCAGTCTGAAGTAAGCAAACGCGCTGCGCCCTTTATATCACCGTCGTAGACTTTGTTCGTTACCGCCCTATACAATGATGGCGGTTTCGAGGGTATATCCTCAACTGAGAAATCAGCTAAGACATTTTCAATGTTAGCTTTAACCTTTGCCGTAAGAGATACTTTTTTGTCACTTAGATCCGGCAACCGCAAGGCTGTGAACGCAAACGACAGCAAAGACAGCCAGTCCTCCACGCCATTTGATTCCAGACAACTGTCAATCAAAGTCGCCAATTTTCCAGCCGCAAGACATCTCGCACCCTTTGGCACGTGTTTGAGAACCCGCGTCTTATGCTTGAGGGAAGCCAAATCTCCCAGCTTTAAACCCGTTGAAGTTCCGGTGCTTGAGGGCGCCACCTGAGCACATGAAGGAGTGGATGGCAGAGAAGCTGCAATGGGGCCCAATGAGGGATCCTGGGAAGAGCTCCCCTTGTGCATCCGGCCAATGTGGACGCGGAGCCCGTGCGGCACGCTGTATAGCTTGCCTGAGTCGGGACAATAAGGACATGGCGCGCGTGGGAGACTAGTCATAATTTAACGAGTCACACAAAAATCTTAAATATTACAATTAAAACAGTAACAAGTTCTAGAACAGACTGTTATTCAAATTACACATAAATAGCCAAAATTCCTATATCAAATAAAATATATAGTCCAATTCCTATATCAAATAAAATTCCTAAAAAAAAAAAAATTATTCATTAAAAATAAAATAAAAATTTGAGAATTATCGTTAGAACACAATTCAGGCTATTGAATAATGAATAATTGAACAACATAAAACGAAATACAGTAAAATCATGTCACTTGAGCAAACGAACGATTATTGAGTTAATTTAAAATAGTCTCTTACTCAATAAAAAGCAAATCAATAACTATGCACTTCGCTTAGCACATACGATGTATATATACAACACAAAAACCGAACAAAAACGATATCACAAAACTTAGAATAGATATTAACGGGACTTATTTTATAACAATACAAATGATCACTAAAGTACCATAATATCAAAAATCAAAAATTCAACAAGAACAACATAACATATTGATTACTGCAGAAATATATGGCAATTACAGAATGTCACATAAATCAATTCAAAAAAATAAAAATTACATACATATGTATAACATACATATAAATCACATGACAAATCGCAAAAAAACTCCTAACACATCGTAATAGTAGATACTATGACAGCAAAAATCATCTTTAGTTTTATAAGTAATAAAATAGCGTTGTCAACGTCACTCAAAATGAAATTCGGGCAGCCTTTTGAGATTTTATCCAATACTTTTCCGGCTATCAATGTCCGGTCCCGCGGGATGACAAAGGCCGCTAGTATCAAAACTGGCGTACAGGTTTACCAATTTTTTTTTATCTAAGAAGCGGCGCCACTATCTATTTTCTGTATATTGTTGTCTGATTTTCATAAAAATTACGAAAGTCCTATGATCTAAAATTCAAATATTTGTAAGCTTAAGATTTGGTTTGTCGAAAAAAGGAAAATTTACTACTACTATTGTCAAGCAATAGTAGTAGTAAATTTTCCTAAATAAGTCCCAGGCAAGTTATTTCATTGTACCCAATAAATATATAAAGTAAAATATATACAAATATTTGTAGTTTATAATATGTATTTAACAATTTTCTTTACAACAAAATATTCTTTCACCTGATACACGCTTTGGGTAAATCCTGAAACACCAAAACTTCAATTATTATTTTTTCATCTTCTCGTTACTACTGCAGTGTGTGAGTAAAAAACATGCAATTAACTGAACAGACTTCAAACATCGGAAATTCGATGGAGACTTTTAATGAATTTCCTTGTTAGTTCGAAGTTTTGTCGTACCCGAGCATAGTTTGGTGGCGGCGTAATTTGGAAGCGTCCATGCGACGGACGGGCGGCGCATTCCGCCGTCCCGCCGCGGGCCGGCAATCCACAAAGCTGACAATGCTGCCGTGAGCTCAGGGACGTAGTCCAGGGTAGAGCGTTGTGGGTACTGTGCTACTCCAGTATAAAAATACGGTATAAAACTAGTAGGATGACTTCTTAGAACTTGCGAGAAATGCCGACGAAGTGACGCGTGTAGTAGGGCTGTAACAAATAAAAAATGCTTATTATAGATTTTTTTATTCATTTATTATCATCATTATGACTATTTATTATCACATACTGAATAACATAATATGATAGCGTTCGTAACTCCTAATGTAAGATTTCACCCGTGTGTAATAAATAGGTACACGTACCTATTATGAATATTTTAGTCACTCCACTAATCGTTTGAGACTTTTCTCTTGGTTTTTTCTCGTGCGGTCGGCACTGAACCATCGCGCGTTCTACGATACGATACGTACTTAGCTATACAACCAACTTTGTTACCTGTGCTTAATAAATTTGATGGTGTTTGCGAGTTTTCATCCAACACTACCAGCCTACGCCCACACCAGAAGGATGCGATTAATTATGATGATGGCGAGGGTATGCCTCCGAAATCAGAAGTGAGATTCGTTATGGATGAGAACAAAGAAGTCCCTGGCGTGATATTTTGGAAAAACATGGAGCCGCTGCAATCAAGTAAAGAACTGGCCAGATGCAATGCTAAAAAGAACCAATGTAAGATCATGGTGCGTGACGCAGATTTTTTTCTCGGAAAATCAACCGAATTGCGATCGACCATAAACAAGGTGTTTCGAGGTGAAGCATCAACGTGGTTAACTGAGATTGCCCTACGAAGAAATTACATGGAAGCAAGGTGCTTTTTATATTTCAACCGAAACGATAGTGGGTACTCTTATTCAAATAAATCGTGAAAACCCAAGTGATACCGAACTACCCGCATTTGTGACTTGAGAGCATTGAGACTTCTCTCTTGGTTTTTGCCGCGTGCGGTGGCCACTGAACCATCGCGCCACAGAATAAATATTAGTACAAGATCGCGCGTTCTACGATACGATACGTATTTACATCGCTACACAACCAACTTTGTTACCTGTGCTTAATAAATTCGATGGTGTTTAGGAATTTTCATCTAACACTACCCACCAGCTACGCCCACAGCAAAAGGATGCGATTAATAATGATGATGGCGAGGGTATGCCTCCGAAATCAACAAATATGTTTATTACTATAGAAAATCTTCATTATGAAAATATTATGAATAAAATAAAATCAAAACTTGCGTCAAACTTCAGGCCCGAATCGCGCTCCCAAACTGCTAACATTTTTGTTTTCGCAATTTGGGAGAGCGTTAATTGCATCTCGCCCCACTCAATTGCCTCAATCAATTTATTAGTCTGTGGTGCTACCAAGCAATGATACGTGAGTATTTTATTAATTTAGGGGTAATTAATTCTTCATAAGTAACTCACAAATGGTATGGTCGGTCCACGGTTGACACTGACCAGTGTCAAACGGGCAGCGATCACGCGCGTGCACTCTCCTTGAAATAGGCCGCCGGACGCGGTCGACACTTAAGTTTGACTGAACCGGCTATTTGTGCGAGTTACCCGTAAATTAATTAAATACTTATGTGTAACAACCACATTACTTTTCACCACAAGTGAGTAAAGAGACAGATAGATGAATAGTCTTATCAGTACGAACCAAAACAAAAAGAGGACAGACTCCTCAATCAAACTAATATGTTTATTGGAAATCATATTATTAGGTAAAAATAACTTGATTAGAATCGAAGCGATGCTACAGTATATTTCCGAGAACCACACAAAACGAAGGTGTGTGGGTTTGATCCCTGCTGAGCTTCAGACGTAGACAACCTACTTGTTCCAAGAATAACAAACATCATTAGAGCGACTCCAACCAACCTACTCGGCTATGAGGGCTAATGGCCTCGGCTCTTTCTTTGAGACAGATGGCTTCGAGTCCTGACTATAGTGTCAATGTAGGCTGCATAAGAGTTGCTTATAACTTTAGTTTGTCTTTGTTGTGTTTATCTCAAATAATTTCCCAGAATTTTAGATCAAAGATTCCAATTCTCTTTATTTTTCTGGGATTAACAAAAGTAGTAAATGAAATAGAATGTAAATTACTACGTAGGTATAATAAATGTGTTCTTTCATAAAATAAAACACTGTGTTCCAAATTTCAACCTAATCTGTTTAGACGTTAAGACGTGATTCTGCAACAACTATCCAATCTTACCCGGTTTACCCGCGTAGTTCCCGTTCCCGTTATTTTCTCGAGAAAGAGCATATATCTTCTCACAGGTCACAGACTATAATCTAACGCACGTATACGTTGCGTCGTGATTGAGCAACAAACATCCGAATATTCAAACATCAAAACACTGACATTTATTTATAACTGGCAGCGCCCCGCGTTTTTATCCGCGTAGTTCCCATCATTTCCTGAGATAAAAATTAGCATAATATGTCTTCTTCCAGACTAAACTGTGTTCCAAAGTGATCCGTTCATACGTTGCGACGTGATTGAGCAACAAACATCCAACCATCAAAACATGTACATTTTTTTTATAGTATTAGTAGGATGTAAAAAGCTCTCAGTTTATCTTTGCCCCTGGACTCACCACCACTGAATGCCGTACCCCAAATAAATTAAACCCTAGTGACAGCCCTGCACGCGCCGGGTTCCAACGAAAATTGCATTTTATTGTGTCAACGCTCTCGTCCCGCCGCAGCTAGGGCTGCCAGAGTGACCTGGATACCTAGTTCCGAGCGTCTGCATGTAGCACGTGACCGGACAGACGTACGAAACTACTCTTCCTTGTATTAAAACTACGAGGAGTTTCATTGGAATTGCTCTTTGAATGACAGAAAGAAACACTTAATTTTTACTTCAAAACGACTTAAAAAAGTAGGAAGTTTTCAATTCGGTTGTATTTTTTGTGTAGGTATGGATAGATATATTTTATATAGATATATTTTGCGATAGTTGGATATTGGATATTTTTTCGGTATGCTTCAAAGGTATACGTTTTATCGAATCGAAGTCTGCCACATAGGTACATTTCATCGAAATCAGTGCGCCGGTTTTTGAAATAGCAATAAAAAACTAAAATTTGATTACCTTCATCTAGGTGACGTATTCTTAGAATTTAAAAAAAGACTAATTGGGTCGATTTTCTGAGTTTAAATTTAAATTGAAGGCGGGTTTTATTTTTTCGTTGGAAATTAAATAATTATTATCAGGTAAGTATTAAGAACCTATTGTATCTCAATGAGCAAAGGCCTCTTCTTCAATTTTTATTGTTTTTAAGTCAAAGTTACGGCAGGTATAGTGTGCTGATCCAAACCTGATGAAAGGTGGGTTCGAATCCCACGCGCCCCGCTGACTTTTCGAAGTCATAACTTATGTGTCAGGACGCTGACTTAAAAACTGTGAAGGAAAACATTGTTAAGGCCAGTAGTTAAGATCTGATGATAAACTTGTACAGCTATACTAGGATAAATACTCAAAGATGCAGACAGGATTCGAAGCTAAAACCACATGATTATGAACCGGACATTCCAGCCACCTAGCCACCATGGCTCATAGCAATGATTAACCAAGGAATACAAGCCACTAAACCGACCTCCGCATCCCAACTCATAAAAGAGGATTTTTAGTAAGTGAAAATATTTAACTTATGTATGAAGTACTCATCCTTTACTGAGGCTATCGTACGAATCCATTCGTAGAGGATTTTAGAAGTGGTTAGAAGCGATTACAGCATCCGTAGGGAGAATTTGCCACATTTTCTGATTATTTTCCCACTAATGCTGTATTTGGAACATCTAGGTATATTATGTGTTTCTACGTACAACTAAGTGTGTATTTACAATAATATCAGCTATCTGGCTCACAAAGCACAAGATTTGCTTCGTTTAGGGCTAGATGGTATTATGTATGTATAATGTACACCAATATGTATTTTATTTATTTACTCAAGACTTGCGAAAATCGAATCACCTGGCCATTCATGACGTCACAAACGTCAAAATTTTATAAATTTGGTTTTGCTTTATGCACCTTTTAAAATTTTGACGTAGATACGTGACGTTGAAACAACACGACGGGACAAGACTGAGCTATTAAGTTAAGTTAATTATTAAGTTAGTTATTTATTATAAGTTAAGTTTTGTGGATGGCGTGAATATCAATAGCAATACTTAGGTACGAATATTGTTATTTCAAACTAAATCACTGCTAGGTGAATCGATGTTTGTTTTAAAGATACAATAACATTTTTTATAAAACATAATTCAGTCAAATTAACAAAACACTTCATTAAAAGACCACACATTAAGAAATACAAACTAGACTAACGATCTATCGAGTGACGCAAATTATGTATACCTAAATGATAAAGATTTCTTAGCATGGTCTCTAAATTAAATAATAATAACAAAAATGGTGGATTTTGTTTTTAAGCATTCGCGATTTGAACACAGTCACAATGTAAACACTTTACAAGAAATAGCATTTATATAGATACAATTTCTGTAAGAATAGTATTTTTTTGGAATTGGTTGTTTATATTTCAAGCTTAAAAGTAGATATCATCTCTTGTTTTGACATAGGTACATATTATACTCGTATGCGACATAAACATATCGAAATACGAACTCAAGATAACCTCGTGCGTTTCCTCGTTTTGGGGTTTTCAGCCCCAAAAATTATTTCATGCTCGGTAACAACATTTCTCTTTCCATTTCAATTCCTACTCAACAACGTACCGCTACATTTTAGCTGGAATTCTCAAACTTTAAATAAAGTTTCGGCGTTGTAAATTTCAAAACCAAATTATTTTAAGGGAGTCGAGCGGAATGTTTGTAAAAATTCCCGGGGAATAGGTAGCCAGCTGCTTAGATAAGAAGTGGTAAATAACGGAGAGGAAAAGTTGACGGAGCGTTCCTCGAATTTCTATAGCAGGATTGTTTATGAACCCTCGGGAACAAATTCAGAAAAAACAATTGTTGTTATTACTGGCTGCCTTCAGATTATTGTTAAATTTAACAGCGTAAACAGAGCTTAATAAATTATCATTTTATTCTTCGGCGAAATGATTTGAGATAATTTGTTAAATGTTTTATTAATAATAAATCTCATTGTATACGTTTTTTTTTAATTTTTATAGGTTTACACTTGACCGCCATATTTGACTACAAAGTAGATTTTCTGGTAATACTACGTTTTGGAAGTTTTGTAGCAACAAAAAGTCTCAATTCTACAAATACAGATTTTTTTAAAATATCAAGATTTTTTTCTGAATAGGTATAAACCTCCTTTTTCAGATATTATAATATATCATGGCATTAGCCCGTATTTGTCCTCTGCTGGACTTAGGCCTCTCCCATAACACACTACTCAACCCAGTCCTAGCTCTTAGGTTTCCAATCGTCACCAGTTGCCGTTTGAATATCATAATTCCATCTACTCTCAAGGCATCATACACTACATTTACCGGTTGCAGTCTGCACTCCAAAATCTGTCTACTCCAACAGTTATGGGGTCTGCAATGATATTACCGCCTCTCCGCCATTTCAGTTTACTAATGCGCTGAAGTATGAAGTATGCGCTGAGCTATGAGTAGATATGCAAAGTTATGCTTGGGGTTTCTCTGAGAAATTGCATCCAAAATGCAATAATTCATCAGATAACAAAACTCACCCACACAGCTCAGATTAAATTACTAGAAAATATTTTATTTCAAATCCAAGGGAAAAAATCATAGATCAGAAAATCTACGCGTAAAACCATGCGTAAAACCTTTCAAATTAAAATACAAATTAGCAAATTACCTACAGTTTCCGATTTCAATATTTGTGGGATGATGCGTTATTTACTTAACAAAACGATAAGTAAGTTACTTACCTTTGGTAGTGTCCCATATCTATATTTTTTTTTGTAAATTCATTTATAATTAGTGTTATAGCAACACCAAATCAAATGTGATTACAACCGCGTGGATTTGAAAATAGAGCTCCAACTTTTCTGGGGCAGCGAACCAAATAGAAGTATTACATATCTGCCGGTCGTCAGTTCAGACTATCTCGGATCCCAGGCCACGAATCCTGGTATCCAACGAACCCCATTCGTCGTTTATACCGCCTAGTTAAATCCTACTTCCTACTAATACCTATTACAAATGCGAAACTTTGTACGAACGGATGTTTATAAGTATTTCAACCAAAACCAACTGAAAGGGTTGGGATGAAAATGGTTCATCTATCGATTTAAATGAATAGTCCGAAATTATACAGGCTATTTTTGTTTCGGGAACTAAAAAAGATCGAATACGACACGGGCGAAACCACGGGATGGTATTAGATGGTACGAAATTTTGAATGTTTGCAAGTATATCTGCGTATAGCTGTGAAGGCGGAAATAATTTGAATGAGATTAAATATGTACTAAGCATACCTATTACCTGGATTACACAAGCGTTAGTGGGAGTTAGTGGTCCACATGGGATACTTAATGAAATAGTTCAATGGCGTGAATCGTATTTTGCGAAAATAAACTATTGTGAAAAACTGTTATGCTGCGGTTAAAACGTGAGCGCATATAACAAATTAATAAATAAGTCGTCTATATTTTATATCCAAGGTCCGTATATCAAATATAAATTAATTGTAGAAAATTTGAATTTTCTAGAGGTCCGTCCATACTCGTAAAAGTGTATTGGTAGGACTGTACTTTGTAGAACCCACCTGGGGAAATACCTAAGACACCTTTGCCAGATATTCTACTACCAAGCAGTAATGCAAACACTACTGTGTTCCACTTTGCAGGTCAATGTTTCCAGAGCCATTATAGGGCATAGACGCATAGAGATACATTATTTTATATCTCTGGGTGACCAGCTCAGTGCAGTGATAGGTTTGATATCTTCCTGTGTAATAGCTACGTAACACTGCTGTTATGGGCTAGCATGTTTCTTATCAGCATTATAAATTCTGCTCGCCACTTTAAGCTACAAAAAATAAGATTAAACAAACAAACTAATTAATAAGGTAAAGTGGCTTAAGTGGCAATAACCATCCATCGTCGTTCCGTTGCACTCAGAATACCAATCCATCCGTCAAACTTCTGACAGTAGCATTATTAGATTATTACACATGTCCACTCTGGACACAACTTATCTATCTATCTCTTTTTTCCACCAGATATGAAAGAGAGAGCAATAGCGAGGCTATTACCATTTCAGATAGAATCCCGGTCCGGCGCTGCCCGCGACCATCACTCAAAACCATTTTAATAAATGTCGGTCTCGAATTAACGGATCGAAACGAGATTGGCTGAAAATTGCTTTTCAATTTATTTTTCTCTGGAACTGGGTCGTCGCTTAAAAGGCGCTTAGAGAACTTTCAATAAGAAATCCGAACGAATCTTAATGAATAGGTACCTGCCGCTTCGTCCCTTTGAGTAATGAGAACTGGCCATGTGTCGCTCTATACTTTTCTCATATTTCACTGCTGAACTCTGAATCGTATCTATGTATGCTTACCAGACGAGATAGTGGTGACACGGAAACATATCCTATTTATATTATAAATGTCAATGTTTGGATGTTTGTCATTCAACC
The DNA here is from genome assembly GCA_963693475.1 of Ectropis crepuscularia. Classification (NCBI taxonomy): domain Eukaryota; kingdom Metazoa; phylum Arthropoda; class Insecta; order Lepidoptera; family Geometridae; genus Ectropis; species Ectropis crepuscularia. Next base: position 26,039,220 of record OY856346.1, read on the forward strand.
ACATCGGAACGTCTGAACGGATCGGGTTGAAATTTAGAACACAGTCAGATTATAGTTTGGAAAAACACGTAGGCTACATTTTATCCCGGCAAAATAACGGGAACGGGAACTACGTGAGTAAACCACGGAGCGCTGATAGTTTTACTTTCCTTTTCAACTAATATCACTAAGAGCACATAGGCTATTTTTATCCAGAAAAAATGACGGGACCACGAACTACGCAGGTAAAGGACAGCTGCTAATGTAATAAAAATATTACGACAAAACATGTATATAGGTACCTAATAGGTGAGTAGATAGGTATACCTTAGTATACGAAGTACGTGCTTCGTTATACATATTTTAAATGGCAAAGTCTTCATTAACTATGTAAATTAGAACGAGAACTCATACCCAACCACATACCCAACTACTTGCATTAAGGTCATCTGAATTATCTATGGACCATCCACTACTAATTCTACACACATACTATCACCGTATTAAGTAGTTGAGTGTGATTAAACTCTTCACACTGGACGCAACGAGGACATCCGCCTGGAAATATATGACGCCTTCCCGCATCCCATGAGAGGGACCATGACCCTTCCCAGACCATGACACATAAACTGAGAGAACCGAAACTGGGTTACCGAGGGGTGAGGGGAGGGGGGCAAGGCGGGAGGGGTCGTCAATCACGCGGACACAGATTCCGCGATAGTAGAAACCAGTGGTGCCAACACTCTCTCACACAAAAACTACAAACATATTTTTTAAGAACAATATTTTTTTATCGTCTCTGAAGATCAGGCGAGATGGTGGGTAAGTGTAAACTTATAATAGTGCTAAAAATCTGGTATGTACGTTCTAATTAAAACACTTATAGAAGAATTTTTCGAAGAAGTTTCATTGTAATAGTAACGGCTTGAAACGTAACGTTTTAAAAATGTAACCTCTATCAAAGATACATTTTTCGTAATTCCAAGAACATGATTTTATAATTGATTTTGTCATTATTTTGATAAGAGCATAAAAACTGTTCCGTTCGTATACGCCAAAAATAAAATGAATTGGTGTACAGGTCTTTAAAAAGTAAAGAATAATATAATAATAAATAATATTGGTGGACAATTCACACACAACACCATCTGAAGCAAAGCTTGTATGATGGCGGCCAGATAGCTGATATAATATTTGTATAGTTTTAAATACATACTAACACCCACTACATAGAAACACCCAGATACAGTGCAAATATTTGAATTCATCACACAAATATTTACACTGGGTATCTATTCTATGACTGGATGGGAATCGAACCCACGACCCTCGGCTTCGCAGGCAGTGCTAATACCAACTAAGCCACGAGGGCAGTCAAAGTCAGGTAAGCGCACTCACAAACAATTCCTTTGTCTAAGTCGATAAAAATGTGCGCGTACCATTTTCCATCACGTGACCTGTCGTTTTTACCCTCCACATCTTACTAACAGGGCCTGATTAACCCTTAGGCTAATTAGGCTGCAGCCTAGGGCGCGAGGATCGGGGGGGCGCGCTGAAATTGTGTCTCTCATTGCGTGCATCTAGCATCATTGCATCTACTCTAAATATTTCAACTGGACTGAGATCAAACACTGTAACTAAATGCGTTGTGAACTGAAAGGCTTCAGAGTCCCTGATTTTGAGTTTTCAGATGACCAGTTACAGATGAGATTCCATGGGGAATGGCCGCAACAGCTAACTAGATGTGAATAAACCGAGTTGCCCAGATGACATTTCTGCTAGTATTGAAGGCTTGTGCGAAAGCGTCTGAGTTATAGCCTATACTGATGCGCTTGTTTAGACTCTCTCAAGAGAAATTGAGCAAGAAACAAAGTCGTGGCAGAAAAGTAGTCGTACTGACCCTGCCAATTACACGACCATCTCAGCCACCTCCATACTTCACAACACTATGGAACGTGTCTGAGCCACAGGTTCCTGACGCCCTGACGTACCCAGAGTCTAACGGCCTCCTCTATGATCTTCATCCTTCATACGGGTTTCACCGAAACCAGACGGATATTTTAGCGTACATCACTTACATCTGTAGTGAGTCTATCGAAAAATACTGGTAGGTAAGCCCCGGGATATCTCGAAGGCTTTCGACAGGGTTTGGCACGATAGCCTTATAAGAAAAAGCTTTCTGCTTATGTTTTGTCTGCTGGTTTTATGGATTCTCACCAATGGACTTTTCGAGAGATCAATAGAGTGGTCATTGATTGCTGCGTGTTGGATCACTCAAGTCAATCAATGCCGGAGTCCTTCAAGGGTCGGTACTCTCTACAACGGTATTTCTGCTGTATACCGACGATCTGTTGAATCTTTGGGCACGCAGATGACAGCACCGACGTAAAAAAACACAAATCTTGCGCGAGAGCCAGTGCCCAAACAGAAGTCCACTTCATGTGACTCCTACTTTTCGAAGTGTATCTGTTTCGGTTACTGACTCAGCTTTTGAGCGTTACTTTGAGATCTATGCTCCTCTTTAACTCTTTTATCGAGTACAAGGCTAAATTCATCATCAGCCTTTGTTCGTCCACTGCTGGACATAGACTTCTCCCATAATACGCCACTCAAACCGATTCTCGGTCTTACGTTTCCAACCGCCACCAGCCAACTTTCGAATATCATTACTCCATCTAGTCTCAGGGCGTCCTACACTAAATGTAGGTATCGATTCGCGGTCACCACTCCAGAACCCGTCTACCCCAACGGTTATCGGGTCTACGACAGATGTGACAGGCCCATTGCCACTTCAGTTTGCTAAAACACTGAGCTATGTCGGAGACTTTAGTTCTCTGACGAATTACTTCATTGCGGATGCAATCCCTCAGAGAAACCCTGAGCATAGTCTTTTAAATAGCTCGCTGAACGACTTTGAGCTTTCGGACCATTTTGACTGTCAGTGTCCCTAGGATGTGGCCCTGCCCGGGCATAAAATGTGGCATCGGTCTCCCGTGCTTGTGGTAAGAGCCCACAAATGGGGAACCGACTGATGCCAGTTAAACGGTCACAGTAATGCCACAGCTTAAATCTCGGCCGGTGATGGGCAGCAGCGTCTCCGGTACAAAAAGTTCTGCCCCTGCGGTTGCCAACCCAGTTTGGTGACTATGGGCAACACCCTCACATGTCACAAGACTAAATTAGCGGCGAAAAAACTAGGTGTCCTCTCAAAGGTGCAAAGGTACTTCAAGTATAAACAGTTGGTCATGTTGTACCAAGCAAAGATTCATTTTTGTATGGAATACTGTTCGCACCCTTGCAGGAGAACGGCTAAGTACCAGCTTGAGACCTTGGAATCGATCGAGAGTCGTACCCAAAAGGCTCATAAGCAATGACACCAAAAGCTTGAACATAACAGCAAAATCGCTAGCTTACTGGGTTTTTAAACAGGTACACTTCGAAGAGTGTGCAACTGAACTGCATGATTTAATCAAAACCACCTTGCTTTTTTTCTATCGGACTACTCGTAGTTCAAAATAGCGGCATGGTTTCATAATTGACGTTTCAAGGACTCGAATGAAGAGGTTTGATTCTAATTTTGTGATATTATTATCACCACTAGTCTAGGCTGTGGATTGCGATGCCTGAGTGGGTTTTTTCTATGGTTACAATCTTAGCCAAACCGATTTATTTTAGGTAAATAGGTACGCTTCATCGTAGACCACATCTTCATTTAATATCAGGCGAGATGGCGGTCAAGTGGTATTTTAAAAGTAAAAAAAAAGATCGATCGATCTGAAAACTTTTGCGTACTTAGTATGAACAATGTTAAAACTGTAACACCAGTAAGCAAAGTCAAAAAACTAATATACTAGTTATTAGGCCGTCCCGTGCAGGGGCGCGTTCTCATGGTTACTCTAGGGCGGTAGGGACTCTTAATAAGGCACTGCTTACTAAGAACAAAAACATTACTTTTATCACAAAAAACACAGAGTTCCTACAAAATTATGGTCGAATGGCACTTTTTTTTTAAACTTCGGCTAAATTTTAACTTTTTTTTTTAAATAAATCTGCGACTGAATTAGAAAAACTGTAGATGTACAATTCACACCGTAGACACATATGTAGCGGTCGATTACAGCGATGACCCTGTAATACACATGAAGAAACCAATCGCGGAATTGATGAGGTCATGCTCGATTAACCGTTTTTATGCGAAAACAGATTACTTCTTAGCGAACGATAAAATTTATTGTTTCCTTTCTCTACCACTATATTTTATTTCCTTAAACGATTTGTCAGACGTTGTTATATCTACGTGTAGGTATCTCAGCTAACTGGGTTTGGCACGGTACGTTGCGCATTGTAGCTTCAAAGAATTTATGTCGTCTGTTTGATGGATTTGGTTCAAATCTAGAATTTTACTGAACTATTTTTTTAGTTTCTATTGTATTTTGTGATTTTACCAGCGTTATTTGTCTACTACTTATGTCACGTATTTTGTGAATCTAGAAAATTGCTATAATCCAAAGATTTCAACTTTTTTTTCGGGTATAGAGTTGTTCCACAATCTCCTACTAATCTCCTACTGCTCTTGTTGAAATAGCACCTGTGAAAATGTGGGTCGTGGTAGGAAACCATTATCTAAGATTGACGTATTTTTCAATTTTAGATTCCAATTCCTGGCGTTGCGGTAACTATCCAAATCCACCGATCCATGGACAAAAAAACTGGATTCTTTGATGTATAAAGAAACGTAGATGTCGTTTCTCTTCGCTTCTGTTCGGTGACAGTAATTAGGTACCTACCTAAGCAAAATTTATATTAATGTGTTCCTTTATACTCAACCATAAGTTATGATTAAAATTTAAAACATTGGTCTCGTTATAGCGAAACCTTTTTTTTTGTATCTTTAAAGAAATATATCTTTTGGTAGCGGTAGTGACCAAATCATTACTTAGTACTGCACTGCGCTCGTTACCCAAAGATAGATGATTTATCTCTATGCCCTTTATTTTTATGGAAACATTGACTTTCAAACCGGAACACAGTGAAGTTTGCACATTATTGCTTAGTGGTAGAATAACTCACAAAGGTGTGGTAGGTACTACCCTACTACTCAACCTTTTTATACTTTATACTACAAATACTTTTTATACTTTACTACAAATCTACCTTTTTATTTACTTGTCGGAAGGTTTTTTAAATAGTATAGAGTGACGAGATGACCAAGACATGTGCCTGATGGTAAGCAAAATGCCTGCCAAATAACAGAATTTATTTTAGACAAGCGTGTTTCATATCACACCTTATTACACTTATTATAGCTATTCCGCAATACTCCATAAGACAATCCTATTTAGAATTGAAACAACCGAATACTCTAGAGTTTAGAGGTACGTAAATTAAGTAATATTTAATATCATTCCATCAGAGGCCTATTTTTCCAGAAAGAAAGTAATGATCCGATCTCTGGCGCTAGACTAACAGGATTTTCTCTTTGATACATCGGATTATGATCAGACGTAGGTTCAACGCCAAGACTAATAAATGACCAGGAAATGGCTTATTTCATTTCCTCTCTGGCGGTCCCTCTTTCAATACATTTAAAGGGTAACATTATATGAATTGATTTAATTCTGAAGTGTTATTGTTACTGATCTTACGATCAATGGACGCAACAATTAACAAATTTACATTTAACAATTACTACTTTGACCTATTGAAAGCGGTCTAATTAACGGTTCCATTGCTGAGGTTTGGGTCTTTTTTTATGGTATAGAGTGACGAGAAGAGCAGGACATGTGCCTGATGGTAAACAACATACCTGCTACATAACAGCACAGTGATACGCAGATATTGGAACATGAAGAGTCCAAATCAATACCTAGCACTGCACTGCGCTCGTCAACAAGAGATACATATATTGTTTAACTAGCAGCCCCCGCGGTTGTACTCGCATAGTTCTCGTTCCTGTGTGTTATCTGCGATAAAATGCGTAGTTTATGTTCTATTCCAGACTATCTAACCTTAATTCAAATTTTAGCCCGATCCGTTAAGACGTTCCAACACGATTTCAAAGCAAACTAAAAACCAACAAAAAACCAAACTTTAATTTTATATTATTAGTAGAATTTACCGTATTTACCATATCCTTTGCTATATACTCGTAATCGAAGGTTCTACAGATACTGTTCTGGTACTCTGCAGATGTACTGCGGATGGCAATAAGGAAAATGTACAGTACTACCCAACTTCCGGCCCTATCCTTGCGACATATTTTCATATTACTGCTGCGGATACTACTGCTTCCGTTTATAATTCTAATAGATCACATTTCTTATAAAATGAGTTTCTACTTTCTACCTACCTACTTTACTAGGAAACGGGTAATAGCCCATTTATTTTTCAAAAAGAGCGAGCAGGGATTTTGTAATGGTAGCATTCTTAAAGCCCACCTGACAAATTACCATCAAACAACAATACGCACACATTACTATTTTTTGTTAAAAAGTGCAATTTTTCCATTGATATTACAGGACAAAGTGATAAGCTGATAAGTCATCTAATATCTCTGAATGACTAACGCAGTGCAGAGCAAGGCAGTTGTTTGGACTATTTGTTTTTTGTGTTCAAATATCTGTTTTGAGCTATGTTGTTATGGGGTTGTGTGTTGTTTGTAATTTTTTTTACAAATTGAAACTGGAGGACAATAAAGTACGTTAGTCTTATGTATACCTATGTGCACATATAGGTACCTATTTAATTTAGTACTTTAGTAGACCAATAAAAAATGTATTACTAGCAGATATCTATACTGTATTAGCCGCGTCGTTCTCGTTTACGTAGTTTGTCCGAGATGAAAAGTGGCCTTGTAGACTACAATTCAACGGTTTTTTCGGTTTCTTTCAAATTAGAATATCTGTTCAGATGTTCTTATGTGATTCAGTAAAAACATCATTTTTCTGTTATTCTCTGTCCTTGACCATTTGAATCCTAAAAGAGATACTTCTTTTCGCAATGACCATATTGATCCTGGATAGTTAATGTCAGCTTGTTGTTTAAGAGTTTGTTGTCTGACTGTACTTTTGGTAATAGATGCGTATGCATGTGATCACTCACACTAATGCAAAGCTCAGCTTATACCTCGCGGACTGTACTATATTAGATTTATGATATCAAATGCGTTTTACCACCGCCAATGTCCCAACCATACGTAGTAGAGCAATATTATCTAGTACATTGCAAGTATTAGGACTAGAAGTGACAATCAAAATCTAATACAGTGTGTGTTAGATTTTGATTGTCACTTCATTTAGTACTATTTGGGACCAAAGTACAATCAACTTATCTGAAGAATGTGGCGATGGTGCCAGAATTGAAAAGTGTTGCTACCTATAACAACATTAGACAAATTCCGTGTTCTTTTAAGAGACGATTCACACGGCGCGGCTGCTAACCGCGGCCGCGCGCGGGCGCGGCAGATTTCCATATAAAATTGAATTCAATTCACACGACGCGGTTTACGGCCGCGGCGGCTGCGGCAGCCGCGCGGTGCCCGCGTGGTTGCGCGCGATTCTTGCGCAGTAGATTTCCGGAGCAGAAACCGCGAAAACCTGCGGTCTCGTGAGTATTGAAACAAAACCGTCGCGCGGCGCGGCGCCGCGCCCGCGCGCGGGCGCGGTTGTCAGCCGCGTCGTGTGAACCGGGCCTAATAATCGTAACTCAGTTGTTTCGCTTTCGGCCGTTCTACAGATAAGTTGGTGGCAGGGTGGCACTGTATCATTACGATAAACAGAAGTCATCATAATAGCAGTGCAAGCTGTCCCATCTATGTTAATGTTAGCTGATGACACAAGATATCAGAGCCATTTCAATCGACAGTTACGATTATACCCTCGTTTACTCTCACAAGGGTAATTATAGTTGCTGCTTTAGATACGGCGCATGTAGTTTGATTGCAGTTTCAGAGGAGGCAAGAAAGCGGTGCAAGACCGCTCACCTGTCACGTAGGGCTACACAACTAGCGAATACGAGATACGAGAATATCTAGATGGATAGTTTAGGTTGGCCTAGTGGATTAGTCTGGGAGTTTCTATGTACATGTAGTATGTAGTAAACGGTCTTACAGTGAGAATCATCAACCGCGCTATGAGGCTATCTATGGAAGGTTTATACAAAAGACAGTCATCCCGAATATGTCAAGCGTCTTTAGGAGGTCACTCGTCTCACTCTGTAGCCTTAACCAACGGTAGCTTGGGCCTTAGTTCCATCTCACTGGAGGCGGGACAGCGACTCTAATTTTTAAGAGTTTTATATATCGCCTGACTTCGCTCGGATAATAACCTATATACCGCCTGCAGCGGTATCTGCCGTGCTGGTTTGTGAATCTAAACCACACAGGACGCCACCCAACGCATTAAAAAAAAAACATTCAAATTGGTTCAACCGCTTAGGAGGAGTTCACTCGTACAACACACGTAGGTACAGAAGAATTTATATATTTAAAGATAGATATTAAATGTAAAATAATTTATTCTCTCAGAAAAAAAATCTAGCAAATAAAACAAGAATAATCATAATCGATTCACAAGTAGCAGAGCTATCACGTGATATATAATATTACATGCAAAAAGTTTGTGTATGTACTCTATGTACTTACATAATATTGTAAATAAATATATAAAAAATAAATTTTAATGTTTTGTGTACCCATATTACGGACCAGTTTTATTTTTTTAGTTTTACAAATCAAACCTCCTCCTCCAGTTTTGAACAAAAAACATAAAATAAGCCGATGAAATGAATGTGGATAATAATATATTTTAAGAACGGACAAATCGCATTTTTAATTGCAGCTCAACTCAAATTTACCCAAAAAAATGTCAGGTTAGATAACTATTTGACAGCTGTTTTTTTCGTCATATTTTACTTCAGTGACATGGAAAAAGTATTAAGTTAAGAGCATTTCTTTTGAAGTGTCCAGTATTCTTCGTTCGTATCACATAGGAAAAATATCAAGCTGTTAAAAGGCTGAATAAAATGAAATAAAGAGCAAATGAAGTTACTCTTAAAGATAATGAACTTCTTTTAATACAGATAGGATTGGCACAGAATCAAAAAAATTATCGGTCGTTGCAAAGATATCATTATACTCGACAATAAAATGTTTATTATAATCTTGACGATCCTTTTCTTCCATATATCATAACTAGTAGCACCCCGCGGTTTCACCCGCGAAGTTAGTGGTCGTGTAATTTTTTGGGGATAAAAAGTAGCTTATGCGTTATTATTTTTTTAAATAAAGAGTGACGAGACGAGCAGGACATGTGCCTGATGGTAAACCACATGCCTGCCACATAACAGGACAGTGACACGCAGCTATTGGAACATGAAGAGTCCAAATCATTACCTAGCACTGCGCTGCGCTCGTCACCCAGAGATCTAAGATGTTACATCTCTAAGCCCAGTAATTTCTCTGGAAACATTGCCCTTCAAACCGGAACACAATTAGTAGAAGCAGTAATGTTTGCACATTACTGCGGTTGAATAACTGGCAAAGGTGTGGTACTTCCCCAGGCGCACTCTGCCAAGAGTCCTACCACTACGAAAAAAGACTATTCCAGACTATTATCTATTTCTGTATCATATTTTAACTACTTACGTTACTTATATTTGTACTTTTATTAGAGAAATCAGCTAGAACTCTTCTGTAGTTTTTCGTGAAAGTGTAACAAATATTATGAAACTTTCACATTTATAATATCTATACTAATATTATAAAGCTGAAGAGTTTGTTTGTTTGTTTGAACGCTAGGATCTCGGAAACTACTGGACCGATAGGAAAGATTCTTTTTTTGTTGGATACTCCATTTATCGAGGAAGGCTATAGGGTATATAACATTACGCTACTATCAATAGGTACGGAGTATGACTGAAGAATGTAAAGAAAACGGGGAAAAATATTTCTCTTCGAGAGCTTTAGTTCCGTGAATTTAAATTCTCTTTGGTCGTTGAAGTCTGTGACGGCGCGTGTCTACATTTGAAGTTTGTGTCATTTGATGTAATCAAATTTGTTCTACAACAATGCATTGTTGCTTATTTACGTATTTTTATGGTTCCGTAAAACGTAATAAAGTGGCCAGCAATGGATAGTTTAGTATGGATTTTCCTCAAATAGACGCGGGTGAAACCGCGGGGCACAGCTAGTTTATAATATAAGTCGGATATCTTTGAGTATCTGGCCGTGCGGGTAGTTTGCGTTAGTACCGTTGTGTTAATGGCCCTCCGATGTTACGTTAACCGTGAGGAAGTAACTCAAAGGCATCTGAGGATAGATGAGGCGGCGAGGGGGGGAGGCAGCCCAGGAGGATGGGAGCCGGGAGGGGGCGATCTGTTACCGGGCTGGTGCTGACGGCGCGTTTTATTCCCGTAATTATTTCCTTGTTACCACCGGCCACTTTATCCACCACTCTATAGAACTTCCTACCTTTTAATATCAACCTCTGCATCTCTATTTTTATTCTTTTTACTCTGACATTTATGTAAAAGCGACGTGTAATTAAGTGAAGTAACCCTTGATCCTCGGCAGATGAGTTATCAGACCTCCTTTGAAGCTGCTCGCCCGAGATAATAGCCTCGCCGGCCCCGTAATAACTGTTAAGCTGCAAAAATATATTAAATATTTGTTTGAACCCACAAAATCTAATAATCTTTGTGAAAAACGCGTCCCTCATCCGACGGGACATGAAAGTGATTCACAAAAGAAGCCTTGAAACAGCTACAAGCTTACACGAAAAAAAAGACAAATATTTTTCTCGTCAGCGCGAGTGTTTGAAAAGCACATCAGTTTTTTTTTCTCCAAAGATTTTATCTGTTAAATTATGCTCGTAATTATGGTGAGTCGCAAAGTTTGTTCATTTGCTCGAAATTGTTGGAGCATAATTTATATGCGTCAGTTTATTTTTTGGCTCCGACTCTAAATATAAAAATGCCACGAGTAAAGATGTTTAGTTTAAACAGTTATGTAGATGTGATGCATACCAACTAGTTTGTCTGGCAGTTCTCTGTACGTAGTCCTGGATTTTCAAGTCAAAATTATTTACGTACCTACTATGCCCCGCAGATTTACTTGTCATTTTTAAGTACGTATTTTTCTTTTTTCACCTTTTTTGTTAATATGAATGGCAGTTTCAGCATTAACAACAATCAAACATTTAAGTTTTATATCATTGCGAGTAATTGCTAGCTCGCCCGGTGAACTTCGAACCATTTTCGTTATAAAGGCGAATGTTTTAAAATTGAAAAGCAAACGTTTCTTAGGTGCGTGTTTTTGTATACTAAGCTTATAGTGTTCTACATTTTTTTTTTACTAAATAATGATCGAGTAGTTTCACTATAATAATGAAATTAGTAATCATTACAGCACAGCTAACACAATGTACAGAACGAAAGAAAATATACTATTTTTAAAACAGCACAAAGACAAACATTTTCTAATTTTTTGTAGAGAGTTTTTGTAAAATATAAAAAAACATTGTTTTTATTTTCTACGAGTAAGTATATGGTGGTGGTATGCGCGGCAAAAATCTTAATGACATCGACCGACAAGAGCGGCAAATTTTTCTGTAGATTCTAATTTCGATAGCGTTTACCTCCGCCGACAGCCAAATACGGCAAATTTCGCAGTTAGGGACATTATGTTTGCGAAAATTAAAATTCTAGGATCGACAGCTTTTTTTCATACCTACCTAATTAATACACAACATTTCATTAAACTCAACTCAAGTGCAGTTGGGTATATTTTTATTGTGTTGAATTTTTATTTCATTCTACCAAATCATACTATCACTCTAATAAAATGTACACTGACAGATATGTATAGAAAACTATTTGTTGCGCTACACAAAAAATATCGACAGATTAAATTAGCCTGATGATGATGATGAGATAAGATCAAAAAACCACAATTTACAGTTTTATAACTACAAACAATAAGTGTGTATTTTGAGGACTCAATGATAACTGTGATAATTCGTAAAACATCAGCAAAGAGAATGAAGACGCTATATATGTACTATGTTTCTCAGAAACTTTAAAGACGACTTTAACGCAGTGAATTATCGTAAAATAAACACGACGTCACAACTGCACAAGATTATACAATTTCGTTGGTCGTGGCGGAGCAGCTAATATTTGCATGTCAGAGAACGTGACTCGGGCTCGGCTGTTTCGTATGCAAACCGAGTCACAGGACGATAGGTACTAAGTCCGGATAATTTAGAACAGTTCTTTTTTTTATTTTTCTTCCGAGCGACACAAAGCGGCCTAAAGTTTTTCCTAAAGTTGATCATCAAGGCTGGATGATGTCGACGAACTAACAACGAATAGTGCGAACGTGGGTTGCAAAATAACGTGTTCCTATAGGTAGAAATATCTTTGCGAAACTGTAAATTTTGGATCTTATAACATTAGACCTGAGATGGCTTCAACTGCCTACAGAACTTTGGGCTAGTGTAAAAGACACTACTAACTTAAATTTACCAACTAACTATACTAACCGTACTGATTCAATGCATACTTAGTAGCATCCCATATGTTTACCATACTCAGATAATGAACTACTTACTGGTACTATCCCAAGGCCACCACAGATAGGCCGTGTCTATAAAACCTCAAGAGGGGTAAAACAATGTATGTATGTACCTAATGTAAATCAATTAAAATATACAAAAACAGTAAGTTAACCATAACATACTACATGATTTTATAATCTTGTTACATTACTTATTTATTTGTTTATTCTCTTATTATTTTGTGACATAATAACTTGCCATTTTAATCATTATTATGTTTAGCTGAATTTTAAGTGTAATTGGTATTGTAACCGTAATTATTATTAGACAATAAATACATTTATAATAACAGAAAATATATGAAAAGTACTTTGGTTTTACCAATTAAGATCTTTTTATTTATAGCATGGGGGGTACGCAGAAGAATCAGAGGGCATATCAAATGTTTTTTGTCAACAGGCACGTATGTTACCATTATAAATAACGCATACCTACAATAAAATCAACCGTCAATCTTGCGTGAATAAGTGATCCAGCTATTAGGTCTACCCACAAGTACGAACTAAATTTACCGCATTCAAAATTAACGTTACACAGCTCGGGTCCAAAGTCAATGACAGTTAAAATATTCAGCTAATTATTATTGTCCAACCAATTAAATGAAATCAACTCTGATGTTTTTTTTTTTCAGAACAAAAAACTATATTGCTTGTAAAATATTAGTTACTTCACAAAAGATCCTGCCGATAAATTAAATATGGGATGATCGATTCGTCCCACATTACATGTTTGTATATAGTGATACTCTATCAGGGTTATCATGAAACTATTGGTGATAAATTGAAATATAACATATGTATTAAATAAAAAGATGAGTACAACGCAACCCTTTCGATTTAATACAAGTGCTCTGCAAGTTGTAGGTCTTAAATATTTCAAGTCACATCAGAAACACGGTCTCTTTTTTTGAATTGAAAAATTATTTGGCCACATTGAGCACTTTTTGATACGGGAAAATGTTATAGGTTTACGTCACTGACATATACTATTATGGAGCGGCAGCGGCAACGTAGCGGCGGCGGCGTAGCAGCATTGCGTCATACGCAATAACGTGTCTAAAGTTTATAGATCAACGTCAATTAAATAACTAATTGTACATTCATTCATGTTTTCACGGAAAAAATTAAATAAGTGCTGTTCTTGTTAAAGTATAATATATGTACATTGTACCTACGATATTCTGTAAGTGTGACCCCTAAACTGCCCCAGGGTTGCTCGTTGAGGATGGTAGAGACATTTGTTTGGGTTTCATTACAACTCGCATTTACCCGACAGGGGTTAGTTACCCCTTTGCAAAGGACATGCAGCCGTACCTACGGACGAACTCACTACGTATTATAGAATCATTTTACTTAATTAAAACACTTAATAATGAAAGTCACGTTTTATTTAGAAACATGAGTTTAATAAGTTCGTAACGAATAATTATGTAGATACGCTCATAAACTTTTAATTAAAGTCACTCACAGGATGTGTTTTTCCTAAATGAAGCAAAGTTTGCAATTGATCATCTTTCCAAATGATTGTTGAACTTTTAAGTGTTCAGAACTCAAAACAATCTTTGGTGACTTTATTATTGGTCTTCTTCTTTCTTCTTTGCAAAGTCTGCCTGGGAAAGTACCACATCATTTTTAAAGGGACTAATGGGCCTTAGATCTGGCCTTAAGGCCTTACTGGAAGTTCCACACCTTCACCAGTAGCAAAGCAGAAATGTGGAAACATTACTGTATTCCGATTTGAAGGTGGAGAGGAAGATACAATGTTTCCAGAAAAATTGCAAGGAACAGATAAATCATAATATCTTATCTATGAATGATGATCGCAGTGCAATTCGAGGCATTAATTTGGATTCTTCATAAACAAATTGCTGCGTGGCACTGTGCTGCAATGGGCGTTTTGCTTACTATCAGTCTTCATTTTGTACCATGTGTTCATAATACGGTTCAATGTTTTGTTTAGTTTTTTGGCAATATAAACGTTTTCACATCTGAATAAACTTACCATTGATTAAAAAAAAACAAAAAGCTTCTAAAAGTGATATAAAATGGGACATTTTCAGGATATTTTAGTATATGCGCATACTGTCCTAAACATTCATATTATGTATGTAGTAAAAAAGTTATATCACACATATATACTTCAATTTTATTTATTTATATAGATCTATCGATGAAAAATGTTCAGAATACGGTAGAGTATAACTTAATTCAAAACTTTGATTTTCTATTGCAGATCGAGTGTAAGTAATCGCAGAAATCGTTTAGTTATTATGATATTGGATGGATTTCGTCTACGAAGACATTACGGTTCGATGGGAACTTTGATCCGGCGCTTCACCGCCGTCTGCGAGCTCGCCTCATAACTTTGTATGGCTGTCTATCAATCACTGAGCATTAGAAACTCTGCTATTGGTATTGGCCGCTCCGTTTATAGCGCTCAGTCGGAATGGAAGTTGTGCATCGATCTATCAATGTTTATCCTTGCAATGAGCTGTAGCCGTAATTGATTGATTTACCTTTTGGTATTTGAGCGTGTTTAACAAAGTTTTAACGAAACGCAAAAGGCCACGGTACTTACCTTGTATTTCGTTGCTCGTCGATTTTTTTCGATGATTTTGTTCGTATTTTGTTTATAGAAAGTAGTTTCATGTTATAACTGCAGAGTTGACTTTCATAAAATGGATAATGGGAACTTTTCTATGATAATAATTTATGTAAACTAAGCACTAATTTTAAGTTTTCTTATAAATGGTATAATTTGTGTTGACATGATGTTAATAAATTTTTTTGATCCAATTCGTGTTTTATTAGATTAATCGTGTATTTATTGCTTCATTATTGTTTGATGTTGTAGTAAAATTTTGAGGTTTAGTACTTTCAATTTAATAAAGTTCGAAAATAACGTTATTTTAGTTGCAGGACTGTGAAAGTGAGCCCTTAAATGAACTAAACAAATTTTATAACAGATATATCAATCGGGAAGTCTAAATAAAGAATGCTTTCTTTATTACGATAAAAAGTTAGCTCCATTTTGCGACAAACTACTTCAATAACCATTAAAGTTGCAGCTTCAGGAGACTTCGCAATGGATTTCTTAGTGTGTCGTAAAAACTAGAATCAGACTTTTTGGTAGAAAATGTTCCAACGAAGCGAGTGCGAGTTTAGAATCCGCGTTACCATTTTAAAAATTAATTGACGAAAAACTTGAACTGTTCTGCTTAAGAAACAGCTTTCCTTTGTTTCGTGGTATGCGACAGGGGTGCCACGCGGGTAAGGGAAATGATTGATGGTGCAGTCCCCCGTCTAGTAAGCGATGCATTTGCATTCAGAAGGCCGATTGATATCATGTTTATTCACTTTCCGTGATTTGCCAGTGAAATATAGAATACCTCGTTCGTCTGTCACTGCGGTGCAGTGAGTACTTTCTATATGAAAGACTCGCCTCCTCACATACTATGCCTCAAGGAATAGAGATGTTAAAATGAAATTTGGTTTGACACGGAGTTGGTGTGGTATGTGAGCCATATGTGAGTGAGCGAAGTTCACAATAACAGCAATATTAATGGCAATATTTATGTATACCTTCCAAATTCTGAATATGTTTTGTACATCTTTTGTAATTTAGCACAAGCTCATTTCGCCACTCTATACTATAAAAAAAAGAAATGTGTAAACCCATTTTTGCATACAAAGATATGGAATGAAATTTTAGTAGTGGTAGGACTCTTAGCAGAGTCCGCCTGGGGAAGTACCACACCTTTGCCAAATATTCTACCGCCAAGCAGTAATGTGCAAACATTACTGTGTTCCGGTTTGAAGGGCAATGTTTCCAGTGAAATTACAGGGCTTAGAGACATAATATCTTAGATCTCTGGGTGACGAGCGCAGTGCAGTGCTAGGTAATGATTTGGACTATCATGTTCCAATAGCTGCGTGTTACTGTGCTGTTATGTGGCAGGCATGTTGCTTACCATCAGGCACATGACCTGCTCGTCTCGTCACTCTATGCTATAAAAAAAAAAAAAAAAAAAAAAAAAATGAAGCTTGAATGGAATTATGAATTAAGCTTGCTTCAATCTCGTGTCTCGTCTCGTGAACTTCAACGCTTATAAAACTCAAGTTTGTTTGTTTTCTACAAAAATTACTTAATTCCCTCTTTCAAGGATCACATCAAGTTGCTGGGAAGTATAGTTTTTATACGAGATAGATAGAGACTGTGGCAAGAAAGATTAATATTTAGGACAAGATGCAGTTCTTCATATCAGAGCAACTGCTGAATCTGCAACAAGCGTAAAAATGGTTCTACATGAAGTACTGTAGCCACCTCTGGATTGGTTTACCCAAATACAAATTAGACGCTTTGATCTCGGCGAAGAAACGAAGACAAGTCAAGTCACTTGTTGGAAGGAGACTGCAGAGCACATACGAAGAGTCGGCTTATCGGAATATAACCAGCTGCATTTTGGCAGGTGTCCTAATGCTAAGGAGTTGTTCGAGCTGATTCCACCTTCTTCTTTCACATACTGCACGTCAAAAATCTGAAAATCACTTCTTATGATAAATAATTTTCGCTTACAAATTCCCTTTATCATTCACAAATATTTGATTAGCAATGAACTGAAACATCAGATGTATTTAACACTTAGATCATTTAGGAATGATGTGTCTAAGATTGAACAGATATAGATTAAAAACGAACACAAACTCAGAGTAGCATGAGTTGTAAGAGTGAGATAGATATTCAGACATCAGAGTGCATCCCACTTGTGCATCTGCTTGAATAATGTTCTGGCGCTTCCTCACACAGTGGAAGTTTTACAAGTCTGGGGGGATGTTTAGCCCATCAGATTTGTCTGGCTCCTTGGAAATATGCATTTTAAAATAACAGACTTAATCCTACCAAGAGCGGATCCAAAGGAAGGGGCTCATGGGAGCAAATACAAATACAAATACAAATACAAAAATCTTTATTGCTGTTTGTAGGTAAGATAAGATAATACAAAACATTTTAAAAATTGTTCCATACAAACTGGCCTCTGCGAGAGGCATGCAATATGTCTGGCAAGACAATTTGTTAGTCTTAATTTTTACAAATTAAAAATAAAAACAAAAAAATTTTTTTTAAATAAAAGTCAGCTGATTGAAGTCTTCTTCTTCCTCATCTTCTATTAATTTCTGGTTTTTATTTATGTCATCTGATTCTTCATCTTCGATTAATTTCTGGCTTCTATTTGGTTGTGATATATATTTGTGTGAGATAAATGTTTGGTGAGCACAATTTCGCCATCGTCTTGTGTTTCATCAGGATATTGTCTTGTGTTTTTTGAGTTTGATCAATATGTCCATCCAGGGTCTAAGGTCTTGCATTAGTAGATCTTGCAGTTCATCCATGTGAGGAGTGTCAAAGAATGTATAAAGTGCAATAAATGTCTATAATCAAAAAATCAAAAATGTCGTTAATTATAATATTCATGTAAATACTCAAAGAATGTCAAAATGTAATACAGTACAAACTAATTCATCATGATACAATATATCATTATTTGGTCTTATGTCAGTTGAATGTCAAATTTCATAATGGAATAATAATATCTATTGAGATATTAATGGAATAAGGTTTAAAGATTGTAAAAGTTTCATGTTAAACAATGTCTAAAATATTAGTATTCCAATTAATTTCCTTATCATTTAAAAATTGAGTTACAGTATAATAGCATTTGTGTTGTGCATTGAAATTGGTTTTGTTTAAATTAATTTTTAAGTTATTAATGTTTAACCAATGGATAGATGAATTTAGTGCGGCATTGATATCTTCCTCATAATTAGCTTTATCTTGACATGCTATTGTTATTGTGCTGTCATCTGCAAATAGTGACATTGGATGCTCAATTACTTTAGGAAAATCATTTATGTAGACAATAAATTGAAACGGTCCCCACACACTTCCCTGCGGCACACCAAATTTGACAGTTCTTTCTTTAGAGGTGAATATTTCCTCCTGTTTAGTTTTAGTATTAATCTTCGTAATTTTAGTTACTTGCCTTCTGTCTGTTAGGTAAGATTTTACTAAGTCAAGCACATTACCTCTAACCCCATAGCTTCAAATTTACTCAGAAGAATATCATGATTGACATAGTCAAATGCCTGGGTCATATCACAATAAATGGTACATATAGCATTGTTATTATCAACATTTTTCATTACATTGTTAAGAAAATCATATATAGCAATATTTATAGTCTTATTTCTTCTAAAACCTTTTTGCTCATTACAAAGTATGTTGTATTTTTCAAAATACTGAATGAATTGCTGGATAAAATATTTTTCAAACATTTTTGACATTATAGGTATAAGGGCAATAGGTCGGTAATATTCCATGTGCTCCCTATTTTCTTTTTTAAACACAGGTATGATTATACTTTTTTTAAGGGCCTCGGGAAATGTGCCTGTACTTATACATAAATTGATTATATGACTAAGAGGGCTACAGATAGTCTCTTTAACAGTTTTTATAATTTTTGTGCATATCTCATCATATCCAACACTATTAGTGTTTTTTAAGGAATTTATGATTTTGAGAATATCATGTGGTGTAGATGGCGCCATGAACATTGAGGTCTGAGTTCTATCAATATTTTGTGTCACATTTATACCAGAACTAGGTAATGTAATAGTAATAGTAATTTGTAATAGTAATTTTATCAACAAAATAGTTATTAAATGCATTAGCCATTAGTTTTGGGTCTGTCAAAAGTTGACCATTACATTGGATTTTATCTATGGACATTTTAGGTAAGTTATTTCTCAATCTATTTATAATATGCCAAGTAGTTTTTGATTTATTGTCTGACATTTTTATTTTGTAATTGTTTTGAGCTTTTTGTGTTAGTTTGATAATTTTTTTGAACAATCTGGTGTAGTTTTTATATTTTGCCTTATTTTCTTCATAGGGTTTAGTTCGACAATTATTAAACAACAACCTTTTCTTTTTACTACATAGTTTTAACCCACGAGACAGCCATGTTGCATTTCTTGTTACATTGATTGTTACAGTTCTATAAGGGAAACACAAGTTGTATAATAACTTAAATAAATCTATAAATGTGTTGTATGCTAAGTTTGCATCAAATATTTCATATATATTATTTTAAACAATATAACAAAATAATATATTATTTTAAGCAATCTTTATTATAAACATAATTGCTTAATTGATAATGTTTTGGAATACGATGGTGTATCTATGCACTACTCTGTCACTCTCTCTGTGGTCGCTCCCTCATGACTGAGGATCGTAGTCATCGCTGGATGTGGATACTTCTAGATTTTGTAATCTGCTTCCACCGGTGTCTGCTCATCGTGTCTCTGACGTGCAAAATTTGGTTGATGAAGAACTCTCACTTGATTGCACTACTCTGTAGACTCAGGTAAATTTAGAAAAACGATGAGTCCTTCGAAATAACATAGTGGAGAGCCGAGGTGTAATGAAGTTGTCGCGAGCCCCGACCCGCGCCCGAGCACGTTCGTCCGACTTCCAATCAAACTATTTCTCTCCACGTCAAACTACGGCCCTATCGGGCTGAGCGCTCTCGAATTTAATTTCGGCCACTTTCGACTCAGGGGGTTGTTTCCAAACTGTTCGATAGATAGTTTTTCTCACTTATTAAAACTGTAGGTGAATTCGTTCTAGAAAGATCTTTGTGCCGTGGCAAAATATTATTAATAGTTACATATCCAAACCATGTCCTGCCTTTATCGATATCTTGATTATCTTTAGACCTTTTAATATCATAAAAATTTCAAAGTTTAGAAGTTTGTTGCGCAATCACGTCGGGACGGCTGAAAGGACGGTCTATTCAGTCGTTCTGATGTAATTGAGTTGAAATTTGCAACACAATTATTAGATTGGCACATTATAATACTTATGTTACTTTTTATCACGGAAATACAACCGAAAACTGCACGGGTAAAACCGCGGGACGCTGCTAGTTAATAACCCTAGTGTAATGAATAGCCGTGAAAACATAAAACAGTGAATCAAAGACCTGTTTCGAAAATCTATCTCCAGCTCCCCACATTCTGTCCCAGCTGATTTAACGAATAGGCGCGGTTAACTTACAAAGACACCGTTCGTTAATTTCACTTCCTTCGGTTCTGGCTAAGTTCCAAGATATAAAATCTTGGGGTTTTTGCATTACTGGGTAAATTATTATACGAGAGAGTTTTCCTTTTACTAGAGAGAGTGGCGGAATGCGGTGCCACCGGTTTATTACCTCCGCACCCGCCTCGCTTTATGTCTCGGAGAATTTTTGTGCTTTCGCGAGCATTTCTGTCTTTGATCCTAATATGATATTACGAGCCGGATAAACGGCGCCGCGGCAGGATTCCGCCTTAACGATCTAATCTCCGCTATGGATCGATTCTGAATTTGAAATCTCGCATATTCTATCGAGTGACGGCTCTAATACGGCCGTTAAATTTAGAAGGCAGCTGGAATAAAGATCGGTTTCCATTATGCCCGGTTTACATTATTCCAGTCCAGCGATCAAATCCAGCGCTGGATTGCTTACTGAAAAAATGTAAACCGGCACTGGAAAGCACTGGCTCTGGATTGATCCTTTCCAGTGCCGGTTTACATTTTTCCAGTAAGCAATCCTCTAGATTGCTAGATGCTAGATTCGATCGCTGGACTGAAATAATGTAAACCGGGCATTATAGCTTATATGCAAAAGCTCTGCCCGTTTAAAAACAAAAAAAAAATGAAATCACTATAATATAACTTACAAAGAGTTGCAATAAGCATGCTATATACCTGGTGCAATCGGTAGCTATCGCTTTATGAATATTTGCAGCATCAGAGACACTGTCGACGTTTGGCCAGCCCAGAAAGATGCTTAAAAATAACTTTTCCTTGTTAAAGTTTGTTGAGAACCCCTTCACCCTAACTTTACGAGATGTTGCAATACTGTTTTATTTTTATTTCGTCTACATTTGTTTTTATTGAGCATCGAACTGTTTAAATATATCTCTTTTAGTTTAAATTATAACATTCAGTTGTTAAATGATGAAAAATAATGAAATATTATATTCAGGGAGGATTAACATATAAACCTTAGTAAATTTTCATTACGACCTTGTAGCCTTAAGTTAGATTGAGCGACCGTTTTAAACATAGAGATAAATTAAATAACTTTTTGGTACTACAACTTAAAAATTACATTTAAAAGCCCTAAGTTTTAAAAATTAAGTAAGTGATTAATTTATTTTTGAAGTGAAAACTTCTTTAGGCGCGCTATAGACAGAATTTTCGTGGGCTGTAAAATGGATTCATCAATCGTCACGCTTGGATATGATAATAGATCGGATCGGATCGGATATGAAATCTTCGGGTAAACTCGGTAAAAACGGCCAGGTAGGTACCAGGGTAACAGAAACAGTAAAGACTTTCGATATTCTGTATAATTACGTTGATATAAAACTAGATGGCGCAACCATCGATTTAGCTGGCGGTGTTGAAATTTTGCGAATGTACATAGACCTACGATGGTTTAACAAATAATTTGTTTTCTGACAAGGTGATAAATAAATTAGACAATTCAATTAAAAGTATAAACATTGGAGTCACAAGTTTTCACTTCTATCGGCAGTTCCTATGACTGCCAATTTTTTTTTTAAATCGAGAGTAAATTAATTTCTTGGTAAGCACGTTCCAGCGCATCGTCGCTTAACATCAGGCGAGATGGCGGCCAAGTGTAAACTCACCATAGTTAAATAAAAAACGTGGTGAGTGGGACTCCCGCACTA
Organism: Ectropis crepuscularia; assembly: GCA_963693475.1. NCBI lineage: Eukaryota > Metazoa > Arthropoda > Insecta > Lepidoptera > Geometridae > Ectropis > Ectropis crepuscularia. The sequence goes on from OY856346.1 coordinate 26,061,616, forward strand.
AGGGTTCCGTACCATTAGCAATTTTTTTTTGAAGTGAAAACTTCTTTAGGCGCGCTATGGACAGAATTTTCGTGGGCTGTGAAATGGATTGATGATCACGTGATCATCACGATCGGATATGATAAGAAATTTCGGGAGCTCGGGATGCTAGAGCGAGAAAGATAATATGGTCAACAAACGTGCCAGACCGAGAAAGACAATTGTTAGAGGAGGACATGGGACAATAGATACTCTCTCTCTCTCTCGCTGCTCGCTACCGGTTACCAGTGTTGACACTTTAGCGACTTTGTCGCTGAAACTGGCGAATTTTTAAAACCTTTTAGCGGATTTAGACGACGTGTTACCGACAAAGGGGAATATACTAGTGTAGTGTAGAAGGTTGGAGAAGGAAAAAGCCTATGTATTCTTCCAGCCTGTTATTCCCATAATACTTCAATCAAAACCGGCGACTTTGTTTCATAACTATTTGGCGACAAGCTCAAAATCATAGTAGCAACACTGACGGCTACCAACTCCAAAAGACTTTTCTTTGGGCGGGAAAACACGACGGGTGCTTTATAATTTTCACAATCAAATTAATTAGTTTTGCTGTGTAAATATTTCGTTTCTTTCGTGTAAATATTTAGTTTTGTATACATATAGTCAATAGTATAAATAAATATGAGCGTCGCTAGCGACGGGGGTGACCCCGTCGAACAGACCAGAAAAAGAAAACTATTGAAGCCAAATCCAAGTGAAAATGTTTCTTACAAACTATTTAGAAAACCCCTTTATAAGAGAAAGAGACTATTCCCAGAAAATCGTAGTGGAGACTGTGTAAGTGTATGTGGAATCGACGGAACAGGAGAAAGTCGGTAACAAAAATCCTATTACACTCACCAACCTTTTTGCGGACAATGTTAGGGGCATCATAGGGGTGCACCGTGTGAATGCATACGAAGTTGGAGTAACTTTTAAAAAGCCGGCCCCGGCCAACAACTTTTTGAGCATGGACACTTTTTTTACTAACCATAAATGTGTATACAATCTGGGTATACAAATAAGTACTGCCTGAGTAACCTTAGTATTTATTTCGCGCGGACTAAGTTGCGGGTAACAGCTACTTTGTATATAAATAAAATTTCAATATTTACTTTAATTTCTGGCTTGTTTTACTCGTTTATTCAACTAATACGATCCGTAATATTTTATTATAATACGACATACCTACCTAATACAAAAAACAGCTAATGAAGTTTTCACTTCTGCCGTGTGGTCTTAAGCACACACCTTTTTTTTTTTATAACTGCCTCTTTACTTTACTTTACTTACTTACTTTACTTTTCTTTTAGTCTGGATCCCACAGCAGAGGCCCTCCCAGTGTGTGGGGGGGGGGAGTCCAGTACACACCAACACAATAAGTGCATGCAAATTTGAAATTTATAACACATATAGAAGAACATACCTATAGAGCTTAGAAAAAAAAATTAAGCTATTTTTATCCCGGGAAAACAACAGAAACTACACGAGTAAAACCGTGGGGTTCCACTTGTCGTTCTAAACATAAAGTCAAAGTCAAAGTACTTTATTCATAAATGTACAATTTACACGTCAATAAATAAAAATAAAAACAAAAGAAAGAGCACACCAATTGTATACATTTTCAAATTTTGAAATGACTACTTTACTGTATTATAATAATTATTGTACAGAAAACTGTCAAGCATTATATGAGTATAATATGGTTTTATAACAATTGTACTGACCCATGTCAAACTTTTGTATACATTTTTATAGGACTTTGCCATCAATCTCTAAAAATTCGGTGTAACTATAAAAAGTTTGATCGATAAGCCAGGACTTTAATTTGTTTTTGAAGATATCTTGTGGCATGTAATTTTCTGTTCTGCTCTTGAGTTTTTATTCTATGAATATTTTTTAAGCGTTATTCTACCAATCCCGACAGACATATACCGAATTAAAACTCGCCTAGCGGCCGTTGGTCGTTTTGTTTCGTTTGGCAATATTCGATATGCGACGTGGTTTCCCGCCCACTCATCGATTGCTCTATTTTAGATAACCGCCGTCTGTGGCTCTGTACACAAAGCCTTGCAGTAGGGATGCAGGCAGCCGGCGGGCCGGTGTGGACAGCTAAACTACCCCGCACTTTCAACAGTAGATCTACAGTATTTCAAATAGGTAACGCATTTTCTTCGAAAAAACAAAAACCGACCTCATTTTAAAATTAAGTTCAGACACTCGACTAAATTTCATGAGAAGCTATGACTACGTCCAAGCGCGGATCTAGGGGGGGGGGGGGTCATGACCCCCTGGGCTGGGTCCAGTACCTAAGTGAGCCCCTGATTAAAAACCATGCATCTACTTATCGCACAGTTTTGTAACGTGACCACGTCTATGTGACCCCTGGAGCAATGTGACCACAGCCCCGAGCCGAACCTGGATCTGCCCTTGACTACGATGTCCAGATTAACGTGAGCAAATTTTAGTTTTTGTGCAGATTTCAAAAATCGACACTTTGATTTCGACAATTTTTTTACTTATGTTTGTATAATTTATTACTATCTTTGAAGTAGGTAACTCCTATCAAAAAGAAAAATCTAAATTTGTTCACAACTAGCGGAGCTATCGCGTAAAAAACATACAACCTAATTGATAACCTCCTTTTTTTGAAGTCGGCTGAAAACAAGCTTGCTTTCGTATTTATAAACCTGAGGTAATGTTTCTACATTTTGATTTTTAACTTGAAATTTACGCGTGAACATCATCATCATTTCAGCCGAAGGACGTCTACTGCTGGACGAAGGCCTCCCCCAAAGATCTCCACAAAGACCGGTCTTGCGCCAACGATTTCCGGCGACCTTCACCAGATCGTCGGTCCATCTTGTGGGAGGCCTGTCAAGGTTACGTTTTCCGGTGCGTGGTCGCCACTCAAGAACCTTTCCGCCCCAACAGCCATATGGACATGAACATTGTACATGAAATTCTGTTGACACAACTCTCTACTAGAGACGTACTTCTTAGCATTCCATGGATTCACCGTGCGGGTGCCGGGTCCATCGTGTGGCAGAGAGAGAAATCTCGAATAGACCCCAAGACTTGTGACTCGGGCGTAGGTTTAAAAGGGATATTGACGTACGTCAACACTCACCTTCACTACTCGTATATCTCTCCCTGCCCAGCCAAATCCGATATGATCCTACTAGTGCAGCTTTAGATACTCGTTCTAGTATAGAACTTACTGCACTTCTGGACAATCCAAGGTCTTTAAGCAGGTTATAGAGAGATTTTGCTGGTATACCTCTCGCTCCTACTTCTACAGCGTATAAATTAACTACATAGCCATTTTTTGTTAATTCATTTTGAAGGTCGTAATACTTATTTTGTTTCATCACGTGGTCTTTAGGTATATTAGTTTCCCACGGTACGGTAAGTTCTACCAGGACTATACGTTTCGTATTCACTGTAAATATCCCGTAATCCTACTCGTAATAGCTTAATACAATATTTACTGCTTCAAAACGTTACATTATTTTAAAAAAGACCGTTTATACAAAGTTATTTCGGTTCCATCACCATGGCATGATCATTGAGGCATTGTAGTATCATCCATCATCACAATCAAATTAAAAAAAAAAAATTCAAAGATGTTTTAGGTTTCTGAGTCAAAACTGTAGGATAAAAAATGGTCTGTTATTATTTTGTATAATGTAACTTTTGCATAATATGTTTTTTGGCATAATTTGTTTTAAGCATAGCAATCTATTATAATACATCCAATTCGACTATTGATGAGATGAATAAAGAACCGGCGACCTCCGTAGAGGAGCGCAGGCCGAGTATGGAGAAGCGACACTCAGAGCTGACCGCAGAGCTTCGGGCAGGAGCCCACCCCCGGGTCAAAAAGTGCACCATATTTCTTACCCTACCGTCCGCTTTTCTTAGTGTGTGCCTTTAAACTTTATGCTAAGTAATCTTTATGCTATATAAGGTCGTTATGTGTTTAAACATTATGTTTAGTTATCTTTATGCTATAAACAGTTATGCTAGTAAAAAATATTGGTGGTGGTGTACAATTCACACACAATACCATCTAACCCTAAACTAAGCAGAGCTTGTGTTATGGTGGCCAGATAACTGATATAATACTTATATAGTTTTAAATACATACTTATTATACATAGAAACACCCAGACACAGTGCAAACATTTGAATTCATCACACAAATATTTGCACTGGGTGGATATCGAACCCACGACCCTCGGCTTCGCAGGCAGAGCTACTACCAACTAAGCCACGAGGCCAGTCAAATATGCGAAAACAGTTATGCGTTTAGTTGTTATGGTAACTAATAATTAGTCCTAAAAACATGCCTTCTTAAATTAATACCAAAATTGTTATGCTACCATATATAGACCCGCATTAATCACGTTGTTGTCCTTTGGTTAAATACAATATTTATTCTGTTCCGCTATTCTATTATCCGACTAATATTATACATGTCAATGTTAATGTTGTAAGGGACGTTCGTTGCTGGACGTGCAATCATGTTGTAACGTATGAATGGATCGATTTAAAATATGGAACACACTTGGATTATAGTCTCAAAGAACTCGTAGACTACCTACTTTTTATCTCGAGGAAATAATGAGAATGAGAACTATGTCTGTAAAATCGTGGGGTGCTGATAGTATGTAGATCTATACGTGCGTTTCATTTTTAGAAGCTTGTGATGTCTGCACAATGTGACCAATTTTTTTCTTAGTCAGACTTGGCAACACAGATGTCCAGCAGCTATTTACAGAACGAAAACAAAGCCATATCTTCGAATGAGAGCGTATTCACAGCCTCCAGCGGTTACAGATAATTAAAACCATTGTGGCGTCGGACGGCAATTCCCTGATATCATTTATTTTAATCTGGTAGTTAAAAGCCAAATGGAAAGTGAAACATTTCATAATTGCTTTGTTTGAGATCTTTATAAACGAAATGGTTTTGGATCAGCTAAAGGAGTCATTTTCAAATTGTTTTATCTGATAGATAATGTTTGATATTGTAATTGCTGTGCCAAGTTTTCTGTCGAAATGTTTGAACTAGTTCATGCTTATAAATGAAAGCAATTTGATAACAGTAATACAACAATAACGCCTCGCATCTACCCGTGCATCTACCGTCTAACGAAAAACGCTTTGACGCTTTGACATTGCCGTCTCTTTCATTTCAAGCGAAAAGAAAACAGACAGCAATATCAAAGCGTCAAAGCACCAAAGCGTTTTTCGTTAGGCGGTAGACTTTTTATTTTATTTTTAAATTAATATATAGGATAACTAGCGGCCCGTTCCGGCTTCGCTCGGATCATAATCTAGACACTGTCTGCAGCGCCATCTGCCGGGCTTATTTGTGAATCTAAACCATCCTCGAATCCACACACAAACAATCAATGTACACACACAAAAAAAATCATTCAAATTGGTCCCGCCGTTTAGGAGGCGTTCACTGTCAAATGATTAAATTTCTAAAATGGCTATTAAAAAATAAGGGTTCGTGATAAGAAGGTAAAAATTTAGGGTTGTATGTATTTGTTAACGCCACATTATAAAAAAATAAAAACAAAAAAATTGACCGAAAATTAAAAAAAAACAATTTTTGGGGTGAACGACCCTTATCACTTAGGGGTATGAAAAATAGCTAGTAGCCGATTCTCAGACCTACTGAATATGCATATAAATTTTGGTAAAAATCAGTAAAGCCGTTTCGGAGGAGTAAGGAAACAAACACTGTGACACGAGAATTTTATATATAAGAAGATATATGGGATAGGATTCTATCATAAATAAAATTAAATCCATTAGATTATATGTATAATAAATTAAAGTACATAGAGATAAAAATCTTTTATCTCTGAATGATGAGCGCGGTGCAGTGCTATGTAATGATTTGAACTCTTCATATTCCAATTAATAGCTTCGTGGCACTGTGCTAAGGGCTGGCGTGTTGTTCACCATCAGACATGTTCTGCTCATGTTTGTTTTGTAAAAAGTATGTATGTATATAAGGATATAATAGGGATCTAGATGAAATTTGGTGTATATATAGATAAGAAATAGTCTGGAATATCACATAAGCTACCTACATTTTATCCCAAAAAAAAACTCATCTGGAACTAAGCAAACGTAACCTTGAGATGCTACTACTCTATATACCTACTCGTATATTCTACACTAGCCATTTAATTATTTGCATTAGAAAATCTAGAGTACCTATTCATTACTACGATGGATGCAGCGAAGTGAGCATCCATCTAAATTAAAACCAAGTAGAGTGGCTTGCTCCTTTTATAAATTACGTTAGAACGATACAAACGTTACTCTTTATACTTTATTTGCTGGGTAGAAATGTGTAACAAGATTTCCGAGCTCGCTGGCGGGTGCAGCGCTATTTGAGGTGGATTGGTACTTGACATAAGGCTCTTCTCGCACGAACACTCACGGTCGCATATATATCTACACAAACCTATGTAGCTATAGCTTTGAATACAAGATTACGGGTAACATACGAAATCAAACGAAAAGGACGCTTTGTAGCTAATTAGAAAACTAACGGTCCGCCCCGGGTTCGCCCGTGGTATTTATAAAGTATAGCCTATGTCACTCAAGGATCATGTACATAACATCTAAGTAGGTACGTAACGATGAAATATTTTTTTAAATCGATCCAGTAGTTCCTGAGGCTAGTGCGTTCAAACAAATAAACTCTTCAGCATTTAGATATTAGCATAAATCAATCAATTAATTAATCATTGCTTCATTTTGTTTATTACATTGAGCGGCAATACGAATAAGTATGGGCCGTTTGGAGGTAATCGGTATCTAGTCCAGCAAACCGCGAAAAAATCGTTTATTTTTCAAATTTTGGCGATTATAACCCTAAACGACTAGTTTTTGTAAAAACTTTTTTATGGCATTTATAAAGTAGACTAAATTTGTTACAATATGATATTAGAATTGTCTCTGTACACCCAATAGTTTCTGAGAATAAGTCTTTCAAAGTTTATAATTTTTTTCGTACTTCGCAATTTTTAGCAATATTTTAACTCCTACTTGACCACTTTATGGCACAGTTACTGCGGTTTTTAACCCCCGACCAAAAAAAGAGGTGTTATAAGTTTGACGTCGAAGTCTGTCTGTCTATCAGACACACACACATACAGGTCTGGCTCTCTATGTATCTGTCTCTGTGTGTATCTGTCTATGGCACCGTAGAGCTCAAACGGTTGGGCCGATTTCGATGCGGTTTTTTTATTTGAAGATACATTTTTGTGTTGATGTTTTGAGCTATTTTTGGTTAACATCGATTCAAGATGGCCGCTTCCAACTGTGCTATAAAGTGGTCAAGTAGGAGTTAAAATATTGCTAAAAATTGCGAAGTACGAAAAAAATTATAAACTTTGAAAGACTTATTCTCAGAAACTATTGGATGTACAGAGACAATTCTAGTATTATATTGTAGCAAATTTAGTCTACTTTATAAATGCTGTAAGAAAGTTTTTACAAAAACTAGTCGTTTAGGGTTATAATCGCCAAAATTTGAAAAATTTACGATTTTATCGCGGTTTTTTCGATTTTTGACAAAGTTGCGTTCGTCGCTCGAGGTCACAAACTTGGGACAATCATTAGGCCAACATCATAAACAAGTCTGCAAAAAATCAGATCTACCGGATTTAACGCATACGGTAATGTATAAAGTTACTGTACTAATCCGTCACTTACAAATATCAGAAAGGCTGACAATGTTTTGCCAGCCCAAGGAGGTGTTTAAAGAGCATTTATCTATGCTCTTTATTGTACCAAAGCAAAAACAATACAATAAAAGAAAACAGCAAAAACTAGTGTTTCAACTGACTGCCTTATCGCTAAAAGATACTTCATTATAACGTCGGAAATACCTTCGGAAGAAGGGAATTTCGACTTTTGACTTTAGAATTTTCCGATTTTGACCTCATAATAAAATAATAGTTCAAAAAAAGAAATAAAAATGTGTGAAACAAAAAGAGGTTACTTTCTGCAACTAAAATTCAACTAATTTGTCTCGAAAAATTTTACAAATTATTTGTTACAAAAATACTGATCCTGATTTAATTTATTCAAAAAAAATTGATTTTTGTATCAGTGGATTATTATTAAGTACATACGCATATACAGTCTCCTTTTCGGCGTATTATTTTGTTTATGTCTTCCCTTTTCCTCTCCACATAAGACGCTATCAAGTGCGACAATATTTTGTAGTTTTTATGACTGTCGCTGAAAAGATAACCTCTAAGAGCCGTCATCCGTTAAAAGCCTTTTTATGATCGCTCTCAAGTGGTTCAGTTCTGCACTTTCTATCTAAATGCAAAGGCAGACATTCAGTTTTACGACATAATTGTACCTGTAAAGTATGAGAATATGTTAGTTGTTTCACCGAAACGTTCCATCTTAGATCTTGGCGTATTTTTACAGTAACGAGACAAGCAATACACGTGCCTGATGCCTGATGATAAACAGCACGCCAGCTTTTAATATCCACGTAACTATTTGAACACGAAGAGTCCAAATCACTGTCTAGCACCGCACTGTGGTTGCCAACAAGAGATGTAAAATGCCTCTGTACCTTTTAGTGTCTCTGAAAACTCTTAACCTCAACACATTATTGTTTACGTATTACTTATTGCTTAATTGTAAAATAATTGCTAAAATAGTGCTAGCTACTTTTAAGACGGATCCTCCAAAGAGATTACCACTCGAACTCGAAAGACCACTACTGATAAATTACCGTAAGTATTTTTTTAACATTTCGATTGATGAGAGATCAGCCATTTGGCATAAGACGCTTTCATTCGACCGTTTTTTCTCCGATTCACTTTGCAAAACGGACTACCACGTAAAAGTCTTTTTATTTTTCGGTTTTTTATATAGCCTATGACACTAAGCAATAATGTGGCTTTCTACTGGTGAAAGAATTTTTAAAATCGGTTCAGTAGATCCCGAGATTACTCCTTACAATTTAACAAACACACAAACTTTACTTCTTTATAATATTAGTATAGATGACCAAACTTGTTCCAGGGTTTACGAAACAGCCATTTGTGTAGATTGTATCTATGGCTAATATTTCCTGTGTAATCTGCATGTTGGCTGCGAATTTCACCAACTTATTAATCTGGCTAATATCCGATTACAGGAACTTGGGGCTATTAGACCCGGGGGTCTACCGCCTAACTAGAACTGTCTTAGCTTTGATGTTGCCTTCTCTTTTCTTTTCGCTTGAGTAGATAGAGACAGCAATAGCGACGTCAAAGCCGATTTAGTTAGGCGGTAGAGCCTCCGGTCGGTGCCCTAACCCGTGCACCGCACATAAATCATACACACGTAAACACGGTCCCGTGGGACCAAGTCTCGGTCCCGGAGTCCCGCAATCCCAGTCCTGCGGGACACCGCTACACATGGCAACTTGCTCCCTGATTTAATCCCCATTTACACGTGCCGTTCAAAAAAGTTTTAATGTTCGTCAGTAACATGATCACAGTCGAGTTTTTAATTTCGCTCCGTCGCTGAAATAAATAGAAGTTGCGTGTAAATAATCTTAGGAGAAGACTTACAAACGGATATTAAATTCCAGCAATTTCAGCTTCCAACTAGGTATGTTGTCTGCGCCGTTCTAGTTGTTGTGGCGAAAATCCTGAACTACGCATTTTGCCTAGAGATATTTAGCACTAGTAGTGCCCCGCAGTTTTTTATGCGTAGTTCCTGTTCCGTAGTAGATAGTAGTTGTTCTATGTGTTTTTTTTTTCAATAAAGAGTGACGAAACGAGCAGGACATGTGCCTGATGGTAAGCAACATGCCTGCCACATAACAGCACAGTGATACGCAGCTATTGGAACATTAAGAGTCCAAATCATTACCTAACACTATACTGCGCTCGTCACCCAGAGATCTAAGATGTTATATCTCTAAGCCCTGTAATTTCTCTAGAAACATTGCGCTTCAAACCGGAACATAGTAATGTTTGCACATTACTGCTTGGCGGTAGAATAACTGGCAAAGGTGTGGTACTTCCCCAGGCGGACTCTGCCAAGAGTCCTACCACTACAAAAAAAACTTGATGTATATGTATTTCTATTCATATGTTAGACTAGCGGAGCCCTGCGCGCGTTGCTACATCACCTATTGAAAATTGGTCGTACCAACTCAGATTTATAACAAATTTGGTTAGCTTACAAATACAAATACAAATACAAAAATCTTTATTGCTTAGGTTATAACGACGTAACCCCATGTTCTAGTGCTATTCCTACTATGTTCTAACTGTGTTTTTTTTTTAACTATAATAGGTTTGCACTTGACCACCATCTCGCCTGAAGTTAAGCGACGATGTGATCTGCAATGGAACGTGCTTACCTTACCTATTCACTCTCGATTTGAAGACACCAAGATTGTAACTATCGGGAAAACCCACTCAGGCAACGCATTTCTCAACCTAGACGTTTCCAATTTCAACCCGATCCTTTTCGACGTGATTGAAATCGGGTAGCAGAATCGGAAATAGCAACTAACGTCCAAATTTACACATTTTTAATATTCCTTTACGAGAGTAACGTCTCACAAAAATCAATAAGATTGAAGGCGGAGGCGAAGTGGAAATCGAGTACTGCTCGTAACTCGTAAGTGTTTTATTTATATCACAGCTAAGTCTGTGTTTTGAAGAGCGATATTGTTATCGAAGAAGTTACGGTGGTCTAGTCGGGAGAACGGCGGCTGCCGATCCGGAGACCCCGGGTTCAAACCCCACACGCACCACTGTCTTTTCGAAGTCATGTGCGTAATGCCGCTAACTTAAAACGGTGAAGGAAAACATCGTGAGGAAACCGACATGTACCTAGAATCTTTCGAAGTGTCATGTGTCATCCGCCAACCCGCACTGGGCCAGCGTGGTGGATTATGGCCTTAACTCCCAGCCCCGAGTCCCAGCAGTGGGAACGTTTAGTGGGCTGTTGATGTTGATGTTGATTGTTATCGAAGATTATGTACAAAAATTAAAAACTGTTTGTGAACTAATGAAGTATATTTTACAATGACTGGTATGCATCATAGATGGGTGAAAAGTTATGTGAAACTAGCAGTGCCCCGCGGTTTTACCCGCTTACTTCCCGTTGCCGTTATTTTCCCGGGATAATTTAACCTATGTTTTCTTCCAGACTATATATAATCTAACTGTATTCCAAATTTCAGCCTGATCTGTTCATACGTTACGACGTGACGGAGCAACAAACATCCAAACATCCATAATTTGACATTTATAATATTAGTGGGATTAGCAGCGCCCCGCGATATTTTCTGTCATATATAGTCAAGGTGTTCTGTTTAACCCTGTTATGAAAGAATTACTCTTATAACAAACTTTTACATATAAGGCTTAAGAAATTAAATTAGCTCTAAGTGATTTAAACTATTGTTTTCACATAAACGCATTATTAAAACCGACTAAAAAGTAAAAACATGTAAAAAAAAAAAGCCGTATGTCTAGAATATTAGATTTCACTACCTCCAATCCCCAGTAATTTTTCAATTGCAGATTTTGTTATCCCTACTATCACAACATAAAACATCTTTAGAAAACCGGCATGCTATATAGAATATAGAAAGTATTCTATCGTATTTTGAGAACATTTAATCTACCAACCCGCACTTGACAAGCTTGGTGGAATCCTTATAAAAAAAGGCCCAAGTCCCAGCGGTGAGAACATAAAGTAGGCTGCTTCTCCGAAAACATCCTGTTAACGTCTTTCACGTAGCTAATATTTTATTTGGCGTAAAACGTCGATCTACAAACCGTTCGCAAGGAGTGAGTTTAAAGACATTTTCCTTGACGATGGCTAAAGCGGGTTGCACACGTGTCGTGTGCCGTAACTCGAAGCAATAAAGGCGCTTACACGAGGGAAATCGCGGGCTCTTTGAGGAGTATTTCGCTTTTCGCTTCAAAGTTCGCGAGTGTATAACCAGCGTAAAAAGCTTCGAGCGAGGGTTGGAGACGAAATATTATGCTCCTCATGTGCAATAATTTTCTCATTGTAGCCCCTAATAGAGACCCTATAAATTTCTTGGTAATGTTCCTACCATTGTGAGTGAAAAATTAGTGTGTAAGTAGGATTTATTGTGGTTACCGTATTGAAGACTCGGGAAGTTTTGCAATTATCAGTTCTTGTTAGGCAAAAACAGCCTGCTTCATTTCCCACTACATACAAATTTCAGCACGCTATAGAAAGAGATATACTCGGTGCTCTACTGATCGATAAAATATGGAATGAAGTTATCCGACATAGAAACAAAGTAAACGTCATATAGCAAAGAATCAGCAAGCTGAAGCGGCAATGGGCCAGCCATTTAGCCAGAAGAGCCGATAACGGTGGGGTAGACGGGTTCTAAGAGTGGAGACCGCGTTTAGACAAACGTAGTGCAGGACAGATGGAATGACGACCTGCGTAAAGTAGCGGGCATAAATTAAACAAAACGAGCAGTTGATCGAGCTCGGTGGGTAGGAATTTTGTAGTGGTAGGACTCTTGGCAGAGTCCGCCTGGGGAAGTACCACACCTTTGCCAGTTATTCTACCTCCAAGCAGTAATGTGCAAACATTACTGCTTGGCGGTATGTTCGTTTTGTTACCTCTGCATTGTTTCCAAAGTTTTTAAATACCTAGGTACCTACCTATACTGGATTACCTTATAGCTGATGGAAAGCAATGCGTAGCGATATTTTAAAAACAAATCATTTCTCATTAGGAACTTGTATAAAATGATAAACCATCTTTTCAAGTTGTAATTTCTCTTTCTCTAAATGTGTTTGGAGTGTTGACAGTTGAAAACATCGTTTCCTTTGTTTACTCTGTCAGATGAAAACAGTACGAACAATTATTAACGTAGGTATACACAGTATAATATGTATTGTTATTGTACTGTATAAAAATATTAGAAGTTTAAAAATATTGAAGAATGTGAAACAGTAAATTATACTAAATTATTCAATTTAGGAAATGGAGCGTCTTATTATTTAACGAGCTCTTAGGGCCTTATCATACTAGCGGGTTGCGAGCGTCCTCAAAGCGAAGCGAGCGCGTAACGAATACGTTGCGGGCGCGCAGCGAACACGCGGCGCATGTGCAGCGATTTTGTACTGTCTCGTACAAATGTGTATCTCCATGTGTTAAGTCAGTTAGTATCAGATACAGCAACTCATAAAATGTAGTAATCCGAGATCCCAGAGCTCCCAGACGTTACCTTTTGTTGAACATACGTGAAAATCACTAATTAGAAAATACGCGAAGTAAGTAATGTTTGTATGTACCTTCATTACGCCATATCTCAAAATTGGCCATCTTAGCAAGTTAGCGAGTAAGCATGTGTTCTTAGTACTTACTAACTCTACTCTATCGTCCACATTTCATTCATCAGAAAATAGGTGACGTCTGGGAGCTCTGGGGTCTTACTCTATAGGTCTTGACATTCGCAGATAAGAATGGAATTGTTTTGGATTATTTTTTATTCGTTTGCAGAACAACACAAAGTAGTCGCTCTCTTCCATTCGATGAATTGATAATGGATCCTCCCAAATTCGTCGATGCTTTCGTTTTCGTCTGCGGCGTCTTAGAAGTAACAAAGCACAGCAGTGTTTCCATTCCGGAATCGGAATTCGTCGGAATCCATTTTGTTACTGAGTGTATTGTACTCGCTACAGACACGTGACGAAAACGTTGCGCGTCCGCGACGTCCTCGCTGCGCAGCCGCGGCGTGTTCGCGACGCATTCGCTGCGTGCCCGCTTCGCCCCCCAGCCGCTCGCAACCCGCTAGTATGATAAGGCCCTTAAGTCAAGCTTTTTGAATTTGTTTGACCTCATACACGTCAGAAATATCTAAACTTATTTCATATTGCTTAAAATAGCCCAGTGCAATTACGGAAATAAATAAACATTAAATTATGTAGTTTGGGGACTATAAAGGATCGATAGGGGGGTGCATTCTGAGCATATATTCCAATTTGAGGGATTCTGGCATGGTCAGCTCAAGGTCATTTAGATGAAAACGCGTTTAATTCGATACCTCGAGAACTGTTAGTGTCAGGCAAAAATCAATATTTTTCAAGTTATTGCTTCCGAAAGGCAAAAATTTAACTTTTTTTCCTCCCTTTCGCCATTTTCTCCCCAACCGTTCAATTTTATGAAACTTTACCTATAATCAAAAGTGTAGATCTTTTAATAATAAACAACTTTTTCCTTAATTTTTTTTTTGTAATGATAATACCTTCAGAGTTTAGTTACTTTACCGAGCGAAATCCGCGACACTGCAACACCTCCGCGACACTGCGATAAATCCGCGACACCTCCGGACTTAGGGCTGAACCCAAAATTCATTGTTTGATTGTGTCGGTGGGTTTCTTCTACACAGGCTTATGTGGGACAACAACGTTACCTACTTCGACATATGCCAGATATACGTAACATACATAAAAAACACTACAGTACAGACGTGGTAATTGTATTCGATGGCTATCCCAAAGGTATTTCCAACTTTGGCACCAATTCTGCCAAACGGCTGCGCCGATCCCAGCTGAAGCCATGTGTGGGGATATAATTTTCATCTACAATATGACCGTCACCAGCACAACTCAAGATAAGTTTTTAGGCAACGAGAGCAATAAGACCAGATTCATCTCACTACTGAAAACTTTTCTCATCAAATCAGACATAGAGGTGGAGCCAGCCGTAGAGTCCGGCAAAATTATCTTAGCCGTACTGATAATCAGACCATCCGCATCCTCTACGGCTCGCTCCACCTCTATGTCTGATTGAGTGTATCTGAGTGTATTTCTGGCATATATCGGAGTGGGTAACGTTGTTGTCCCACATAAGCCTGTGTAGAAGAAACCCACCGACACAATCAAACAATGAATTTTGGGTTCAGCCCTAAGTCCGGAGGTGTCGCGGATTTATCGCAGTGTCGCGGAGGTGTCGCAGTGGCGCGGATTTCGCTCGGTAAAGTAACATAACTCTGAAGGTATTATCATTACAGAAAAAAAAATAATGAAAAAGTTGTTTATTATTAAAAAATCTACAATTTTGATTATCGGTAAAGTTTCATAAAATTGAACGGTTGGGGAGAAAATGGCGAAAGGGAGGAAAAAAAGTTAAATTTTTGCCTTTCGGAAGCAATAACTTGAAAAATATTGATGAAAAAAAGAAAAGTTGTTAATGAAAAATTAGTAAATTTAATTTAAAAGAGAAAAGGTCTCGGCAGTTTTTTGCCTAACACTAACAGTCCTCGAGATATCGAATTAAACGCGTTTTCATCTAAATGACCTTGAGCTGACCATGCCAGAATCCCTCAAATTGGAATATATGCTCAGAATGCACCCCCCTATCGATCCTTTATAGTCCCCAAACTACATAATTTAATGTTTTTTTATTCCATTTTTTTGCTTAAATGCATTGGGCTAAAATTTTGATAGGTTTTTTAGGAAGCCTTGCGTACCTAATGTTTTCAAAACAGCGGTAATAACTTCGAAGAATCCACAAAACATTCAAACCGGGATTTGATGGTAATCGTCATTTCAATCCTTCAATTAACCAACTCAATTATTTACTTTCAACCAATTTAAATAAATTAAATATTCGCAAATCCATAAATCGAATTTAGCATAAATAAACTCCATTTTGTTACAAACGGGGCGCGCCCCGAGGGCCCGTCAGAGTGATGGGAAACAAAATAACCAAAACCCTTTTCCATTTTCATTACGGTCTCCCGATGCACAAACAATTTATATTGTAATTTCACTTTGTCGCCGAACCTGAGCTGTGTACTCATAGTAATCCCACAAGGCAGCCATTCTAGTCTTTTTCGTGACATCTGTTTTACCAACATGGATACTACCTTTTAGACGAGACTAATTAATTTTATTCAAATTATTTAGTCATAAAGAGCCATTTTCAAAATGTAAAAACTACTAAAAAAATAGTAAATTTTTTTTTTTTAAATAAAGAGTGACGAGACGAGCAGGACATGTGCCTGCTGGTAAGCAACATGCCTGCCACATAACAGCACAGCGACACGCAGCTATTAGAATATGAAGAGTCCAAACCATTACCTAGCATTGCACTGCGCTCGTCACCCATAGATCTAAGATGTTATATCTCTAAGCCCTGTAATTTCTCTGGAAACATTGCCCTTCAAACCGGAACACAGTAACGTTTGCAAATTACTGCTTGAAATTCCATTTTCATTGTAACCCCCGACGCAAAAACGACAGTGTGTTAGATGACGGACATGCGAGCGTGCAAGCGTGCGAGGGTGGGTGCGTGTGTGTATGAATGCATGAAGCGATTGTTTCATGTGTGGGGATAATAATATTCTATAATCAATTTGCTATTCTATACTGTCTAAGTTTCAATTTTCAGTTTCAAAACCTCTTAACTTTCACATTTATGTTATATGCAGGACCTCACAAGTTTTCATTAATACATAAAAAGAAATGACGCAATGCTTAGGTAACGAAACTTGTTTTACATTTTTTTCCCGCGCGAGCTTCGGAAGAAACCTCGCTATTCCATAATCTATGGGATTCAAAGAGAATACTTGATGGAAATAAGGGACGTCGCGTGAAACGTAACTTATTTATTCCAAACATTTCTGTAAAACTTACTGGTGAATTTTGTACACAACTATAATAACAATATATAGGTAGATGTAGAACATAGATTTTTATTATAACAATTAATTCATAGTTAACATTGACGTATTATAGTTTCAAATATCATTGATAGTTAAGTGGTAGTTTTTTTTATGGTTTACGTTCGATCTCGTAGTACCAGAAGATACCCATTTTCGTTGTAAGTATTTAGCGACGGTTCGAGCAGGACATGTGTATGATGACAAGCAACACTCCTCCTGTTCATAATAGCACAGTGACACACAGCTATTGGAACTTGAAGAGTCGAAATTATAATCTAGAACTGCACTAATTCACTCTTCGTTGAAAGATTTCCAGATTATAGTAAGTACCTGGGTGACCGAGCTTTGCTCGGTTTAAATACTAAATATACTTAGATATCTACAGATAAAAGCCTCAAAGAAATATATTTTCTTAAAAAAAAACGAATTGAAAAAAAAGAGAACCCGTCTGGATTCGAACCCGGAGCTACTAATTCGTGACCGCTATGAGCGCCCGCCCGACTTCCCGTCTGAGCTAATTATGTTGTCGCGTCACGCGGCGAAATTTACCTTCACATTCTAATGTCTAATGTGACAGTTTTTCATTGTCTAAAAACGCGCATAATATGCGTTTTTTTAAATAAGATCTAGTTAGATCGATTTATCGTCCCCGAAATCCCCTGCATACATAATTTCATGAAAATCCATCGAGCCGTTTCCGAGATTCAGATTCTATATATTCTATATACACATATTTATATAGGTACAAGAATTGCTCGTTTAAAGGTATAAGATGAGGAAACATTGCTGCTGGCCAAATATTGTACTTTTTGCTATTCGGATCATTATTCGTTGATTCTTTGTAGAACAAAATGCTTGATCACAAGCTGACTCACTATATTTTCCAACACCGTTAAAGACAGTAATGTTAACAAAAATCATTGAAAAAAACCTCAGATTAGGTACAGAAATAAATTCTGTAATCTGTGGAAGCACTCAAAGTGTACGCAGGCTTTGTATCTACGACCTGGCGCTCGAAATCAAACGTTCTCCTGTTTGTAACCTCTAGTCCACCTCATTCTTCACTTCACATCTCTATTATATCTCACAAGTGTCTCATAACTATTAGGTACCTAAGTACTCCAACAATTATTTTCGTAAGAGTACCTACTCACTTAGTATTAACCTAAGTAGAAAGTACTCAGACTGTATGATGAAACGGTGTAATTCTTTATTCACGAATAGCTGAGATTACGCAGAGCGGCGAAGCTTAAAAACACCTCGCGGGGTGTACGTAGCACAAGCGAAGCGACCAAGATTTACAACATTTATTTGCAAATTTCACACCACTCCGCTGATATTTCCCTTGAGAAATTAACTAAATCCCTGAAATAATGTTGTCATTTAAGTAGAGAGCGGATCGGCTCGTAATTGGAGGTGTGAATTTTTGAACGCAGCGAATGATGGTAAACGTTGCGTCGGGAACGCTGCATTAAAAATTCAATTAAAGCGTCGTGAAGGCAATAACACGCGACGCGGTGGGCCGCCGCCGTGACGCTGAGCTATGCGACGTGACGCTAAAATTACATTCAAATTGTAACGATTCACTTCCACTTTTTTAATGCGAACCGCTAGATTTTAGAACACCTGAATATTTTCCGTGTTTCCTGAGGTCTTACTACCTGGGTTTCTTCAACTCGAGATTTTTCTATATGCTCTGGAATTGTTGTCCTCACATCACATCACTGCTTGGCAATAGAATAACTGGCAAAGCTGTGGTACTTCCCCAAGTAGACTCTGCAAGTACCACTTCACTACAATATTGCGATGAAATTGAAATCTCTCAATTAGGGTAAAAATGTATGAAATAGATTTTTTTTAAATCTTTTTTACCATTGTTGTACCTAAATGTACAACTATTTTAGTCACAAAAATATGGCTATCACACGTCCACGAGCTCCACAAATACTCCGTTTAAAAGCGGCTGTAATTTATAACTCTTTTCATAGCACTGCATTGTATTCGCCGCTTGGAGATAGAACATGGTAAATCTCTTTGCCCAATTTTACTGGAAAGGCATTTTACACTCGAAAATAGAAAATCTCGGCAAGTGTGCGTTGCAATTCCGTACACTTTGTCGAGTATAAAAGCATTTTAGTACAAAACTCCAAACACTTCACTAAATTCAAATCGAAAGTATTTCGGATTCTTCTGGCTAAGCGGTAAGCGCGTTACATCTTAGATCACATCGTAGTTCGTAGTCAAAGTGACGCATTTTCCGGGAGCAAATATATTTGCATGTATTTATCGAGGGTAGTTCGCAATTTCGCCAAAAGTAGCTTCAACGTTTTATTTTGTAAGAGATATTTAACAAAATAGTTTTTTTTATAGCATTTTTTTTATAGCAAAGAGTGACGAGACGAGCAGGACATGTCCCTGATGGCAAGTAACATGCCTGTCACATAACAGCACAGTGACATGCAGCTATTGGAACATGATAGTCCAAATCATTACCTAGCACTGCACTGCGCTCGTCACCCTGAGATCTAAGATATTACGTCTCTAAGCCCTGTAATTTCTCTGGAAACATTACCCTTCAAACCGGAACACAGTAATTTTTGCACGTTAGGTACTGCTTGGCGGTAAAATAACTGACAAATGTGTGGTACTTCCCCAGGCGGACTCTGCTAAGAGTTCTACCACTACTAGATAATTTAATTTAATTTTCTGCCCTTCAAATCGGGGCACAATAATATGAGCTAATTAGGTACTGCTCGGTGATGGAATAACTGGCAAAGGTATAAAATAAAATAGCTAATAGCGTGTTAAAATAGCTGCGTGGCACCAACGTGGCATTGTCTTGTATTGTGCAGGCTTGTTACTTACCACCAGGGCTATATCATGCTCGTCCTGTTACTATATAATTTTATGTATACATATTGTGTGCGTAACTACATTTCTTGTAAACGCCTGGACAGATCTTCATGCATATTTTGTGTGTATTCAAATGGATTCGAGAATAGTTTAGTCATAAGTAACAGTGCTAAAGAAGGTCGGGCTGTTAGCTGCTAGTTATATTATAACCACATACTAGATAAAAATATAACTAAATAGACGATGTTATTATTAATATTACCGATCCGACTTTTACTTATCCAATCACTGAATAAATAATAGTCATTGGCTTAAATAGTAGAAATTAGTAAATATTTATACCTTACGGCGTGTACATCGTTTCTGTATTCGTCTTTTCCTCGTGTAACCCAAATTACTTCGAATATCTGACAAAGAACATCGCAATACAACCAAATTATACAAATATTTCCCTTCTTAAAGCCAAAGACCGCTTTTCCTTTTTAAAAGTGATAATTGTTTGTTTGCATCACGTCTTCGCCGTTAGTAAGGAAGGTAAAACCTTTCACGTAGACCGTTATTATAAATTTTCACGAAGGAGCAAAAAGAATATCTCGGCAGCAAGTTTCGTGCTTCGGACGGAAGCAATTTCTCAGGGTTTGCTTGAAGCGCTTTATGCGCGCCCGTGTACTTCAAGCGCTGCAATTTCCTTCTGAGAATTAAAAGCCCATTATCGTGGGGCTATAATAGTATTGCCAGTTGCGTGCTACAGAATCAGTCGTAAACAACTCGTTACAGAAAATTGGACTTTATTCTTAAAGTGGGAGAGAGGAGAGACCCATAACATTAATGTCTCCAAGAGATTAGCTTCCACATTTCAAGTATAAAGGTCAAGAAGCTAGTAGCCTAGTGGCTAAGACGACCGTTGTCACAATCGTGAAGCCGTAGGTTTGAATCCCGTGTGCACCTTTGAGTATTTTTCTAAATACTGACGTAGAAGTTCGTTACCACTACTGACTTTAGTGGTGATGGAAATCTTGAGAACGAGTATTCCGAGGTTGACTGCGTTGTATTTAGGATTTCCCAATAGAATATAGTCTTGGTGTACCGAGAACGAATCGGTTTCTTCTATGTAAGGTACTTCATTGTAAATGGTGCCGTCCCATAAATGAAGTTATGAGAATGAGACATGAGAAGTTACGGCTGGTCTAGTCGGGAGAACGGCGGCTGCCGATCCGGAGACCCCGGGTTCAAACCCCACACGCACCACTGTCTTTTCGAAGTCATGTGCGTAATGCCGCTAACTTAAAACGGTGAAGGAAAACATCGTGAGGAAACCGACATGTACCTAGGTTCTTTCGAAGTCATGTGTCATCCGCCAACCCGCACTGGGCCAGCGTGGTGGATTATGGCCTTAACTCTCTCCTTGCGAGAGAAGGCTCCGAGTCCCAGAAGTGGGAACGTTTAGTGGGCTGTTGATGATGTTGATAAATGAGGCCTAATAGGGGTCAAGTACAAATCGATAAAAAAACTCAACAAAATTTAAAATTTCAACGTTTTGGATTTTAGTATATTTTTCACGACGCTCAAACAGAAAATCGCGATGTTTGTGAGATAGGTCTGTAGTCCGGGGCACGGCGGGCAATAACTACAGTAGAGCTAATAGTCTAGCATTAGCATACCGAGCACTGCCCACACGACACAGCGTCATGCCTTCCTCGGAGACCAGACAAAGTAGAGGTGGCACATACGACTTTTTTATACCACACGAGACGAGTAACATGCCTGCCCAATAACAACACTGTGACACGCAGCTATTGGAACATGAATAGTAGTTTTATCTCTATTCACTGCAATTTTACTGGAAACATTGCCCTTCACACCCGAATACAGTAATGTAAAGTAGTAAAGTAATGTTTAGTAGTAAGAACCTGGGTGACCGAGCTTTGCTCGGTTTAAAAAAAAAGAAAACTTGAAAAAAAGAGAAGTCGTCTAGATTCGAAACCGGGAGCTACTAATTCGTGACCGCTATGACCGCTCGACTTCCCATCTGAGCTATTACGCTGTCGCGTCACGCGGCGAAATTTACCTTCGCATTCTAATGTCTAATGTGACAGTTTTTCATTCTCTAAAAATGCGCATAATATGCGTTTTTTTTTAATGAAACCTAGTTAGATCGATTTATCGTCCCCGAAACCCCCTGCATACAAAATTTCATGAAACTCGTTCCAGCCATTTCCGAGATTCAGATTCTATCTTTCTTAATATATATATATGGAGGAGCGAGGCCGAGACGCGACGCCAGAACCAAGTGATTTTATGTTTTCATACTAATTTTTGTTACCGCACAACCTAGCTGTACATTTGTTTACATTTATAGGTAATTTGCAGTCGTTTTTATCCACTGTCACATTTTAACATTCTTGTTAAATTACCTGTATATCTATTTAATTCGCAACTTTTTTGTTTTCGGTCAGTTTTTGTTTTGTTTTCAATTTTTTTTTCCTGATAACTGTCATTAGGTAACATGTTATATCACCGTAATTTCGCCAGCGTTTTGGCCGCTCGTTATATTCTGAATTATTTATTTTTGTTTCTTTCTGTTGGGACATGCACGGGTATGTCTTTTTTATGTTATATTAATTATTTTGTAATGCACTATATAGTGCATTATTGCACTTTTTGGCAGGTAGATTTATAATATACAAACTTTAAAAAAAAAATATTATTTTATAATATTTATTATTATTTATTTTTTTGTACCAATATAGAACCATAATTCTTGTAAGTATGTCTTGTAGTAATAGTGAGAATTCAAATTATCAAACATGCTCTTCACTGGATATCAGTGCGGACAGTTTCTGCAGCATCCCAACCTTGTCTGGCTCCATTCAGACATTAATTTCCGATGTTCCTAAAAATTTCAATGTTGTTCATGTAAATGCCCAGAGTATTACGGCTCATTACCCAGAAATGCTTGCGTCTTTCGCACACCCCAATATTCACGCCATCTTAGTCTCCGAAACGTGGCTGAAGCCCGTTCTACCTTCTAATTCCGTGGTGTTGCCAGGTTTCCGACTCATTAGAAACGACCGTATTGGTAAAAGTGGCGGCGGCGTGGGGATCTACCTTCGTTCACATATCCCTTTTACTATTGTTAGTAAGTCAGTCCAGCCGCCTCCACCTGATGCCGGTGAACATCTTTTTATTGAGGTCGTACTGCATCACACGAAGTTGCTTGTTGGAGTTTTCTACCCCCACTCTCGCGATGTAAATTACTTCTCATCTCTAGAAAACCTCCTTGTTAATATTTCTACTTTATATGATCATACCATAATTATGGGCGATTTCAATACGTGTCTCCTGAAGCAAGACAGCCGGTCCCGTAAGCTTGAGGCGCTTGCCTCATCTCTCAACTTAGTCATCCTTCCACTTAACGCTACTCACAATCCCCCAAACTGTACTCCATCTCTTCTGGATCTAATACTTGTATGTTCTCCTTCTCATGTTGCCAAACACGGCCAGTGTGCGGCAGATGACCTTTCACATCACGACTTAATCTTCCTTTCTTATAAAATTCGCCCCCCTAAAATTAAGCCCAAAATTCTTCTACAGCGCAGTTTTGGTAGTATAAATCTTGAAAACCTATGTAAAGATGTCTCAGAGACGGATTGGTCGGAAGTCTTGAGTGCCGACTCTGTGAACGAAAAAATTTGTCTTTTTAATCATATTCTGACTAAAATCTATGATGTTCACGCGCCTATCCATGCTGTGAAGATGAAACATGCACCGGCACCTTGGCTTACCGACGAAATACGCATGTTAATGCACAAAAAGCTTGTCGCTAAATATAAACTCAAAATACATAGTTCTGACGAAAATAGGGAAAAATACCTTAATTATCGAAACATCTGCAATAGAGCGTGTAGGGACGCACAACGCCGACACATTCACAAGTCTGTAGCAAACGAAGATCCTGCAAGGGTCTGGAAGTTTTTAAGGTCATTGGGAGTCGGAAAATCTGGTCACGATACTATCCCAAAAAATTTAGATATCAATAAACTCAATCAACACTTCTCTTCTTCTTCTACTTTTGATGGACCGGTTAAAGTTGCTACTCTTAAGTCTCTCTCTTCTGTTTCTTCTCCTAGCTATGACTCTTTCTTTTTTAGTCAATTTGCCGAGGGTGATGTTAAGAAGAGCATTCAGTCGATATCTTCAAATGCTGTTGGTAGCGACTGCATCAGTCGCAAGATGATCATGCCTATACTCGATGAAATCACCCCAATCATACAGCACATCCTTAATTTCTCCGTTAAATCCGGCATCTTTCCATTTATTTGGAAAGATGCACAAATCACTCCACTTCCAAAAAACCCTAATCCTGAGTCTTTTTCCGAGTACCGACCCATTTCCATCCTGCCTTTCCTTTCCAAAGTACTTGAGCGTCTGGTGCACCAGCAACTCTCCTCCTACCTCATCAAACATAGTCTCCTCAATCCTTTCCAGTCCGGTTTTCGTACTGGACATAGTACTGTCACTGCCCTTACTCAAATCACTGATGACATACGGGATGGCATTGGTCATCGTCGCCTGACTGTGCTGTCGCTGCTAGATTTCAGCAATGCTTTTAATAATGTCGACTTTGACATTTTGTTAGCACTCCTGCGTTCTCTTAACATATCTCCTTCGGCAGTTGCTTGGTTTCACAGTTACCTGTATGGACGCCGGCAGCGTATTCGTATTGACGACTCCTACTCGTCGTGGTGTAGTGTCTCTGCCGGTGTACCTCAGGGCGGCGTGCTGTCACCACTGCTCTTCGCAATTTTCATAAATTCCATCTCAAAGCACCTGACGTCCTCCTACCACCTCTATGCAGATGATTTGCAAATTTATGCTCAAGCTCCATTGGAATGCTTACATGAAGCTATTGAAGCTATTAATACCAATATGGAGATCATATCGAGCTGGAGCAGATCATACGGCCTTACAGTTAACCCCAAAAAGACACAATGTATAATTATTGGGAGTTCTCGTATGATCTCAAAGGTAGACTGGTTTAGTCTGCCTCAGGTGATGTTCGACGGAATTCCTATTCCTATCAGTGAAATTGTTAAGAACTTAGGTATCATAGTGGATAGGCAATTCTCGTGGGGTCCTCAATTGGCGGAAGTAAGCCGCAAAATTTTTAGTTCTGCGGCCTCTCTTAGGAGACTGCGGAATTTTCTCCCTGTTACTACTAAAATTGCGCTCGTAAAATCTCTTTTATTCCCAATATTGGACTACGCAGATGTTTGCTATCTGGATTTAACCGAAGAGCAGCTTGACAAACTGGAACGACTCCAAAATTTCTTTATACGGTTCATATTTGGTTTACGCAAGTATGACCATATATCAGAATTTCGTCAGAAGCTGAAGTGGTTACCTATTCGCCTTCGCCGTAATTCTCACATTCTCTCCCTCCTCTATAAAATCCTCTTCAATCCTGCCACTCCTCCGTATTTGAAAGAAAGGTTTCGTTTCATTGAACCTAAATCCTGTCCCCTTCGTTCAACCCGGGCTCTTAAACTCCAAATTCCCTCTTCCACACATCCCAACCTTGCTTTTACTAAATCCTTCAATGTGCAGGCTGTCCTACTATGGAATTCTCTACCTTTATCAATTCGACAATCTAAGTCCCTTTCAATATTTATAAATCTTGTCTACAATCACTATCTCTCCTCTTCTTAATTGGTATATTAAAATGATATATTTATGGATGTATATGTATTTGTATATATTATTTTGAGTATTTATTTATTGTAAGTAGGTATATATTTTATTATTATTATATCATATTTATGTTTTGTTCGGCATAATAATTATTATGATACGTAAATATATGTATTTTTTAAATTCGCAAATGTATATGTTAACACCACCTGCAATGCAAGACTTCCTAACATTTTTGCTCCATCCAAAGGTTGTCTGGAAGAAATTGCTTTAAGCAATAAGGCCGCCCTTACACTACATAATACTGTGACCAAAGTAAACGAGATTTAAAGAACATTTCCATCTGTACTTTCATAATGTATATATTTTTCTTTCTTATGTTTTGTTAATCTTAGTTTAAGTCTTAAACTGTTCTGTATTTTATTGTAGGTGTAATAAAGAGTTTTTATTATTATTATTATTATTATATATATATATGTAATATTATGTTGTTTATTGAAACAACTGCTTATGTTATTGCTCTGTAAAGAGAAATTTATTTTAATAAAAACGTTTTACAATGTTTTGCCACTTACCACACGAACCTTTATAAAAACCACTTATTCACACAATCATATAACTATTACTAATTACTAACCTGTAAAGAGAAACAACATTAAAAGCTATTGCTTCAATTGTTTTAGATAATTTAGAAAATCTGTTAATCTGCTTACAATGTGTTCTTGTAGCTTTTTATAAATCAACTAGCGGCCCGCTCCGGCTTCGCTCGAATAATAACCTAGATATCAACTGCAGCGCCATCTGCCGTAGCCTATGTTACTCGGGAATAATGTAGCTTTCCAAAGGTGAAAGAATTTTTGAAATCGGTCCAGTAGTTTCGGAGCCTATTCATTACAAACAAACAAACAAACAAACAAATATTTCCTCTTTATAATATTAGTATAGAAAAGACTTTTTGACAGTCATCGAGTGGCCATAGTGCAGGCCAGCTGTCAACACAGATAATGAATGCAATCCAAGTTACATGGGCGGGATATTCAAAAATGAATGAAGAACAAGAGAGCTTCATTTACATCTCCCCCCCCCAAAATTACTCAAGTACTGGTATAATTTTAGTGATGTGAAAATAATTTGATTCTAACTTTTTATGACCTGTGTCTATCTCATAAATGGAATCAGATATTTTATTTTTTATTTTATATGGTCCAATTTTTACTTCATCTAGTTTTTTCCTATTCAAACGGTTGCCATTTTCCACATACACTGAATCACCTACTTTTAACTGATAATTTATTCTGTTTTTATCAAATTGTTGCTTATTAAAATTGTGTGATCTCATACTCCCATCCAAAGCTATCTTTCTATCTTGTAATAAATTGTTTTGTGTTTTTTGTGTTTTGAATTCATCTGGTAATATATTAATTAGTTTTCCTTGTAATAAATATATTGGGCAGAATCCTGTCACAGTGTGCTCCGTTTCATTTTATTTCTGGGTACATTCATGAGCTATAGTGGTCCAAGCCATTTTTTCTTTCTTTTCGTTAATTTTACACCTTATCTTATTAACTAGTGTTTGATTTAATCGTTCATTTAAACCATTAGAAAACGGCGCATTTACTGCAGTGTAGATAATAGGTATGTTCTCATTTTTTAAAAAACTTTTGAATTCTTTTGAATTAATGCCTGGATATTGGTCAGATAGAATCATTCCAATTTTATTCTCAGTTAAAACATTCTTTACCAGTTTTATAAAGTCATTTGCACTTTGGGTTTTTGATGTTAAAATGTAGGCATATCTGGTGAAATGGTCTACTAAAAGATGTAAGTACGTCTTTGTAGAGCGGGAACCACCAAATCCACCAATAGTATCTATAGAAACTATTTCAAAAGGGTTAGTGGCGGGACCCAGATGAGACATAAATCCATATTTAAATTTAGTTCTAGTTTTATTTTTTATGCATATTTCACAATTATCACATATGTTTTTTATATTTTGTATTAATTTTTTTGCTGAGTAAAATGGTTTGATTTTACTTTCCATTTGTTTAACTCCTATATGACAATATGTATAATGTATGTTTTTTATAATCTTTTTACTAAATTCTTCTGATATTAAAATTTTATCATTTTTTTTATTCTTTTGAAGTATATTTTATCTTTAAGTATTAATTTATCTTTATGTAGTTTTATATCATTATTTTTATCTTGATCAATTATGATGTCTTGTAGTTTGATGAAACTAACAACTTTTCAGACATCCTCCTGGTGGACATGTGATTCTAATACCGGGTTTCGACTTAAACTGTCTGCTTCTAAATTGTATTTACCTGGTGAATAAATTACTTCAAAATTAAATTGAGATAGATAATATGTTAGGTCTCCTAACTCTTCATCTGTTCTTGCCTTAATATTAAGTTTTTCTAGAGGTTTATGGTCTGAGAACACTTTAAATTTCCTTCCTATGAGCCAATGTTGCCAATATTTTAATGATTCTTTTATAGCTAAACATTCCAGGTAAACAGCTTTTTTCCGTTTTTGGCTGTCATTTAATTTTCTGGAAAAATATGCACATGGCTTCTCTTCTCCAGTTTTTTGAGGTTGTTTTAATATAGCCCCTATGCCCTGAATACTAGCGTCTGTGTAGATGTGTATAGGTAAGCCCGGATCAAAGATCTCCAAAATAGGTTTTGCACAAAGCATTTTCTTTATTTTCTCAAAAGTTTCTTGACATTTTTCTGACCAAGTAAATTTTTGATCCTTTCTCAACAAATTATGTAAAGGATCTAGTATGATAGATATATTTGGTATATATTTTCCATAAAAGTTAATTTTGCCTAAAAACTGTCTAACATTCTTTTTTGTTTTTGGAATGGGAAAATCTTTTATTACTATTAAATTATCCTTTAGTGGAGTAACTGTATTATTTCTTATCATGTGGCCTAAGTATTTCACAGAATCCTGAGCAAAATTGCACTTCGAGAATTTTAATCTAAAGCCCTCCTTTGAGATTGCTTCCAATAATTGTGTTAAGTGTTTTATATGGTCTTCAAATTTCTGGGAAAATATTAATATGTCATCGATAAAATTTACTGTGAAGTCTGATAAGTTATGTTTCCTAATAATGCTGCTTAGTATTCTTTGGAAAATTGCAGGAGAAGTTTTTAGACCAAATGGTAGACATGTCCATTGAAAATGATTATCTTGAGTAACAAATGCTGTTTTTTTTCCTATCTTGTATTTTCAAAGGAATTGCCCAAAACGCAGAATTAATATCTAATGTTGAGAAATATTTACAATTCCTCGTTTTTATCATTAAATCTTCTATAAGTGGGAATGGTTGTGATTGAGGAACCACTATCTTATTTAAATCGCGAAAATCTATGCATATTCTCGATTTTCTCCCTTCTTCTCTTTTATAGGCTAATGTTACAGGAGCCGCAAAAGGACTGTATGACTCTTCAATGAGTTTTTTTTCTAATAATTTTGAAACTTGTTGCTCTATTACTTTTTTATCTTCAAAATTGCATCTATATGGTCTTTTGCTACAATATGTATCTACTAATAAATCTATGTGTGCTTCATATCCCTTCACTAAACCTACATCATATTTATCTTATGCGAATAGTGATTTATATTTTTGAATTAAATCATCTATTTTTGACTGTTCTTGAATGTTTAAGTGATCAACTGAAATGTTGAAATTGGTTCTATGTCTTCTATGTGTTCATTAAAGTTGACCTTACATTTATCATCAGTTGAATATTGTATGTTTTGAATTTTGTTACCTGATAAACCAGGAATATTTCCGTTGTTTTGTTTTATCTTGTTTAAGTTTTGTTTTATTTCTAAGTTTTCATTTTGAATCAGATGAAAAGATTTTATGCAATCCAATCCAATCAAAAAATCATAGTTAAAATTTTGTTCATCTACAACAAAAACATTTACCTTTCTTTCTATTTGAATTTTTTTTACTTTTAGTGTTACTATTCCTATCGATTTTTTAACACCATTAATCGTTTTTAAATTTGCCTGATTGTTATTATAGTGGGATTGGTTATTTTTTAAGGATAATAAACGTGACTTAATTAAACTTACATTTGATCCTGAATCATAAATCCCCAATGTTTCTATGGAATCATTTATTATTAATTTAATTTTGATTAATGGTGGAGTTACTAGTTTTTTGGATCAATATCATTTAAACTCAATTCTAATTCGGAATTATTAACATTTCTAATCGGAACTTTTTTGGTTGAAAACTGTCTTTATTCCTAAACCAGCAAACGGACTCGGAGTGATACCGATTTCCTTTCTTTTCTTTTTCACAGATTTTGCATGGTTGGTCTTTCCAACTGCTTTGTTTAAATTTGCTTTCCACTTCTGTTTTTCCTACATTTTTTTTTATTTAAATGTTCTAAGCCCCGAATACTTTTATATAAATCTTCAGTTTCTTTTAAATTATTTCTACTAATTTCATCAGCTATAAAATTGGGTAGCCCAGTTACAATTAAATCAATTAAAGTTGTTTTATCAATAAATTTGTTAATCTCTAATAGAAGCCTTTCTTTCTTTAAAGCATATTCTAGTAATGTGCCCTGCCTATATTTAAATTGAATTGCATACCTTACCGGTGTCCAGCCTCTGTTCATATATGTCTCACAAAAGTTATTTTTCCAAATATACCACTCAGAATTAATTGTGTGTTTAATAAGCATCGAACAATACCAATCTTGACACGGATCATCTATAAATAGCCGAAACACTTGAATTTTGTGAATATCTTCTGTTATGCCGGCACGAGTACATTCACTTTCAAAGATAACCATCCATTGGGTGACGCTAGTAGTTTTTGGTGTGAATTTATCCAGTACAAACTTTTCACATATCTGTTTTAAATTAAACTGTTTCGGTTCTTTCTTAAATTCAGTTATGCTTTCCAAGATTCTTGAAAGTGCTTCTGTTGAAGTTTCACTCGCCGTAATTTGTGGTTTTGGTGTTTCTTCCAGAAAATATCCATTAAATTGCATATTTCCCTCTTCATCAGTATAAGTACTACGTATCTCTGGTGTCAACGAAATCCAGACCTGTCTTCTTTCGTGTCTTTTTTGTAGCGTATTCTTTACTTTTTGAAAAATTGGTGTTTCCGTCACTGTATCATGTAATTTTATCGGTTGGAATTTTTCGGGAATTAGGAAGGTATTTTTATCGGCATCCATTAGTGAGGTCATGCATATAACATTTGACTTCGGATCTTCACCCGCTTTTACCACAAATTCAAATTTTATCTTTTCCATTGTTTACAACGGCTATAAATAATGTTGTTTTGTAATATTATGTTGTTTATTGAAACAACTGCTTATGTTATTGCTCTGTAAAGAGAAATTTATTTTAATAAAAACGTTTTACAATGTTTTGCCACTTACCACACGAACCTTTATAAAAACCACTTATTCACACAATCATATAATAATATAATATTATAAGCCTTTATTCAGACGTTCAATACAATGGTTATCAACAACTATGTTTTTACATTTTATTTCATTTATTTTAAGTCTGTGTGCCCAACTTTGGCAAAGGCCTCCTCCATTTCTCTCCATTTATTTCTGTCCAGTGCTGTTCTTGTCCATGTTTTCCCTGCTGATGTTTTTATTTCGTCTGCCCATCTCCTCACTTGTCGTCCTTGGCTTCTCTTTTTGTTTCTGGGATACCAAAACACAATTCTTTTGTTCCATTTTTCTATGCCTCTTATTGTGTGCCCCGTCCATTTCCATTTTAGTGTTTTTATTCTAGAAGTAACGTCTTCAACTTGTGTTTTCTTTCTGATTATTTTATTCTTTATCCTGTCTCTTTTTCTGATATTTAGCATACTTCGTTCCATTGCAGTTTGGCATGTCTGTAGTTTTCGTGTTTGTGCTTGTGTTAGGGCCCAGGTCTGACAGCCGTATGTGAGGACTGGTAATATGCAAGTGTTGTACAATTTCCTCTTAATCGATAGTTGGATTTCTGAATTTTTCATGATTTCTTTTAGGCTCCAGTAGGTTTTCCATGCATTTCCAATTCTGATGTCTATTTCCTTAGACATGATATTTTTTGTCGATATCAGTTGACCTAAGTAGGAATATTCGTTTACATATTCGATAGGTTTCCCATTAATTACGATGGGTACTTCGGTAGCGTTCGTCATGGCTTTTGTTTTAGAAGTATTCATGGTCAATCCCACGGCAGCACTTTCATTTTCTAGGTCTTGCAGCATGATTTGAAGCTGGGTGTTTGTGGTGGCAAATAAGATAATGTCATCCGCAAACCTGAGATGAGACAGATTTTCTCCGTTTATATTTAGACCGTAGTGGTCCCAGTCGAGCTTACGAAAAATATCTTCCAATACAGCTGTAAATAATTTTGGCGATACTGGATCGCCCTGACGAACGCCTCTATTGATTTTGAATTAATTTCCTTCTGTTTCCAGTTTAATCTTGGCTTTGCTATTGATATAGATGTTCTTTAAAATTCTGATATATTTGTGTTCAACTCCTTGGTTTTTTAGACTTTCCCAGATTTTTTCGTGTTCGATTGAGTCGAATGCTTTGCAGTAGTCGATGAAACAGCTGTAAAAAGGTACGTTAAATTCATTGTTCTTCTCGAAAATTTGCCTGCCAGTATGAATGTGGTCCAGTGTTGAATAACCTGATCTGAAACCTGCCTGTTCTCTAGGCTGGTTTTCATCCAGGGTTTTAGTTATTCGATGCAGAAAAATTTCGGCAAACAATTTATAAATATTTGACATTAAGCTGATTGGCCTGTAGTTATTTATATCACTCTTGTCGCCTTTTTTATACAGGAGAGTGATTGTTGAAATAGTCCATTGTGCCGGTATGATTTCGCTGTCTACGATGTCATTGAATATATATGTAAGAATAGGTGCTATATAGTCTTTGCATTCTATGATTATTTCATTAGTTATGTGGTCTGGTCCGGGTGATTTATCTTTTTTCTGGGATAGAATTGCTTTATCAACTTCTTGCTCTAGTATGGGAGGTACCTTATCTCTGTTATTTAAATCCGTTTCTATAAGTTTGTAATTTTTTCGTGAATAGAGATCTTTGTAAAAATTTTGTGGCAGGTGTTAGTATGTCTGGTCTTCGGGTTTTTAAGTTGAGACAGTTATCTTTTATATTTGGTATCCAATTTGATTTTTCAGACAACATCTTGAGACGTTTTTTAATTCCTCCAGTTTTGGCTATGTGTGTCTTTAAGGTTTCAAGTCTAAAGCTACGTCGATCTTTCCTTATTTGTGTTTTGATAGTTTTACTCAAAATACTGATTTCTTTCCTTATGTTTTTAGATTTATTTCCAATTTTGAGAAGTGTATCTCTTTTTCCCATCATTTCTTTAGTTTCTTCGGATACAATTTCTTTTTTAGTTTTTTCTTTTGTATTACATTCTGTTCTTGTAGTTAATATATTATGCAGTTTGTTGTATTTTTCTTGAGTATTTAAATTTTCAAAGTGTGATTTGACGGTGGATTTTATTCGTTCTTGTATAAAAATTATTGATATTGAAGGACGTTTATTTGTGAGGTATTTTAGCTTGAAAGGTCTACTTGAGTTTGATGATAAATGCAAGTTCAGAGATGCTCGGACCATCCTATGGTTGCTATTGAAGTTTAGAGAAACGGTACCACAATCGGCAAATAGTTTACTGCGGTTAGGTAAAATATAGTCTATTTCGTTTTTGAATTTGCCATCAGGTGACGTCCACGTCCATCTCCGTGATAATCTCTTCTTGAATTGAGTGTTTAGTATTTTCAGATTATTCTCGAAAGCCAATTCAATTAACTTTTGTCCGTTCCTAGTTCTCTTGTTTTTGCCATTGTGGTAGGGACCTAATATTATATCTTCTCCATTCCTTGGGATTCCGATCTGGGCATTGAAATCACCCATAACTACGCAATTTTATGTGCGTGGTCTTTTAAAGTAGCGTTTAGAGACACGTAGAAAGAGTCTATATCTGCCTTGGTAGATTGTTCTGTTGGGGAATATACCTGTATGACAGTCCATTCGTATGGCGGGAACGTTATCTTCAGGACGGCGATCCTTTCCGAAATACCAACAATTTCCTGTATAAAGCTTTTGAGTTCTTTTTTTATTAGAAAGCCTACTCCATGTCTGCCGGGTGTTTCTCCTTTATAGTAATATTAATTTAATAATATAATTTTTTATAATATAATTTATTAATAAATATAATTTAATAAAATAATATAATATTAATTTAATAAATAAAAAATATATATATATAAAAATAATATAAAATTCTTGTATTCTTCGATTTCTTCGCCTTTTCTCCTTACTTCGCTCAAGCCGATAATGTCCCATTTGGCGTTTTCAAGACAGCATATTAGTTCTTGTAGATTCTCATCTGACTTCAATGATAGTGTGTTGTATGTTGCTATTGATATGCAATTATTACGTTGCTGTTTACTCGTGACTATTCCTAGTTTAGGTGAGTACGTGGAGTTTGGAGGGTAGTAGTCGCTTATCCCCACGGTGACCGGCCGTCTTGGGGTGAATGTGGATGTTTTGTTGGGTAAATCTATGTTTTTAGTAAGTTTTTGTGCTAGGTTGTTGATATCTACTGCATGTTTTTTGACGTAGATGGCAGCGATAGTGACGCGGATCTACCACGCGCAACGTAGTCCAGCAAATTAGTTTTAATAATCTTTTTTGGGCCAGATATTGTCGCTTGTTCTGGAGATTTATTTGGGGAATCGCTACCACGTCTTTTCCTTTTGTCTCTTTTATCTTCTTTGGGCTCTTTCACAACTATCTTATCCCTGACCATGTAACATATTTTACCTTTTGCTAATTCAGCTTTTAGTTGCGGCAATAATAGTTTCCTCTTCTCTAAAATGCTCTTTGAATAGTCTTCTTTTAAGTAAATATCCGAAGGTAACTTTTTTCTATTCTTAAGAACTTTAGTTTTTCTCCAATGTGTAGTAAAAGTTACAAGAATCGGACGGGTTTTGATATTATTTGCCCCAAGCCTATAAGCGCTGCATATTTCTTGCGGCGTGACTTGTATATTCATTTTACTCGTAAGTAGATCTATGATGCGTTGAATCAGAGCGTTATTGTCATTATGAGGTTGTTCTTTAACACCAAAGAAAATTACGTTGTTTCGTCTTTTATCATCTTCCAATATCTGAATTTTTTCTTGCAGTTTATTGACGTCTGATTTTAATATCTTATTTTCTTCTACTAAGGCTGTTAACTTTTCATTGATACTTTCCGTTACGTTTTAAGTAACCGCTTCGGTTATTTCTTTTGTTTGTGCGGCCATTTGTTCTCTCATTTTTTGCCAGAAGTTTTCAATTTCTGTATCCATTTTATTAATTAGCAATTTTTAGAATTTTGAACTGGTCAATTCAATCAGTCAAATACAGTCAAAGAAAATCCGAACGCAACTTTATAATTTGACAACAGCTAGTGAAAGGTGACGTTTCTAATCTTGACAAACTGTCACTGTCACTGAGCAATCCAACAATGTTTCAGGTTTCAGTGTACCCGGTTAGTTTTAAATTGAATTTCTAACCTTTCTGATTGTTGGATTCTTGATTCTTTATATGGTTTTTGTGCTTCTCTTCGGTGCAGCTGTGGGATTATTTATAGTGCACTTTACTCAGCAATGGCTTTTCTTCGATTTAGTGGCAGTTATAAGTGGTTCACGTTGGTATTGACAACAATTTGTAATTATTTTGTTGGAAGTGACAACAACGAGTGCTTACAGTTTGAGTACCCGACACATACAGATTCATATAACTATTACTAATTACTAACCTGTAAAGAGAAACAACATTAAAAGCTATTGCTTCAATTGTTTTAGATAATTTAGAAAATCTGTTAATCTGCTTACAATGTGTTCTTGTAGCTTTTTATAAATCAAAAAGACTTTTTGACAGTCATCGAGTGGCCATAGTGCAGGCCAGCTGTCAACACAGATAATGAATGCAATCCAAGTTACATGGGCGGGATATTCAAAAATGAATGAAGAACAAGAGAGCTTCATTTACATATATATATATATATAATATATATAAATCTCCTGTCACGATGTTTGTCCGCGATGGATTCCTAAACTACTTAACCGATTTTAAATTAAATTGGCACACCGTGAGCAGTCTGGTCCAACTTGAGAGATAGGATAGTTTTTATTTCGATTAATAGTTTTAAATGACAATATCCGAGCGCAGCCGGAATGGGCCGCTAGTATATTATATATATATATATATATATATATATATACAAGAATTGCTCGTTTAAAGGTATAAGATGTTTAAAGTAATGTTTGTTCTTTACTGCTTTGCGGTAGAATAACTGGCAAAGGTGTGGTACTTCTCCAGACGGACTCGCCAAAGAGTCAAATATAAAGCTAAGCTACGAAAATATCTAGCTTAAATAGGATGAGTGGCAAAAAGCATACGGTCTACCTGATGGGAAGCGGTAGTCGTAGCTCATTTGCATCGTCGCGGGTGCCGACAATGTTTTGTCGGCCCGGATATTAGGTATTTAAAGATACCCAATTTAATTTGTATCTTGTCGAAGTTAATTGGAAATATCTTCGAAGTAAGGGAATGCTACATTGCTTGACTGGCCTCGTGGCTTAGATGGTAGTAGCTCCGCCTGCGAAGCCGAAGGTCGTGGGTTTGATTCCCACCCAGTGCAAATATTTGTGTGATGAATTCAAATGTTTGCACTGTGTCTGGGTGTTTCTATGTAAAATAAGTATGTATTTAAAACTATATAAGTATTATATCAGCTATCTGGCCGCCATCACACAAGCTTTGCTTAGTTTGGGGTCAGATGGTGTTGTGTGTGAATTGTCCACCAATATTATTACTATTTATTACATTCTGTAGGTCCACGGTAGAATTGTCGGACGGCCAGTTTGGTAGGATTTACACGTGAGATTTTTATCGGTGTTGGGCAGTGTGGTAGTCACAGGGTCTGAAATGTTGCGCACGTTATACCAAGCACAGATTCGCTATTGTATGGTACACTGTTCGCTCCTTTGGGATTGATCAACCAAGTACCAACTGGAGGCTCTGGAGTCGATCCAGCGATGTACCAAGAGATTCATAGACAACGACATTGTTCTAAAAAGACCTCAAAAAATCGCCGTAAAATTGCTAGCTTATCCATGCGTAAAATTGCTAGCTTAGCTATAATAGCTTGGGGTTTAATCGGATACACTTCGGAAAGTGTGCAACTGATCTGCATGATCTAATATCACCTTGCTCTTTTTTCTATTGGACTGCTTGGCGCTCGAAAAAGTAACATTGTTTCATGGCCGACATTTCAAATACTCGAAAGTATAAGTTTGATTAGACTTTTATGATAAGAATGTCTAAGCTGTAGAATGCCTAGCCTGAGTGGGTATTTCCCGATAGTTACAATCTTGGTATCTTCTATCTATTTTTTCATGAAAACACACCATTATAGACCGCATCGTCGTTTAACATCAAGCGAGTGTAAACCTGTAAAAGTTAATAAAAAAGCAAAACAGAATTCTCTTCATATATCCACGATACTGGCCAAACAACGCCTACACGTTTCACAGCACATTTATTTAACTGGATCGTGCCTTAGCACGTTCACCCGTCTTTGGCAGCCATCTTGTTTATAGCCTGGTTAGTTTATTCAACATTGCAGATTTTTTTTCGGTTTCTGCCAAATATGCCATTGAATGCATCCATTTTTTGTCGTAAAATAGACTAGTAATCTTATATACTGAGTTTCGTAACTATGTATAAGCATCAGGACGTCTAATCTTTCTCTACAAAAACGTAATTTCGAAAAAAAAAATAGTTTATTGCGAAATTACGTTTTCGTAGAAAGAGAGTAGACGTCCAGTAGTACAATAAATGTTTCCACTGCTCGGACTCGTGGTCTTTTTAGTAGAAATTATTAAAATAGCATTAGTAGTGGGGGTCTAAAAAGGCCACTTATGTAAATGCTTTTTGAAGTGAAAACTTCTTTAGGCGCGCCTAGACAGATTTTTCGTGGGCTGTGAATTGAATTTATACGTCACGCTCGAGTATGATAAGAAAGCTTCGGGTAAACTCGGGACCATGGCTATTGGCCATCTAGAAATACGTCACCCAATGGGAAATGCTGAAAGGGCATGGACAGGACATCATGGCATGGCCATCTAGAAACCCATCAGCCAATGGGAAATGCTAACGCATTTCTAGATGGCTATGCCAAGATGGCGAGGCCACGCCCACCGGTTACACCCGTGTAGTTTCCAAAGTAAGCAATCAAATTCAGAGTTATAAGTTTTCACTTCTATCGGCAGTTCCTCTGACTGCCATTTTTTTTTCTCACAGTGATAAGTACTTGTACTTGACCTTCATCTCGCCTGATGTTAGCAATGCTTACCTAGACGAAACAAATTCACTCTCAACTCCAAGACACCATAATTCCGCCTAATCAGATTGACAGACGATCATTTAGGAATCATATGTCAATCCACACCAATGTAATTATTCGTTAACTACTCCCGTAAACTCTACTTATTTTGCCATTGTGATAGAGGTGGAACTCGGTCAGCTCAAATAATTGTTATACTTCGCCAGTCTGTTTTCAAAGATTGACTACCTGTACAACTACATGTTACCTAATATTATGGTATAATGTATTTAGGTAGCTGTATCAAGACCATCAGGAGACATAACTCACGCGTATCTTCTAATTTAAAAAATGTATTATTTTTGGTCGTACTTCTCGGAATCCGCTGGACCGATTTAATTTTTTTGAAGTGAAAACTTCTTTAGACGCGCCTAGACAGTGGGCTGTGAATTGAATTCATTCGTCACGCTTGGGTATGATAAGAAAGCTTCGGGTAAACTCGAGACCATGGCTATTGGCCATCTAGAAATACGTCAGCCAATGGGAAATGCTGAAAGGGCGTGGACAGGCCATCATGACATGGCCATCTAGAAACGCATCAGCCAATGGGAAATGCTGACGCATTTCTAGATGACCATTCCACATGGTGAGCCCACACCCTCCTGGGGTCTACCGCCTAACGAAAAACGCTTTGACGCTTTGGAATTGCCGTCTCTTTCATTTCAAGCGAGAAGAAAAGAGACAACAATGTCAAAGCGTCAAAGCGTTTTTCGTTAGGTGGTAGACCCCCCGGTTACACCCGTGTAGTTTCCAAGGTAAGCTACCAAATTCTGAGTTTTAAGTTTTCACTTCTATCGGCAGTTCCTATGACTGCCAATTTTTTTTGTTTGCTTATAATTTTTACCCTCTTACCCTCACTCTACAATTTTGGAATCGCTGTTTTTCTATTTTTGTTGAACAAAATCCATATATTTCTTTCGGTTATAGTAACAGAATAACGCATGCGGGTTCAACTAGTAGGTAATCAATGTATAAGTTTTAGTCATGAGTGATCAGAACTGAGTATTATAGTAGTGAAATAAAGTGGCCAAGTGCGAGTTGGACTCGCCCATGAAGGGTTCCGTTGCAGCAAGTAACATAATATACATAGTACACATAAATATGTAGTTCCTGTAGTTCGTCGTATCTTTGATCGAAATTTTAATAATAGTGTATTTATGACGTACTTAAAAAAACTACTCATCAGATCGAGTTTAAAACCAATTTTCGTTGGTAGTTTGCATGGTAATGTACATCATATATTTGTTTTAGTTATTTCATTCTCTTACTTCAGAAGTTAGAGGGGGAGGGACACACATTTTACCACTTTGGAAGTGTCTCTCGCGCAAATTATTCAGTGTAGACAAAAATGATATTAGAAACCTCAACGTCATTTTTAAAGACCTATCGAAAAACACCCCACACGTGTAGGTTTGATGGAAAAAAAAATTTTGAGTTTCAGTTCTCACTATGGGAGGCAACCCTAATTTTTCTATTTTTTTATTTTTTTCCAAAAATCTTAATGCGGTTCACAGAATACATCTACTTACCAAGTTTCAACAGTGTAGTTCTCATAGTTTCGGCAAAAAGTGGCTGTGACATACGGACGGACAGACAGACAGACAGACATGACGAATCTATAAGGGTTCCGTTTTTATGTTTTACGGAACCCTAAATACAGTTACCTAAGAACATAGATAAAACAAATAAAAACAATTCTGTATCGCTACTTAAAGTACACTTTTTCCTCGCAGGTGACACTGCCGAACTTAGAAAATCCCAAACTCAAAAAAACCTCTTACGTCGTGAGTAGATAGAATTTGCTGCACATATAATGTAAGACCGCTGACTCGACAAATTCGTAAGAGGATAATACTATCATTTGTCGCTAGAACCAGCCTCAGCCCCCAGTCTACCCCTCCGCCCTATCCGCCCTACATACAGCTCCACATATTGACAAACTAACCAACATACCAATACAAGGGTCAGAGGGAGTCACTGTTGTATTTTCTAAATTGTGAATTAATGAATTAATGAAAATTCTATATCGTTCATACCATTAAAAGGATATAGGTATACAATTTAGGAAAACAGAAAGACTAATTAAACAAGTGTCGGCCTTAACGCTGAAAGCCTTTCTTGCAGGCAACCTTAGGACAGATTAAATCTAAAATCTTGAAAAACTCAAAGCAACAACGACTATTGATAAAATGAGACTACGAGATAAACATAGTATTCTAATGGTATTACATAACATTAAAATATACCACATTTTTTTCTACATGACAATCTTACTAGCAGTTGCTGGTATCAACTTTGCAGTAGTCAGTAATAAACTAAGTAAATAAATAAATAATAATAAATCAATATTGGTGGACAATTCACACACAACACCATCTGACCCCAATCTAAACAAAGCTTGTAAGATGGCGGCCAGATAGCTGATGGTATTTGCGTACGTAAGTAGGTGGTGTTTACGTACGGTTATGTTTTTGTTAATTATTTATTTAAATTAACTCAATTGTTTCCGCATATGTTACAAACAAAACACTATATATTGTTTTTTTTTTGTAAAAACATTGGAACACTTTCCAACTTAACTAAAAAGGTTTAAAAATCTTAATACTTTGTCAGTTTTCTGAAGATTTGTAACAGATATAAAATGTTATTAGGAAATACTAAATTAATTAAATAATTATTAGACATTGCTGCAGGTCAATTGGTACACAATTCTCAATATTTCGACTCGACGAATGACTTTGTAACCTATGAAGTAAATTAATTTTAGTACCTAGTATAAATTAATTGTAACAAAAAGTATTTTATTACGTCCACCTGGGCAAGTCCTACACCATGCATGCAATGCAATGCAAGGCAATGTAACGAATAAGTAAATATTTTTGTAACACATTTGCTCGTAAAAAAAAAATATTCGGTCGAATTGAGAAACCTACTTTTTTTTAAAGTCGGTTAAAAAGGGTCTCATATTGCACCAATTTCTGTATCGTAATGTATCTCATTACGTACTAGTGCGGTAATGTATAATGTAAAACGCACGGTTTCAAACTGCTCTGTCTAAAACGAACGGTACCTTTTTAAATCTTAGTAAAGAGTTTTTATGGCAGAATAGTGGTCAACATTTTAAGAATAAAACTAATTTTGAGAGGTAAAATCACAGATTACAGAAATAAACACAGATGGAACCTTCGTGAACAACACTGTGAGGCCCGTAATTAGTCATGTTGACGTAAAATTGTCAAATCAACGTTCCAAATTACTTGTATAATGTTGTCAGTCTTAAGAAAAAAGTCCCACTATTGTTGTCTTAGCTTGGGAAATCTTCACGTATAATAAACACATCAATTGATATTTTAAAATATTAATAAATATTATTATACCGATTATGCAAGGATTTTTGTTACTACTATTTCCATTCTACGAAGAAAAGAATTTTGATTTGCATGCAACTAGAAATTAACTTGAATCGCAAATAATAAAATTAGTGTAATTTACTCGCTTAGATAGGTTAAACAAAAATTAAAAGAACCATCTTTACCACCAAACTATTTTTGATAAAATGCATATAGGCTACCAGTATGTTATAGGTCCAAACAACAAACAAAAAAAAAACTGACAAAATAATCATTTTAACAGTTCGCTTATTATTCACCTTTTTTTTTTGACAAAACAAGACTTTAAAATCAAGTAACCGTATAATGACATGGACAAGCTGGATGTCATATCACACTCTCTCACAAGTCACAAGGTCACCGAAGCTAACTAACATAACCTGAAGTTTATAACACTCTTCCCAAAATAGTTATATCTGCCACAAGTTTCGGCAGCTTCAAAAACAAATTAAAGTGCTGGCTTATCGATCAAACTTTTTATAGTTACACCGAATTTTTAGAGAGTGAT
Source organism: Ectropis crepuscularia (assembly GCA_963693475.1). Taxonomy (NCBI): domain Eukaryota; kingdom Metazoa; phylum Arthropoda; class Insecta; order Lepidoptera; family Geometridae; genus Ectropis; species Ectropis crepuscularia. The sequence continues at coordinate 26,103,276 of OY856346.1, forward strand.
GGCAAAGTCCTATAAAAATGTATACAAAAATTTGACATGGGTCAGTACAATTGTTTTAAAAACATATTATACTCATATAATGCTTGACAGTTTTCTGTACAATAATTATTATAATACAGTAAAGTAGTCATTTCAAACTTTGAAAATGTATACAATTTGTATGCTCTTTCTTTTGTTTTTTATTTTTTATTTATTGACGTGTAAATTGTACATTTATGAATACTTGAAATAATATATCTAGAAAATACTTTGACTTTAATATTAAAAAACATTACAATTTAAAAATATTTCATTTTACAAACAACGTTATGCATAATATTAACTTCAAAAATATCTTCCTGCAACAAATGTTTTATTTTATAAACCATCATTTTATAACCAATTATATAGCCGTTTCACTTAGATAATATATCGAATGAGATTACAATATAATACAAAACACTTTATTGGCACCAAAAACAAAGTTGACAAGAAGTAACACATATAATAACAAAACAAAATGGGCACAAAAGGCGATCTTGTCGCTAAAAGCGATCTCTTCCATATAACCTTTTGATTCATGAGGAAACAAAATTTGTAATATTTTGGGCAGTGGTGCAACTAACGAAATAAATAAATACAAATTTTAGGATGTATTAATGATTTTGTTTTTTGTACATTTTTGTGTCATAAATTACTCATTTCACAAATTTCACATTTACCTAAATTAAATTTGAAATTAAATTAAATTGAATAATACAATGCCCATTAATAATTTGGTCTACGAGTATCTAAAAAAAATATAATCTATATTTTACCCTAAATTCAGGGAAAATAATTTCCATTTAGCATCGCCACACTAACCTATTTTCGTTGAGGTGTTGTGTTCCATTCATCACCAAAATAAAATTGCCTAAATTATATAAATAACAGTAAAAATATTCAAATTTTCCTATGAAATTATAATCCTCTTTCCTTTTTTTGTTTTTGGGAACATTGTTTGAAGACACAAAACGGCATATTTTAAAACAAAACTTAAAATCACACGGGACTCCCGTACAACACGGAAGTCCGTTTCATACTGACTGGAGTTTGTATTTGCTTCGGCGTTTGTATTTCTTTTGTCTGCTTCAGTAGCTCTGTTCTGCGCGCTCCATCTGGTTTTATTTCTGTAATCTGTGGGTAAAATATAATAAAGAATTATTTAATTCGTTAATTTAATTAATAGTACAGTCGAGGTAGACATAAAACTAGCCTGAAATAGAAAAAATTCCGGGGAGCGATTTTTTTTTATGAAACGTCGGAGAGGGTTGTTGGAAGTATAAATTTCGATTTTCTAACTAATCCCGGTAGAGGGTTCGCCACCATCTTGTTTTAAAGTTTTTGTGAAATAACTCGTTCATTTTCAACTTTAGAGCAAAAATGATGGTTCCCAAAGTTGTTGGAAATTTAATTTCTCACAAGTTTGCTTCATATAGTTTTTACGCTAGGATCAATATTTGCAGAGTTATACTATCAAGTTTATCAAAAAAATCGTAATGGGTGCAATTTTATTTTCTTCGACTTTGGTTCTCGCACATTCTTTAGTTATTTTATTTTTAGTATTTGTTGTTACAGCGGCAATAGAAATACATCATCTGTGAAAATTTCAACTGTCTAGCTATCACCGTTCTTGAGATACAGTCTGGTGACAGACGGACGGACGGATGGACAGCCAAGTCTCAGTAATAGGGTTCCGTTTTTACCCTTTGGGTACGGAACCCTAAAAAGTGCGAGAACCGAAGTTGAAGAAAATAAAATTCCACCCATCACGATTTTTTTGATAAACTTGATAGTATAACTCTGCAAATATTGATCCTAGCGTAAAACTTATATGAAGCAAACTTGTGAGAAATTAAATTTCCAACAATTTTGGTGACCATCATTTTTGCTCTAAAGTTGAAAATGAACGAGTTATTTCACAAAAACTTTGAAACAAGATGGCGGCGAACCCTCTACCGATATTAGTTAGAAAATCGAGATTTATACTTCCAACAACCCTCCCCGACGTTTCATAAAAAAAAATCGCTCCCCGGATTTTTTTCTACTTCAATGTCTGCCCCGACCGTGCTATAATTTTGACCATAAACCGCCTCTGCTAATTATAGCTCGCGCATACGGCTCGAGCTAGCAATAACGCCTCAGCTGTAATCATCAACTTAGCGCACTTATATAATACTATTTCTACATTTGTATTTATCTATTACCTACTATAACAGAAATCTAACCTAAAACTTAAACATTCTGATAGCAAAGCTTAGTAGGTATAAGTTTTTGGTTAGGTATTCAGTCTATAATAGCTTTCAATATCATTTTAGTATTTTTAAGTAGTTAGGTACGGTATACGTTACGGTAAATATAATTAATATTTTCACACACTTCATAGTAGGTACCTACGGTAAATATAAATCATATAGCAAATCATATTGTCTAACATTAATCTTTTGTCCCGTAATTTCGCTGTAAGCAACAAAAACACAGTAACGTTAAACATAGTACGTTTAGTAAGTTTCGAGTGTATTTCCAACGTTACCATGAGTTTTAGTTCAAGTTTTCTGCAACCGCCTGAGAGAATGACTGAGTTTACTCACAAACGTTCGTCTCGGAGAACTGTGTACTAGTTCGCGCTATTCGTAACAATGTTCCTTCTGTTTGTTTACTCGAGATATTAAACAATCTGTTTCACAAACGATTAATGTTGATCTACCATTTTGTTAGTGTTTGTTAAATCTTTGATTGATTTTGTCGAGGAACTGTGGATTTTTTTCGTGTTCAATCTTTATTTTCCTACTGCAGATGCTGGGAGTCAGGAGTTTCTTCCAAATGAAGAGAGTCAAGGTTACAATGATTTACACTGGCTTAGTGAACTGGTTAATGAACAAGGATTTATTGGTACTTCGCTTGTTAAGAAAAGTGGAAAATATAACTTGGCCTTAAAGATGAAGTCACTATTTCTTCACTACTTCTAATGTGTCTTTTTGTTTATATATTTTTGTGTTATGTACAATGTAGAGTTCTCGAAACTCAATCGAAACTACTAAATACTGTATTTTCGACATTATTAGATTGGGAAACAAAATAAAACTATACGTGTGTCTACAATATTTTTGAATAATCTAACTGCCGTCAGTACTAATTAATTGGTTAAACTACTAATAAAAATACTAATAAACTACTAATAAAATACTAATTAAACTAAGTAAATTTTGTAGTGGTAGGACTCTTAGCAGAGTCCGCTTGGGGAAGGACCACACCTTTGCCAAATATTCTACCGCCAAGCAGTAATGTGCAAACATTACTGTGTTCCGGTCTGAAGGGCAATGTTTCCAGAGAAATTACAGGGCTTAGAGATATAACAACTTAGATCTCTGGGTGACGAGCGCAGTGCAGTGCTAGGTAATGATTTGGAATCTACATGTTCCAATAGCTGCGTGTCACTGTGTTGTTATGTGGCAGGCATGTTGCTTAGCATCAGGCACATGACCTGCTCGTCTCGTCACTCTTTATTTAAAAAAAAAAAATATGTTTTGAAAATGATGCTAAACTATATGTCTGCATAATAATATACATATGTTCATGTTTTAGCAAATTTACCGCAAGCTCACTTCCTACGAGCTACTTAAAATATATTCTGCTAGTATGCTGTCACTGTAAATTGTATCTACAAAGCACGAGCTTAAGTTTATATCTAAATGTTAATTTTTAATTTTACAGGGCGGTGAGTACGTTATTTGTTAGCGAGCTTTTTTGGAATCTCCGAAAACAGAAAAAATATTTTGACTTCAACACTAAACTATGAACTTAATATTTTGTGGCAACAAGGCGCTGAGTCTGCCCATACTGTCGTGGCTTGTGAGATCGATTTCCGCCCAGGACAGAAATAAGTCTGATGAAAACAAATGATTGTTTTGTATTTTATTTCTGTTTCTATACGTGGTTAATGTTTATGTTTAATGGTCTTAATTCACGCGGTTGCAACCATTGACATAATATATGTAAAAATGTATATTTCAAAATAACGTGCAAAATATTGTATGTACATAAATATGAGTGTAAGTAAAATTCAAATGAAGGGATTTAGGTTGGTCCTTGTTCCGTGAATCGCAAAGGGATCGATGGATCCACCTCAATGTCGATTTTAGGGTTCCGTAGCCTTACATAGAAGTGTTATACCTTAATTCATATGTATGTTTTCAATAACGAAGATCAATTTATATTTATAAATTTTATGATTATGGACTGAAAAACTAAGCATTTCATTACAAGGTCTATTCACAAGGTTTTCGCCACAAATAAGGCACTTGACATTAGCGCCAGTCCCTAAACAAGGCGCCCAACGACCTAACTCTTAAATCCCTCCGCTCTAACGCTACACTGCCCCTATGGCTTGAGCATGTCAGTGACGCGAACGCGTAAGATTTTCCCTAACCAGCAAGTGCTGACCGTGGATGAAAAAGTTTTTATTTCAAAAGCTTTACTTATTTTAATCTCTATTTACTGCCCAAAACTCTGTATGTGCCAGATTCTCTCTGCCCAGGGCCGCAGGCTTGTAGGGCACTCACCTTGAAGATATCAGGTGAGTATACCTATTCTTGATTTCCCTTACCGAGGGCAGCTTCAGCCGAGGTCGAACCGTCTGAGGTGGCCTTGTACTAGTCGTCGTAGGTACGTGAAGCAAGCCATGTTTCCTTGAATGATTTTAGGTATACTTTGAGTATGTTTAAAGCACGAGTAGGTATGCTTTCAAGTATATTCTACATAGGTATGTGCGTAAGTATACGTAGTTTGTAAATTTAGATTGGTAGGCTACTGTGCTTTCTATGTGCGAAAATTTCACTAGCAATCTGAAACAAACTGCAATTGGATCCTTTAAAAAAACTTACTCTGCATCGTATTTCCGTTCCACGGCCATGGACGTATAAAAAAAGTCGGACGTAGTCTCGCTAAGACAAAAACTGTGTCCATCGAGTCGGCCACATAATATGCACGTGTGCGCTGTCACATACAGGCTGACACGCACACATCAGTGGGTCATTACACGGGCTACTTGTGTATATGTGCGCGTGTCAGCCTATCAGTGACAACCTGACAACGCACATGTGCAAATGTGGCCGACTATAATGACACAGTGATTGTTTTACGTCCGACTTTTTTAAATGTCCATGTCCACGGCATTTAATAAAACCACCAAGTGAATTTTTGTAGGTAGTTACAAAAAAAAAATTGATGCAAGCAAAATCGTAGCGTAACAAGACTATGTACAGAAAACAGACTAGATCAAACCGATCCTTTGTCTCAATAGTTTGCGAGAAATCTTAATTAAACTCTCGACGCGATGCTCCATGAACTCGGTTGATACAAATTAGCAGCAGCTATTAACTAGCATTAACTAAACCGTAACTAATACGCGATACGGTAATTTGTTGAATTATTTGCCATCTCGTACATTAATTATTCCTAATTCTACTGTAGATATGGGCAATGTGAATAGACGTTAAACTGATCGGTTAAAATTTAATTGACTGAACAACACAAGACAGGGACAATAAATGGTCAACCATTATTTATCTATCTACTTATTTATTCTTATTAAAATGAAAATAAAATGTTGTTGGTGTTGTCACTTCAATTTTTTTAAAGCGGGTAGGCTTTTATTGAAAAGACTAAAATACAATGAGAACTACACTTCAGTGATTTGAAGAAGACAATGACGTTTTAAATATATTGATAGACACGACAAGACCTTAACGTGTATTGTAATCTTGGGTAAAACTTATTTTTGTTTTAATAATATAAAGTAACGGGACTAGGAAGACATGCCCGTGATGGTAAGCAGCACGTTAGCCCATCGATATAAACCAATAGATGTGCCGTGAGCACCTTGAAATTGCTAAACGGCGTCTTTGTGCCTATCGTAAGTGATTTACAAACAACCAATCTACTTGACCCCTAGAATCGCTAGCGGCGAGATTTGCTGTGGTTCTACTTATTTTGGTTGTTGACAACGAATATATGCATTTTACATGTAGTAAAAAGTGGTTATTTTAAAATTACAAATTATACAGTTATAGATATCTAGTTATAGCCTTAGTAGGTGATACTGTTTCCTAAGATTAACAAATTTTATTAGAAAATATTATATTATTAGGTACCCACTCGAAACGTCGCGGATAAACTACAAAGCTTTTAAGACTGACTCATGTACGTACATAAACCTGTCATTGTACCAAACTGAAGATTTTCTCGGAAATATCTAGCGAAACAAACAACAGACAGCTTAAGTAAACTTTTCCCTGGAAACGATGGAAGGAAATACACTCACCTGACGTAAATAGCGCCCTATTTGTATAGATGAAACGTCACAAGAACACGGTTCTTAGGGATTGAGGAGAAACATCTCTGACATTTAAGTGGTTTTTAGACAGTCAGTTTCTGCGTTCCACTGTTGTACTCAAGACCTTACTACACAAGAAGCCAATCAAGGCTGTTATTAAACATGCTAACTAACCGTGATTAAGTTTGGTTAAATACATAGAAAACTCTTTAACGTGACACGAAATATTACAGTAAAATGCTTATGGTTGCAATATGCTATTGTAGCAACAGTCTTATAGCTGAGGGCAGTCTCTGAAAGGCAACCAGCTTAAAAGAAATTCGCCAATATACAAGGTTAGGTGAGATATCATACATCCTGGAAGAATATTCATTCTACAAACATAAAACGGCGTCCTTAAAGTGCCAAAGTGATAATGACAAACTTGTACACTTTTACATTGTAAATTACTAGGTAGGCTCCGAATGAGAATAGTAACCACTAGGCAATCACTGCTCAAATTGATTGCCCGAAATAAAGTTCGTTCCAAATTAAAATTACACTTTTGAGCAGAAATTGCTAATGTAAATTACCTACTGTTTAAAAATCAGCACTGCGTAAAACTTGTAATTTACCTTTATAGGTATATTTATACATATTTACTTGAGTATTACTATTCAATCTTTACCTTTGACGGCGTACTCAAATTTCTTCTATCAAGTAGCAATTTTCAGAACGTGTCCCTTTTAACAGAAAAACGATAGCTTACAACGAATCGAATGATGTCGTATTTCATCCATCTAGGTATGTTCTTTTGTACCCACATAATTCGATCTCGGAGTAAAAGCGGACTGAAAGAAAATGTAAAATTGATGAAGGTCCAAAAAAGTACAAAATGACGAGGAAGGTAAATCACTGCGAATTCTATAGGTGTCTCAAGAATGCGGTGAAAAAAGTGGAGGAGTGAGGAAAAATTCGGGACAAGAGACAATGATCTGCCATTAGCTGTAGGTAGGGGTGAGGCTAGGGGCCTCATATTTGAAACCCGTCGCGTGAAATAATTATATAACTCGCACAAATCACACGTTATTACCATCAATCTGCTCATGGATTGAGACAATCGCATGAGCCATCTAAACTCACTTGCTTGACGGATAAATTGATGTCCGAGAATTGTGATTTGTACAGTATGGATAAGCTAAATGTCTTTATCATCTTCATCATCATAAGCCCACCCTAGTCCACTCAACGTCCAGCGTATCTTTGGCTTTTCTTCTCCACCTCTTTAGATCACAGAATTTCCTGCGAAGGTTTTTCCATAGAAATTTAACCAGAAACAATTCATTAAGAAGTATTTTGAAACTCCTTTAAGTGTAGCAAAACATCGAGCATCTCTATTTCTATATGGCTAGCTACGTCCCGCGGTGTGACCCGCGGCCTTCCTGTTCCCGTTATATACCTGGACGTCTACTCTCTTTCTACGAAAAACGTAATTTCGAAATGAAATCGCGACTTTCCTACTCTGATTCTACTTCGTTTCGTCCGATCGAACATTGTTTGACGTTTAAATTTATAATTAGAGTAGGCTTAAATACTCTACATTTAAACAAATGAAACGACAGATCGAAGTAGAACCGGAGTAGGAAAGTCGCGAGTTTATTTCGAAATTACGTTTTTCGTAAAAAGAGAGTAGACGTCCAAGGAAAAATGTAGCCTATGCGTTCATCTAGACTGTAATCTAACTAGGTATGTTCCAAATATCAACCATATCGGTTCAGACGTAACGGGGTGATTAAGCTTCAAACATCCAACCATTCACATTTATAATATTAGTAGGATTATATCCGTTATTATAAATTTGTAAACTAGCAGCGCCCCGCGGTTTCACCCGCGTAGTTCCCGATCCCGTTATTTACCCAGATAAAAAGTAGCCTATGTATTATTCCCGATCATTATCTATCTATGTACCAAATTTCATCCAAATCCCTTCAGTAATTTTTACGTGAAAGAGTAATAAACATCCATCAATCCATACTTACAAACATTCGCGTTTATAATAGTAAGTAGGATGTCACTGTAAAATTGTCATCACCGTCAGCATCTCGCGCGTTAGATTATCTCACGATAGGTTAGGTTAGTTTGTGTCATTAGATTATAATCTGACGGTTTTTATAACCTTACAGTGACACATATAACCATTCTGTAAATTGATGCTAGATGGTATTGTGTGAGAAATATTCATCAATATTTATTTATGTGTGAGCGGCGATTTACTGTTTACCATTCTAACTCATCGTTCCTTGACTAGCGAACGATTTTCAAAATTGTGACCCCGGCCCGTTGGCTGGCTGGGTCGCTGGGTTGACTCGATAGGCCGCTCCTGAATGATAAATGAGAGATAAAAGCTTTCCCAGCGTCCGCACATTGATCCGCCGGTCGGTTCTACTAGTACTCGTTACACTCCATTTCATCATTTGGCAACCAATAAAGTACCGATGTTCGATGTAAGCAGCCCTACAGCTTCAATTGTAGATTGTAGGTTAAAAATGTAGATATACGACTTTGCGAGCAGTTTTTTGGTGACAGTGATTACATTTAAATAAAAATCAAAATTTGAGAAGCATGGAAGATGTAGGTATGTAATTCATTCAATGTTTTTAACGGACAGAGCCTTTGATAGTACAACTACCATGAAAACTACACCACACTGCATACCAAACAAAATACATCTGAATTATAAATAGACCAATGAAGGTATAGAGAAAAATTAGTTGTTTACTCTTTACTATGGTGATGATGATATACGATCAATTTAAAGTTTTTCTGTAGATCAAGCCTGGCAACACAGAATAAAGCATCCGCTCGATCCGCGCCGGCTCAGCCGAGATATCTTGGACCGCTTTCAACTCCCGAACTCCCGATACGGTGACTGTGCAACTGACTTGCAATTTCTAGAACATAGTCGCTACACAGCGGCGCATTCACATCTCCATAATGGAATTGTAATGTTCTGCTTTAGATGATAAACGATGCTGGCACCGAACTATAAATAATTATAATATTCATAATGTATCGCTAGTGTATGTTTCGCGATGGCAAATTAATTCCTATCTACGAGTTAACTATGCACTTGCTTCTAGTTAGGTACGTGCTGGTTCTTTACTTCGCTGAAAGTAAACCATAAAAAGTTATATTGTCATGAAAATCTTTTACCTCTGTACTTATGACGAACGCAGTACAATCCTAGGTAATGGTTTGGATTTTTCGTGTTTCAATAGCTGCGTTTTACTGTGCCGTTATGAGCTGGCATGATGCTTACCATCAGGTACATGTCCTGCTTGTCTCATCACTTTATACTACGAGTATAAAAAGAAAAAAAATACACATGCCACGAAATGACCTTTAATGCCTACTGAACTTAGGGGTTGGCGCGCCCCTACTAACTTAAACTCAGTATATTTACCTACACACATACCTGAAAACTTTCTGTTTCATAGTAGCCCTAACCACAGTAGTGGGCTACAGGAATTAGGAACTTAACCCCATATCCTTAATTTACATATTTAAGTATCTCTGTTCTCTAGTTATGGCGATATTTTAGACTAGAATTTTTTATTCGGACATTTATTTTGTACGATTTCATCTTGTAGTTTTTATTTCTTTTGGACATACGTCGAGTTAAGTTTTTTCAAAATTAAAAAACAGTTTCAGTGTTTGACTATTTTAACGCTTATTCTGTTTGTTAAATTTGTTTGTTTTTATTGAGTTTTAAATTGAATTAATTGTCTTCTAAATTGTTCCATAGCTGGAAAAATGTCTTTCTTCCCATCATTACCGACATCCTTTTTTCAATATAGACGCTATCTACTGCTTTGGTTAACCGAGAGTAAAAAAACAACAAAATAAATATGCGATTGCGATAGAAATGATTTTATAAGAGAATGGCATTTATTGTACCCTACATCATTTTACCGGACAATCGGATTTATCAGATAAATCGTACTCACAGCTCCAAACTAACAATTTATCTGACCAATAGGATTGATCGCATGTCCATTGTCCAAATGACTTACACACCTAACAATGGACGTACAATGAGGATCAAGCATGAAACCTTTTTATCACGGTTAAGCGAATAAAACTAGCTGGGAAAAGTTTGTACAGACATTTTTAAAAGCTTTTTAATTTATTATTTTAATGCATAATTTTGGAAATGTGTAGTAGGTTTGACTTTTTAGGGTTCCGTAAAACGTAAAAACGGAACCCTTATAGATTCGTCATGTCTGTCTGTCTGTCTGTCTGTCTGTCTGTCTGTCTGTCTGTCTGTCTGTCTGTCTGTCCGTCCGTATGTCACAGCCACTTTTTGCCGAAACTATGAGAACTACACTGTTGAAACTTGGTAAGTAGATGTATTCTGTGAACCGCATTAGGGTTTGAACAAAAAAATTAAAAAAAAAGAAAAATTAGGGTTGCCCCCCATACTGAGAATTGAAACTAAAAATTTTTTTTTCATCAAACCTACACATGTGGGGTGTCTATCGATAGGTCTTCAAAAATGATGTTAAGGTTTCTAAAATCATTTTCCTCTACACTGAATAGTTTGCGCGAGAGACACTTCCAAAGTGGTAAAATGTGTGTCCCCCCCCCTCTAACTTCTAAAGTACATGAATGAAAAATCTAAAAAAAATATATGATGTACATTACCATGTAAACTACCAACGAAAATTAGTTTGAGCTCGATCTGATGAGTACTTTTTTTTTAGTACGTCATAAATACACTATTATTGAAACTTCGATCAAAGTTACAACGAACTACAAGAACTATGTGTACTATGTATATTATGTTACTTGCTGCAACGGAACCCTTCATGGGCGAGTCCAACTCGCACTTGGCTACTTTATTTTTCTTCTTACCATTCAATGCGTGAAAACGTAATTAGCCTGCCCGTAATCAGAGTATCTCTCTACTTAGTCTGTGCTGTAATACAATAATGAGACGTTCGACAAATTTATTTCCATCCAAAAAATGTCTCGTTTTACACCAACAAATTTATTAGGTATTTAAACAATAGTCTTTTATTTCAAAATTTACCAAAAGTGATAGCAGAGAATACGAAAATTTACAACACGACGCGCTGAGCCGTGAAATAAAGAAACAACAAAACCGCGGGAAAAACAGCAAACACTGGGACGGTATATTATGTTTCTTTTTAGGGTTCCGTAAAACGTAAAAACGGAACCCTTATAGATTCGTCATGTCTGTCTGTCTGTCTGTCTGTCTGTCTGTCTGTCCGTCCGTATGTCACAGCCACTTTTTGCCGAAACTATGAGAACTACACTGCTGAAACTGAACTGAAACTCAAAATTTTTTTTTTCATCAAACTTACACGTGTGGGCTGTCTATCGATAGGTCTTCAAAAATGATGTTGAGGTTTCTAAAATTATTTTCGTCTACACTGAATAATTTGCGCGAGAGACACTTCCAAAGTGGGAAAATGTGTGTCCCCCCCCCCCTCTAACTTCTAAAGTAAGAGAATGAAAAATCTAAAAAAAATATATGTTGTACATTACCATGTAAACTACCAACGAAAATTAGTTTGAACTCGATCTGATGAGTAGTTTTTTTTTAAGTACGTCATAAATACATTATTATTAAAATCTCGATCAAAGTTACAACGAACTACAAGAACTATGTGTACTATGTATATTATGTTACTTGCTGCAACGGGACCCTTCATGGGCGAGTCCAACTCGCACTTGGCCACTTTTTTTTTTCAAATATGTATGTGATTGTTTTCGAAACAAACCTTTTTTGAGACAAAAACTATAATGGACTTTCTGTGGAAATTTCTGGTATCTAAAGCTGGGATTGTATTCAACCGGCACCACAGCTTTTGCTCATAAAACACAGTCAATCATACTAGCCTGCAGCCTACGAGCGAGAGGAATAAACTACCGCATTGTGAACCTTTTTGAGTAGGTAACGCTAGTTTTTTACTTTAATTTGTCTACAAATGGCGAACAACTCGCCTGGAAAAGGTGGCAAGCGAATTAATGGCCGCAGATGGAGCATGACTGTATTCTTAGCACTCTCAACTTGAAGACACCCAGATTGTAGGTCTCAGAAAACAGAAGACGGCAAGGTACTCTAAGCCCTGGCTATTTGCACTAAAAAAGTTAATTGAAAGCAGCCGAAATCAGCTTCAACCCATCAATCCTTCCCCAGCAATCCTTTGAGTATTTTTCCAAGTGCAGATATACGTGTTACTCATCGCAACTGGCTTTAACTATTGACAAAAAAAATTGCCAGTCATATGAACTGCCGATAGAAGTGAAAACTTATAACTCAGAATTTGATAGCTTTCTTTGGAAACTACACGTATGTAACCGGAGGGCGTGGCCTGGGCATCATGGCATGGCCATCTCGAAATGCGTCAGCATTTCCTGTTGACTGATGCATTTCTAGATGGCCATGGCATGATGCTGAGGCCACGCCCTTTCAGCATTTCCCATTGGCTGACGCATTTCTAAATGCCCAATAGCCATGGTCCCGAGTTTACCCGAAGGTTTCTTATCATATCCGAGCGTGATGCTAGAATCCAATTCACAGCCCACGAAATATCTGTCTAGGCGCGCCTAAAGTAGTTTTCACTTCAAAAACATCTAGATAAATCAGATAAACTTTGTAGATATAGCAACTAACTAATGGTTATGCTTAATAGCAAAAACAATTTTATTAGGCGATGCTCAATCAAACTTTTTGGTTGTAACTTACAGCTTTTTTTTTATTTTTCAAGTGCCTGTTTATGTTTCATCTACCTATGTAACCGCCACGAATTGTAAATCGACTTCGATGATTCTTTTTCTGTTTGGCTGATCATATTTTAAAGGTGGTGCCATAAAAAAATCTTGAAATCAGTGCAGTGGTTTTTGAAATATAAGTAAAAATCTAAAATTTGCTTACCTCAATGACATATTCTTTTAATCCGAAGCCTCATTTGAACAATGTGTTTAGTTGATTGCACCAAACATATGATAATATATTTAGAGAGTTTAGTTGAGTTAACTCAGACTTGAAAGTAAACACTTTCAAAAATTGTTGTAGGGGTTTGTTTATTTCTGAGAAATTAAATTATGTCCGTTAGTCGAACATCCGGCAAACACGTCATTCCAACCGCCCAGCTTTTTGTACTTCCAATTTTGGAGGAATAAAACTAGAATCCTCTAAACTACGGCGAGCAGTAAACAGACCGGTGCGAAGACAAACACGAATGAAATTAATTCACGCCGCATCTCTCCGCCGGAAAGTTCCCGATGAAATTTTAAAGAGGAGAGAGAAAAGGGTCCGCAAAATTAGATAAAACGCTCTTCAATATTCAATGGATATAAGTGGTATTAGATTCGGGATTGAAATATTAATTAAAGCTGACTGTGACGAGAGCCGGCTCATATTAAAAGCTCCAGTCCCTTTCGACGGCGTCCGCTTCGATTATGGACGAGCGAGGGATAGACATCACTCATTTTTAATCGATTAAATTAGGTTCCGATTTGTTTTTGTATAAAAGCAACCCACTTTACGACCCAGTGCGGGGATTGGTGGCTTTCTGTCAAAAACAAAATCATGATCCTAACTCACTATTGTGTCCAATTGCGAGTTGATGGATACCGCTTATGCTAGAATGATGTCTCTTTGTGGAAACGCTTTCTTCGAGTTATTTTTCTGCACAGTTAAAGCCAGCGATGACAAACCCGTACATACATATGTTCTTGGAAAAATACTCAAAGTTCAGCACGATTCGAACCTGCCTCCTAAGGGAGAAACTCGAGGCCATAATTCATGCGTTTCACGAGAAGCTGGTTTCGCCACGATGTTTTCCACCTCCGTCAAAGCCAGTGGTGATGATAAACTATTATATAAATATATTTCGTCTAAATAGATCTTACGCCATCACTAGTGGCACGAACGATCGATAGGGTACCGGACTGGGTCAAAAATACACCATTCTAATTAGTCCGTCAGCTAGATCATGGAAAAATATTGGACACGTTTTTTTTGTTTTTTTATAATATTAAAAATCGTCAAAGATATAGACCATCAAACTCCGAGAGTGGGGGTCGCGACGTCACTCGTGAGTAAAAATCGTACTCACAAGTGACGTCACACGAAACTTCGAAGCGCTGTATCTTCGTCATGTTTTGTTTGTGAAACAAAAGAAAAAATACATGTACAATATTTTTTGGCAATCTAACTAAGGGGCTACTTAGTTTTTTTTTGAGGATTGTACCCTATTACACAAGCATCAGGTCATTGGTTTGAACCCCGGTTTGCACCTTTGAGTATGTTTTCAAGAGCAGTTAGATCTTAACGGTGGAAGAAAACATCGTAAGATAGACATCTATTTTATATACTAGATTGCTATTAGTAATAAGCTCGCAAATTACTTCTGTACGTTCAGTTTTTTTTTTCGTTAAGTGCAAAAAGATATTATTAGTATCTTGTTTATATGTTTTTCGCTCTTTTTTTAACATAGTTTTTTAACACAACACAGATCCTATTAACTCATACTTAGCCTTCAGTCTCTCATCAAAATTGTACAAGGAAATTGTGTGCCAAAATTTACTTCTTCCAGACTCAGCCACTTAGGTCTAGCTTGTTAGAAAGTTTAACCCAAGATTTTTACAAACTCTACGACCCCTAAATATTAAACAAACTTGAGCATAGCTTTGACAAGTTTAGTTCACTTAAGTTTCCTGATAACACTACACAAGAGTCGAGTCAAAACCGAGAATTCGATAGCCTAATGTTATCTTGTACAACTCCCTTATCGACTCGAACATGACGAGAATTGACTTGGAAAGTGGCAAATTTTAATCTAGCGTCTGTGCCATTTAGGTTGTGGTTGAAAAAAGTTGAAGTGAGCTGTGCGTTGACAGCTGTTGAGTTTGCGATAGTGCCGCTATAAGACAACGGTTTCAGAAGTGACACGCAGTCTGGTACGAGACGAGTAACCTTGGAGCTGTCAGAGTCTCGGTCGCTTTATCTGGAGTCTGTAATTGTGGCGCTGTCACGGGCGTGTCACTGTTCCCCGCTCCCCACTCCCCGCGCCCCGCGCCGCTGTGACCTGAGGGATGAGGTACTGACTACAAGTCTAACACGAGTATTAAATTTTTAGTTAGTGTTTTACTGAACATAGTGGCTAGAACGTGCAATTCACAATAGTGAAGTCGTGGATTTGAATCCCGCCTACACTTCGACTTATTTTCCCAAGTTCAGACATAGGTAAAACCTACAAGTTTACCTAAGTACGTGTTTTAATGGTAGGTAAAGGAAAATATCATGAGGAAACCGGGACATTTCAAGAAATACAACTTTCGAGCACATGCGTCATCTACCGACCTGCAATTGTCCAGCGTGGTGGATTATATCCTTAAACCTCTCCTTGTGAGAGAAAGCCCCGAGTAGTAGGGACATTAAGTGGGCTGCTATGCTATGTTCTACTTCTTCTGAGATTTGTTTGATGTCACAAGCAGAAAATTTCTATACTCTACTATTTAGACTCGCGTAAATTTGGAGTATAAATAATATTGGTCGACATTTCTTTATAACACAACATCCAGCACCATACTAGACAAAACTTGTACCATGGTAGCCAAATAAATGATAAAAAAATTGGCAGTCATATGAACTGCCCATAGAAGTGAAAACGTATAACTTAGAATTTGATAGCTTACTTTGGAAACTACGCGGGGGAAACCGGAGGGCGTGGCCATCAGCGTGGCCATGGTCCCGAGTTTACCCGGTGATTTCTTTTCATTCCCGAGCGTGACGTTAGAATTCAATTTACAGTCTACGAAAAAAATCTGTTTGTAACACGGGTTTCGGACCTTATAGCGCGCAAAAAGAAGTTTTCATTTCTCATACTCGGAAAGTAGTGTTGTTTTAATCTGATTATTGGGTGGAAAATGCTGCTTCCCTCCATAGAGAGGGAAAAACTCAGACAAATTACTTCCCACCTAAGGACCGGAATGAACTTTTAAAATAGAACTAGGTACAGCTGTGAAGATATGTATGTAAAAAACTAAAAAAAAATTGGCAGTCATAGAAACTGCCGATTGAAGTGAAAACTTATAACTCAGAATTTGATAGCTTACCTTGGAAACTACACGGGTGTAACCGGAAGGCGTGGCCTCGTCATCTTGGCATGGCTATCTAGAAATGCGTTAGCATTTCCTATTGGCTGATGCGTTTCTAGATGGCCATGCCATGATGGCCTGTCCACGCCTTTTCAGCATTTCCCATTGGCTGACGTATCTAGATGGCCAATAGCCATGGTCCCGAGTTTACCCGAAGCTTTCTTATCATACCCGAGCGTGACAAATGAATTCAATTCACAGCCCACGAAAAATCTGTCTAGGCGCGCTTAAAGAAGTTTTCACTTCAAAAAGCGCAAACTTCTTGGAGCGGAATAAACTGTCAAAATTACGCGGTGAGTTCTATATTTAAAATATATAAAAACGACGTAAATTGGCGGGATACTAATCTGTTATGTATCCACAGAGTAAGTAATCACTAATGTATCTGTGACAAAATTAAAAAAAGTAGGTAATAATCTTTCATGCTGAAATTTGAATATTAAAAATGAGTTGAAGCGATTCTGACTGAAATGTTGTCAACATTCAATTAAAGACGAGGCAAATTGTATTATAGTCCAGTAATTTAAGCTTAAATTAGGTAAGAATCTCGGAATTCAAGATACCCAGCTGTAAGTCTGTAAATTCTTGTATATTGACACTGTCGCAAACCAACCCTCCGCACGGCCGCGTCCTTCCCGCCAAAGAACGGTTCCCGCGAAATACAATGATTACCATATATGGTAAGGAAGCGTCCACGTCGTCTCCTATTGGGAATTAGGATTGAGTTAGCGCCCGTATTGGTCAGTCGTAGGGATAGCGCGATCTTCCCAATGCCGGGAAGGGGGTGAGGTTCGCCCCGCGCTTGCACATGTTGCGGGCGGCGAAGGCAGTCCGGCGACCGCTTTCATTTAGATTGTACGATAGCCACTTGTCATTGTAAAAAGTTTAGTGAAATTCAAAATTGAGTCAAGTAACTTGTTTTCTTTACTAACTTTATAAAGCATGGCCACATAATGGCTGCCCAACGCGTGGGGCCGTGTTTCTAGTTTTGTGAACTGTGTGGATCAAGTGACTTTAGTGCTCAAGTGCAATTAAACCTAAACTCAAAGTGTAACATACGTACAAAGTGTGACGTACGCGTACCTACTTTCTTTTTTTAATCAAATTAAATCGAAAATGACGCGTACAAGACTATCCAGGAGACAATCAGACGCCTTCGCCGACGCTGGCGATGGCGGCGAGGAGCACGTGCCTGCATCGACAGTGGCTGCCATGATGGCCTCTCTGCGGCGAACACAGAACGAAGCCCTCGAGCGACTCTTCGATCGCGTCCTAAAACGTGCGCCGGCTCAATCTCCAGTCTCGGTCGTAAATGAACAGAAACCCGGGGACTTCGCTTCATGTACAGCGCGTTTTTCCGGCGAGTCCTCAGAATCAATAGAAGTGTTCATTGATGCAATTTCTAGTTACCGAGACTGCAAAAATATATCAACTGAAAATGCGCTACGCGGTATGTCCATGCTACTGACCGGTTCCGCGGCGACGTGGTGGCTAAGTGTTAAATACGAAGTCACCACCTGGAGTGAGACCATCGATCGCCTCCGAGGCGCCTACGGAGACCACCGTCCAGCATACCGTCTGTATCGAGACCTCTTCGAAATGGAGCAAGGCAAAGAAAAAACCGACATCTTTATTTCTAAATGTCGAGCGTTGTTATCAAGATTGCCTCCAGAAGATCTTAGTATTAAAGTTCAGTTAGATATGGTATATGGCCTTCTCGACCGGAGTATACGGAAACGGATACGTCGCGAAGAATGTTCCAGCTTTAGTGAGCTACTAAAAAAAGCTAGAGCTGTGGAGGAACAACAAGAAGAAGGAGACCGCGCGAACGAAATCAACGCAGCACTAATGCGCAATTTGTCATATGAGGCCACCCGATCGGTGACACCTGAGCGATCAGGGGGAGCTGCATATCAACTTCAGCACAATAGCGCCACACCGCGAGTGCAACGAAGTTCACCTACGCTATCTACGTCTAAATATGCTGCAGCGGTTGAAGCATCAGCGGAGCCTTCACAAACCGTGTCGATATCACGGAGTGCGGCCGCCGACGGCAAAGCTGCGCACTCATCATACCCGGACAGCGGTTCCAGCGCGACGGCGAAGTTACGTCGTCCATTTTGCCGGTATTGTAAAAAATATGGGCACTGGCGTGACCAATGTCGAAGACTATCCGGTGAATCAGTCGAACATTTTAATAACAACGCAGTGAGAACTCCAGTTTCGTGTTATCAGTGCGGTGAAACGAATGTTACACGTGATACTTGCAAAAAGTGTAACCAAAATAAGTGTTTCTATAGCATAAATTCCGAAAATGTTAACGAATTGTTGTACAGTACGTCGATGGTTGATACTAGTAAAAATGTTTGTTGTGACAATAAGGTAATAAAGCCCGGAGCGACCTCACTTTCCCTTTTCACTCCGCGAGCACGACAGGCAGGGCGATCCATTCTCGATATACACATTTTAGGTTTCTGCGGTACTGCACTGGTTGATACGGGCGCTAAACATTCTATTGCGGGGCATACGTTGTATAATCTTCTATTGCGCCAAGGTCACCAGTTACGTCCGGGTCGTTCACGAATAAAATTGGCGGACGGGAATGTGCGAGAAACTAATGTACTTTTGACTACACTCGATGTTCAGTTGAAGGGTAGAACGATTCAGACTCCCTTTCTAATATTCCCCGAAGCAAATAATAATGAAACCTTGTTAGGAATTGATTTTTTGAAAACAGCTGGACTAGTTATAGACTTTTCTAGAGAAAATTGGTACTTTTCTGATGATCCGCGAAAAAGGTATGAACTCTGTGTAGAGTCGGAAATCAAACAGGTAGCATATGCCTCTGCCACTACTCTGAGCCGGGATGAAGGAGCGGATCTTCCACCAGCGGAGTGCAACTACCGGGAGAAACTCCTAACTGAAAATTTAGATATCTTCAGTCCAGGGGGAGCGCCGACGCCTTTCAACACACACTGCATAGATATAGGAAAGTTCCATGCGCAGGATTTAACTCGATTTAAGGATACGAGCTCAAACAGCTCTTCGGCTCCCGTAATTCCGTGGCGCCGACGCAGACGTCCGAAGCAACAAAATTCAAAACTAGTGCAGGAACGGGGTCGTTTTCCTACACTAGAGGGGGAGTCTGTCGCAAACCAACCCTCCGCACGGCCGCGTCCTTCCCGCCAAAGAACGGTTCCCGCGAAATACAATGATTACCATATATGGTAAGGAAGCGTCCACGTCGTCTCCTATTGGGAATTAGGATTGAGTTAGCGCCCGTATTGGTCAGTCGTAGGGATAGCGCGATCTTCCCAATGCCGGGAAGGGGGTGAGGTTCGCCCCGCGCTTGCACATGTTGCGGGCGGCGAAGGCAGTCCGGCGACCGCTTTCATTTAGATTGTACGATAGCCACTTGTCATTGTAAAAAGTTTAGTGAAATACAAAATTGAGTCAAGTAACTTGTTTTCTTTACTAACTTTATAAAGCATGGCCACAACACCCTAAAAGTTGTCTCAAAACCTACATATGGTATACGCAACTATTAAATTTTAAGGTCAAAATTCACAAAAATCGTTTTTTTTGCGCTTTTGTTGTAAATATTTCATTTCCTATGGGTATTTTGCTATTATTTGATAATACATACATATTATCAATATTGTAGAATACAAAGTTCTCTACAAATTTGGTTAAAAACAATTTTTATACGGTGAACCGTTTTCGAGATAGAGGGCGGAGAGCACGCGCTCACAGCATCACTTCAGGTCAACCGGTGCCTCCGGTCAAAAACGAGACATATACAGTTGATGAACTATCGATAAATCAATGATTATAAATATTTGTCCATTTTTATTCAGTATTATATTATATTTTTTTCCTAACCTATCCACTTTTTATTCAGTATTAATTTATTTAACAACACTTACCTGCCCATGTAATTGCAGAATTATTGTTAATGAAAATATAGGAATTATATTTGAATTTTAACTTAATTAATATTAATAACTTCTTACATGATGAAAAAAAAACAAATAAATTATGAATTAATCTTTTTATTAAAAAATATCATTAAATACATTTATTTTTACTAGAAGTAAAAAAATTGAAGAAAGGGTATAAAAACTACAATTTATAATTTTAATCATCGTCTTCTTCTTCTTCGTCGTCTTCCGGCTGCTGGTAAATTTCAAACTGGTCTTCATTATCGTCTTCAACGACATTTCTCGCAAGTTCTTCCATGATTTCGGGGTCAAAGGTTCCACCTTCGTTAATGTCGCTCTGATATGGTTTTGCACTGTTTCGCATTGAGACAAGCTTGCCCATTACATTTGCCACAAGCTAAAGAGCATTGCAAGCCCGCTTTTCTACATCCGCATCGCGAACCACAACCACTCTTGCAGTTGCAGAAAATTTGGATGAACTAGCTGCAGCATTTGAGGAAGAAAATTGTTCGGCCCAGAGATTATTAGAATCAAACCATATTGGTAGTCTATAATGCTCCGAAATCTGTGAAAAGTCTCGATCATCTTCGTTATATGCATTACGTCAAGTCTATAAAACTTAACTCATTCACTGCCACTATGATTTTTTAATTCCTTCTGGGGTGCCACCAATATTATTATGGACTCGCCAGGTGAGTCGCTGGCACTGCATTCTAATTTAAATGGACTCGCTAGGCGAGTTCACTGGCATAATATATAGGTAAACTTAATGATTTGTTAATATTGTGGCCGTCGAAGTCTCTACAACGTTTATATTGGTATCAAAAATAGTTTGGCAAGTGTTTAGTGTATTTCCACGTATAAAAATGGCTGAAAACCCATCAAATAAAAAAAGAGGTATGTATTTTACGTAATTTATGCAGGGATTGTAAATCTTTGGATATAATTCTATTTTTGAGGTTAAATTTTGTATTTTTATAGTTAAGTTTTTTTTTTTTTAATAAAGATTGGCGAGACGAGCAGGACATGTGCCTGATGGTAAGCAACATGCCTGCCACATAACAGCAGTGACATGCAGCTATTGGAACATGAAGAGTCCAAATCATTATCTAGCACTGCACTGCGCTCGTCACCCAGAGATCTAAGATGTTATATCTCTAAGCCCAGTCATTTTCTGGAAACATTGCCCTTCAAACCGGAACACAATAATGTTTGCACATTACTACTTGGCGGTAGAATAACTAATAGTTCACATGATAAATCATGCCAAAAATATATAACTTGGTCGATAACCGCAACAAAGGGTGCGCCTATTTACAAAGTAATAAACTCTGCGTAGTTATTTTTTTTTAGATCACCACCTGCATCCTTATCTCGCTCCTCGTTACCGACAGCTTATGACCGAATTCTAAAACCCAGGATTGAAATTGCAAATAACGGTTTTTAGGTATTTTGAATAAAAAAAAATCATGAATAAAACCCTCTAATATATAAATGAATAAATAAGGCCCTCTAGATTACAAAAATACCAACGAACTTATTTTATAATTGTAAACTTGATGGGCGACAGTCTACGTTTTCTTTTCATGGTTTCACAAAGTAATAACCGACTTTAAAATTAATAGACGAATACATGCGCGTAGAGTAGTTTTGTTGTAGTGTAAGACAGTTTTTTCGTGATTTGAGAAAAATCACGAAAAAACGTTACGGAAACATTACGTTTCCTACAACTTCTATTTATTTTTTTGAGTTTAGATAGAAAAGGTTGAGGACCAGCGTCAGTGAACTCGCCTAGCGAGTTCAAGGCATTGTTGAATGAATTTTTTTTCTTAAATTATAAAACTTGTCATATAAACGAGCCACAGTGCAAATATTTATATTAACTTTTATTAAGTATACATTTTGATTTTCAGTAGAAAATATGGACGCTTTTCGGAAATATTGGCGAAAAACACTAACTCGCCAGGCGAGTCGCCGGCACATGAACGAAATTTAAGTCGACTCGCCTGGCGAGTCGTCGGCACTAAATGTGTTAATAAACCTGGGCAGCTGTCAAATATTCCACCAACAAGTGCAGCTGCTCATCAACATTTCAAACGTGTATATTATCAAGTGCGTACTGTGACCGCGCGCTCTCCACCCTCTATCTCGAAAACGGTTCACCGTATAAAAAAGTTTATAGAACAACATTTGTAGGAAATTTTGTATTCTACAATATTGTTCATACATACAAATAGCAAAAAACCCATAAGAAATGAAATATTTACAACAAAAGCGAAAAAAAAAGATTTTCGTGAACTTTAACCTTGAAATTTAATAGTTGCGTACACCCTACCATATGTAGGTTTTGAGACAACTTTTAGGGTGTCAATATACAAGTATTTACAGACTTACAGCTGGGTATCTCGAATTCCGAGGTGAACTTACTAAAATGACTGGACATTAGCGAAAATATTTTGCCAAAAATCTCAAAAGAAATATATATAAGCACATACAATGATTTTATGAAGTGGCGAGCAGAGAAGAATATAAAATTAATTTTAAATAAGTACCTACTACTAATCCCACTAATATTATAAATGTCAAAGTTTGAATGTTTGGGTGTTTGTTGCTCAATCACGCCATAACGTATGAACGGATCGGGCTGAAATTTCGAATACAGTTAGATTATAGTCTGGAAGAACACAAACATAGGCTTTTTATCTCGGGGAAATATTGGGAACGACGGGAACGGGAACTACGCGGTTAAAACCGCGGGGGACTGCTAGTAATGTTATATATTATCAATAAATAGTTTAGATGAACAACTAGTTTTATTTTCTTCATATTCGAAATGGAAAAGTAGAGTGTTTAACACGGGTAAAAGAATCTAAAAGTCTATATAAATATGATTGATTCTTTCAGCCCTTGATTAACAATCTACTATTTCACTTCAAAAAACTATATACTTAGGTATAATTTTCAATACATAGTTATGATACGTAGAAACATACAGACACATAACAAAGATCCATATTCATCGTACAAATGGTTGTCGTGGGTTGGATTCGAACCCACAGTTCAGGGAGCAGACTTACTTTTGACTGAGCCACAACGTGTATTATTTCGAAATACCTAAGTATTTTCTAACCTCTAGAATCCAACTGGGTATTTTCTATTTATTAATTAACTCCCCTCCTTGATTGGAGGAAAGGAACGCTTGTAGTTTCGTTTACTAACTCAGTACGGTAATTAATCAGTGTCTAGTTACAACACGAACAGCGAAAGTTTACGGAAAATGAAAACAGATTTTCTTTTTCCTAAAACAGTCTGTATAGTACCTAATTCTTAAGTAAAAAAAAAAATGTTTGTCTGTAAAGTCGGTTTACTGACGATAGAACGTGACAACGTCTTAAGAAAATACTGATGGAATGGTAGCATTTTTCAAAAGAAAATTTTAATTTCATTTGTTTAATAGATTTGTATGTAAAAAGTAATCAGTAGAATTTAGTCATTTTCAATCAAAACAATGCAAAAAAGCTTTTAGATGCCGGGGATCGAACCCGGGGCATTTCACATGCAAAGCGAACGCTCTACCACTGCTACATCCCCGCTTGAACTACTGGTCGAAATAATTAATACAACTGTAACAAACATGCGGCGAGGTAACGACCTACGGTAACGCGGTAACGGTACATGACGTCATGTTTTGTGGGCGTGCAGCCGGCTTCATCGAATTATAAGACGTTATCACGTCAATAAATAGCCATCTTCTCTAAATGAAACCAGAATACATTTTGTTTTCATTTTCGTCTTCAAGACACACAAATCGCTATTGCTAGTAATTTAGCAGGCGAGCGGCGATATAAGAGTGATTTTATAGCGTTCGTATGAAGTAATTTCGAGCACGTTTTAAAGCGCTAACTCCGAGTTTTGACGCAACGCTTTTTAAGCTCCCGTGTGAATGAGACCTAATTAGCAATAATTAAAAAGTTTTATCGAGATTGTTTTTCGATAATACGTTTTTTCTTTTGTTTTAAAATTTAGAGTGACGCCACGAGCAATACATGTATCTAAAAGTACAGCCACACAGTCATTTGAAGTTGAAGAGTCCAAATCACTAATCAGAATACTACGCTCGTCGCCAAAAGATATGAGATAATTTATCTCTTAGTCCTGATATATCTCTGGCAACACTGCATTTCAAACCGAAACACGGTATTATTAGCATTTTAATGCTTGGCGATAGAAAGGCTGACAACGGTACTTCCTCAACTTGTCTGGTAAAGATGTAGTAACAACATATTATATCCAAATATCTAAACATCGAAACTTTCGCATTTATAACATTACTAGCAGTCCCCCGCGGTTTTACCCGGGTAGTTCCCGTCCCTGTCGTTCCCGTTATTTCCCCGGGATTAGAAGTAGCCTATGTGTTCTTCCAGACTATAATCTAACTGTATTCCAAATTTCAGCCCGATCCGTTCATATGTTACGGCGTGAATGAGGAACAAACATCCAAACATCCATAGTTTGACATTTATAATATTATAATGGGATTAGGATTAGCAGGAAGTGTGATTAGAACAATTGTTAATATCCCACAATTTTCAGCTTTTATTATAGACTACAGGCCCGTGAACAAAATTTACGGGTCAAATGAACCACCAGGAGACCTATGTAGGATGATAGAAGCGTATAAAGTAATAAGATTCAGCACTATGCCATCAAACTGAGTACAGTTGAAGAGGGGGGGTTCCAATCCTCGATCATTTCTCCTTATTGCATGATTTTTGTACAGCGTTGTGGAATAATAGATTAGAAGAGGTATGGAAACAATATTAATTATAAATTTTAGATTTTTAATTATTTGTTTGTCGGAAAAAATTATGATGTGCCGACGATTTACCTACAGAGTAAATTTGGTCATTTGATTATGTACGGCATTGGTTCCATACTGTTTCAATACCTCTTCTAATCCATTATTTCGCAACGCCGTACAAAAATCATGCGACAAGGAGAAATGATCGAGGATTTGAACCCCCCCCCCCCCCCCCCATCTTCAACTGTACTCAGTTGGACAGCTTACAAGTGACGGCATAGTGCTGAATATTATTACTTTATACCCTTCTATCATCCTACATAGGTATCCTGGTGGTTCATTTGACCCGTAAATTTTGTTCACGGGCCTGTAGTCTATTAGTACCTAAAATTCATAACTTAATAGTTATTTTATAGACACGTAAAAAGCTGGGCAGCTGAAAGGGTTTCCACCCCAGTACAGAAGTTACGCCATCAATTTATTTGTAAATCCGAGTTTGGGACGCGGCACGCCTCTAAACCTTCCTAATTTAAAAAAACAGCGGTCAAGGCAACAGATGCCATCCACACGTTAACGAGGGACGAAGTTTTACAAACCCCGTTTCAAAAATGAAGGCTTTCCTCGCGGGAGGCCGGGAGGGCGAACTTTCCGGACCCGTTCGGAAAGTTTTCGCCTATCCGGCATCCCTCGACATGAGACAAAGCGTGCTACAGGCTACAGTTCAGCGAGTGAATGGCCGACGGTATCCTTGTAAAACCTTGTAAGTCACATTTATGATTTATAGGTAAAAAGTATTTTGTGTAAAACTGTCTAGGTACCTCCCTGTATAGATAGATATATCCTTTTTATTGTACACACCAATATAAAACAATGCAGTAAAATAAAACAACAGTAAAACTAGTGTTACAATTGGCGGCCTTATCGCTAAAAGCTATCTTTTCCAGGCAACCTTAGGATGCGGTACATGTATCTATTATTGTTTATATGTATCTATTAGGATGCATATACAAATATACATGCTCCAGAATCAAATGGGGGTCTGGTTGGTTTTTGAACTCATTTATTAAATACTAGTAGTAACACGCGGTTGTACCCGTGCACTTCTCGTGTATGTAATTTTCCCGCGATAAACAGTAGTCCATATTATTTCAGACCCCGTATCAAAATTTCATCCATATCCATTTAGTGGTTTTTGAAATATTACTAAATCCTACTATTATTATATCTGAAAGTTTGAATGTCTCTCTGAAGAAAAAAGTTTGTAAGTATTTATACGAGTACCTATTCTAGAAACTTAAACGTAAGTGAGGTAGGTACAAAAATTATGTTAACTACTTACCGAGTTTTGAATTGCAATAGTCCCGGCAGCGTTCCCGTAACAAAGCGATATGTTACGGGAACGCAGAGTAATCTCGGAGGAAGTGTTTGCTAAATGTTAATTACAGCTGCTCGACGTCTAACGGCGTGTATTGTCTCGCGGTCGCGGCGGCAATGTACTCTGCTCGGTCCCCACGCACCCGCTCCTCGGGTTTATTTGATTTGAGGGCTTTATTACGGAAACACACACTTTATACCTTATTTGACTTTGTCTTATTAGTACGAGTACGTTACTGACGAGGCTTGAAATAAACTATTACAACCTAAATATTTATTGCAAGAATCACGTAAAGCCGAGTATTTCGAAAGGATATTAAAAAGACGAAGAGATCAATCAATTATTGATTGCAGAATCAAACAAGTTAATATATTTACAATAGGGTACCGGACTGGGTCAAAAATACACTATTCTAATTAGTCCGTCAGCTAGATCATGGAAAAATATGGGACACGTATTTTTTGTTTTTTCAAATATTAAAAATCGACAAAGATATAGAACATCAAACTTCAAGAGTGGGGGGTCGCGGCGTCACTCGTGAGTAAAAATCGTAGGCACGAGTGACGTCACGCGAAACTTCTAAGCGCTGTATCTTCGTAATTTTTTTGTTTGTGAAACAAAAGAAAAAATACATGTACAATATTTTTTAGCAATCTCACTGACAGACTAATTAGTTTTTTGAGCATTGTACCCCATAATGGTAGATAATGACTTTGCAAAATCCATCTGGGAAAATACCAAACCTTTGTTATTTATTATACCGCTAAACAGGAATGAGCAAACATTTGGAACTGTGTTCCGGTTTGAAGGGCAATGCTTCCAGAGAAAGCACAGACAGACATATTCTTGACGAGCGTGTTAGAATCTCTTAGGATTCTACGCTGTTATAACCTAATTTACATCAGGATAGCCTTAATTCTGTGAGCTTAGATGTGAATGTGCTGTCAACTACTTAAAAGATGGTAGGATGAATAGAAAGCCCAATAGATGGTATTTAAATGTTATTTATTCTTTTATTCCACTTTCGGTGCACCTATAGACTACAGAGAAAGAATCGTGGTCAAGAAAACTCTGCGCCTTCACATACACAATCTGTACACAAGTAAATCTTAACCAACAGTTATAATACTTATCTTGGCTTAATCAATCGTTCGCTCGGGAACAAGAATTATACAGAGCAACAGAGAACACAGTAAGTTGTAGACAACAATATATAAGAAAAGACAGGCGAGCCGAACAGAGCCACGATCACTTTTATAATCCTCGTTGTCAACCCCACTCACCCATAGTCATAGCGCCGCCCCTCCAACCAAACTATAACAAGTTATAGCGGAATAGGTGGTGGATTTGACAACGTTGATTTACTTATATGTTTATTATACTTTATACAATAATACTTGCATATTATTTATTAATTATATTTAACCGTATTATTTATAACATGGTTATACTTATTATATAATTTCGGAAATACATCAATTCCTTTCTTGTTATTACAATATCCTGTAAAATATATCATTAATCAGGATTTGACACGTATAAATCACCCATTTAGTCAATTTTAACGTCAGGTGAAGGGTTCCAAGGAACCCTTAATCTAACAAGCGCAGTACAATGTTTGACTTTCAATTGGGTGCAAGTGGAATTCAAACCTCACGATTGTAAAATCAGTCTGGCCATTAAAGCACCACTTTTTTCTGATAAGACCACTATAAATAGACTGCCTTGTGCAAACAAAATGGCACTCTGTATTCTAGTCTAGTCCCATCTATGCGCCAAATAGATATCCTCTTTATAATTCAAAACTATTCGTGCAGCTCTAAAACGACAAATAAATGCAAAACAGAAATTGCAATGCAAAACTTATAATAATAGCGAGTTGGAGAGTCGTAACGGCGTCTGCACTATCTGCTAGAATTTGTATATTTAATTATTATTTATACCTAGAATTTACCTACAATGTAACGAAGCCTGAGTTTGCTATTTGGAGATAAGGGCTTGCCATTCCTATGCAGAGTTTTAACAGGTTCTGCTCTTATATTTTTGACTGGACTCGTCGTTTAGTTGACAGCACGCACTAGTTTAGAAGTTTAGAATGAATTCTTCATGAACCATTTAAAATCTCACAAAGCTATAACGAAACATAATTACAAAAAAACTGCACTACACTTAAAATCTAATAAAATGCTTATAGGTACGTAGCACATCTGAATTATCTATTTACCGAGCGTTCCATCAGGAGGTAATTTGGAAATGCTAGCCAGAATGCGATATAAAAATTGGGAAACACCGTTTTTTTCACTTGTTTTTAGAGCATAATTAGAAGCTCTTTCTTACTGGTAATTTACTACAAAATATACAAAAGTTCTTTAAATATTTGTTGGTATGAAACTTTACTAACTTTTTAATTACTTTCATATTATATTCGTATCAGAAAAGTAAACTGGTCGCAGTCAAAAGAACTATTTCATTCTGCTCAAAAAAAGATAGTGTCTGGGGAAAAAATGATTAAAAATCCCTTATTGTTCACATCATCTAAAAATGTGTGCTTAAGATCGCACGGCAAAAGTGAAACTAAATTAAGAAATAACTATTAAAAACTATTGAATAATCTATAATAATAATTGAAAACAAAAATCATTACATATAAATTGCATACAGTAAATACAGCGATGCGACAGTTAAGAGCTTTAGTTAGCTGACTGTATTTTTCTCGCTTGGTACACTTGGCAGGCTCGAGTTCACCCGAACGATCGTTTGACTTCAGAGCGTGACTAGTCAGTTTTCACAGCCTACGAAACGAACAAATCTGTATGCAAAAGAAATTTTCACTTTGAAGCAAAAGAAGCAGTGTTGAGACCCTTTCACACATACAGCTGGGTGCAGTCAATATCGTCTGCAGGTGACACGGGTGCAATCTCCGGGTTGCATCACTATGCGGCGCGATATCCGACCCGCCCTCGCCAGGACTGGAATATTAATCCGAGGGCGCTCAAATAGAGCCTTCGACGCTCACCCTGACTGATTCACTTATGCAATAAAACTGTTTTAACCTTAATAATTATTTCACTACTTTGAAACTTCATAACATTTTGTCTAAAATAATATGGACTGAATTACATTTTAGAAAAAAATTGTATGCAAAAAATCGGTATCTGTTTCCAGTGAAATTACAAGGCTTACGCAATAAAAAAAATCTGATTCAGAATAAGTAGGTACCTATATTACCGAAAGATGCTCAATTCTAAATTGAAGTATGTTTTTTGATACTGGGTGATAGGTAGCAATAATACTTTTACAGGATTATGTACCTTTTTATATCATTGATGTTAACTGTCCCCTGATACAGTGCTATTGAAATTAATTTGTAAATATGTTGCCATTAATCATATCATATAATTTTCACTGTTCTACGTAAGTTATTCATTACGAATGTTATAATTACGTTAATAAATTAAGAAATAAATAAACAAAACTAATAATTATACAAAAAAACATTTACTACGCAATAACTTCAAGTGTGGCTGTCAAAACGTAACAGTTTTCAACAATTTTATTTTGTTTATCGCGTTGTAGTTTTAAACCGGGCAGAGCCTTTATTAACTAAACTAAAATACTATGAGAACTACATTACGCTACATACCTAACTAACTACTTACCACGGGGGGTAAACCTCATACAAATCTTATGTCATTTTTTTTTTCTTTTCGCTATGTCATTTGAGTTTGACAACCAGACTAACAAAGCTGACACTTCTGCTCCCCGCGCTTTACTTCAGTAGTCACAATTGGATTTCATGCCAATGTCACTTCTTGTATAATTTAAAAGAGTTCTAGGTACTTAGTCTGTGAATTTAAAAAATCCAAAATTCCACGTTAGGGATACCTATAAATTGGACGGTATCGGTTTATCGATTGTCATTGTCACTAGATCAAATTCATAGTATTCGTTTTATAGTATTGAAACACTATCGCGTGTTTTTTTAACGCGGTCTGTTCTATGGTTGTAAAACATGTATGTACATTTTAAAATTTGTCACATTGTCTTCAACCGTGTTTTTGTCGTCATTTTTTGATATGAAAACTTTTGGCTCACCACAGACAGATTTTTCGTGGGCTTTATTTTTGAATTGAATTCTAACGTCACGCTCGCAAATGATAAAAAAATCTTCGGCTAAACTCGGGACTATGGCCACTGGCCATGTTTTGTTTTTAAATAAAGAGTGACGAGACGAGCAGGACATGTGCCTGATGGTACACACACATGAACAGCAACATACCTGCCACATAACAGCACAGTGACACGCAGCTATTGGAACATGAAGAGTCCAAATCATTACTTAGCACTGCACTGCGCTCGTCACCCATAGATCTAAGATGTTATATCTCTAAGCCCTGTAATTTATCTGGAAACATTGCCCTTCAAACCGGAACACAGTAAGGTTTGCACATTACTACTTGGCGGTAGAATAACTGGTAAAGGTGTGGTACTCCCCAGGCGGACTCTACTAAGAGTCCTACTATTACTAGAAATGCGTTAGCATTTCCCACTGGCCATCTAGATATGCGTCAGGATTTCTAGATGACCATGATCATAGTGACGCCTTCAGACTTCACCCGCGTAGTGTACAAAGTAAGCTATCAAATTCTGAGTTATACGTTTTCACTACTATGGGCAGTTCCTATGATTGCAATTTTTTTTTGAACCATGCTCAAACAAAATCACAGAGATCAAAGGTTAGTAAGGACTGCATGAAAGAAAATTGGCCAAGTGATTCAATGTTTTTATGGAATAATTTCATTCACTGAGTAATAAACAGTATTTACACATAGGTCAAAAGCAAAATTTAAACTTTTTACAGCATACCAAATAAATAAATAACCCACACACAGAGAGACAATTCAAAATGTGGAACCTATCTCATAGCCCAAATTTTGTAATCGATCGATCGATATTTGACTTAGTTTCGATATTACGATAAAATTATCACATTATCGGGCATCTCTATGACACTATTGGTATACTTTTTTCATAAAATTATAGTATTTATCTATGGCGAATATGACGTTGTCATTGTGTGTTGATAAAAATAATTATTATTGTTTACATGTTTACATTTTCGTGTATTTTGTTCTTTATTAGGTGCAAATGTTCTTTTCGCACCTTACCTAAGATTTATAACAAGTGTATTGTACCAGGCTGCAGTTACTTCGGAAAATACGTCTGTTACATACGTTTCCACATTGGAAAGAAAAACACTCCAAATATGACTTATATCCTGTGAAGTGGTGATTCTTTTGCTAAAAAACTGTTGCGGAACTTAATCAAGATGAGTTCTGACTCTAACATTGGACTCGCACTATCGTAGTTAAAATTAAATAACAGAAAGTTTATTGGTACCTACGGCTCAAAACATTTTTGAAAGAAATTGTTCAAGAAGAAATAAATGTATCAAGCCAATTTGCGCTATATTTTTCTTATAGAAACTGGTTCCTTTTAGGCGTAAAAATTAAATAATGTATGATGTATAACTACCTACTGGCGCGAATGCACGAGTTGGCAAATTAGATCTTTGTGTTGATGCAGTTTGTTAAATTAAAAAAAATAAAAAAGATGGCGGCGTATCATTTTCAGCACAGATAAAGTGAATTTAGTCTAGTAACCATAGACCAATGTTCCTTGTTCCCGACATGTCTGTCTGAGAGTATCTCTCAGAGTATCTCTCTACCTGGTCTGTGCTACTTACACTAAGCACACCTGAATTATCCATAGACCAATTAAGGTCTACAGATAATCAAAATGTTCAAGCCCACTATACTGGATACGCTTCCGATTGACGTTGTAGTTGATCCCTAAGTCAAATTAGTTCATATTGATCTCAGAAGAAGTACCTATAGAATTACAAAGTTCCTGATTACTATAGTGCTTCTCGTTCTTTCAATTTCAATTCAATTTTCAATTCAATACTCAAAAAGTATTGCCATAAAGAAAATATTCCACTGGATAAGGGTAGTGCTACGATAGTTGAATGAATTCAGCTCGTGTTATATCCAATCTAAAATTACATTACAATAGGAGGATATAAATAAAATAGGAGGGAGAATAATAAAAAACAGAATAATAAAACATTTATTTCAAATTGTACTTTACATTCAATATTATAATAATATAGTTTGATTAACAAATTTAGATATACCATTTAGTAGCAGCTAGCCCAGACTTCACACAGGTAACTCGGAACTTACGTATGAAACAAACGTTTAACTTTTTCAATGTTCGAAGCCCTTGTTTTAGTAGAGATACTACTATTAGATGTTGTGGTAATTCAGGATAATTGATTTATTATTTATTTATTACTTCATGAAAAATATTGCATTATTCACACAATGTTTTATTCTATTCTTCAGAGTGTCACATCTGCAAAATGATAATGAATTTGGATGAATAAAACAATCAAAATTATTACTAGAAATGTAGTGATACATTCAAGTGGCATAATTGGAATTGCAAAAGGGTTAAATCAGAGGTGAAAATTTGTATTAATCTTTTTTTAGAGCTTCATCATCAACAGCCCACTAAATGTTCCCACTGCTGGGACTCGGGGCCTTCTCTCGCAAGGATAGAGTTAAGGCCATAATCCACCACAATGGCCCAGTGCTGGTTGGTGGATGACACACGACTTCGAAAGATTCTAGGTACATGTCGGTTTCCTCACGATGTTTTCCTTCACCGTTTTAGGTTAGCGGCATTACGCACATGACTTTGAAAATACAGTGGTGCGTGTGGGGTTTGAACCCGGGGTCTCCGAATCGGCAGGCGCTGTTCTCCCGACTAGACCAGCCGTAACTTTCAGAGCTTAGTACTTCATAATCTACTCACACAATGTACCTACTTTTCACTAAAAGCATCATTCATTCTCATTAGAATGGGACGGGATCTGTATAGGATAGTGTAAGTTAATTGGAGTTTGATGCAATTCCCACTCCAGAAAACAAGAGTTGCAATGTCCACTGACATTGAGATTTTGACAGACATGGAGAAGAAACAGAAATTGAAGCGTAGGGATTGGTAACGGAAAAAAAAACTGGCAGTCATAGAGACTGACGATAGAACTGAAAATTTATAACTCAGTACTTGACAGCACACTTTGGAAACTACGCAGGTGAAACCGGAGGGCGTTTCTGGTTTGGAATAAATCTTTAAAGCATTGTCATCTAAATAAGCCTTCTCACACGTCATGGCCATTGGCTATCTAGACTAAAGATGTGTAATGGTAACCATGGTAACACGCCATGACTATCTAAAAATGTTTACCCATTTGTGGCCATAGCTCCGAGTTCCCCCGAAAATTTATTTCATTCCGAATCATGATGTTTGAGCTCAATTCACGGCTCACGAAAAATCTGTATGCAGTGCGCCAAAGGAAGTTTTCACTTCAAAAACTAACGAATGCGAATTCGCAGGCAAAATCTAGTACCTATTATTAGTAAACGGCCAGTAAATAAACTGTCAATTATGTACCGACTTGTATATTTCATGGGTAAATTTGTAAGAAATAACTGGTCACACTTTTTTGTTTGTTTTGTTATATAGGTTATGTTTACATTATACATATTTTGCAAATTTTAGACTATATGCAGCCGTTATGGTATAAATTTAACTCATGTTGATATCTAGAATGCATCATTATCAATTTTTATCAAGTGGGCATTTGAAAATATGGTCTACTTACGAGTAAAATGAGATTCCATTGATTTTTCTTCACTTTCACATTTCACTGCGGATATTTTAGCTTAAAACACAGCAAACACACGTTGTTCATATACTAAAACATAAATGCCTTACAAGTCTTTCTCAAACACGTTTCAAATATTATTATAATTAACATATATGAATTTAATCAATAAAAAACAGAATCCAAGCTTTGAACAGACTTTTGTTGGGGAACCCGATGTCAGATTTGAAAGCTTAGCCAGAGAAAAACCCGGCCACGGTGACAAGGACGTAAAATCAGTATCTCTTTCTCTCTCTTTCACAAGTAATAGGTAATTAGAGTGTCTCGTTCCCGCAAGTTGTGACGTCACTTATTGTGCTCCCCTGATATTGATCAATTTATTGATGAATGATTCACAATCAAAGCGATCCATTCTACGTAGTAGAAATAAAATACGTAACTCTATGACATTTCAGTTTTTACTGTTTAAGTTTACCGACATTTTATTGCTGTGCTGTGTACGCTGCAAGCACTATGTAGATCTACATCCCTGTCTAAGACTTGAATATTAAACCAAGGTCTTACAGGCGGCATTCCTACACTTACCC
This sequence comes from Ectropis crepuscularia, assembly GCA_963693475.1. Lineage (NCBI taxonomy): Eukaryota > Metazoa > Arthropoda > Insecta > Lepidoptera > Geometridae > Ectropis > Ectropis crepuscularia. The sequence continues at coordinate 26,138,240 of OY856346.1, forward strand.
CCTATATAGCGCTGGAATATGTTAAGAAAATTCCAACAGTTACTCAAATTCATATTCTCGGTTCATTCAGACACGTCTGAAATAGATCTGTTGAAAATAGTGCACTAGAAATATATAGTATTTTTAAAATCACTGTTAGCTTTCATTTTGCTTTTAGCGTTAAGTTATTTCTGTATTTCTTTATCGTCATCATTTGCGATGTTATGTGATGATGCTGTCAACAATAGAATAGGAAAAACTATTTAACTCTCCCTTATTTTACGTGTGTAGTACCAAACAACATAGATCGTAGAACGCAAGATGGGCCCTCCCAAACTTCAGGGTGTACGCAATCATGTCAACGTTGGGAAGAGTGAGCTCACTCTTTCCGTTCTAGTCGGTTGCGGGACGTGTTGGACGCCGGACGTTTTTACCTATCATTATTCGTTGTCAACTTCCAAAATAAGTAGAACCACAGAAAATCTCGCCGCTAGCGATTATAGTGGTCAAGGGTGATTGTTTGTAAACCACTTACGATACACACAGAGACGCAGTTTATTACCAATTTCAAGGTGCTCAGGGCACATCTATTGATTTATATCGATGCCAAACAATACATGTATTTACTGAGTTCAGAACAAACGGCAACTGGATTGGTTTTAGTTTGAGCCGTGTCATCAGAATGGGGTCCAACATTAGTTTTACTATTGGTCAGAATAAACGTTTTGACGTTTGTTTTGATTATTTTATGTTATGGGATATCGCGTTTGTCTCGTTCCACCTGGACCTTCTATCGGAATACGGGTCGCTCCACCGAAACTAATAATTATATTACATATACGAGTAAAAATATACGAGTAAAGTCGAGTATATTCTTCATATCTCTAACTTTGAACAAAGTTTTGCGAATTAAAATGCTGGAGCGAGTCCTATATATTTCGATGCAATTTTATTTTTATTTTGTACGGGTCAACTTTTAAAATGTTTTGTAATATCTTCTTATCTTACCTGGAAACAGCAATAAAGATTTTTGTATTTGTATGCATGGTGTTCATGGATAAAACTGACGAATGGCGGGAGTTGACACAAATGTTCTAATCACAGGCAAACATATGGAACTGCCCTCTTTTGAACCGTCCTTTAGAATGTTATGTCAATTCGTGACTTTACCCCTGAAAATAGTGCATGACACTATATCGAAATGTATGAACTCGTTCCACAATTTCACTACGGTGAATATCAAATATCCCGTAATTGATAATAGTAGTGTAGTGAACAATCGCGATAGCTTTAAACAAAGTTTAGCAAATAAATATCGAATAAATAGTGGTATAAATAAATATTGGTGGACAATTTACACACAACACCATCTGACCCCAAACTAAGCAAAGCTTGTACGATGGTGACCAGATAGTTGATATAATACTTATATAGTTTTAAATATATACGTATTATACATAGAAACACCCAGACATAGTGCAAACATTTGAATTCATCACACAAATATTTGCACTGGGTGGGAATCGAACCCTCGACCCTTGGCTTCGCAGGCAGAGCTACTAACCACTAAGCCACAAGGCCAGTCAATGAAAGGTTACAGCGAATAACTGTCAACCGGTCAATCCCCTAAAAAGTGTGGTAAGTAGTAAACCCATCGAGAGTCCTCGCTAACAGAACTCTGTCCTAAAGTCTAAGCCGTCGAAGTCGGAGTACATTCGGCGACACAAAACGTTTACATAGTCCCAGCAAATATTACCTGAGCTTAACTAGCACGCGAGGGCCGCAAACTTGACGCAAAACAAGGACTGTAAGCAAAATCCGCTTATAATTATACCTACAGTTGATAGCAGTGGTTCTCAAACTCGCAGCCTTACTTGTAAATTCATACTTTTTCTGTTAATATTTTTAGATGCCTGTATAGCACTTCAATTTAACTAATTCTTAGACACTGTAATAATACAACTTTAATAACTACAATTTATAGAATATACATATTACGTTTTAAATAAAACTAACATCTATACTAATATTATAAACCTGAAGAGTTTGTTTGTTTGAACGCAATGATCTCTGGAACTACTGGTCCGAATTGAACGATTCTTTCTTTGTAGCATAGTCCATTTATCGAGGAAGGCTATAGGGTATTTAACATTACGCTACTATCAACAGGAGCCGAGCATGAATGAAAAATGTAACAAGTTTTGAGAGCTTTCGTTGCGTGACATCATAATTATGTCATATTTTAAAGGTCGCGTCATTAGAACCTAAAGTAACCGAATTAGTTCAAAATTTCAATTGGTACGATCGATTTTCGATAGATGGCGTAGCAACGCGCGCGGGTTCAGCTAGTATTTAATATAACCTTGGTAATTGTCCAGGGACATACAAGTTTAACCACAATTCAAGACAATTTATCAAAAATCTTGAAACAATTGCGACTGCTAGGCGTGGCATCCTAGTGACAAAAACGACCAATTTCATCAGCGTGGGATCGTACATTCAAATGCCACCCGCTTCTCTAAATATTTTTTTCCAAACGCATAATTATAATTTGTACATCTCCATTAATATCATAAGAAATCCTACATGTTTGCAGCAAGACTTCTCTCGAGGGCATTTGTAATTCGCCGACCCGAGCTTGGCCAGCCTGATGGACTGACTTAACTCTCCCCTTGTGAGAAAAAATTCAGAATCCCAGAAGTGGCAGTATAGTGCGCTGTTGCATATTATAACTGAGACAAGTATTACTTTTGGAGTAATGGTTTTCCAGACACGGCAGAATTATACAATAGTGTACAATACTAAAAAAAATTGTCCGTCAGTTTGCAAAAAAATATTGTACACGTATTTTTTCTTCTGTTTCACAAACAAAAAACTACGAAGATACAGTGCGTAGAAGTTTCGCGTGACGTCACTCGTGGGTACGATTTTTACTCGCGAGTGACGTCTCGACCCTCCTCTCTCGAAGTTTGATAATCTATATAATTTACGATTTTTAATATTTTGAAAAAATAAAAAAATGTATCCCATAGGTATTTATCCATGATCTAGCTGACGGGGTAATTAGAATGGTGTAATTTTGGTCCAGTCCAGTACCCTATTGCCATTTTGAAACGCTCTCCACTTCTACAATCCCCGTCCCAAAATCCGTAACGTAGTACAAATTAAAAAGGTAAAAAGTTTTAGAACTCACGATCAACACCGCACCTCTTCGTATGTAAATGTAAAGTTTTGCTAAAACCAACTCACTCTAATTAAACTGCCACTTCTATAAATTAATATTCTTGTAGTTAGTTGTTGCTTAGTTCAGCTTTACATAGCAGATACGTAATTTGATCGCTGTCTGTTTCGTGGCAACTCGAGATGCGTAGGTACAACGATACACAGCTCTCGTGGTTTCTACGGGAAATCAATTTTAAACGTATTAAAATGTACTCATTCTCTTGGGAGAGTTAGAGACGAACGTTTTAGAACTTACCATTTTAATTTCACTCAGGAATTTTGTGTTAATAAAAGAAAGCAGATACAGATATGTACATACATTGTATAGATAGATATAGATATGTACACATATTGTTCATCCCTACCTTTCCTTCGTACCTTAAGGAACGTTTCTGTTTTTGCTACGAAACTTCACGCCCACGCTCTTTGCGAGCTGCTGTGGCACTCAACCTTACCACACCATCACACAAGACTTCCTACTATGGGGACTCTTTTACTGTTAAGGCTGTCCGTTTGTGGAACGCTTTGCCATCCTCTGTGAGAGAGTCGCAGTCCTTGAGCGTTTTTAAGGGCAAAGTAAAAGATTTTTATTTATCACAATGCAACACTGTTGACACTAGCAAGTTGTAGCACTATTGTTTTAGACTTGTTGTAATTGTTTCGTGTTTCTGGCGGTTTTTGAATCACTGTGCATAATATCCGCACTCTTATTGTCTTAGTATAGGTAATTATTTGTTGTTATCACTTATTTATGTAAGTTTTAAATATTATGGAAGCATAATATTGTTATTTTTTATTGGTTAATATTTATTATTTTATTTTAGGAATATATGTTTAATAGTTTTTTTAATTAATGTCACTCGTCCCTGTTTGTATTTGTATGTAGGCTTTTTTTCCTTTGTGATGGTTGCCTGGAAGAGATTGCTCTTAGCAATAAGGCCGCCACTTGTGGTACTAGTTCATAAGTATTTCACTGTAATTTTATTAATTTGTCTGTATCACAATAAAGAGTTTCTATCTATCTATCTATCTACATATATTCCTGTGTCAGTTATTTGTAATTAATAAAAACCATTAAAAAAGTAACGCGTGAAACAAATGTGGTGCTATAAAAAGAAAAAAATGTTATTTAGCTACTAGATGATGATAGTTGCTATTTTTATTACTACTTTGCCACCAATCTTACTTCAATCATACATTTTACGTAGAAAACAGACTGATTTATGACAGACCCTCCTGGCAAAGCTAGATGCCAATGTCATAAAGATATAAATAAATATAAAATATATTGGTGGACAATTCACACACAGCACCATCTGACCCCAAACTAAGCAAAGCTTGTATGATGGTGGCCAGATAGTTGATATAATACTTACATAGTTTTAAATATATACTTATTATACATAGAAACACCCAGACACAGTGCAAACATTTGAATTCATCACACAAATATTTGCACTGGGTAGGAATCGAACCCACGACCCTTGGCTTCGCAGGCAGAGCTACTAACCACTAAGCCACAAGGCCAGTCAAAAAAGTATTGAAATCATGGTTTGGATTGGCACATCCGGCTGATCCCTCTACTCTCTTTAGGGATCACAATAGTTTAGGGCTGAAACTAAAAAACACATCCGAACTCTACAAACACCTAAGAGTTACAAAAACGCATGTTTTGGGAAAGTCGAAAGACGAATTAATTGCATCTCTCCTAAAAGACAAAAGCGCTTCGGACATTGAATCTAGACTTCAATCCCACAAACAATTTATGGCAGGTGCACAAGTAAATACAGCTGGGTTGGGTGCGAGAAAGAAAAGGGAAGACCGTGACATGATAAAAACTTTCTACAACAAGACGAAAATTACAGTTACAAAGTGCACGCTATGAATTTAGAAATGCAAAGTGAGTGGTTAACCATAGGTGAGTTTTGTATCCATTAGCTCTGAAGTGGCGCACCTTGCTATATGACTGGTCTCCTGCCTTATTAAAATTTTATCTAAATGCTTTCCAAATGACCCTCTGGTAACTCGGTAAGGTGGGGAAAAGCCTCTGAAAAATGTTGCTATACTTGTGGTGAGGCGATATGTACTGCAAGGCACAAATTGGTGGGATGCAAGGTGCTCCTTAATAGTCATTACTCACAGCGCCATGACAGAGCACTTGAAATCATACGTGAAGCCATTAGCCTTTCGGTAGCTAGAGCTCAAAAGGGATTGACGACAAACAAAAGACAAATTAACTTTGTAAAAGAGGGCTCAACTTCAAACTCCAAGAACAAGCCTTACTCAATCCTGGGTTCAGCACCTGATTGGACTATTTTAATGGACACGTATTAAAAGCATTATAAAATCCCAGAGGATGTGGGTGTTTCGTCATCCAGATCGGGCATTTTCCTTTTTTCTAGAGCTACGAAACGCGTAGTCCTTGTGGAACTTACCGTACCGTGGGAAACTAATATACCTAAAGACCACGTGATGAAACAAAATAAGTATGACGACCTTCAAAACGAATTCACGAAAAATGGCAATGTAGTTAATTTATACGCTGTAGAAGTAGGAGCGAGAGGTATACCAGCAAAATCTCTCTTTAACCTGCTTAAAGACCTTGGCTTGTCCAGAAGTGTAGTAAATTCTATACTAGAACGAGTATCTAAAGCTGCACTAGTAGGATCATATCGGATTTGGCTGGGCAGGGAGAGAAATACGAGTAGTGAAGGTGAGTGTTGACGTACGTCACTAAGGGGCCCCTTTTAAACCTACGCCCGAGTCACAAGTCTTGCGGTCTATTCGAGATTTCTCTCTCTGGCACACGATGGACCCGGCACCCGCACGGTGAATCCATGGTATGCTAAGAAGTTCGACTCTCTTAGGTGAGTTTAATTGTGATATTTCATAAAATTAAAAGCCAACCAAAAATTTCAACAATTGTACAAATATTATTAGAAAAAAAACGTCAGATAGCCCAATTAAAATTGTCAGATTCTCAGATTTGGCATTTTTAACCGACTTCAAAAAAGGAATATGTTCTCAATTCAATTGTATGGTATTTTTGTATGTATGTTGGGCGATAGCGCCGCCAATTGTGGATCAAATATGATGGTTTTGTTTTGTTTAGTAGATCATAGTTTAGGTGGTCCCATATAAAATTTATTGAAATCGGTTCGGTGGTGTTTGAAATATGAACAACTAGCAGCGCCCCGCGGTGTTACACGCGAAGTTCCCGTTACCGTTGTTCTCGTTGTTTTTCCGGGGTAAAAAGTAGCCTAGGTGTTCTTCCAGACTATAATCTATCTGTGTTCCAAATTTTAGCCCGATCTGTTCATACGTTAGGGCGTGATTGAGCAACAAACATCCAAACATCCATACTCCATACATTGACATGTATAATATTAGTAGGATAGGATTATATCAGCTATCTAGCCGCCATCATACAAAGTTTGCTTAGTTTGGGGTCAGATGGTTTTGTGTGTGAATTGTCCACCAATATTTATTTATTTATTTCTGATTTGGCTAATGTAACAAATTTTGGCTATAAAGTTTATAAAAATTCGGGAAGCACCACAATTTCGTGTAATTACCAAATTTGTTTAACAAAATGAATCACTAACACCACCAGTGGTGCAACCGAGAACTATTTTATCAGGTTTCTTAAATACGACTCCATTTGAAATTCTAAAATGCTTTCTGGATGAATAAAATATTTCATAAAACTCTAAGGATGATCTGTCGGTGAAGGTTTTAATATTCTCCTAACGGAAAATACGAGTATTATCGCGACCTCCTTTACATTGGTACGTTTAAATAAATTCCCTAACGCTCTTGACGCCCCAGCAACGCTAATACCCTTCATAAAACTAACTTATCGCACGGCTTACGATAGAGGAAGTGAGATGCCAGAAGTGGGTTCATTTAAATAAGAAAGGCATCGCTTCCCGATATTGTCCGGGCGGCCCTCGAACTGAGTTCGAGTGCAGAGCGAGTGTTGTAGAGGCATGAAGCATGGAACTCTCCCAAGCACCATCGTATTGCTATCTGCATAACAATACAACGAAACCGGCTCCCAAAGACGTACATATTTAATTTTTACACCAGAAGTTGCATAATTAGGTTGCATAAACAGAATTGCTCGGAACACCGGTACTAAATTTAAGGGGTCGCATTTTACTCGACAACTTTTCCTACGGGACCAGTCCTGAAAAATAAAATTAGACGTTCCATTATTTTACATGTTGTACAATAGAAAGGTATTTTTAAACGTGGAGTAATCATTTTTAGGGTTCCGTAAAACGTAAAAACGGAACCCTTATAGATTCGTCATGTCTGTCTGTCTGTCTCTCTGTCTGTCTGTTTGTCTGTCCGTCCGTATGTCACAGCCACTTTTTGCCGAAACTATGAAAACTACACTGTTGAAACTTGGTAAGTAGATGTATTCTGTGAACCGCATTAAGATTTTTACAAAAGTTTAAAAAAAAAAAAAATTAGGGGTGCCCCCCATACTGAGAACTGAAACTCAAAAATGTTTTTTTCATCAAACCTACACGTGTGGGGTGTCTATCGATAGGTCTTCAAAAATAATGTTGAGGTTTCCAATATAATTTTTGTCTACACTGTATAATTTGCGCGAGAGACGCTTCCAAAGTGGTAAAATGTGTGTCCCCCCCCCCCCCTCTAATTTCTAAAGTAAGAGAATGAAAAATCTAAAAAATATATATGATGTACATTACCATGAAAACTACCAACGAAAATTAGTTTGAACTCGATCTGATGAGTAGTTTTTTTTTAGTACGTCATAAATGCACTATTATTAAAACTTCGATCAAAGTTACAACGAACTACAAGAACTATGTGTACTATGTATATTATGTTACTTGCTGCAACGGAACCCTTCATGGGCGAGTCCAACTCGCACTTGGCCACTTTATTCTATTTTTAAAATTATAAATGTCAACGATTGGATATACATTTGTTGCTCAATCACAACGTATGAACTGATCGGTTTGTAATTACACAGTTAAATCATAGTCTCGATGAACATATAGGCTAGTATTTATCCCAGAAAAATTACAGGACCGAGGTGCGGGTAAAACCGCGCGCACTGCTAGTGAAGAATATCAAAATAAAATATCAATACGGCCGAACACTGCAAAATTGTATGCAAATTGCAAATTACTACAAATTGAAACGCTACAAAAAAAAATGTGCCAAAAATGATCTGCTAAACCCGTAAAGCGGCGCGGAACCCATATGGGTTCGGTACGGGGTAATTATGACAACTCGTGTGAAAAAAAAAATTGATTCTACCCTCAAAAATTTTGAGGTTAGTTTTGACAAACCAAATCATAAGTGAAGATTTATCATCTAAACATTTTTCACGGCAGCAGAAAAAAAACTATGAACTAGTGAAATAAATTAATATAATTTGTCTTTCATTTGCTTTTGATCACGGGTTAAAACGGTAATTTAAATCGTTTTAAAATTATGTCTAGAAGGACCAAAAGCTCTTCATAATTATTTTCTGCGCAGTCTTTTGTTGTACATGTTTGCACTTGGCCGTCAGCGTCATCTCGTTTGAAATTAAGCTACGATGCGAAAACGCTCCAACGCATAGGAAATCGTGAATTGGTATACTCTCTGAAAGACGTGAGACACTCAGATCATATCCAGATAATACCAGTGGGTATTCAAACAACACATAAATAATTTAGATTGTCTCATTTAAAGAACTATAGCTTACCTCCTATCTGCAAAATTTTGTGATATAAAGTTATTTGAAAAAAAAACAATTCACAGTTTGTGACAAAAACATTGATTTTTTGTCGACTTGACTTCAATTAAAGTTTTAGCAGTTTTTGGGCTGACCTGAACTAAAAGTGTGAAATACGTTTAATATCCTTACGTCAAAACCAGTATGTTTTAGTCAGAAGTTTTAGTTCAGTTAATAGTTAGCGTTAACCCAACGAACGTCAACCGACCACTCCACCGATCAACTAGGAACTAACCGCACAAGAGCAAGTTTGGATATGCTAAACTAATATCCAGAGTATTCTAGAATATTCCAGAGTACTAATCCCGATATCCCGCCAGAGATCGGTGATTTGATTTTACGTTTCAATGCTCGTTCAGTCACTTGAGAGTTCCAAACTCTGCTGTAGGTAGTTCAAGTGACGAGATGTACCTAGTTATCAATAACGTAGTGCCTTTGATTTGGTGCTGAAGTTTTATATTTTCTTAAAACACCAAGATTTTCTTGTTGCAATTCTGTTATAGTAAGAAATAGACTCGTAGATAAGATAGAAAAATAGATCGTCACAAAGCACGCTTTACTTCCGCACAACTCTATCAAAGTACCTACATTTTTTCCCCGTTGTGGCTGTAATCATCATCATCAGCCGCAAGACGTCCACTGCAAGGCTTCCCCCAGGGTTTCCACAACAAATGGTTCTGCGCAACCTGCAACGAGCGGTTTCCAGTGAGGTCATCTGTCCATCGTCTGTGTCTGGAATAGGTACCGTTTATACAAAACAACATTTTTAAAATTTGATTTTGTTTACATTATCATTATCAATAGAGCTGCCATAAAGTGAGAGATAAAACATCTAATATCTCTGATTAACGTGCAGGTAATGATTTGGACTCTTCCTGTTCCTATAGCTGCATTTTACTGTGCTGGTATGGGCAGGCATATTGCTTACCATCGGGCATAGGTAGTACTCGTCTCGTCAGTCAATAAATAAAAAAAATCTGTATTGTCAAGAACAAGGCAACTGCTCAGAAGAAGGAAGACAAGCGACGACACGGTCTACGATGGAGCGTGTTTACCTAGAAAAAAACCGATTCACTCTCGATTTGAAGACACAAAGATTGTAACCATCAGGGAAAACCCACTCAGGCAACGTATTCTACAGCCTAGACGTTCTTATCACAAAAGTAGAGTCAATTTCTTTGTTCGTGTCTTTGGAACATCAACCATGAAACGATGTCGCTTTTTCGAGCTACGAGTATTCCGATAGAAAAAATGACAAGGAGGTATTAGATCATGCAAACCAGTCCCACATTCTCCGAAGTGTATCCGATAAAAAACCAATAGGCTAGCAATTTTTCGGCGATGTTCAAGACTGCGGTCTCTTCCGCATAAGAGTGTCGTTGCCTATGAGCCTTTTGGCACGTCTCTCGATCGATTCCAGAGCTTCCAGCTTATACTTGGCCGATCCATCCCAGAGGTGCGAAAAGTATTCCATACAGGAGCAAATCTGTGCTTGGTATATAATGTAAGCAACTGTTCTGACTTGAAGTACCTTTGAGAGGACACCCAGTTTTTTGGCAGCCAGTTTAGCCTTGGGCTCGATATACGAGCCAAAGTTGAGCGTAGAGGTTAAAGTAACGCCCAAAAGCTAAAGACGATCAGAAACCGGCACGGATACACTTCGAAAAGTTGGAGTCAGTTGGAATAGATTCCTTAAAACTTATTTCTACTATTATTAGACTTATTTTCCCGGAATAAAAAATATCTAGCCAACTTACCTATATTATATTACACGCTGTGATCTACATACGTGGTAAATTAATTAATCTACATAATTCCAGTTAACACGTTTCCTGCGCAAGTAAAATCATAATTTTTCATCTGGTGCGGCGGTGGGCCAAAATGAGCCTCCAATGATATTTCCGCCAGTGCGTGCCAGGTCTTTCTAGACCCACCAGCACTAGGATAGATTAAAAACTGCTATAATTTTGTGGTGTAAATTATAAATTTGTGGAAACATAATGTATACATTTTTTTATATCGTTAGAATGACCTTGAACCCAACTTCCTAAGGTTTCGCCACGGGATCTCCCAAGCAGGAAATGAGAAATAAAGCAGGAAAAACGGGAGGCCGATATCGACCTGAACCACACTAGAAAGTATTTTTAGTAGTGATGGGACAGAGAAAAATAAGCGGATATCGAAAATAAAAAAGAACTATCGTAAAAGATCTGAAAACTGTTTTTATTTACTTAACATTTTTGGTTGCGTTTCCAGGAATATTTTTTTATTTTCTTAACTTTTTTTGCTAGGTCGTAGCACCCTATACAATTTCTTCGTTTAGCGCTCATCTCAAGGACATGGTCATTGTCTTATTTTAGGTCCTTAGGTTTTACTTGATTGTCTGAAATGTTTTTTTTTTCTTAATTTGATGTTAAAATGTTATAAATATAAACACTAATGTTAAAAATTAAAATGTAAAAGGTTAGATGTATTTATGTTTGCTTATATTTCACGAAAAAAAATACTAAACGGATTTAGATTACACTTTACAGTAATAAAAGTAAAAAAATAATTAAAACATAAAATGTGGAAAGATGTTCACAGATGCTTGGCAGATACTATAATACTAAAAGCAAAGAAATAATTTAAGCATAATCATTTTCAAAAATAATGGTATTACATAAAAAAATCTCCACGTCGTTATGAGTCTAAGGCTGCTATGTTGATATGTATAGGTAATAAACAAAACTTACCGCTTATGCTTCGTTTTCCGTGCACATTTGTTTCCCAATTCTTTTTATTTTTCTTGGTAGAAAATATTTTTTCACTACCTACTGTCACTATCGCTGTCAATAACTGCGAGGCGAATAACTCTATTTTCCAATATTTGTATTTTTCCGTTGTCCGCACCAGCTGAAGTCCCGCGGGGGGCCGAAATCGGCCTGATACGCAGTGAACGTGTTAAATCTAGATTCAGTCATATCTGTGTCAGTTTATTTGTGTGTTTCAAGATTTCATAATAAAATGTTTTGGTATTTTTTGGCTAAGAAAAGTTAAATTATTCCTCTAAATCTAAACTGTATAAAAATAGAATTTTTCTTCTTGCCTTAAAATTGCGGTTAAAATTCCTGGAAGATCCGCTTTACTTGCGATACTGAATACCTCCTTGACCTATGGCCCGGCTTAACTTTATGCCCGGATAAAAAAAAAGAAAAAAGATACAAAAGAGGAACTGTTTTTTCTGCGGAAAAAATTATAAAGAGCTGGTATTTTTACCGTAGAGATTACGCTCCATAGGGAAGCTATAGCCGGCTTATGAGCTAAACTTAACGAGGCATTTTAATTAAAACCATATTTAATCATTTAAACGTGGCTGTAGGTTGGTCAGTTTTTACATTTGCTCAAAGAGGCTGAATGTGACAAGTATTCAGCTTGCCTCAGATACGTACACAAAATTTGCAGCCAGCTCTTGGAATGCATTGGATCAGCAGACACTCAACTGAAGTATTCGCCTAAAACCCCCTATTTTATAGATGAGAAAATTTGGATGACACTTGGATTGTTTTCTGCTCAATCCCCTCGTAAGAGTTTAGATCAGGCTGAAAGTAATTTAATTGTATTATGGTCTGATAACTCATATGGAGTGATTTTATTCACAAAAAAAATCCAAAGGGATGGCAATTCTCGAATCTTCCTCTTCAGAGATAAAGTCACAGATTTGTATCTGTGTTGTAATAAAAAATATTGGTACAATGAATTATTTATGTAGAATACTCTAAAAAACATGTCTTACTTTAAATCAGGTGTTATTTCTTTGAGTACTTGATTCTGGTTCATGGCTACCCAAATATTAGTTTATACATCCAACTGCAATAATTGTATCGGAAGAGCACTAGTCATTGCAACACAGGGTATCCTACAGCGATGACTAGTGTCTGAATGTCGAAGAATGTCCAGAGTTAATCGGTTGAAAATCTACATAATTATAATAGTCTTCACGAATATTGATAAATTTAAATTGCATATTATGTGTTATTTAATTGATAAGATGATCCATGTATTTTAATTTTTTTTCAAATGTAATTATTTTTGTTTCAAATAAATTATTTATTTATTATTATTATCTTCTTAATTTACTGTAGTGGTAGGACTCTCGGCAGAGTCCGCCTAGGGAAGTACCACACCTTTGCCAGTTATTCTACCGCCAAGCAGTAATGTGTAAGCGTTACTGTGCTCCGGTTTGAAGGGCAATGTTTCCAGAGAAATTACTGGGCTTAGAGGTATAATATCTTAGATCTCTAGGTGACGAGCGCAGTGCCGTGCTAGGTAATGATTTGGACTCTTCATGTTCCAATAGCTGTGTCTCACTGTGCTGTTATGTGGCAGGCATGTTGCTTACCATCAGGCATATGTCCCGCTCGTCTCGTCACTATTTAATATAAAAAAATCTTTCATTGAATGAAAGCGTTTAAAAACTATGTTACCAAAAAAGTCTACTCCGATTTTGTTCCAGTAAAATATAATTAAAAGCTGAAATACAACAATGTTATTCTTAAAAAATATTCCCCAGAGATTTCCCGCGCAAAATCGCGGAGCAAAGTTAGTGAACCCCATAAAAGCGGGCAGATAATGAACGTAATTAATGCGTGATACAACCGACGGCCAACGTTATTTAGTTGAACGAACGTAATGAGTCGGCTGGGATTAGTTCGGCATTCGGCGGCACAGTCCGGCAAACTTATCTCAAACGGTGATTAAATAACCTAACTCCGTACAAATCTGACAGTTTCATAATTTATTTTTACCGAAAAAAACAAAAACCGATTTCAATTTACAATTAAATTCAAACACTCGGTCAAATTTCATAAAAAGCTGTCAGTATGGATGTCGTCCACATAAATAACAGTAGGTAAAGTTTAGTTTATGTTTCGAAAACCGCCATATCGATTTCGATAAAATTTATATGGAGCTTCCTCTGAACTGTGATCTACCAAACAATAAAAGAACCATCAAAATCGTTTCACAATTGGCGGAGATATCGCGACACATGCATACCTACACACACAAAAAAACATACAACCGAATTGCGAACCTCCTCCTATTACGAAGTCGGTTAAAAAGTGGGCTAAAACTTTTACGTGTAAAAAGTATTTGTTCCTTATTTATTGTTTCATCATCATCATCAACAGCCCACTAAACGTTCCCACTGCTGGGACTCGGGGCCTTCTCTCGCAAGGAGAGAGTTAAGGCCATAATCCACCACGCTGGCCCAGTGCGGGTTGGCGGATGACACATGACTTCGAAAGATTCTAGGTACATGTCGGTTTCCTCACGATGTTTTCCTTCACCGTTTTAAGTTAGCGGCATTACGCACATGACTTCGAAAAGACAGTGGTGCGTGTGGGGTTTGAACCCGGGGTCTCCGGCGTTCCCCCGACTAGACCACCGTAACTTTACCGTACCGTAACTTTATTGTTTACCAGGAAATAAAAAAATATTGTATAAAGGCTATTTTCTAAATGACAGCTTTGAGTTTGCAGCAAGCACCGTCTTGCGGTTTCACCCGCGTAGTTTCCGTTTCTGTTGAAGAAGAAGAATTTACCGCGATGATGAAGTAGCACGTGTTATTTACAGACTATAATCTATCTTCCCTAAATCCTTTAACCCTCTAACCCGATCCGATCATGCATACAATGTGATTAAGCGGCAAAAAATTCCAAAACTTTAACATCTATTTTACAAATGAATACTATAATATTATAAAGCTGAAGACTTTGTTTGTTTATTTTAACGCTAGGATTTTTCTGTTGTATAGTCCATTTATCGCGGAATGCTATAGGCTATAATATTACATTACGTTACTAGCAATAGGAGCGGAGCATGAATATAACATGTTTGTCACAAAAACGGGAAAAAATATTCCTTTTTGAGAGCTTTCGATGCGCGCTGACGTGCACTGAAGTCCGTGACAGCATGTGTCTATCTTTTGAGGTTACGTCGTTATAACCTAAGCTAATTAAATTTGTTATCAATCTGAGTTGGTACAACCAATTTTCGATAGGTGACTTAGCAACGCGCGCAGGGCTCAGCTAGATTAAAATATGAATAAAATAAATCAGTGATAAGTAGGTATAGTATATCAAGTTATTGACGGAAATCCATTATTTGGCGCAATCGTCAACTATTTTGTCAATTTTATTAACATGATGGAAATGCCTCGTCTTATACAGGGTTATTGGTAAATAGCCTGCATCATTTTAAGGGCATTCTAAGTACATTAAATTTGTACATTTTTGTTGTAAAATCTTTTAAAAATTGTCTTCTTCTTCTTCTTGTCTTGTATATTTTCTTCCCATACAAAATAAAAACTTCTTTTAAAAGTGTATTTTTCCGATCTAAAAACATGGAACTCTTCGTAATAAGAGAATCGATATCTCGATGAATAAAGTGCCGAAGCACGTGGAGCTAATCAGTGCTGGAGAGGACGACAATAACTTCTTTTTGGGATTTGTTAACAAAAGTTGTAGAACAAGAGTTGTTATTTTAAATGTACACAACCTGCCCTTAAATGGATGCGGGCTGGTTACCAGAAACCCTGTAATACCAATATGAATATCTATTAAAAAAAAATTTACTGACTGTGTTGCCACATGTTAGTAAAAAAAAAAATTTTTTATCCACTGAAATCCCTCCACGGGCTGGTTTCACGTTTAAGGTGCGTCCCCCAGCAAAACGAGTTTTTAGTCCAGTTTTAAGAGCTATCTACTCATTAGCCAAAACAAATATTAACTGGTAAAATATACATTAAATTTATACAACTTCTTGGCTTCAAAATGGTAGTTTTATTTTTTTGATAATGGACTTATTGTTTAAATAATCGCCTCACAACCATGAAAAAATTAAATAATTGTAGTTATCATGCATCTCCTCGAAAATCGTTCATTATTTTGATTTTGTACTTACACCAACGGATAGACAATTCTATTACGAACATTTTGGTAGTTTGTTTTTTTCAAAAAAACCAAAATCTGATTTTATAAAGTGTTTATTCTAAAATTTGAGCGTAAAACAGCGACAAATCCTACTGTTTCTCTCTTTCTCTTTCTTGCGGTGTGCGATAAGGTGAGATATACGCAAGGTCATTTGCTCGGGGTACGCCCTTAAGAGCAGTATTCAAAGGAAACAAATTCCAAAACACATACTAGATAGGGGTAGTTGGTTTTAGTATAACATTCTGACCGCCCATATTAACTTGTTTTATTTTAAGCAAAATTATGTAGGCTCGTACATTTCACGGAAAAACAGATTTGATGATTTAAGCATGATTATGCGTAAAAGAAAACAGATAAGTAATCAATAAAAAAATATAATTTAAAAACTCAAAAACCCGACTGCGTCAAAAGTGAACCAAAATACGTATTCGCATTCTAAAAAAACTGAAAAGAATAAAACAAGCACTTAGATTTCTGGTGGTCTAGAATTCTATTATATGTAATTGTATTAATACTATTGAAATATGTACAATATTTTCTAATAAAAGAACATTACAACTGAAGAGTCGGGATCCATTATTATTCGATATACAATGTAATTGTTCAATGGATCCCGACTGTTCAGTTGTAATGTTCTTTTATTAGAAAAATATTGTATATATTTCAATAGTAAAAAATATCAAAAGTGTCCCCGATATTTAAAGGCAAAGGCAAGAGGGACGATATTGATGGATATAGACCAGTATCGATTATACCAGCAATAGCCAAAGTGTTCGAAAACGGCTTGAGTTCGCGATTAGTGGCCTACCTATCGGAAACCAAGGCGCTGTGTGAACAACAATACGCATACCGCGAAGGGAGGTCTACGATTTCTCTAACGCGTGAAGTGATTCGTAGTGTGTTGGCTGCCCGTGAACGTAAAGATCAAGTAGCTGTATTGTGCTGTGACTTATCGAAGGCCTTCGATGTCGCAGACCACAAGACCTTAGCTTTAAAGCTTAAACACTATGGCATAGCTGGGAAATCATACGAGGTATTCACTGACATGTTACGAGGCCGCTCTCAAGTAGTGGATGCTGGCGATGGCGATAATAAATCAGATCCACTGCCTTCGTCTATGGTAGTACCGCAGGGTTCGTCGGTGTCAAATATAATGTTCTCTCTCCTACTAAACGATCTCCCCGATGCCGTAAAGGGTGCAGGCATATTCATGTATGCAGATGATGTGGCTGCCGTAGTAACAGCTCTTTCAATAGAGGAATTGGAAGAAAAATTAAATATTGTAATTAACGGCTTAAATTCATGGTTTAGAGCTAATGGTTTTATGTTAAATTCAAAAAAGACTCACTTCGTTCACTTTTGTCTGTCGGGCCATCATACAAAACCACTTAAAGTTTCGCTAAACGGTGTCAGAATTGAGCAAGTACAGAACACCACATTTTTGGGATTCGAGATTGATCGCAGCATGACGTGGGAGCACCACATCGACAAGATGTGTACTAAAGTCAGCAGTGCGTGCTTTGCGTTAAGACGAGTGTCCCGAGTGGTGTCTGCGGATGTGTCGCGGGCGTGTTACTTTGCCACAGTGCATTCTCGGTTACAATACGGTGCCGAGCTATACGCGCGTGTTAGATTAAGGGTTCCTTGGAACCCTTCACCTGACGTTAAAATTGACTAAATGGGTGATTTATACGTGTCAAATCCTGATTAATGAGATATTTTACAGGATATTGTAATAACAAGAAAGGAATTGATGTATTTCCGAAATTATATAATAAGTATAACCATGTTACAAATAATACGGTTAAATATAATTAATAAACAATATGCAAGTATTATTGTATAAAGTATAATAAACATATAAGTAAATCAACGTTGTGGCTGGCGCTAGCCAGATGCAGCAAATCATCTCGTCGGTAAACACGTTGTCCGCAGTTCATCGCAGAAGTTACTGGATCTGAAACATTGCAAGGCATAGAGCAAAGCATTCCGTTCTATCCCACTTCTGATGTTAGAATCTGTTAGGATTATACGCTGTTATAACCTAATTTACATCAGGATAGCCTTAATTCTGTGAGCTTAGATGTGAATGTGCTGTCAACTACTTAAAAGATGGTAGGATGAATAGAAAACCCAATAGATGGTATTTAAATGTTATTTATTCTTTTATTCCACTTTCGGTGCACCTATAGACTACAGAGAAAGAATCGTGGTCAAGAAAACTCTGCGCCTTCACATACACAATCTGTACACAAGTAAATCTTAAACAACAGTTATAATACTTATCTTGGCTTAATCAATCGTTCGCTCGGGAACAAGAATTATACAGAGCAACAGAGAACACAGTAAGTTGTAGACAACAATATATAAGAAAAGACAGGCCAGCCGAACAGAGCCACGATCACTTTTATAATCCTCGTTGTCAACCCCACTCACCCATAGTCATAGCGCCGCCCCTCCAACCAAACTATAATAACAAGTTATAGCGGAATAGGTGGTGGATTTGACAACGTTGATTTACTTATATGTTTATTATACTTTATACAATAATACTTGCATATTGTTTATTAATTATATTTAACCGTATTATTTGTAACATGGTTATACTTATTATATAATTTCGGAAATACATCAATTCCTTTCTTGTTATTACAATATCCTGTAAAATATCTCATTAATCAGGATTTGACACGTATAAATCACCCATTTAGTCAATTTTAACGTCAGGTGAAGGGTTCCAAGGAACCCTTAATCTAACACGGCCAGACTGACTGTGCTGCGTCCCGAAGCACGTGAATGCTCAATAGTTTACTATACACATAGTTGTAGGCTTAGGTACTAAACTTAACTAATGTATTTTTTAAACAAAAGAAAGTTGTTAATATGGATATATTACTTATAGTACATAGACATAAGGTTTTATACTTTTTCTTTCTTTCATGATTTCATTTCATATATTTTTTATTTTTGTTTAGTTAACTTAGTTAGTTAACTTTTCAGTTTAGTGGCATTTCTCTTCCTGTAAATTGCTAATCAAGCCGGATCAATTTTCATATATAATATATATTCGCATAATCTATGTATAGTAAGTGTGTATTTAAAATTTAAAACTACTTAAGCACAATATTAGCCATCTGGCCGCCATCATAAAGCCCCGCTCAGTTTGGGGTCCGATGGCATCGCGTGTGAATTGTCCACCAATATTATTTAATTTTCCACCAATAATTTTCCGTGGATGGCTTTGACAGCAACACCAGATGAGAACGCCGTGCCCCGTAGTTTTTAGTGGCTGAATCCCATCCACAGAGTACTGTTCAACCTGAACCAAGGTTTTATACGAGGATGATAATCTTTTGTACGAGGCCTTGGGTTTATAATTTCTTTTTTTTTTTTTTTTGGCAACTTGAACAACGACTGTAGAGTGAAAACACCGGTGCCCCGTTTGTTTTTAGTGGCAGAACCCCATCCATAGAATACTATTCAAACTGGTCCAGTTTTTATCTTTTGACCAGGGGGGGGACTTACATAGCCCGGCCAATTTGAAAGCGACTACGGAGTGAGAACCCCGTTGATGCCCGTTTTTGTTTTTAGTGGCAGAACCCCATCCATAGAATACTAAAATTCAAACTGGTCCAGTTTTTATCTTTTGACTTTCAGAGGGACTTACAAACCCGGGCCAATTTAAAAGCAACTACGGAGTGAGAACCCCGACCGATCGTTAAAATCAATTGTCGAGATCAGCAGTACTCAGTCAAGTAGGTCACAAGTCATTTTTAATAGTCGGCAGGTACAGGTAACCTGTATCAACACCAGTAGCATCTACTCGCTGGCAATAGCATTACCTGTCCTGCCAATCGATCGGTCCTTCAGCGATCTCAGGGTTAGTAATATAATCACTTTACATGGTCTCTACACAGAACAGACTTCTGTGACAAAAACATGGAAAGCTTTCGATTTACAATATTCTTAACCTAATAATGATACCTAACACAAAAAAGAGCAACTACGGCTATAGACTGTTGCCACTCTAAATCATTCAAAACTCCCGCAATATTTATAAAAATATAATTTGATATAAATATTACCGGAGCCTGGAAGATTTCCCGGCCAACAAAAGCAGACAACCGCAATCACATCTCCCCCGTGCCAAATACCATTATAATATGATTTTTTTTTTTAATATGGTGGACAATTCGAATTTATATTCATTATGTTTCCGTTTATAATTCTCCTTCAATATTTTTATGCGATTCATGTGTTTATATATTTTAAATTTAATCGCTGAAGGTACTTAATTAACTTATTACGGCCATAAATTCCTTAATTAAATTATATTATACTGGAGTACTTCCTATTCCGTTTGACTATCCTGACAGTTATTAATGGTTTGGTACCAGATTTCAGATGTGACATTCAGTAAATTCATAGATCACTGTACAATTGTTATTCGAAGCTGATGTCATCGTATGGGCGTTTCAAGTTAACGTTTAATAGTTGTAGCTAGTTTCTTCATACCTCCAGACTCCTTGGAACTTGGGACATTTTGTACTAGCAGCCTGTCATCGATGTCATCAAGTTGGCGCAATACGTTGACGGGTCAGATTGTGTAGCAGCCAGAGTCTCCGGACTCCTTGGAAGATGAGGCATGTTGTGGTGGCAGCCCAAATCGTATTTAATGAAGACCGATGTCATCAAGATGGCTCAATACGTTGACGGGTCAGGTTGTGCAGCAGCCAGAGTCTGGAAAACACAGTGTTTGTAGTTTCGTTTCCACATTAATTGATGCTATACACTTCTCCATTTCTTTCTTTTTTTTTTTTGAAGGAACATGTTTTCTAAACTTGTTTTGGGCATTAAACCTAGAACAGATTTCTAATACCTAAAAAAAGCTGGTAATAAAACTACACTTATACGAATACTAAACATAACACGAAAGGAAAGAGACTTAATATGTAGGGACTTAATAATAAAAGTAATGGAAAAAAATGAGGGTCAGAGCAAAAAATGACAAGAATAGAATTCAGAGGCTTACATACTTTATACCATTTCATACTTAAAGCCATCGATATAAACCAGTAGATGTGCCCCGAGCACCTTGAAATTGGTAATAAACTACATTTCTATGTGTATCGTAAGAAGTTTATACGCAACCAGTCTACTCGACTCCCAGAATCGCTAGCGGCGCGATATGCTGTGGTTCTACTTATTTTGGTTGTTGACAACGAATAGTGATAGGTAAAAATGTCTGGCATCTACCGTTTCCTGCAACCGACTAAGACGGAAAGAGTGACGGAATCACTCTTCCCAACGATGACATGATTCCGTGCGCCCTTAAGTTTAGAAGGGCACATCTGTGTATTGAGATCGATGCTTAAGACTAAATATATTGAATGGTCCTGTACAGACTCGTCAAATTATGAAGTTATTATTAGATACATTTTATTTTTTCACATTAGAAATAATATTTTGAAATTTAAAACAAGAAATAAGTAAAAAAGTTTTATGAAAATCTAAATTTACTAATTCTAAAACTTCAGCTGTACATAAGGGGGCTGTTATTGAATAAATATGTTTTATAACATATTTGCTCGTAAAGGGTCTCTTATTGGACCAATTTCTGTATCGTAATGTATCTTATTACGCACTAGTGCTGTAATGTGTAATGTAAAACGCACGGTTTCAAAATGCTCCGTCCACAGACTAGGTAGAGAGATATGCTCCGTCTAAAACGAACGATACCTTTTTAAATCTTAGTAAAGAGTTTTTATGTCAGAAAAGTGTGGTCAACATTTTATGAATAAAATTAACTTTGAGAGGTAAAATATAATAAAGAATTATTCAATTCGTAAATTTAATTAATTTAGACCATAAATTACTTTAATTTTTCTATAACAAAACACAAAAATATTAATTTACTTTATTATTAATGGCACACCGGCTGGTTCTGTGCCGCCGATGCGCGCGAAAAGCGCCGATGCGCGCTTTTTTTTTTTTTTAGGAACCCTTAATCTAACACGCGCGCTGCCGATTGGGAGCGTGCGTTCCGCGCCCAAAAACGTCCCGTACGTGCTATCGTTGGCGTATCGCAATGCACATCCGTCAGACCATATTTCAAAGAGCTTGGCATACTTACGTTACCTGCTATATTGATCTTCCAGGTGGCTGTGTATGTCAGAAATAATCTAGAATCATACAATACGCGAGGAGAGAGACATTCTCGTAACATGCGTAACGCGGATAAGCTGGATGTTATACCACACTCTCTAACGAGGTCACGGAAGTTAACTCACATTATGGGACCTGAAGTTTATAACACGCTTCCCAAAATAATTATATCTGCCCCAAGTTTCGGCAGCTTCAAAAATAGATTAAAGTGCTGGCTTATCGATCAAACTTTTTATAGTTACACCGAATTTTTAGAGAGTGATGGCAAAGTCCTATAAAAATTCATGCAAACATTTGACATGGAACATATTATACTCGTATAATGCTTGACAGTTTTCTGTACAATAATTATTATAATACAGTAAAGTAGTCATTTTAAACTTTGAAAATGTATACAATTTGTATGCTCTTTCTTTTGTTTCTATGTTTTTATTAATTGACGTGTAAATTGTACATTTATGAATAAAGTACTTTGACTTAGACTTTGACTTAGTATTAATACAATAACATATTATAGAATTCTAGACCACCAGAAATCTAAGTGCTTGTTTTATTCTTTTCAGTTTTTTTAGAATGCGAATACGTATTTTGGTTCACTTTTGACGCAGTCGGGTTTTTGAGTTTTTAAATTATATTTTTTTATTTTATACTTTTTAGTTATGAACAATGTTGTGAATGTTAATATGCACAACATAATATTATGCATCTTTTGGTTGCTGACCAAATGCCTTCGTTTCTACTGATGTGATAATAATATGTAGGTTTTTCTACTGCATGTAATTCATATAGTTTTATGTTAGTATAGGTTTTCGATTGACGTTGACTACTAAATCGTTTGAAGTTGGAGATGGGCGACCGAGGCGGAGCAATCCGAGAGCGGTTCCGTGTTCTCACTATCAGCGGCAGAGTTGAAACCCCATGGAGGTTTATTAGTAGATAGGGGCACCATATCCATACATGATATAGAGTGCAACATAACCCGGCTGTATCTCCAGGGCGGGGCAGTAGGGTTTTTTTTTTTAAATAAAGAGTGACGAGACGATCAGGACATGTGCCTGATGGTAAGCAACATGCCTGCCACATAACAGCACAGTGACACACAGCTATTGGAACATGAAGAGTCCAAATCATTACCTAGCACTGCTCTGCGCTTGTCACCCAGAGATCTAAGTTGTTATATCTCTAAGCCCTGTAATTTCTCTGGAAACATTGCCCTTCAAACCGGAACACAGTAATGTTTGCACATTACTGCTTGGCGGTTGAATAATTGGCTAAGGTGTGGTACTTCCCCAGGCGGACTTCTGCTAAGAGTCCTACCATTACAAATATACAGGGTATGCGTAAATACATTTCCTGCACGTACGAAAAAAATGTAGTCCAATATATCTACTAGCAAACCTCCCAAACTTCACGGCGCACGCAATCATGTCAACGTTGGAAAGAGTGAGCTCATTTTCCGTTATAGTCGGTTGCAGGACGCGGTGGACGCCGAACGTTTTTACCTATCATTATTCGTTGTCGACAACCAAAATAAGTAAAACCACAGCAAATCTCGCCACTAGCGATTATAGGGGTCAAGTAGATTGGTTGTTTGTAAACCACTTACGATACATACAGAGACGCAGTTTATTACCAATTTCAAGGTGCTCAGGGCACATCTATTGATTTATATCGATGCTTACTAGATACATTAGTATATAATGTCCATCCACATTCACACGTACAGTTAGTTATACGAAGTTTTCTGCTACCTAAAAACCTATAAATGTGAGAATGGTTGTTACTCAACTTTAAATCGATATACACCCTAAACGGTCAGTCAAATCGAAAAACATTGAAAGAAAGCTAAACATTATTTTTAAATACCTATTCAACGATACCCCTCTTGACATAGTTTGGTGATTTTTATTTTTTTAATTTGGACAATATGGCGTCCGGTAACCGCCATATTGGATTTACACTAATGTCATGTCTTTAGTGTCACTCGCCAGATTAAGAGGAATCGATTGACGTGTGAATCATAAAAATCGGCCCAGGCGTTTGGTCTGTATAGTGCTTCAAAGGAACATACATACATACATACATAGACTGTTAAACACATTACCACTCCTTTGCGTCGCGCAGTCGGGTAAAAACATAGCTAGTCGTAGCATGCCTAACAACGTTTGTGACTTTTTGTAATTTGTCAAAACAAATGTCTATTGGCCCAATTTGCATTGGCTTTCTTAAGTTTGGATGTGTTCAAAAATTAAAATGTTCTAATCGTATAAATAGTTTGTATGAATCGTATAAATGTTTTGTAGTGGTAGGACTCTTAGCAGAGTCCGCCTGGGGAAGTACCACACCTTTGCCAAATATTCTACCGCCAAGCAGTAATGTGCAAACATTACTGTGTTCCGGTTTGAAGGGCAATGATTCCAGAGAAATTACAGGGCTTAGAGACATAATATCTTAGATCTCTGGGTGACGAGCGCAGTGCAGTGCTAGGTAATGATTTGGACTATCATGTTCCAATAGCTGCGTGTTACTGTGCTGTTATGTGGCAGGCATGTTGCTTACCATCAGGCACATGACCTGCTCGTCTCGTCACTCTATGCTATAAAAAAAAAAAAAAAAAAAAAAAAATAGTCCAATAAGCGCCATCTATCATAATTTTAATAATTTTTTGCCTCGTCTGAAAAGAGCTCATTGC
This sequence comes from Ectropis crepuscularia, assembly GCA_963693475.1. Classification (NCBI taxonomy): domain Eukaryota; kingdom Metazoa; phylum Arthropoda; class Insecta; order Lepidoptera; family Geometridae; genus Ectropis; species Ectropis crepuscularia. The sequence continues at coordinate 26,163,033 of OY856346.1, forward strand.
AATTTCGCCTTCTTCAATTTATTCCTTGTTTTCGTCAAAAATTAGAACGTTTCCCGCGCTTTTTCCCAAATGTCTAGTCTATGATATGAATACTGGACGCATTTCTGTGTAACTGCTTGTACGGATCCGAAAAAAATTAGGCATAAGGAGCCCACTAAATGTACCCACTGCTGGGACTTGGGGCAATTCCTCACAAAGAGAGTCCATAATCCACTACGCTGGCCAAGGCGGGTTGGCGAATGACGCATAACCTCGGAAGACTCTGGGAACATCTCAGTTTCCTCACGATGTTCTCCTTCATCGTCTTGATTTCTAAGTTAGCGGCATTAGAAATAGTGGCAAATACGTCTATACTAATATTATAAAGAGGAAAGATTTGTTTGTTTGTTTGTTTGTAATGAATAGGCTCCGAAACTACTGGACCGATTTCAAAAATTCTTTCACCTTTGGAAAGCTACATTATTTCCGAGTAACATAGGCTACGGCAGATGGCGCTGCAGTTGATATCTAGGTTATTATTCGAGCGAAGCCGGAGCGGGCCGCTAGTAATTAATATATTACCAGGATTAAGAAATAAGGTATATTATTTCTTTAAAGACAGTTTTTGTTAAACCGAGTTACGCCGCGGGCTGCAACTACATATAAGTAATAAAAAAAATATTGTAAGCTATGTAATATCGATAGTGGCGTTAACAGCACCAGATCAGTTAATTTTGTTGGACTACACAGCGTTTGTTGCCAACTTCATCGGCACACAAATTAAATTGCATTGTCCTTTTAATTGGTTTTCGATGTACAGAACACGGTTTCATTTTGAATTTGATCCACATTAAATAAATATCTCTATTAGATTAAATCAATTTTAATAGAAAATTTAGTCATCATCACACAAATATTATAAAGGTGGGTAGGTTTGTGTAAATGTACTTATACATTTGTCCCCACGTACCTATGTATATCTGTAAAGGATAAATGGACTGAAATTAAAAAAACCTCTATTTAGTTTACACATCAAAACATCCAAACTTTGACCTGTATAATATTAGTAGGATTACACCGAAATTAAAATTACTTCACGTACGGCTTGCTTATGGATGTCTTCGTACGCTCAGTAGTCCAGGACGTCTACTCTCTTTCTACAAAAACGTAATTTCGAAATAAACTCGCGACTTTTCTACTCCGTTTCTACTTCGATCCGTTGTTTCGTCCGTTTAAATGTTCTAAGCCTATTCAAATTGGATTAAGCGTAGGACATTTAAACGTCAAACAATGTTCGATCAGACGAAACGAAGTAGAACCGGAGTAGGAAAGTCGCGAGTTATTTCTAGATTACGTTTTTCGTAGAAAGAGAGTAGGTAGACGTCCAGCCCTTCGAACGTCTAAGTACAAAAAATTTTTGGCTTAGGTACTGCCGTCTCTTTTTATTACTTATTCATTAATATAGCTACTTCACAGAGTCCAGGGTCCGTGACCTTCAATTCTCATTTTTTACATATTTCCTGGGTTAGAAGAAGAAGAGTAACATAGGGGGGAGTTGGGAACGTTTTAATCCTAATTCTAGTGCTCGTTTGTTGAGCCGATCACTACCGCTTGGGATTCCGCTAGTAATCGACTCGACATCGTCATTTGCCTAAGCCGCCTCCTCCCAGCCCAGAGCCTCCACTACGGGCGCATTTCTGTCCCTGATGGCCATCTGTTGGTTGAACTCTCGTATTAAGCCACACATTCGGTTTTTCCCTCTCTATGATTAAAAGCAAAAATAAAGAGAGAGCAAAGCTACCATTTTATTTAGGCAGTAAGTTAGGCTGTAGCGGGGGATTATAAGGGAACAATATCAAAGTCAAGACCAATTTAGTGAGGCGGTAGAACCCCAGGTCTTCATCTTGAAGATACTAGTGCAGTAACAGAGGAACAGTTAGGCTTTTACTTCCTCAAGGCAACGATTGTAACAATGCAGCATTTTGATACGACACAAATTAGGTAACTATTTTCTGGAAAACAAGCCTATCTACTCATTAGCCAAAACAAATATCAACTGGTAAAAAATACATTAAATTTCTACAACTTCTTGGCTTCAAAATGGTAGTTTTATTTTTTTGTTAATGAAATTATTGTTTAAATAATCGCCTCACAACGAAACCATAAAAAAATTAAATAATGGTAGTTATCATGCATTTCCTCGAAAAACCTCCATTATTTTGATTTTGTACTTACACCAACGGATAGACAATTCCATTACGAACATTTTGGTAGAAGTATTTTTTTCAAAAGACCAAAATCTGATTTTATAAGGAGTTTATTCTAAAATTTGAGCGTAAAACAGCGACAAATCCTACTGTTTCTCTCTTGCTTTTTCTTGCGGTGTGCGATAAGGTAAGAAATACTCTTTGTAAGTAAGGTCATTTGCTCGGGGTACGGCCTTAAAACATTTATTCTTTTATTCAAATGTTACAAACGAAAACACGAAGAAACTGCCAAATTTTTCAGAAATGTTTAATTCCTTAGACATAACTTTTCGATGTTTGTAACATAAGAGATGTTTGTAAAATAAGTATATATTTCAATAGTATTAATACAATAACATATTATAGAATTCTAGACCACCAGAAATGTAAATGCTTGTTTTATTCTTTTCAGTTTTTTTTAGTATGCGAGTACGTAGTTTGGTTCACTTTTTACGCAGTCGGGTTTTTGAGTTTTTAAATTATATTTTTTTATTTTATACCTTTTAGTTATGAACAATGTTGTGAATGTTAATATGCTCAACATAATAATATGCATCTTTTGGTTGTTCACCAAATATCTTCGTTTCTACTGATATATAATATGTAGGATTTTCTACTGCATGTAATTCATATTTATAGTTTTGTGTTAGTATAGGTTTTCGATTGACGTTGAGTAGGTACCTACTAAATCGTTTGAAGTTGGAGATGGGCGAACGAGGCGGAGCAATCCGAGAGCGGTTCCGTGTTCCCATTATCAGCGGCAGAGTTGAAACCCCATGGAGGTTTATTAGTAGATAGGGGCACCATATCCATACATGATATAGAGTGCAACATAACCCGGCTGTCTCCCGGGCGGGGCAGTAGAGGATGCGTAAATACATTTCCTGCACGTACGAAAAAAAGGTACTCCAATATACCTACTAGCATAGATCCTAGAACCCAAGATGGGCCCCATCCCAAACTTCACGGCGCACGCAATCATGTCAACGTTGGGAAGAGTGAGCTCACTCTTTCCATTCTAATCGGTTGCAGGACGCGGTGGACGCCGGATGTTTTTACCTATCATTATTCGGTGTCAACAACCAAAATAAGTAGAACCACAGCAAATCTCGCCGCTAGCGATTATAGGGGTCAAGTAGATTGGTTGTTTGTAAACCACTTACGATACATACAGAGACGCAGTTTATTACCAATTTCAAGGTGCTCAGGGCACATCTATTGATTTATATCGATGCCTACTAGATACATTAGTATATAATGTCCATCCACATTCACACGTACAGTTAGTTATACGAAGTTTTCTGCTACCTAAAAACCTATAAATGTGAGAATGAGAGAACTCAACTTTCAATCGATATACATCCTAAACGGTCAGTCAAATCGAAAAACATTGAAAGAAAGCTAAACATTATTTTTAAATACCTATTCAACGATACCCCTCTTGACATATTTTGGTGATTTTCATTTTTTTTATTTGGACAATATGGCGTCCTGAATCCGCCATATTGGACTTACACTAATGTCATGTCTTTAGTGTCACTCGCCAGATTAAGAGGAATCGATTGACGTGTGAATCATAAAAATCGGCCCGGGCGTTTGGTCTGTATAGTGCTTCAAAGGAACATACAAACATACATACATACATACATAGACTGTTAAACACATTACCACTCCTTTGCGTCGCGCAGTCGGGTAAAAAAACAATTCACTATCGAATGCTATCGACTATTTCAGGGACAATAATGTGGTTAAATTTTGATGCGATATATCTGTATGATTGTATTCTAATGATCAAATATCAGGCACAACGAAACGGCTAGACCGATTAAAACGGGTTAAAATTTGGAACACAGATTATAGTCTGGTTTTATCTGGTTAGAAGGTTTAATTGTAGTGTGTGTTGCGGGCTGCAGCTAGTTATTTTTAGTATCACGCGATGTAATAAGTGGTCTGTGTTGATTCAGTCTGAAATTTCTGAACCAAATTTCAGCTTGTTTTATTCAGCAGTAATTAGTTACATGAAATAGTAAGAAATATCATCATATCCATCTATACAATTAAACTTTCGCGTATATTATATTACTAGGATTCTGTAACGTTTTAATGGAAATTACAATGTTTGTGGTTTCGATGTAAGTAAAATACACGTACTAATGTAAGCATCGCGTACACACAGAGTAGGTAGTACTTTATAGACTCGTCTCGTCTCGTGTGAGCTTAGCTCTTAACTATTTCTAGCCACACTAACAGCGAGCACCCTCGAGGCATCGCTTCGGAAAACTTTAAAAATATTATAACCCGAGCCGTAAATAGGGCGGTGCTAAAAGTGCCCACGTACAATAGGCAGTGTATGTTTTGTAGTGGTAAGATGTACCTACTCGTAAAGAGTCCTCAGAAAGTACGTATCATACCTTTGCCAATCAGGAAGATCACTGGGTCAAAAATATACCTATCGTACTAATTAGTCCGTCAGGTGGATTACGGAAAAATATAGGACGCATATTTTTTGTTTTATCAAATAAATTATTAAAAATCGACACGAACATAGGTAGATCATGAAAATTTCGAGGATCAATAGTCCAGTTGTGTCGTCATGTTTTCGTAAAAAGTGGCGTCGCTCGAAACTTCTAAGCAATGTATCTTCGTAATGTTTTGTTTGTGAAACAAAATAAAAATACGAGTTCAATATTTTTTAACTAATTCGTTTTATTAACATTTTAGTCATCAGGGAAATTATCTACTGCCGGACAGTAATATCGGTACTTCCTCAGGCGTAGGTATACACTGCAAAGAGTCCTGCCACTACTATAGAGCTTTGATTTATTGAGACCAAGACCTTTGTTCAAATTTGAATTCCGAACCTGTCTTCAATAGACATTCAATTTTATTCCCATTCAATGCGTGATCGCACTTCGCACATGAATCATCATATTTTCCGTCAAACATAAAAGTATCGGAAAATTCTTTGTTGGCCGTAAAAGTCCAAACGAACGGCATGTATCAATTCATACGTCAAATTCTTCAAATTGCATTTGATGGTTTTATCTGACGAAGCGCGTCCACATTGAATAACTTCGTTACGAGGGCTTTCAGGAGCATTAAACTGTGTCACACTTTGTTTCAGTTTTTGTAGTGACATGTCACTCCCCCCTCCCCCACCTGTCACCCGCGTCACCCGTCGGGTGTCACCGCAGCTACCTAATGGCATGGATGATGATTGAGTGGCGTGATCCGTAGGTGAATCATGTATACCTACTAGTCAAACTTCAGCAGGCAGTATACCATCTCAGACCAACTGGTCCTTTAGATAGACAGAAAACACTTTATTGTGACACAAAAAAATATAAATATTGCAGTAAAACACTTATGAACTAGCCCAACAAGTGACGGCCTTAATGCTGAGAGCAATTTAAACAAGGCAACCAGTATAAAGAAAACTCGCCTATGTGCGACAATAGACGGTGGAAGCGACGTTTAGGTAGGTATATCATGATTGATTATAAATAAATATACGGAACTATTAAATAAAACAATAAACATTTGCATATAACTAAACAAACTACTATAAAAGACCACAAAAGTGCGGATATTTTCAATATCAAGTAATTAAAATACAGCAAGAATAACAGCAAACAAAATAATGTCATTTCAACCAGAAGATATCAACAGTGCTTGGTAGCACTACAATGTGCCCTTCCGTTTATTTCTGTCACTTACACTTCTAAGTAGTTCCTATTTTCTTTCCCAAGAGCTTAGTGGACAGAAATAACTAGTTTATTTTCAAGACGTAAGAGTTTAAAGATAGCTATTCATCATAGTAATGCCACCAACATCCTGGGCGTGTTACAATTGGTATTGGGTCTGAGCTTCAGAATTACCTAGGATCTCTAGATTTTCATCGTTCTTTAGATAATATATATAAAAATAATTAATTATACACAGAAGTTACATAGGTGTACCTATGTTCAGGTCTTCAGGTGGTGGGTGAAGAGCGCAATGCAGTGCTAAGTAATAATTTGGACTCTTCGTGTTCCAATAGGTTCGTGACATTGTGCTGTTATGGCCAAGCGTGTTGCTTATTGCTATGTACGTGTCCTGCCAATCCCGCCACTCTTTACCTCAAAAAAAAACAAAATAACGTTCATATTTACAGATGTAAACAAAACTGGGCAATAATGTAGTCCGCGATATGGAAATCGAAATGCAGAGGGAAAGTGCCTATAAAACGCAATATTCATAAATTATAAGCCCCTCACTTTCATGTCTAGAGTCTGCTTATGAGCGAGTGCCTACTCGATAAGGTTATAATGAAATTAGCATAACATGCGGAGGTATTACCATCTTAGAAACATAGATATACTTATACTTGGAGCAGAAATTAGCACAAATTAAGGGCGAATGCGAGCCAATTTGGAACGGTGCACAAATATACGCTAAGGAAATTAAGAAACGGCCAGCTAAATTTACGGCCCCCGGTAACTGGCACTTAAGTTTGGAATTGCGCTTATGGCCTCTGATTTGCAAGTACTTACAATCTTGCTGGTATTGTAAATGACAAAGCTTGAATGGTTGAATTTTTGGATGTTGAGATTTATGGGTGTTTGTTGCTTGATTAGGTACGTCAGAACTTCTGAACGAATCGAAATCGGGTTGAAATTTAAAATGCAGAGTATAGGAAAAAATTGTCTGAATTCATCGCACAAATATGTTTCCCATGTGAGGATCGAGCTCACCACACGCTACACCTTACTACCAAGTAAGCCACAAGGTCAGTCACAAGATTGTGAGGTTGTGATGTAGGTACCTACAGATATCCGTTGCATACCGGGCACGGCGTCGCATCGTCTGCGGCGTGTCAAGGCCCGGGATGCTCGCCAGTTCCCAGGCGACACGCAATCGATGCTGAGCCGTGTTTGTATACAATCGAGGCTGCTAAGTGTAATACACTAGCAGTGCCTTGCGGTTTTACCTGCGTAGTTCCTGTTCATGTTCCCGATATTTTCCCGGGATAAAAAACCTATTATTATTATTATTTATTCCAGACTATAATTTAGTATGTTCCAAATTTTAACCTGATCCGTAACGACGTGATTGAGCAACAAACATCCAAACTTTGTCATTACATACCTACCTAAAATTTTCCGAGGTCATATGTCATCGACTAACCCGCACTGGGCCAGTGTGGTGGATTATGACCTTGACTCTCCCCTTGCGAGAGAAGGCCCCGAGTCCCAGTAGTGGGAAAATTTAGTGGGCGGTGTATGCTTTATGATAATCTCAAGCAATGTGTTCATGTGATGCTGTTTGACTTTTTGCTTATGCGAGCAATCGTTTTGTCTATGAAGTATGTCGTTAAGCAAAAGTGCATAAAATTAATTATTAGTATTACCCATGTGTAAAAGCACTACAATCTTGATGTCTTCAAATCGAGAGTATATGCGAGCGTGAATCGGTTTCTTCTAGAGTATCTAGAGCACGCTCCATCGTAGACTGTATCGTCGATTAACATCAGGCTAGATGGCGGTCAATATAATAATACTTAAAAAAAACACCAGTACCTAATCATAACTATAGTACCTACGCGACCCATTCTCATTAGTTCAGGTCATCTACCCTCTATACGCGGTGTAGTAAGAGTTTAGCAAATCATTTACCTACTTACTGTATATTTTATTTAACTTGTTTAGGTAAAAGTATTTTATTTAACTAACTTTATATAAAGAACAGTTTCTGTTTAAATCATTAAAAATTCTCACACATAATTAGCATCGTCAATCAGCATGGAGAAAAGTACGGAACTTTGAAGTTTAACTTTGAAACTCTCAGCATTCAAATTACGTGTTTTAAACATGTGAGACTTGCGCAAACCGTCTCTAACTTCTGCTAATGAGCACGTCACTTAGCTGGAGGCAGCTGTCGTTTCAAAAGACGGTTCGTGTCAAAGGTCCTTTGACAGGGGCTTACGAGACAGGTTATGACTTTGACTTTATGGCATTCGATTTAGTAAACAGGAAGACGATCGGGCCGCGGTCGTTCGGCCGTTTGGGCCGTCAACCGTATGCCGCTCGGCCGTTTGGGCCGTCAGACGTCGGCCGCTCGGCCGTTTGGCCCGACAGCCGTCGCGTCGGCTGTGGGTCGTAGAGCTGCGTCGGCCCGCGCCGTCAACGTCACACTTGAGCCTTATTAATTATTTCTCGACACGGCTTTGTGCCCGAATCACCGAATTACAATGGCCGACCCATTAACTTCTGCAATATTAATGACTGGCTTGTTGTGTCAAGTTCGTTGCTTTTAAGACGTTCCTAAGTTTAATTAAAGTGAGTTTGGCGAGTGCGTGTAACTTGGGGAGTACTTGCGAGATGTGGCGCTAGCTAGAGGCTTCCGATGAATTTATTATGAGGCTGGTTTTATGGTTCGCTTTGCATATTCCGGCCACAATTCGAGGGGGAATTTCACTGATGCTGTTTTAGTATCATTGCTGCATTTATTTGGTAAAAAAATATGTGATGTCGAAGTAGGCCGCTGGGTTATTCTGTGCCTATTTTTTGTGAACGATATATGGTAATTAACTAAGATGACAATAATATAATGTACCTACATACAATTTTGTTTAGATTAGTTAATATTGTAGAGTTACTAATTTAATTGCTGTTTAGTGCCTCTTTAAACAAGACAATAACTCGTACCTACCTAATTGAAACGTCACAAAATACAGAATATGAATTACAATGTACTTTTACAAATACAAATATAAAGATCTTTATTGCTGTTTGTAGGTAGGTAAGATAAGGTGATACAAACATTTTAAAAGTTGACCCATACAAACTGGCCTCTTCTTCTAGAAGCATGCAATATGTCTGGCCATACAATTCCTATTGGTCTGAGTTTATGCAATGATAAAAATAATAGTATAATAATAATTTAATTATTACTGAAGCATTTTAATTATAGTAGATCCAACCGTTTATTTTCTTTTTGACAGCACCAATAGAACGTAACTGCGTCATGTTACGCAAAAGTTCACTTTTAAATGCGAGGTTTTAAAAATATGACAACTGCTTAAATTTGCTCCTTGATCCCATATAATAATCATCTTTAACAAATTGAGTCCATAGGCAGGGCCGAGCCGCCCCTGTGTGCGAAGTGTGCGGCGCACACAGGCGCCAAGGCAATAGGGGCGCCAGCGCCGCCATCGATTTTTTTACACTTACGAAATACCATGTTCTTCGTAGTAGAGTATCGTCGATTAGTAAGTAGATAGGATATGCGCAACATTTGCTTAATTAAATAACAATTCATAAATTGCTAAGTTGCTATACTTACTTAGTTTATTGTAAGAGTCTCCCAAGATAATGTTTACGTTTTGGGTTTTGGTTTTGGTTTACATTCATTAAGGTCTCGGCTTTAAAATCAAAACCGCGCCGTGAGTTTGTTTATTTAATTGAACGCAACTCAATACGATGTGTGCGATGCAAGTAGAGTGGTGTCACAACAGGGGTTCCCTGATTTTAATCACAGTAAATACACTCACAGTATTAATTCAATTCAATCACAGTAAATACATAACACAGTACGTTCACAGTATCTTTTACTGTGTTTTAATGAACGAGTGAGCCAAAATAATGGAACAATTATTATTCCAAAGTGTGTGCAAGGTATCTATGGTAAAACATTTCTGTTTCAAATTCTTACTAAATCCGCTTAGTAGTTACGGTAAATATTTGTTCTCTAAAGAATTTTGCACTTTTTTGGGTTAAAAAGAACTTAATGTTCAATCCCAGACCAAAATATATATGTGTTACAAATTACAACCAAATCTATTAATAACCCATTTCGATGTTATAAGTAGTTAATTAAACTTTCCACTTTTTTGTGATAAAAAGTAGTTGAGCAAATGTTAATCTGACGTGTTAAAGTATAGAATAACATAATTATTATTCTATTCTAACACGTCGGATTAACAGAACGAATTGGTTTGATATTTGACACAAGTGTTTTTATAGTGTAAACTATTATGTTCCCACCGCTAATTGTTCCCACTGCTGAGATTCGGGGCTTTTTCTCGCAAAGAGAGAGTCAAGGTCATAATCCACCACCCTGGCTCAGTGCGGATTGGTGGATGACACATGATTTCAAAAGATTCCGAAATCATGATCAGAGGTACATGTTGGTTTCCTCGAGATGTTTTTCTTCACCATTTTTAATTTAGCGGTATTACGCACATGTCTTATACAGTAGTGCGCGTGGGATTTGAACCCGGGAGGTCCGGGAAGTCGCCGTTCTCCCGTCTAGAACAGCTGTTGGTCATTATCAAAAGTTGCTTGTTATTAAAAGTTGAAATTTGGATAAAACAATCAATTTCTACACATACCACATCTCAGATTCTATGCAGACAAATTCACGGGTAACAGCTGGTTTATAATTGTTTCCTAAGGAACAATGCATTTTTTATGATTAGTAAGTAGTTTATAAATATGCTACTCCAGACTATAAACTATCTGTGTTTCAAATTTCGAATCGATTAGTTGAGTCGTTCCGACGCTTATGAGCAACAAACCTCCAAGCATTGACATCCTACTAATATCATAAAAAATATCAATGAATTGATATTTGTTTCTCAATCACGTCGTAATGTATAAACAGATCGGGCTGAAATTTGGAAAACAGGTAATCTATAGTCTGGATGAACACATAGACTAAATGGCCGGCAAAACAACGCGAACAAGAACTACGTGAGTAACATCGCGTGGACCGGCTAGTTTATAATATAAATGGGATGTTTGTTGCTCGATCACGTCAGAACGTCCGAACGGATTGGGTTGAAATTTGGAACACAGTTATAATGTGGGGACTGCGCGGGTGAGCCCGTGCGACAACGCTTTACCCCTCGATTACCTTGGATATGTTAAAGTTACGGCTGGTCTAAGTGAGAGAACGGCGCCTGCCGACCTGGAAACCCCGGGTTCAAACCCCACACGCACCACTGTTTTTTCGAAGTCATGTGTCATCCACCAACCCGCACTGGGCCAGCGTGGTGGATTATGACCTTAACTCTCTCCTTGCGATAGAAGGTCCCGAGTCCCAGCAGTGGGAACATTTAGTGGGCTGTTGATGATGACCTTGGATTTGTTTTTTTTTCAAGTATAGTCTAGTAAATTTTCAAGTTCTTTCATTTGATACCCATATTGAGAGAGTTATGAGAAATATGGTTATTCCACCATTTTTTGGTGGCGACTATCTTGAAATTGAAATTCATTACGGTGTATAGTATTCTACTAGTCAAGCCCTTTCATTTGATACCCATAAATTGAGAAAAGTTGTGAAGGAATATTTTATCCGCCATTTTATGGAGGTGGCCATGAATCGATATTAATCAAACATAGCTAAGAACTACTGCAAGGCCTTGGAAATGAAAAAAACTGCATTGCTATGGGCCTATCCCTTTGAGAGCTACGATGGCACAAACAAACACACTCACACACACCGACACACAGAAATTGACGTCAAACCTATGACACCCCCTTCTTTTTACGTTGGAGGTAAAAAGGGGCGCCATAAAGGTTTGGCACACAGGCGCTGGTGGGGGTCGGCTCGGCCCTGTCCATAGGTGCAGTAGTTTTTTTATAAATTACATAAAACAACAAACGTTTTTAAAAATTTACGTTCTATGGCTATCAACATCACCCATAGAACGTAAATTTTTAAAAACGTTTGTTATTTTATGTAATTTATAAAAAAACTACTGCACTTATGGACTCAATTTGTCAAAGATGATTATTATACGGGATTAAGGAACAAATTTAAGCAGTTGTCATATTTTTAAAACCTCGCATTTAAAAGTGAACTTTTGCGTAACATGACGCTGTTACGTTCTATTGGTGCTGTCAAAAAGAAAATAAACGGTTGGATCTACTATAGCAGCCTTATCGCTTAGAGCGATGACCACCAAGCAACCGTGACCTTTAATATTGTTTTGTTCTCTATACGTTTCGCTAATCAGATTTACAAATATATAGCCGCGACAATCATCGCTAGCGAAAATGTTCAAGAATCATTCAATTTTGCATTTTGTCTACGGAATTAAACAGTAATTTACGTTAAAAAACGCAAGCTAATTGTATACTTACTTGTTGTTAAGAAAATTGATATGGAAGGAGTATGTTTTTCTTTGAACAGTTTAGTTTTATAAATATAAATTTATGGGGCAGTAAACAAGAATACGTTACCCAAATTACTTAGTATTTCAAGTTGATGTTATCTAAGTTAAAATATGTGTCTTAACTAACTCAGACAAATTATGTTTATTCTCAAAGATAACTAACGATAATTCCACTGGACAATAAAGAGGAGTAAATACACGGAAAATGCTCATAAGAGCATTAATAATAAAAATATTTTTATAGATGTTATTTAAATTTTCATGACATACACACTAAATGTCGATGGCCACTATTCATATATTTTTCTTTGACTTCAGTTTCAACACAGCACGGAGACTGGACCGGACATTGTCTGTTTCAGAATATCATATTGTAGAGTTGCGAGTTGGCCGGAGTTTCGAAAGATAATCCCCGAGGCAGGAGATAAGCCGGGGTTCAGGTGAGACGCAACTAGGGCGGGCCGCGCCCTTGAAGAGAAGCCAAATCCGCGGCGCCTCTCCATCTCGTACCTACCATACTACAAACTTACCTCGACAGCTGAAAAGCGTCGCTACAATCAATCGACTGACGTTTCGTAATACCATTGATAGTTCAATTTTTTGGTCACCAGGCCCGATCAGTTAGTTACCGATACCTACCTACCTGCAGCCGGTTGTCAAGGATAAGATATTGTTCCTGTCACTTTCACACTTATCGGCGAAATCGTTTCCGTTGGCGGAGAATATGTCACAAAGTAACGGCCATTAAAGTAATGTTAAGACCCGACGTTACGCCTTCTTTTTTTTGATAAATTTCGATCAACGTTCTGGGGTAGTTTTGGAATCAATACTTTTATAAATAGGTACACCAGCAGTGCCCTGCATGTGGTGTGAAACGCGTAGTATATTCGTATTTACGTATTTTCTGACGATAAACAATATCCTGTGTTCCAAATGTTGACACGATCTGTTTAGCCGTTCTGACGTGATTGTGCATCAAACATCCAAACTGACATTTATAATAACATGAGTGACCTTTCGCTTTTATATATATAGATTATAATAATTTAGTAGGAGTTTATCCTACTGACATTACAAGTCTCGCAATATACCTATACGATTTAGCATTGTTGTAACTCAATATCATTAGATTTATGGAACCTCTAGAGAAATATCACCTCCATAATAAACAGACAGAAATAAATTACCGACTAGGTACTCAAAAGTAGATAATTAAGTAGTCTTAAAAAAGGTATCCTAAATAATCTCCGTAATGTTTCAAATCTCTTTAAAAAAAATCAAGTCGCTTAAAAGTCACAATTCATAATTGGAACATAAATTCCAAAACCAATGTATCAATAAAACACAGAAACCCGTTAGAAATATAGCGGACGTACCCACCTAATTGTTATGTAGGTTAGGACCTTCAATATCACGTTTAAAACAGTTCCGGCAACACAACCTTCCAAGGATAACTATCAATTCGGACCCTCCTAATAAAATATACAAGGTAAAACTACCTCGCTATTCATAGGGCCGCTGTTAAAATATACGCAGAGAATGTATCTCTTTCCGTTTCAATTACACGCGAATTACGTGGGGGATCCGCGCGCGGCGCCGGAATAAACACAATGCGAGGAGCTCACGCCGCGCCACCTGAAACGTTCCTTCAGTAAAAGTCACGTTCCTCTCGGAACGACGGCTTTGAGTCATTAAAATACCCTCCGGCCCTCGTCATCGTCTGACTGCGCGGCTACGTGCCTCTAAACCCTCCCCTAACTTACAACCATACGGTTTGATGGCGCTGTCATAAAATAAGCGATTTGTTCCAAACGCAGTCGCCGCAAACCGTCCCGTCGCGTTGGGCCTCATCTCCGTTCAGTCATCAAAACTTCATTCCGAGCTCGCACGTTCTCAAACGAGCGCGATAACACTCTAATAGCCCCCACTCGATCGAACGCCGCGATACAACCGCGTCGTGAGTGCCATTAGCTCGCCGGAGTATGTGTGAATGGCAACCCCGGCCCGGGTCTCGCGCCGCCTCTGTAGTCTGTACTGCCCCTAGCAGCATTCCCCGCGATCTAGACAAATAACTCTCCGCGCCCCCGAACCACATTCACCAGACGTACGGATCGCAAGCATTTTTCTCAACCATTACCCCTTCAGAATCAAGAAGCGGAACATAACATGAACTCTGTAGAGCATTCTATTACCAGCAGCGGTAAACCTCACCGGGAATGCATACCAGGGCTGCATCGCAAAGTCGGCTGGTCGGACACCGGCTTGGCACGAACCCGCCATACCTACCGCCTCTACAAATACCTACTAAAGCATAAAAGATCTTAACCTAGATAGCGGATGCTTCGAATGGCTTTATTTTAACTTCGTTTTATTGTTGCGATACCTCGATTTGCCGTTTGATATTCTTCGGAGGCTCATATTTTATTTAACGAGCGATGCGATAGTCTAAACTCGAAATAAAAATGTCGTAACTTGAAAGTTGTAGGGTTGTCATAAGATTCAGGGAGGAAGGGACAGGTACTTTGGTACTTTACTCTATTGCTTACTGTTGACTGTGATAAACACAACTTTATGATGTTGGTTGGGTAGGTAGGTGGATAGATATATAAGGTGGAGTGCACAGCCTTGGGGGGCGGCGTATAAATAGGGCCTCACTCTTATAGAGGCCTAACGCATTAAATGCAACAAACTTAAGTTAGGTACGAGTACATCTGTCAATGTTTGATGTCTCATTCCAGGTAAATTGAAGGACCGAAGAGCCTCAAAACCAGCCCACTATTAAGAGTGCTGCCGCTGCTAGCTGGGACTCAAAGCCTTCTCTTACATGGACAAAGTGGTAAAAGCCACAATTCATAGCGCTGGTCAAGTGCGGCTTGACAGTTGACGCAAATCGTCGAAAGATATCTTATGTAATTGGTTGGTAAATAAATAATTCGGTGTTTTTACGATGTTTCCTTCGCCGTTAAATCACACCGTACTCACGGTAGTGTATTAAAAATAATGTACATAGTTTAGAATCCTTATATACATATTACGTAATATTACAAGTAGGTATAATATTATAAGTAATATTACATCTACTTATGCTAAGATTGTAACTGTACAATTTTAATATTGTTATGCCCTAACAGGGTCAATGCTCAGCTTATTTTGTCAGCTTTGTATTATTATGCAATAAATGATTGATTGATTGATTGAATCTGCACTTAAAAGTACACTTGTAGAAGTACATGTGCAGGTGGGATTTGAACCCACAACTTCACGATTGTCAAATCATATGTTCGCTAGGCCACCGTGGCTTCCCAAAGGTCCTTCATCATCATCATCAGCCTGTTATGTATTCGTCCACTGCTAGACATAGGCCTCTCTCATAAAACGCCACTCCGCGCGATCCTCGGACTTACGTCTCCAACCGCCACCAGCTGCCTTTCGTATATCGTCACTCCGTCTAGTCTCAGGGCACCGTGGCTTGCACTTATAAAATCCACGTCAATTCTTAAAACCGAATACAGAACACAGAATATTTATTGATAAATTATAATGTAAAAGGCATTCATTAATTCCGTGAGGTGTTCAAAGGGGGAGAGGGGGTTCGAGTGTATCTAATCTTGAGATTGGGGGATGGGAGGTTGGGCCTTAGGGATATAATGCAGGGCTTACAGGCCTTGAGCGAGCATATAATGACGTTATCACATAAAATTATCATCCATAAACCGACTTTACAGACAAACATTTTTTAAATTTTGTTAGTTTAATGTCACTGTACGCTCCCTAGGCTGGTTCAATGAAAATACTAAGATATTGATTAAATGTATTTTATTGCTAATAATATTGATGGGATGCAAAGTGCTGATTTTGAGTGCTAATGAGTACGCGACGCGGTGGTCAATTACGAACTAATGATTGATTGCTTGATTTGTGTAGAGGTGCAAATATGATGACTTAACAATTAAAATGAGGTGAATGAGGTGAGTGTACGATGCATAGCTCGTACATGCTCCCACGGGCAAAGAAGAGGAATGATTATAACATTATGATGATTATTATTATGATACAGTATTAGGAAGTACTAGAAATTTGTCTTTCGAGAGTGAGGGGAAACGCTACGACTGATCTTTCGCGGAAATATGCACTGCACTACATCGTCCTTGATTTCAATTCTTTCACTGTCAATGTTTGTGTTAGGCGAAGAGAGCGTAGACGTCGTTGTCGGTTGCTGATGGCGCACTCCAACAGGTGCAAGTGTCGTCCTCTGGGGTAATGTTCTCGCTGGTGGCGTCGTGGAAGTATCTGTTCGCTGTTTCCGAAATCTCCTCCAAACCATTATAGCACCTACTATGCTGATCGCACCCAGGATCAGGTAGATAAGGATGTAATGATGTACGTCATGGTAATTTATCTCGCTGATGTTGGGACTCTTTTCTTTCATTTGTTGAATGTCGTGTGCAATAGAGTCTAGGGCTTGACGACTGTCGTCGGTAGTTTGGTTTATGGATTCCCACGGGATCGATATGTTTATAATGTCATTGATAGGATCCAAGTTTGGGTGGTAAATCATCGGCTTTATTTTTAAAATACTCTGATCGTTGCTGTGAGCGTATATGGTGAACTTATCATCTTTCAAGAAACAACCATAACCTATGCTAATAATTCCAGTGACGTTTAATTGTTCAATGGACATTTGATTCTCGCATACAATTCGTAGTTGGCATTTATCGCAGCAAAAGAATAGGTATTTATTCAAACTGTTTAGTTCATTCCATTCATTGTCACATGTTAGTGTGCTGAATCGACATTGTCCTGTGGTTGGGTCGATTTCACATAAGCTGTCTTCCGATTTCATATGAAATGATGGTTTTCTCAAATAGCAAAAGTATGTGTCTGTATTATGCTGACACGAACGGACGTCATTTTTTGAAATCTTTATATATGTATCCTTTGCTAAGTTGATAGCAATCAGTTCTGATACAGGAACTATTTTTATCATGTGAAGCTGGCTGCTTTTGATAGGTACTGGTATTATGTTGTAAATTTCATAGCTATCTCGACTTGTGAGTGGAACGGAAAGTTCAAAAATTAAGTACTCTTGTAGCATTCTTGTCTTTATATGTAGAAATTGATATATATTGCCGAAATCGTTATGCGTGTTTTTGATAGGCAAAGATAGATCTTGGGATATTTGACTTGAGATAATACTTAATTCATTTCTGAGTTGTTTTGGGGAAACCAAGTGGAAGTTAAATTTTCCATGATAGATATCTGTTACGGTGTTCAACAGGATTTCTTGAATATTTTTTAGATAATTCAACATGTTGCTTGCTGTTATCGTGCTTAAAGTAAATTCTCCGAGTTGTGCTAGTTGATTCACTTCTTTGTTTTGTGAATTAATTGCCTTTTCAATGTCTAAGGAATGACGATTTATTAATTTCCTCATTTTATCGATCTCTTGTTCTGATCTTTTAAGCAGGTTGTACTCGGCTTCTACTACCGAAGTCTGATTTCGCCATAAGTTAGCTAGATGTTGTTCATTTTTATTTAACAAGGTGATGTCATTTTTATACTGTTCGGCGAAACGCGAGTCTAATACTCCGAACAGTGAGTTGGCAACGTAACCGACACCATCGATAAGCCCTCGCCTGTATCTCGAGAGGCGCGTGTCCGAGTGCTGATTAAGCAACAGCTGGTTATAGTAATTTAATTCGGAGAAACTGTGACGTAGCTGCATGACACTGGATTCGCAATGTGTTTTTGCTTTAATTTGAGAGCACATGGTATCTAGACATTTTAAGTATTCCTCAAATGTTTTAACACCTTCCCAGTATGGATCCATGTTGTAGTATATAACAATCTTCCAGTTATCTCGTATTAATTGCATGTTGCTTATTTTATCGAAGTAGAGACCTTGTTTAGTTTTAAGTGAACTTATGTTGTATGCTGACTGTACTACATTTACTATGCTCATTAAGTATAAAAATGATATTGCGAAGGTGATGAAATTACCGAGTCGTTTTCTGACTGTCTTTTGTTGCTGTGGTTGCGGTACTTTATCGTTAACTACATTGCAATGATTGTATGTGGTTGATTCGGTATCTTCAACGTTTTTTGTTTCTATTGGTAAGAGGGATAATTTTACTACTGGTCGTTTTATAACACCGTTTTTTGTTTTTAATGATACGACTCTCACAAACTTATCAGCGCCGGGGTGTAATTCAATTACTCTTCCCATTGCCCATTTACCTGCTGGTAGGTTTGCGTCATTAATGGTAACTAAGTCGCCAATTTTTATATTGCAATTAGGTTTTCTCCATTTGCATCTTGAAGTGATCTGTGCTAAATATTCAGTACGCCATCTTTTCCATATGTCTTCAAATGTTTTTTGTACTAGGTACCACCTTGTTCTCATGTCGTGTTCTGTTTCTAACACATCTAAGGTTGGACCGTTAGTTAAGAAGTGGGCAGGAGTGAGACAATTGAGGTCTTCGGGGTCTTCATTCAAAGGACAGAGGGGTCTCATGTTGAGACACGTTTCCAACTGAGCTAGAAGGGTCGACAACTCCTCGAATGTGAACTTTTGCTCTCCTATCACCTTTTTTGTGTGCTTTTTTAGACTACAGATGGCAGACTCCCAGAGCCCTCCTGCTGAAGGCCAGGAGGCCGCGTTAAAGTGCCAAGTGATTTCCATTTCTGTAATCTCATTCATAAACTGCTCATTGAATATTTCTGTTAACTCTTGGTATTCTTCTTTCAGTGCTCGATTTGCTCCAACAAAGTTAGTCCCATTGTCACTATAGATGTGACGGGGGGTGCCTCTTCTAGCGGCCATTCTTTTAAGTGCTGCCAGGAATGATGAAGTTGATAAGTCTGATACGACTTCTAAATGTACTGCCTTAGTTGACATACATATAAAAAGTGCTATGTAACCTTTTGATGATTTAATTCCTCGGCCTTTACTGCTTTTCAACATAATGAAACCGGTGAAATCGACACCCGTGTGATAGAACGGTCGGGCCGGGTTACATCTTGCGCTAGGTAAATCTCCCATAATCTGGTGCGGATGATGAGGCGTGTTTTTTACGCAGGTTACACATTGTCGTAGTCTCTTTTTAACAGCTCTATTTCCGCCCATTATCCAAAATTTCTGCCTTATAAATGCAAGTGTTAGTCGAGGTCCACCGTGGAAGGTAAGTTGATGCGCGTGATCAATGACTAAGTCTGTAAGTCTACTAGAATGGGGTAGAATGATCGGATGTTTCATTCTATCATTAATTTGAGCGTTACGAAACCTCCCCCCGACCCGAAGAATATTCATTTCGTCTAGGAAGGGGTTCAAACACAATAATTTGCTTTTGTTGTTCAAGTACTTTTCCTTACTTAATTCATGTATCTCGTCTTGAAATTCGATGCTTTGTGTAGCTTTAGTCATTAACGTTTTTGCTTTATTTATTTCTGATAACATTAAGTAGCTAGGGCGTTTTGTTTTGTTATTTGAGACAAAACGAAGTATCCAAGCGATAACACGTGCTGCTCGGGAGTAATTGTTTGAATTATTTAATATTTGTAATATGATGCTTTCATTGTCTTTCTGTGCTACATGTACTAATTGATGTTTCAATTCTTTCTCCGTAGAATATTTTTGGATTTCTGGCGTTTCTACGAATGCTGATAGCGAAGGTGGTCCATACCACCATAAATTATGTTCTCTTAGTTTCCCGATGGAAATTCCGCGGCTTGCGCAGTCCGCCGGGTTCTCTTCGGATTTTACGTAATGCCAGCATTTTGACGGCATTATTTTTTCAATTTGCTTCACTCGGTTTGACACGAAAGGTTTCCATTTGTCTGGATCTCCATTTAACCATCCTAGAGTCACCATGGAGTCTGACCAGCCATAAACCTTCAATTCGTATTCGGTGTAACATTGTTTTACTTTATCCATTAATTTTGCCAATAAAAGTGCTCCGCTAAGTTCTAATCTCGGAATAGAAATTGTTTTATTTAATGGTACCAGTCTTGTTTTTGAGACAACCATAGATACATTGTGATTAACAACTGCGTAGATTACGCAGGCAAATGCTTTGTTGGAACATTCACAATATCCATGGAGACTTATCACGCATTTTTCGGTGATTTTTAACCATCTTGGTATTTTAATAAATGCTATATTAGTGCTAATATCTATCTTACATTGTTCCCATTGTTTAATGATGTCATCGGGTAGTTTGTCATCCCATTTGGAGTTTGTGTTCCAAACTTGTTGAAATAGTAGTTTTAACTTAGTTATTGCAGGTGCTAACCAGCCAAGAGGATCGAAAAGTTTTGAAATATCTGATAAAAGTGTTCTTTTAGTGTTCTTATTTGAAAATTCAAACGATGACTGGAACATGAAATTGTCTTCTTTGGGACTCCAATATAGTCCTAAAGTCTTTGCTGTGTGATCGCATTTAAATGTAAATACTGGATCACCTGTATTTATGTTGCTAGTGATGCTGTTTAATATCTCAGGTTCATTTGACGACCATTTCCTCAGAATGAAGCCGCCTGCCTGTAAAAGTGCTTGTAGTTCGACAACTGTTTTGGATGCTTCTTCAATACTATGTGACCCATGAATCAGGTCGTCCATATAAAATGATTGTTCCACAATTTTTGATGAAACTGGATACATTTCTCTTTCATCTGCTGCTAACCGTTTTAATGTCATCATTGCTAAAAACGGAGCCGCTTTCATGCCGTATGTAACGGTCGTGAGTTGATAAGTTTGAAGTGGTTCGGTAGGTGAGTCTCTCCAAACGATTTTTTGTAGAGATTGGTCTTGTTCTTGTAGGTCTATGTTACGGAACATCTGCTGAATATCTGATGTGTATCCAAACTGATATTGTCGCCACCTTAAGATAAGTGACTGAATATCTTGCTGTAAATTTGGACCGGTGTACATTAAATCATTTAAACTTTTCCCGCTAGATGTTTTTGATGATGCGTTAAAAACGACACGCAATTTAGTAGTTTCAGACTGCACTCGATGAACTCCGTGGTGAGGCAAATAACATTCCACGGGTGTCTGGTTGCAGGACTCGAGTTTCATGTGATTTAATTTCTTGTATTCATTCATAAAATCCTTATACATACTTGATATATTTGACTGTGTACTGAGTTTTTTCTCTGTGTTTCGAAACTGTGCGATTGCGATTGATTTTGAAGTGCCCAAATTTTCTTCATATTTTTCTTTCAGTGGTAATCTCACGGAATATCTTCCACTCGGCTGTCGTATTGTGGTGTCGTTGTAGAATTGTATGCAGTGCTGGTCTTCTGACGACATATTCGAGTGCTCTCCGAAGTTTGTCTCACTGACGTCTTCTATCTCCCAAAAGTGTTGTAGATCTTCAATGTTATTAATAACGACGTTACAGTGGAATGTCTTCATGCTTCCACATAGTAACCATCCGAGTTGGGTTTGCTGTGCTATAGGTTCCGATGTATCTTCACCTTTAAGTATACCTCCCATCATGATTAGAGAGTAAATATCTGCCCCGAACAGTATGTCTACGGGACTGCTTATGTTGAAATCTGGATCCGCTAAGTTGATATTCTTTATGTGTTCCCACGTCGGTTTTGCGAAGGTTTCATTTGGCAAATTTTTGATTAGACTTTTCATAATTAAAACTTCTGATGTGAAAGTGAAGTTATTGTAAATGGAAGCGCAAGTCAATGTCATTTGTCCTTTGCAGGTATTTGGTGTTTCTCCGACTCCAAAAATCATACCCTGACATTTATCTCTTTTTATTTTCAAAATTTGAGCTGCTTTCTCTGTTATTAAAGAGATCTGAGATCCCTGGTCTACAAGGGCCCGAAATCTATGTGTTGTGCCATCGGCGGCAGTGATGTTTATTTTCGTTGTAGATAAAAGAATTTGTGCCGATGTCGCACGTGCTATCGTATTTGCGGTTTGTTGAGGGGTTCCATGTGCCACGGTGTTTACGCTCTGTTGTGGTGGCTCATTATGTGTGGAACTTATGTTCGTTCGAGACGCGGTAGTTTTATTGAAGAATTGCCTATGTTCATTCTTGTTAGTGCTGGCCTCGTGTAGGATAGTGTTGTGTTTTTGTCCACATGTCTGACATCTTTTTTCTGAAAAGCAGCTGCTAGAATCATGTTTGTGAAGACAATTATTGCACAATTTTAAATCAGAGACGACTTTTAATTTTGTGGTATTCGGTAAATTTGCGAATTTAGTGCAATTAAACAACGCATGTCGTGACATTTTGCAATATGTGCAGTATAATGAACTCGCAGATTGAGCATTGGTTGCCGTTGTCAGCACTCTGGGTGCATTGACATGGTTATTGTAATTCGATTTATAATTATGAAATTTTCCACTGAATGATGTCGCAATAGGGCTATATTGCGAACTAGATTTTATGTTTGTCTCTTGTTGTTTGTTGCTTCGACGTAGTTTCTCGAATGGCGTGAATCGATTTTCTAGAAAGTTCATGAGCTCATCCAAGTTCGGTATTTCTTTCTTGTTTTTGATGGAATCGTTGTAGTCGGAAAGCGTTTCAGAGTCCAGTTTCTGAGCCAGTAAATGTGCTATTATAGGTTCCCAAGTTGTAACTCCTAGTTTTTTAATACCGTTAACGCTCTCCATTGTGACGTCATGAAGCTTCTTAAGTTGCGGTAGGGATCTATGCTGTAAAGTTGGTAGAGTTAATATGCTATCTAGGTGGGAATTAAAAATGATATTGATGTTATTGTAGCGCCGGTGAAGTATCTCCCAGGCTACATCATAATTATCGTTGCCAATCTGTAGGTGTTGAATTAGCCTCTCTGGCTCTCCTTTTAACTTGCATTTTAAAAATTGCATTTATTGAGCTTTGGTTAGAGCAGTGTTATTATGAATGGAATCACTGAATAAATTTTTAAATGAAAACCATTGGTGATAGTCTCCGTGAAATACAGGGATCTCCAAATGCGGTGTTATGTGTTCTTTGTTTGCTGTCGACCACTTCTTTTCGTTAAGCTCGTCTTTCAGCTTTGTATATTTAATTTCGTGCTCGTTGAATGCTTGTTGATATTCCCTGTCTTCCCCATTAAGTTCGCTGTCGATGTCGATGTGAAGTTTATCGACTGCTACCCAACGTAATTGTAGAGTTGCTATGGCTTCGTCAATTTTCCACTTGGTTTCCAATTGTTGCGTGTTGATGTTTTCTATTGTTCTAGAAAGGGCTCTGAAATATGCTGACTGTTTGCGGAGCATGTCGTCCAAATGGCTGTTAGCGCCCCGTGATGCAGTAGATTGAATTCTGTCATCTCTCCCCGTCATGTCTCCATATCGGTGGCTGAAGCCGACACGCGGTTCTTTCATGATGTCTTCTTCCTGTTCGGAGGTGCCCGGATTGATTGGTTTTGGTGTTTTCTGCCCCAACAACTCTTGAAATTGATTATTAATTATTGCTTTTACAGTTTTGTAATATTCCCAAGTCTGTTCAAACTCCTTGTTCTGGAAATACTGATGATCTTGGCTGTATTCCGTGCATATACGGTTATGGTTGTGTTGAAAATCATTCCAGTAGCTTTCAAGTGACCTTAATCGCTTAGAAAAATAATCAGTAGTTTTCCTATCCGCCCCGTCTTTCTTGAAGTTGGCAGCTAACTTTTTGATGGATTGATAGATTTCAATTTGGTTGTTGTATAAATCTTCCATGATTTTATATTGTGATTAGGCAACTGATGAGTAATATGTAGAGAAAAAATGGAAATCTCTTACTTGAAAGCCGATGATTTTGGGGTCAGCGGGATGCTTTGCTCGGTGCTGTGCTCGATGCTGTGCTCGGTGCTGTGCTAAGCTCGACGGCTCTGAGTAAACTCCTCAGGTTCGTCAATACTTATGTGCTTGTTCTCTTCAACTCCCTCCTGTGCTGTGCTGTGCTGCGAGCCAATGGACTCGCTGATGCTATGCTCGGTGCAGGATGTTTCCAAAAACCGTTGTTTGGAGTGTACTCCACAATGCTAGTTCTCCGGAAAACAGAACGTGGCACTACACGTATCACTAAGTGCCGACGACACTAAATTAGGTCACACACGTAATGGTTAATCCCGTCTTTCCGGATAGACTCGAAGGACCATGTACGCTCCCTAGGCTGGTTCAATGAAAATACTAAGATATTGATTAAATGTATTTTATTGCTAATAATATTGATGGGATGCAAAGTGCTGATTTTGAGTGCTAATGAGTACGCGACGCGGTGGTCAATTACGAACTAATGATTGATTGCTTGATTTGTGTAGAGGTGCAAATATGATGACTTAACAATTAAAATGAGGTGAATGAGGTGAGTGTACGATGCATAGCTCGTACAGTCACCAAGGTCGAAAATGTATGTACTGATCTTACAAACGTCAGAATTCTAAACGTCAATGTTTGGCTGTTTGTTGCTCAGTCACGTCGGAACGTATGCTCGGATCGGGTTGAAATTTGGAGTTAGATTATAGTCTAGATTCTAGAAGAACACATAGTGGAATCTACTTTTTATCCCAGAGAAATAACAGGAGCGGGAACTACGCGGGTAACACCGCGGGGCGCTGCTAGTATTATTTTTCCGGGATAAAAGGTAGCCTATTTTCAAAATTTTTGCCTGATCCGTGATTACGACATAATTGACCAACATACATCCAATCTTTGACTTTTATATAATACTAGCAGTGCCCCACAGTGTTACCCGCGTAGTTCCCGTTCCCGTTGTTTTCCGGGATAAAATGTGTTCCAAATTTCAGCCCGATCCGTTCATACGTTAGGACGTGATTGAGCAACAAACATCCAAACATCCATACATTGACATTTATAATATTAGCAGGATAGTAGGATTAGTAGGATTATCTATCTAGTTTTTGGCTCGCGTATGCAGTCATACGCGAGAACATGTAAGAAAATGTTTGGTACATCGCAATAAGAGGGTCAAAAACGCAATCTTCGAGAACAACATGACAAACATCGTACGTGCGTTAAATGAGTGCAAGCCTTCGGCCAGCTGTTACAAGCGGGTATTGGGTGAGATTCTGCCACAGAGGGCGAATTACCGACGGTTACGATTAGAGCAAGTAGAGTCAGCGACCGTGATTACTAGAGTTTCATTGTTTATAAGTTTGTTCGCTGAAAGTATTTATATATTGGTATGCTTGTATGTCACCGGAAATTTGTACAAAATGTCAGATTATAATCTAATGACGTTAATATTATAAACTTAACTAACCTACCGACCCTACCGTTAGGCCCGGTTCACACGGCGCGGCTGCCAACCGCGACCGCGCGCGGGCGCGGCGCCGCGCCGCGCGACTGTTTTGTTTCAATACTCACGAGACCGCAGGTTTTCGCGGTTTCTGCTCCGGAAAGCTACTGCGCAAGAATTGCGCGCAGCCACGCGGGCACCGCGCGGCTGCCGCAGTTGCCGCGGCCGTAAACCGCGTCGTGTGAATTGAATTCAATTTTATATGGAAACCTCCCGCGCCCGCGCGCGGGCGCGGTTGGCAGCCGCGCCGTGTGAATCGTCTCTTAAACTCTCACGCGTTTTATTGTAAACTGACAGCGATTGCAATTTTTTCAGTGACATATAAGATATAGAGTAGATGGCTAGGCTAGGTATAGGATATATGGCAATGTCAGACGAGTATGGGCTGATAATGATGATAAAAGTATGTTTGCACCACAACCACACACGCCGCACTTCCAGGTTAGAAATAATTGGTCATTTTGCTGTTTGAGTTCATAGATTTATACCACAGATGTGCCCTCCCAAACTTCAAGGCGCACGGAATTATGTCATCGTTGGAAAGAGTAAGCTCACTCTTTCCGATCTAGTCGGTTGCAGGAAGCTGTGAACGCCGGACGTTTTTACCTATCACCATAGAATAGATAATACATATCACAATTAGTTTTCAGCAATCAAAATAAGTAGAATCAGTAGCGGCGAGATATTCTGTGGTTCTATTCTTATTTTGGTTGACAACGAATAGTATAGACAACCGACTAGAACGGAAAGAGTGAGCTCACATCTTTGTATTGAGATCGTTGGACATACCTACCTAATTTGACTTGGTGACCTACAGAACACTACGCGGGTAAAAGCGCGGGCCGTTGCTAGTATTTTATAAAATGGCAAAGGTCAGACATCCACAGGCTCTTAGGCCACAGGCACTTTACTGCCACAATACGCGTCTCTGACAATAAAAAAGCAATCAACCATTCCGCAGCCCCAGTATTAGTTCCAGGTTGTTTGCTGAGAAACAAAGCAAGGCGCGCCTTTGTGCGTTCAACAGAAATGAATGCTGGGATAAATACAGCCGCGCCGTGTTTGCTTACGACTTCATTACAGCCACTGCTTTACTTACTACTACTGAGTATGTAATTTAACCTGAGCGTATCTGTTCTGCTCATGTTGAAGCCATGATGCCCATCGATATAAACCATGCGATGTGCCCTCCCAAACTTTAGGCGCACGGAATTACGGCGTCGTTGAGAAGAGTGAGTTCACTCTTTCCGTTCTAGTCTGTTGCTGCAAGCGGTGAACGCCGGACGTTTTTACCTATCACTATTCGTTGTCAACTACCAAGATAAGTAGAACCACAGCATATCTCGCCGCTAGCAATTCTAGGGGTCAAGTAGATTGGTTGAGTGTAAACCATTTACGATATCGCAGTTTATTTACTAAGGTACTCAGGGCTCATCCATCGGTTTATATCGATGATGATGCCCCATTATTTGGTTACGGGGAAATCTTTATAAGTATAACTGAGGTTAAGTGGGATTGTAGTCACTAATACTGCCTCAGTGGCCTGCCTCTGTATCATACGAAGAGCACTGGGATCTCCAGAAACGCACCAGAATTTCCTCCAGCAATCTGTTTTAACACCAATTCATGAGAAACTTTATTTTGTTACGATACAGCGCGAAAGCCATGATGGCGTAGTAGCCAGAATGATCGATATCTTTTTAACCGACTTCAAAAAAGGAGAAGGTGCTCAATTCGTCGTGTTTTTATGTATGTATGTTACGCCCGCCAGTTGTGAATCGATTTTGGTGATTATTCTTTTGTTTAGTATATCATAGTTCCATAGCTGGGCATTAACTCGTTAATCCGTTAATCGTTAATTAACGAAGTTAACATTTTGATTAACGGATTAACTTTTAAGTTAACTTTTAAAAATGTTAACGGACATGTTAACTTCCGTTAATTATGCAGAAGTCCGTTAATCGTTAATCCAATGCTTACTATTTACCGCACGTCATCTCGGCGCGGCGCAAAAAACAGGTTCAGACAAGTATGAAACGAAAAGTGCTGAGCGCAGTGTGACCATATGTGGCGGGTTCCTGCAATTTTGACAGGATTGAGGTGTCATTCTAGCCTGTGGCATGATCGGTTGACGTTATATGAAAACAAATATAATTTTGTTATCATAAGTCATATTTCCGATAATCTCGAGTTCTTTTTGGCTGAAAATTTGAGCATAGACATACTCGAATTTGACTGACGTTTACAATTTAGTTGAATATTTCACACATCCCTAGTAAACCATAGCTAGTGGGGAACTGCCCGATAAATTCAATCATACTTTTTCGATCGTTTATCTGTATTGTTCTTTTAATAAAATCGGTGGTAGTTCATTTCAACTAACCAAAGTTAAATAAAATGAAAAAATCAATGTATAAGAATGAAGAAATTGGAGGTATACAATGAAAATTCCAGTGTTTAACATCAGCCCTCAAACGCTGCAGTTGAACGTCTGCTATCCACGGGTAAATACAATTTAACACCAAAGCGAGCCTCGCTTTCAGACGAGAACTTCGACATGTTAATGTTCATGAGGGGAAATAGATACCTATGCGCATTATGCCCGACGATTAAATTACACATTAAATTAAATTAAATAAAAAGAAATGGCAGTCATAAAAACTGCCGATAGAAGTGAAAACTTATAACTCAGAATTTGATAGCTTACCTTGGAAACTACACGGGTGTAACCGGAGGGCGTGGCCTGGTCATCATGGCATAGC
The DNA here is from genome assembly GCA_963693475.1 of Ectropis crepuscularia. Lineage (NCBI taxonomy): Eukaryota > Metazoa > Arthropoda > Insecta > Lepidoptera > Geometridae > Ectropis > Ectropis crepuscularia. The sequence goes on from OY856346.1 coordinate 26,191,453, forward strand.
CATCTAGAAAAGCACCAGCATTTCCTATTGGCTGATGCATTTCTAGATTGCCATGCCATGATGGCCAGGCCACGCCTTTTCAGCATTTACCATTGGCTGACGCATTTCTAGATGGCGAATAGCCATGGTCCCGAGTTTACCCGAAGATTTCTTATTATACCCGAGCGTGACGCTAGAATTCAATTCACAGCCCACGAAAAATCTGTCTCGGCGTGCCTAAAGAAGTTTTCACTTCAATAATAGAATTAAACTCTACAAGTATTAGGTTTTTTCCTAACCTGTTAACTTCCAGAACCTAAACCAACAGGTTTTATAAGTTCACTAACGCAACGATATAAAAATCCAATACGCATATTAACGGATTAACGATTAACGTTAACTTCCGTTAATTCTTACGAAATGTAACGCTTTAACGTTTAACGAAGTTAACTTTTTTTGTAACGGATTAACGATTAACGAAGTTAACTATTTGATTAACGGTGCCCAGCTATGCATAGTTCAGAGGTGGTCCCATACAAATTTTATTGAAATCGGTAGTGCTTTTTGAAATATAAGCAAAAACGACGACCCCGACGTAGTGATTGATTCTTATGAAATTTGGTCGAGTCACCGAATTTAATTTTAAATTGAAGGCGGTTTTTGTGTTTCCGCACTCCACTGACTTCATGGTCCATGTCTTTTTATGTTATAAAATAAATCTTATTACCTATGTACAGTGTTAATTAAGTGCTAGGTTACATTTGTCAGGAAATATGTACTTATCTTAAAAAAAAATCCTGGCCATCAACACCGCATAGCGATCTTTTATTGCCATCTAAAATCTAGAAGTTATTGTCTCTGGTGGTACTTGGTGGCACAGCTGACGCTTGCAACGTCCGATTTTATTATCGTAAGGTCGTAAGCTCGAGTTCCGCTTGCACCTCAAAGTATTTTCCCAACTGCAAATATAGGTACGAATTTGTAATCAATAATGGCTTTCACGTGAAAGAAAACATCACGTGGAAAATGATTCAACATGTTCTAAAATAGGTAGACATTCGATTTGCGTTATCCGGCAATCCGCATTTAGCCTGCGGCAGCGTAGTGGATTATTAGATCAGTTAGTACAGTAGTATTATATAATACTACTATTAGGATTACCTATAGAGTGATGGAACAAACTGGACATGTATCTGATGAGAAGAATCACGCCTACCCAAAATAGCACAGTGACACGTAGCTATTGAAACAAGATGAGTCATAATCATTACCTAGCACTTGTTACCCATAGACATTAAAATGATTAATCTCTATGCCCTGTAATTTCTCTTGGAACATTGCCCTTCAAAACGGAACACCTGACGTTTACGCATTACTGCTTGTCGGTATTATAACTGGCAAAGGTGTGGTACTTCCCCAGGCGGACTCTGCAAAAAGTCCTACCACTATTACTATTTGCCTCGAGTGTCACGTTACAAATACTATTAAGCTACTGATCCGTACTTGGGCCACAGTTCCTTTCGAGTTTATTTTGTTTGTGCCCCAGTATGTACAGCAAATATCCTCATAAGGCCAAGGAATTATTCGCCCGTACATTTGTCGTAAGCAAAGGGAAAACATGAATCAACTGAGCTCCGTTACAGCATGGCTCCTCTTTGTTTCCTAACGAAATAACTTATATCTAAGCAGAAGGCTCATAATTTATTATTCTGGACACAGATTACAGAAATAAACACAGATGGAACCTTCGTGAACAACACTGTGAGGCCCGTAATTAGTCATGTTGACGTAAAATTGTCAAATCAACGTTCAAAATTACTTGTATAATGTTGTCAGTCTTAAGAAAAAAGTCCCACTATTGTTGTCTTAGCTTGGGAAATCTTCACGTATAATAAACACATCAATTGATATTTTAAAATATTAAAATTATTACACCGATTATGCAAGGATTTCTTGATACTACTATTTCCATTCTATGAAGAAAAGAATTTTGATTTTGCATGCCACTAGAAATTAACTCGAATCGCAAATAATAAAATTAGTGTAATTTACTCGCTTAGATAGGTTAAACAAAAATTAAAACAACCATCTTTACCACCAAACTATTTTTGATAAAATGCATATAGGCTACCAGTATGTTATAGGTCCAAACAACAAACAAAAAAAAACTGACAAAATAATCATTTTAACAGTTCACTTATTATTCACCTTTTTTTTTGACAAAACAAGACTTTAAAATCAAGTAACCGTTTAATGACATTCTCGAAACATACGTAACGCGGACAAGCTGGATGTCATATCACACTCTCTCACAAGTCACAAGGTCACGGAAGCTAACTCACATAACCTGAAGTTTAAAACACTCTTCCCAAAATAGTTATATCTGCCCCAAATTTCGGCAGCTTCAAAAACAAATTAAAGTGCTGGCTTATCGATCAAACTTTTTATAGTTACACCGAATTTTTAGAGAGTGATGGCAAAGTCCTATAAAAATGTATACAAAAATTTGACATGGGTCAGTACAATTGTTATAAAAACATATTTTACTCATATAATGCTTGACAGTTTTCTGTACAATAATTATTATAATACAGTAAAGTAGTCATTTCAAACTTTGAAAATGTATACAATTTGTATACTCTTTCTTTTGTTTTTATTTTTTATTTATTGAGGTGTAAATTGTACCTACATTTATGAATAAAGTACTTTGAATTTAATATTAAAAAACTTTACAATTTCAAAATATTTCATTTTACAAACAACGTTATGCATAATATTAACTTCAAAAATATCTTCCTTCAACAAATGTTTTATTTTATAAACCAATCATTTCATAACCAATTATATAGCCGTTTCACTTAGATAATATATCGAATGACATTACAATATAATACAAAACACTTTATTGGCACCATAAACAAAGTTGACAAGAAGTAACACATATAATAACAAAACAAAATGGGCACAAAAGGCGATATTGTCGCTAAAAGCGATCTCTTCCATATAACCTTTTGATTCATGAGGAAACAAAATTTGTAATATTTTGGGCAGTGGTGCAACTAACGAAATAAATAAATACAAATTTTAGGATGTATTAATGATTTTGTTTTTTGTACATTTTTATGTCATAAATTACTCATTTCACAAATTTAACATTTACTTAAATTAAATTTGAAATTAAATTAAATTGAATAATACAATGCCTATCAATAATTTGGTCTACGAGTATCTAAAAAAATATAAATATAATCTATATTTTACCCTAAATTCAGGGAAAATAATTTCCATTTAGTATCGCCACACTAACCTATTTTCGTTGAGGTGTTGTGTTCCATTCATCACCAAAATAAAATCGCCTAAATTATATAAATAACAGTAAAAATATTCAAATTTTCCTATGAAATTATATTCCTCTTTCCTTTTTTTGTTTTTGGGAACATTGTTTGAAGACACAAAACGGCATATTTTAAAACAAAACTTAAAATCACACGGGACTCCCGTACAACACGGAAGTCCGTTTCATACTGACTGGAGTTTGTATTTGCTTCGGCATTTGTATTTCCTTTGTCTGCTTCAGTAGCTCTGTTCTGCGCGCTCCATCTGGTTTTATTTCTGTAATCTGTGATTCTGGATGAGTAAATACCAGAAAATTGGTGTATTTGTTGCATAGACTTATATAAAAGGGCCTGGCCAAAGGTGCGACAGAATGGCGCGTTGGGCCTAAAATTGCATTTTTAGGCCCGTGCGACATGAACGAGTGAACGAGTTTTTTCTGGCCATTAAAGCACATTAAAGTGCCAAGAAATGTTCAGTAAGCCACGTCCCTTCTTTGAAGTCATTGATTTGTTGTGTTAAAAGTGAACATTCACTCATGTGTTCTACTTCAATTGTATCTTTGTTTCTTCAAGTTGAGAGTGTATCAGTTTCTTCTAGGTAAGGAGATGGAGGTCAAGTACAAATCTATAATTATTATTTTGAAATAAACATGTTCTTGTCATAGCATATGGATGAATAGGACGTAGAACATGTGCCTGATGGTAAGCAACACCCCTGCGCACAACAACACAGTATCTCGCAGCAATGGCATTGCTAGGCGTAGGCGAAGTGGACATCGCATTTAGAAGGGTCTCGCGTATGCCATGCCACTAAAATAAAAACTTTTAAATCAAATAAAAACCTAAACAATTTGGCAACATTCCTTTTGAACCGAATATAACAACAAAACATAGGCAGTACTCCTCGTCTTAAATTTCAATGTTTACTAAGATATACTGATTGGGTAGGTCAAGACGAAAGAAAAGGGGCCTCGCAGATGCGACTTTGCCTACGCCCTTAATATTTCACACGACGCCACTGTCACACAGCTATTGGAGGAACATTGAGTCCAAATCACTACCTACCTAACACTGCACTGCACTGCACTCATCACTCAGAGATTTAAGAAGAAATATCTCGATGCCCTGTGATTTCTCCGCAAGCATTGCCTCAAAGCTACGGTGGCTGGGAGAACGGTGACTGCCGATCCGGAGTTCCCGGGTTCAAATCCCACCACGCGCACCACTCGAATTATCACCATCTTTTCGAAATCATGTGCGAAATCCCGCTAACTTAAAAACGGTGTAGGAAAACATCGTGAGGAAACCGAAATGTACCTATAAACTTTCGAGAACATGTGCCAACCCACACTTGGCCAGCGCGGGGGGGGGGGCAATTGTTTGGGGGAAATTGGGGATTTTTCATTACCTAGTTTTGCAGGTTTTTAGCGAATATGGCGCTTATTGTAGTGAACTTAGTACAAAATTGCAATCTCCGTTTTCTATGTGAAGTTGTCTCAGACCACAGAAATCTAAATAATAAGGTAATTATTTAGATTTCTGTGTCTCAGACCAATCCTCAAAGGAAGTTGTCGATACATTTTTATGGAGTACCTAATACTTAGAAGCTATTTCCGAAATAGCGTTTAATTGTGTTTTAAGACTGTTTTGAAGTGAAAACTTCTTTAGGCGCGCCTAGACAGATACATATTTCGAGGGCTGTGAATTGGATTCTAGCATCACGCTCGGGTATGATAAGAAATCTTCGGGTAAACTCGGGACCATGGCTATTGGCCATTTAGAAATGCGTCAGCCAATGGCAAATGCTGAAAGGGCGTGGCCTCAGCATCATGCCATGGCCATCTAGAAATGCATCAGCCAATAGGAAATGCTGACGCATTTCTAGATGACCATGCCATGATGGCCAGGCCACGCCCTCCGGTTACAAACGTGTAGTTTCCAAAGTAAGCTATCAAATTCTGAGTTATAAGTTTTCACTTCTATCGGCAGTTCCTATGAACTGCCAATTTTTTTTATCTATTTTGGGATTTTTTCTTGAAAATCTGTTTTGGGGGATTCGGGGTATTATGGGGGATTTGGAGGATTCGGGGCGATATTTTGGAGAGAAATTGAGATGGTCCTCAGCGTAAAATCGTATTTTAGGTGTAAATTAATATATAATAATTTATTTTGTTTTTCTTTTCTAAAAACCCCTAAAAAAATATTTTGTCTTTGTTTATGGGATGATTTCAAGAACATTTTGGGGGAAAATTGAGATGATCTTCTGATAACACTGCTTTCACAGATTCACACTGTATCATTGTAGTGTAACGCTATCGTCGCCGACATGTCGCTAACAGATTCTCGTGCCGAAATCGGGTGACGAGACAGAGCGGGATGAACTAGGGCGGATCCAGCTTTGGCTCCAGGGGGGTGTCACATGGGTCCAGGGGGGTCACATTGTCGTGGTCAAGTCACAAAGCTGTGCGATAAGTAGATGCATGCTTTTTAATCAGTGGTCTACCTAGGTACTGGACCCAGCCCGGGGGTCCAGGGTCATGAGCCATGACTCATGAATCCGCGCTTGGAGATGAAGTATTATCGCCTAACGACAATGACACAATGCCAGGACGTCTACTCTCTTTCAACGAAAACGTAATTTCGTAATAAACTCGCGATTTTCATACTCCGGTTCTACTTCGACCCATCGTTTCGTCCGTTTAAAAAATGTTCTAAGCCTATTCTAATTAGAGTAGGCTTAGAACATAAATAAACGTCAAACAATGTTCGATCGGACGAAACGAAGTAGAGGAGTAGGAAAGTCACGAGTGTATTTCGAAATTACTTACGTTTTTCGTAGAAAGAGAGTAGAGCTCCAGCACGTTAGTAGGTTTGAAACAACATAAATAAAATAAACATAAAACATTGAGGCGTTTCCAGACGAGATTTTTTTAATTACCTGATAAATGGAGTAATTTGAAGGTTTTTTACCCAAATCTAGGCAGGCAAAGTTCTGAAAATGTTATATTATGTACTTACCAACTTTTTTCTTCTGGGTAGCGATTCTGAAACCATTCGGTTGCATCCGACACGGAATCTCATCTCTCGGTCTTTGTCTAATCTGTTTAGCATGACAAAGACCGAGAGATGAGATTCCGTGTCGGATGCAACCGAATGGTTTCAGAATCGCTACCCGGAACGCCTTTTTCAGTATTTGTAGGCGAAGTGATAATGTATAAAGAAATACTACTATTTATAGACTGTACTATTTAATTAGTAGTAGCACAGTCTATTAAATCATCACTATTAGTTCTACTGTGGTAGTAGTGTCTAAAACTGAAACTTAACATTTTTATTTTTGTTATTTCCCGCCATCGCACTCCACTGAACTCTATACATAAACAAAACTACATTTTAGTTGGGCAACTTTTGTTATAGCAAATTTCTCTAGGGCTGTTGCTTGTAAATCAAGGAAAATTATTATACAAACAAAATTTCTCTCAAATTCAATTCATACGAAACGACATTGAATGTTATTATTTAACCTATAAATCATTGTATAAACACTTCAACTCGGCAATTTATCACAGAGGAGTTTTTAAAATGCAAATGACCTGTCATAATTAGTAATTTATTGCACCAACCAGGTGACGTTAAATGTATCATTAGACATCTTTTCTGTGTTTTGGACACAGGATTTTGGAGGAGACATTTGAACAGCATGCGACAATGTTATAAATTATTATTGGCATTTTCATCAAAAACATTGAAACGAGAGAAACAAGCGTCTTTTATAATGGCAATGAAAAAACTTCTTTAGTCTATGGCTACGAAGCAAACAAAACAAATTCAATCAATACGATACCAACATCACAAAACCGATTCTAACCTAAAATCTACTTTTAAATATTTTAGTTTTTTAGCATTTCTAGATGAATAAATGTTTACAGATGTTGTTATAAGTCGCATTTAAAAACTCTAAAACCTGTGTAATGTTTATCTTGTTTTTCTGTAGGACGAGTTAAATTGACGTTTCTGACATTGACGTTTCAATTTTGTTTTCGCGGTTGCTGTGTTATTTTCAGATAAAATGCGAAATCTGTCTACGTTTACATTGGTGTAAACTCTGAAGAACTAATAATTTTAATGCTTACAAGAAAGGGAAAGTTTTGGTAAGTTGTGTTTAGTTTTATTTTTGTTTATATCCAAGTGCCAAGCTGCCAAGACAAAATAATCAACTTCCGTTGAGACAGGAAAAGGAAGTGTTAGTTATGGCGGACGAAAGCATGGCTTCGTTAATATTTCCATATCCTCATCCTGTTTAACACGATCGATATTGTAGTACAGGGAAAGCGCGATTTGAAAATGCTTCCGTTTCACTTTACAACTCTAATTAAACCTTTCCTTCCCTAATGCAAGGGAAGGTTTAATACTGTATTGAACATGTTATAGGTACCTACTCAATACCTGAGGATTAGTATCATACCATATGATTGTTTTAGTATTGTCAGAATTTAATTGAAAGTACCTATAGTCAGATATTTATTTTTCCTGGGTCCTATTATAGGTACATAATAATATAACTAACTAACTAACTAACCAAGTATTTAAATTACAATAGCCCCAGTAAATTAACTTTCATTCATAGATAATTATTAAAATTAGTTAAACATACATTAGGTAGTACTTATCTCATTTATTATCTCTTGTTTGTGCAAATGGAAGAGTAAAAATCCATACAACTTAAAATTTGTTTATTATTAGCTGAGCAAATACTGCAACTAATTGTTGTATTTGTTGAGGAATAACATAAGTAATTAGGCAGTTTTCTTCTCACAACCCCTCATGTTTCCAGTAAAACTTTTAGATTGCTTCACATACTCAATACCGTGAGAATTATATCATACCTCACCAATCCACTAAACCGAACATAATTACATTGTTACAGCATATTTTCATATTCAGAAATATAACTTTTAAAAATGTTAGTAAGTACTTACTGCACTTAACACCATGTTTAGGGACCTATGCAGTTTGGTAGAATGGTTTTGTTTTTGTATTAAAAATGTGTTATGACATGTGCCTGATGGTTAGCAATACTCTAGTTTGTTACAGTTGTGTGCCATAGTTACTAAATAATTAAGCTTTCATGCACTCCTTTTCACCTGGGGATACATGATTAATTAGGTACCTACCTCTTTGCCCTGTAATTTTTCTGGAAACATTGGCCTTCAAACCAGAATACAGTAATGTTTTCACTTCCATAGGATAACTGGCAAATGCATGGTTCTTTTTCAGGCAAACCCTGGAAAGAGTTCTACCAGTGCAAAAATGTATAGATAAATTTTGTAACATTAGATACAGTTTGCACTTATGCATTACCATATTACATCTATTGATTTGACACATTTGTTCAATGGGACACACTACAAATCAACAAAATAATTTATTAGCAGACCATGAAACTTAATTAAATAAATCCAATGAAAATATTTTTTTGTAAAGAATAAGATACCTACATTATGTCTGTATAGATACATCATAATTTCATAATTACATAATAATTTCTGTCTTCACCACTTAGCATTTATACCAGCGACCCGTACCCTCACTCCAATGAATCAAGGTGCTAGACTTGGTCATGTGAGGCTTGGTACAGGGAAGTGAACAAAACACCCCAAATGGAACATCAGTATTGCAGACTCATCAGTCCTAAGTTAAATAAGAATGAGAAACGGTCCTTGGCTGGGTTAGTTGGTAGTAATTATGGCTGCAAATCCGGAGGTTGGGGGTTCGATTCTGAACCGGTGTAAATATTTTTGTGACGAGTACAAATGTTTGTTCTGTGTCCAGATGTTTTTATGTCTAATAAATATGTATTTACTAGTATATGAGCTCTCTGGCTACCATAGTACAAGGTTTGCTTAGTTTGGGGGCTACATAGTGTTGTGTGAGAAATGTCCACCAATATGTATACTGTAATTTGCAAACATTACTGTGCACACCTGCACAGTGCAGTGCTAGGTAATGATTTGGATTGTTTGTGTTCCAATAGCTGTGTGTCACTATGCTGCTATGGGCAGGTGTGTTGCTTACCATTAGGCAAATATCTTGCTCACTAAAAAAAAAATGATTAATTATTTTTATTTAGTTACTAGGTACTTAGTATTTGTACTTAGTACTTTGCATAGGTAAGCCTATGCAAAGTTTCTTCGATATTTTTATATCTGATTTTTTGTTTCTAGGTAAACAGCAATGACAACAGAGCTCCCTGAAGATGTGGTACTGATCACCACTCCACATTTAGTAACGGTTAGTTGTCTTGTATATATTTCGAATATTAAAATTACTAAACTTAGTGGGTATGCATGGATGTTTGTTAGGTACCTACTAACTCTACAAACTCTTTGATGGCAAAACTACTGAAGGGGTCTAGATGAAATTTAGTACATCTATATCTATTCTTATAATAAAACTGTAGCAGGTCGAATTCTGTACATTGAAGATCTTTTGAAAAATATATTTTGGGGGCGCTCCATAGTCGATACTGATGGCGAAACTGCATTTTTTTTCTTTCAAGTCGGTCTGTCTGTATAGGGAACTCTCATCACGCCAAAACTACTGATTCAAATCAAATGAAACTTGACACGATTTAAGATCATACTAAGGAGATGGTAGCTGGCTACTTTTCATCCCCAAATTCTGCACGGTTTTCTTGCAGAAAGGGGTGAAAGCCAGAATGTGTATTTGGTTGTAACTCATGTTTGCGTTGTTTAATTTCATTAGTTCTTTTTTTGTTAGAAAGAACACATTTTTTGTATTGTCCCGTCAAAATTTTTACATTATTGGTCGTAGGGTTCGGAAATTACATAAAAATTAAATAATAACGGTAATAATAAGTTCGGTACATACAAACTTCTTACATGGAAGGGGAAAGTTGGCGCATGTACACTTCAACCAAAGAGACCTTAAAAACGTTTCTGCGCAGCCATGCGCAGCTAACTTCATTGGGCTACCTTGTTTGCACCTATACCCTATTAAAACTTACGCACGCAATTTTGGTACGGTCTAGTGGCTTGACTACGCTTATGTAACCTGCCGCCAAAGGTGGGTACGTCCTTGCCAAACCCCTTTTGTGTAATGATTCCAGGCGGACGGCGGGGGCTGCGGCGTGGGCGCGACCCCGCACCGCGGCCCGTTCTCGGGCTCCGTGGAGCTGGGCCGGCGGCTCCTGCTGGCCGCGCGGTACGGACACACGGCGCAGGTGCTCGACCTCATGGCCAAGGGAGCGCCCTTCACCACCGACTGGGTAAGGCTCAAATACAATCTGATATTTTTGAATGCTGAATTGAGCTCAAGCGTAGCGTTCGTACCGCTATCTAGTGAGTACGGTGGAACTATTTTTGCCTCGTCGCAAACCCCTTCATTGATTTAAGGGTTTGGGATTTTGTATTTCCATTTACTTTCCACTACCATAAGGGATTATCACTAATACTTTTATACCTTACCTCCGATTAAAACCTCCGCTTTAAAAGTTTCGGAGCCGAAGGTGTAATAATAATCCGACGGAAGTTCCGACTTAACGGAGTCGGAGTCGAAGCTCCGTAACATCCCTGATTAGTAGTATCCGCTCGTTTCAGCTGGGCACGTCGCCGCTGCACGTGGCGGCGTACGGCGCGCACACGGAGACGTGCGCCGTGCTGCTGCGCGCGGGCGTGTCACGTGACTCGCGCACCAAGGTGGAGCGCACGCCGCTACACCTCGCGGCGCACGCGGGCCACGCCGGCGTCGCCTCGCTGCTACTGGAGCGAGGCGCGCTCGTGGACTGCAGGTAACGGGACACCACGCTGCAGGTAACGGGACAGCTAGGTGGAGCGCACGCGGGCCACGCCGGCGTCGCCTCGCTGCTACTGGAGCGAGGCGCGCTCGTGGACTGCAGGTAACGGGACAGCTAGGTGGAGCGCACGCGGGCCACGCCGGCGTCGCCTCGCTGCTACTGGAGCGAAGCGCGCTCGTGGACTGCAGGTAACGGGACACCACGCTGCAGGTAACGGGACAGCTAGGTGGAGCGCACGCGGGCCACGCCGGCGTCGCCTCGCTGCTACTGGAGCGAGGCGCGCTCGTGGACTGCAGGTAACGGGACAGCTAGGTGGAGCGCACGCGGGCCACGCCGGCGTCGCCTCGCTGCTACTGGAGCGAGGCGCGCTCGTGGACTGCAGGTAACGGGACACCACGCTGCAGGTAACGGGACAGCTAGGTGGAGCGCACGCGGGCCACGCCGGCGTCGCCTCGCTGCTACTGGAGCGAGGCGCGCTCGTGGACTGCAGGTAACGGGACAGCTAGGTGGAGCGCACGCGGGCCACGCCGGCGTCGCCTCGCTGCTACTGGAGCGAGGCGCGCTCGTGGACTGCAGGTAACGGGACAGCTAGGTGGAGCGCACGCGGGCCACGCCGGCGTCGCCTCGCTGCTACTGGAGCGAGGCGCACTCGTGGACTGCAGGTAACGGGACAGCAAGGTGGAGCGCACGCGGGCCACGCCGGCGTCGCCTCGCTGCTACTGGAGCGAGGCGCGCTCGTGGACTGCAGGTAACGGGACAGCTAGGTGGAGCGCACGCGGGCCACGCCGGCGTCGCCTCGCTGCTACTGGAGCGAGGCGCGCTCGTGGACTGCAGGTAACGGGACAGCTAGGTGGAGCGCACGCGGGCCACGCCGGCGTCGCCGCGCTACTGCTGGAGCGAGGCGCGCTCGTGGACTGCAGGTAACGGGACAGCTAGGTGGAGCGCACGCGGGCCACGCCGGCGTCGCCTCGCTGCTACTGGAGCGAGGCGCGCTCGTGGACTGCAGGTAACGGGACACCACGCTGCAGGTAACGGGACAGCTAGGTGGAGCGCACGCGGGCCACGCCGGCGTCGCCTCGCTGCTACTGGAGCGAGGCGCGCTCGTGGACTGCAGGTAACGGGACACCACGCTGCAGGTAACGGGACAGCTAGGTGGAGCGCACGCGGGCCACGCCGGCGTCGCCTCGCTGCTACTGGAGCGAGGCGCGCTCGTGGACTGCAGGTAACGGGACAGCTAGGTGGAGCGCACGCGGGCCACGCCGGCGTCGCCTCGCTGCTACTGGAGCGAGGCGCGCTCGTGGACTGCAGGTAACGGGACAGCTAGGTGGAGCGCACGCGGGCCACGCCGGCGTCGCCTCGCTGCTACTGGAGCGAGGCGCGCTCGTGGACTGCAGGTAACGGGACAGCTAGGTGGAGCGCACGCGGGCCACGCCGGCGTCGCCTCGCTGCTACTGGAGCGAGGCGCGCTCGTGGACTGCAGGTAACGGGACAGCTAGGTGGAGCGCACGCGGGCCACGCCGGCGTCGCCGCGCTACTGCTGGAGCGAGGCGCGCTCGTGGACTGCAGGTAACGGGACAGCTAGGTGGAGCGCACGCGGGCCACGCCGGCGTCGCCTCGCTGCTACTGGAGCGAGGCGCGCTCGTGGACTGCAGGTAACGGGACACCACGCTGCAGGTAACGGGACAGCTAGGTGGAGCGCACGCGGGCCACGCCGGCGTCGCCTCGCTGCTACTGGAGCGAGGCGCGCTCGTGGACTGCAGGTAACGGGACACCACGCTGCAGGTAACGGGACAGCTAGGTGGAGCGCACGCGGGCCACGCCGGCGTCGCCTCGCTGCTACTGGAGCGAGGCGCGCTCGTGGACTGCAGGTAACGGGACAGCTAGGTGGAGCGCACGCGGGCCACGCCGGCGTCGCCTCGCTGCTACTGGAGCGAGGCGCGCTCGTGGACTGCAGGTAACGGGACAGCTAGGTGGAGCGCACGCGGGCCACGCCGGCGTCGCCTCGCTGCTACTGGAGCGAGGCGCGCTCGTGGACTGCAGGTAACGGGACAGCTAGGTGGAGCGCACGCGGGCCACGCCGGCGTCGCCTCGCTGCTACTGGAGCGAGGCGCGCTCGTGGACTGCAGGTAACGGGACAGCTAGGTGGAGCGCACGCGGGCCACGCCGGCGTCGCCTCGCTGCTACTGGAGCGAGGCGCGCTCGTGGACTGCAGGTAACGGGACAGCTAGGTGGAGCGCACGCGGGCCACGCCGGCGTCGCCTCGCTGCTACTGGAGCGAGGCGCGCTCGTGGACTGCAGGTAACGGGACAGCTAGGTGGAGCGCACGCGGGCCACGCCGGCGTCGCCTCGCTGCTACTGGAGCGAGGCGCGCTCGTGGACTGCAGGTAACGGGACAGCTAGGTGGAGCGCACGCGGGCCACGCCGGCGTCGCCTCGCTGCTACTGGAGCGAGGCGCGCTCGTGGACTGCAGGTAACGGGACAGCTAGGTGGAGCGCACGCGGGCCACGCCGGCGTCGCCTCGCTGCTACTGGAGCGAGGCGCGCTTGTGGACTGCAGGTAACGGGACACGCATAGCATCATGCTCAGCCCATTCCGTTTTTGCTGGAATTCGAGATCTCTCCATAATTCACCAAGTTGATTTAACGGATGTCACAATATGTCAGCTAAACATGTCGTTCTTAAAATAAGTAGGTGTCTAAGTCTATGTTAATTTACTTCAGCACTAAAAATCAGTAGTAATGACCTTATGACATTTGCATAATATAACGAAAGTACTCAAAAGTACAAGCAACGCTAGATCACTTTAAATCTACCTATTTTTCAATTAGATAGATGTACGAATACTTTGCACATATGAAACCGGTAGCTGATGGCCCTGTTCAAATCATCGCCGTTGCAATGGTAAATACATTCAAACCATTAAAGATAAAGATGTTATTTCATTAAACTTAATTCATTACGTTTTCGTCCATCTATTGCACGTCGCGTGACGGTCTGCCGCGGAGTAGGGGTAAAGTGCAGCCGAGGGCAATATGGTAACGTTACTCGTTAAGTTACTTACCATACTTAAATCGAATATTTTTCAATTTTTAGTTTTAGTCTACAATGCGAAAAAAGTTTCACTTTTACATAAAACTTTTTTATAAAACCACAAAATATATTTTATTAAATAAATGATCCATTTGTGCAGTGACATGCTCCGCATGACGCCGCTCCATTGGGCATCAGAACGCGGCCACTTCGCAGTAGTCTCGGTCCTGCTTCGATACGGGGCCGATCCCCGAGCCATCTCCAAGTTCCACAAAACCCCCATGGACTTGGCCGGGGCGAAGGGACACCACGCGATACTGAAGCTTCTAGAAGATGCGATGAAGGAGAGAGAGGCGGCCGACTCGGTTGATGCTCTGAAACAAGCTGATGCTGATGGTAAGCTCGTATTGAAATGAATACTTTTGGCGCGCCACAGACAGATTTTTCGTGGATTTAATTCTAGCGACACGCTCGGGAATGATAAAAATCTTCCTTCCGGTTAACTCAGGACCTTGGCCGTCTAGAAATGCACCAGCGTTTATCATTGACTGACGCATTTCTAGACGGCCTTGCTCATGGCCACGCCCCCCGGTTTCATCCGCGTAGTTTCCATAGTAAGCTATCAAATTCTGAGTTATAAGTTTTCAGTTCTATCGCCTGTTCCTATGACTGCTAATTTTTTATCTGACTCCTGTGGCGTTATTCGACGTATTTCTCAATTTTGTAATAGGGAAGTCATTGGAAGATCTTTAAAAGAGAGCGACACAGCAAACTCGTTTAATATTGTCTGACAAGCTGACTGTAAGGAAGGATACATTTAAACTTAAACCCTATGTCATATGAGTATAATGGTTACAAACCTCAAAATACCACAGTACACCAAAGAATCATACAGATCCGTTTCACACCCTCCGAGGTGTAACGATAAAAGACCTAAGACTAAGACTATAATTTTGCAGTGGTATTCAAGACTTTGAAGTCGTTTTCGACAAGGTTGTCGTTGCCTATGAGCCTTTTGGCACGTTTCTCGATCGATTCCAGAACCTTCAGCTGGTAGTTACTTGCTATTGATGCCGGAGCCGAGATAGATGAAATGTTCGACTGTCTCCAGACCCAACACACCAGTAAAGTTAAAGGAACCAACACAATCTACCACCATTATTTTGGTGGTTGCTTTATTTATTAAGTATTAGTTCAGACCTGGTATATGACTTAAAAATACCACTAGACTGACATAGACCTCTCTCATAATACGCCAGTCAGTTCGATCTTCGGCTCTGCGTTTCCAACCTCGATTTCGTAAATCAATCTAATACTAAAAAAAAAACTTATTTATTAATTTGTTTACAGTACACATGACCGAAATACCTGCAGCTGAACAACAACAAGCCTTACAGTCAATAGAACGTAAGTATTATTTTATATGAATGTTACGTTTATTAGTAGGTATGTATTGTTTATATTAATTTATTATTATTGGTGTTAAGCCGTGGTGGCCTAGGGGCGAGAGGATTTAGATATTTTTTTATAATTCCAATCTGGCGTCATTTGTTAAATGCTTTTACTGTTAACTACTTATAGGTAGGTTATAAAAGCTATAAATGGTTTTTACTTTGTGATTTCAGGACTGCAAGATACTGTGAAGCCAGCAAACAAAACGATATCCACTCGCACGGCCCAAATCAAAATAGAACTACCAGAGGTGACAGAGGTGGTAAGTCGAAATATACGCTATAAAATACCACACTGTTGATATACACGCTATATACACAGTGCCGGTAACCATTAGTGGCCTCGTGGCTTAATTGGTAGTAGCTCTGCCTGCGAAGCCGTGGGCCGTGGGTTCGATTCCCACCCAGTGCAAATATTTGTGTGATGAATTCAAATGTTTGCACTGTGTCTGGGTGTTTATATGTATAATAATCATTTATTTAAAACTATATAAGTATTATATCAGCTAACTGGCCGCCATCACACAAGCTTTGCTTAGTTTGGGGTCAGATGGTGCTGTGTGTGAATTGTCCACCAATATTTATTTATATATAATATTTATATTAGTTTCGCGAGTTTAGTTGCAAAGTCAAAGTTCTTTATTCATAAATGTACTATTTACACGTCAAGTTTTGCTTCAACCGACTTCAAAAAAGGAGGAAGTTTTCGAGTTGATTGTATGTTTTTTGAAGTGAAAAGAAGCGCGCGATTTTTCACTCCCAGACTCAGGGGCGCGGCGGGAGTCATAGATCACTAATATATTAGCGGAAGCGGGAGTGAAAATCGCTCCATGAGTCCTCCATGAGTGAACCTCGTCCGTCAGTCGCATCTGTCACTGTTTGCTATTTTAAATTTATACTCATACGAGTAATTGTTTTTATGTTTTAAATTATTATTATTATTTCATAGTCAGTTCTTTCTTAGTCTAGTTTTCACTTCTGTCGTGCGTTCGCACACATTTCTAATATAATAATACGAGTATGTATGTTCGCCAATTTGTATGGATGTTGATGGTTCTTTTTTTGTTTGGTAGATCTAGTCCAGGCCCATATATTTTATCGAAATCGTTGCGGTAGTTTAAGAAATATGAACAAAAAACTATTTACTTTCATTGATCTGGATAACGTGATCTGATAGACGAAATTGGGTCAAGTGCCTAAATATAATTTTAGAATGATATTGCTTGTTGTTTCTTCGGTGAAAATAAATGACTTCCCATTAAATACAATGCTATCACGCCTAATAAATTTGACTTTTGACTTTAAAAATGTAAAAATCGCTTTGTAGAAATTTTAGTTTGTTAATGTCGTGTATATATACGGGTAGGTTCCGCAGTCGTCAGTAGAGAGCGGCGAGGACGCCGGCGGCGGCGGCGCAGCGGCACTTCTACGCGAGCACGGGATCACGCTGCTGCCGCACGACTCCTCTACCACCGTGCTGAACGCGCTGCAGAGCGGCCGGACCGTCGTGCTCTCCGGTCCGTGAGTACACGCGTACACAGCGCGTTTTGGAGGGGTTCACCAGTAGAAATACAATAAATCGAGTAAAAAACATTACTAGTAGCGCCCCACGATTTTAAGCGCGTAGATGCCGTTCCAGTTGTTTTCCTGCTTTAAAAATAGTATATTAGAAATTTGGTTTTTTTTATCTAAATTAAGCGACGGACCGGCGTGCTCTCCGGTCCGTGAGTACACTCGCACCGACCGATGGCGACGGACCGGCGTGCTCTCTGGTCCGTGGGTATGGGGAATACATTATTTCGTTTATTGTATGGTTCTCGTTAGCGCTATTCTAATGCAGCGTCGGAGCGGCAGCGGAGCACCGGACAGGGACGCGTGCATTTTCAGATGGTTAAAATATTATAAGTTCGTATCTACGACACACGTACTAGGAATATTACAATAGTACGTTTGTCACGCGTCACGCCCCTCCTGTAGCCTTAGAAGCTACAAAGTAACTTGTTACGCCCCTCCTGTAGCCTCAGGAGGTAAGAAGTACGTTTGTTACGCCGCTCATATAGCCTTAGGGGCTAAGAAGTACGTTTGTTACGCGCCTGCTGTAACCTCAGCGGCTAAGAAGTACGTTTGTTACGCCCCTCATATAGCCTCATGGACTAAGAAGTACGTTTGTTACGCGCCTGCTGTAACCTCAGGGGCTAAGAAGTACGTTTGTTACGCCGCTCATATAGCCTCAGGGGCTAAGAAGCACGTTTGTTACGCCGCTCATATAGCCTCAGGGGCTAAGAAGTAACTTCTTCGCCCCTCCTGTAGCCTCAGCAGTTTAGAAGTACATTTGTTACGCCACTCCTGTAACCTGTAACCTCAGTGGCTAGAAGTACGTTTGTTGACGAATATTGCGTTCTTCATTTGTATTGAATTTTGACGTCACTGATATTAAATTAATAAATTGTTTTATTCTAAATTGACTTGCTTGGACATTTCTCAGCAAAATTATTATTGCACGCCCGAAATGGCCAAACTGTTGTGACCATGTATTAAATGACATCTTTTGTACTCAGCTATACTGCCCCCGTTATAATAAATACAGTAAGTCAGGTTACTTGTCTTATAACTTTTTTTACAGCGCCGTGATACTTAAATTAAAACCTACTAGGAATATCTTTATTTTTTTGGATATCTTAATTATTAACAAAGATACCATAAGCTCAATCACAGTAAATGTTATCAAGATTCAACCGTTCCTGAGAATAAAGACGGTAAGTAAACTTACTATTATATGTTTTTATTTATTTCATATTTTCTTAATCATATGTACGGTAACTAAGCTTACTGAGATTACCATTATAGTATTTGCTCAACATATAATCACAGTTAGTATAGTTACACTCCTTATAATTTGTGAGATTCGTAAAAATAATGCTAATCCGTAAGCATAGTTCAAGTAAGTGAGTGAACACATGTACATACTGTAACTATGATAACAAAATGTTCACCATAGACGAACACACCTTTTAATGCTAAGCAAAGTAATACTACTTAAGTGTTGTATGCTAAATACATTGTATAAGTAAAAATAAGTTATGTATCTCAATCTAACAGTAAATTCGATGGTTACTGTAATTATGTTTAGATATTTGGATCGTAACACGAAAGTTTGTGATTTTGATGATTATGTTGCACGTGTTAAAAGTGTGAATTCCATGAAAACGATTGTTAAAGAAATGATGTTCTCTGATTTTTATGACTACGAAGAAAGCGTCTCGCAACATAAAATACGGAACTCTTCACCGCGTATCTACAAGAGACATCACATACGTTCAAGCTGGAAGGAGACATTTTAGTCTAAGAGTGACGAACTTTTTAGCATTCCATGGATTCACCGTGTGGGTGCCGGGTCCATCGTGTGCCAGAGAGAGAAATCCCGAGTCTCGGGATCTGACTTGTGACACGGGTGTAGTTTTAAGGGGCCCATTTCCGACGTACATCAACACTCACCTTCACTACTCGCGTTTCTCTCCCTGCCCAGCCAAATCTTATAAGAACCTACTAGTGCAGCTTTAGATACTCGTTCTAGTATAGAACTTACTGCACTTCTGGACAAGCCAAGATCTTTCAGCAGGTTATAGAGAGATTTTACTGGTGTACCTCTCTCGCTCCTATTTGTACAGCGTATAAATTAACTACATAGCCGTTTTTTGTTAACTCGTATAGAAGGTTGTAATACTTATTTTGTTTCATCGCGTGGTCTTTACGTATATCAGTTTCTCACGGTACGGTAAGTTCTACAAGGACTATGCGTTTCGTAGCTCTAGAAAAAAGGAAAATGTCCGTTCTGGATGACGAAACACCCACATCCTCTGGGATTTTATAGTGCTTTTCATACGTGTCCATTAAAATAGTCCAATCAGGTGCTGTACCCAGAACTGAGTAAGTCTTGATCTTGGAGTTTGAATTTGAGCCTTCTTTTACAATGTTAATTTGTCTTTTGTTTGTATGATTTCAAGTACTCTGGCATGGCGCTGTGAGACCCCTATTAAGGAGCACCTTGCATCCCACCAATATGTGCCTTGCTATACGTATTACCTCTCCACAAGTATAGCAACATTTTTCAGAGGCTTTTCCCACCTTACCAAGTTACTCTGGTCAGGGAGGGTCATTTGGAAAGCATTTAGATAAATTTTTGTATAACAGGAGACAGTCATAGAGCAAGGTGCGCCACTTTAGAGCTAATAGAATACAAAACTCTCCTATGGTTAACTTTGCATTTCCAAATTCATAGCGTGGACTTTGTAACCATCATTTTTGTCTTGTTGTACAAAGGTTTTCCCTATGTCTCGGTCTTCCCTTTTCTTTCTTGCACCCAATCAAGATGTATATACTTGTGCACCTGCCATAAATTTGTTTATTGGAATTGAAGTCTAGATTTAAGGTCTGAAGCACTTTTGCCTTTTGGGAGAGATTGGACGGTTTCTTTAGTTTCAGCTCAGTTTGAAGTTTGATTGGACTACTTAAATAGAGACGTGTGAAAAGCACTAGAGGATGTGGGTGTTTCGTCATCCGGATCGGACATTTTCCTTTTTTCTAGAGCTACGAAACGCATTGTCCTTGTAGAACTTAGCGCACCGTGGGTAACTGATATACCTAAAGACCAAGCGATGAAATAAAATAAGTATTACGACCTGCTGAAAGACCTTGGCTTGTCCAGAAGTGCAGTAAGTTCTATACTAGAACGAGTATCTAAAGCTGCACTAGTAGGTTTATATCAGATTTGTATGGGCAGGGAGAGAAACGCGAGTAGTGAAGGTGAGTGTTGATGTACGTCGGAAAGAGCCCCTTAAACCTATACCTACCCGTGTCACAAGTCTCGGGATCTATTCGGGATTTCTCTCTCTGCCGCACGATGGACCCGGCATCCGCACGGTGAATTCATGGAATGCTAAGAAGTTCGTCTCTTTGTTAATGCTACTAAAATTTTGATAATCATTTTTAGTCTTTAACAATTTAACCATAAATAAAACATATCTGATATTAGGATAATTATGAGTAGTTTTCGACACAGTCATGTTATTAATTAGAAAAGTTAATCAACAAATTAGATTATTTTATGTCTCAAATATTTAATTCTAAGGTAAAGACTGAGTTCTTACTAAACATAATAATAATTTTGTTATAACATTAAGTGACATTTTAATTGTTCAATAAATGTAAAATTCTGTTATAAAATTATTGTTTTTTTAAAAAGCTGCTACTATATTATATAAATTAGGAAGATTATTTCATAGATGTAAACTGAATGGTAAGTAAGAAAATGGTAAGTAAAACTCAAAGTAAAGTAATGGTAAGTAAAAACTCTCAAAATATGAAAAAATTTACGATGTTTTTAAATATGTACTAAATTAAATAACTAATCTGTCTTTCTACTTTATTTTAATTTTACTGGTGATATCAATAAAATACCAAAACACACAATTTTTCACAAAATCACTGGATTCGTACGTTTTATATAGAAGTTATAGTAAACATAGTTACAGTAAGTTAAGTAGACTGGACATTTTGTTAAACATATTTACAGTATGTTATCGAGTTACTGTAAAAATGTTTAAGAAAGTGTTATCTGAGCTAACAGAAGTAGTAAATAGAGATACATTCATTAAAATTATGTAAAAAGCACTAGCATTAAGTCAATCAAATTTATCAAGAATAAATATACGTAAATATATATTTTATTGTCTGTTTGAATTTCTGAGTTATCTGCTATAGTTATTGAGATACACACATTTTAAAAAGTTTAAGTAAAAGTGCGATTTCCCGCGTGTTACATTTTCTGACTTACTGTAATTACAATAACGGGGGCAGTATAGCAATAAATGTTTCTGATTTCAGACGCAGGCAAGCTGATGTTAAAAGAGAGTTCGACCCCGGGCCCGGGCCCGGCGCCGGTCCCGGTCCCGGCCCCGGCCCCGGTGCCGGCGGTGGCGGCCCCCAAGGGCGTGGTGCTCACGGCGGCGCCGGTGCGCACCCCGCCCGGCGCCGGCGTCAAGATATTCACGCTCAACAACCGGTTCCGGGCCGCGGACAAGCTGCCGATCAAGAAGATTGTTAATCCGCAAGATATGCAGGTAATTATATATATTTTTTTAAAATGTAAACTTCTTTTGGCGCGCGCTCAGAATTGTTCGTAGGCTGTGAAAGAGGATCATCGTTACGTTCGGAAGTGATAGAAATGTTCGGGTGAACTCGTGACCGCCGAATGTGTCAGACCGAAAACTGACAGTACCTGCTGTCTGTCTGCAGTTATTGTGTTTTTTTTATTTATTCTTGACCTTGTTACTTTTTCATTATTATATTCACTTTACGTGGTAGGACTCTTGGCAGAGTCCGCCTGGGGAAGTACCACACCTTTGCCAGTTATTCTACCGCCAAGCAGTAATGTGCAAACATTACTGTGTTCCAGTTTGAATGGCAATGTTTCCAGAGAAATTACAGGGCTTAGAGATGTAACATCTTAGATCTCTGGGTGACGAGCGCAATGCCGTGCTAGGCAATGATTTGGACTCTTCATGTTCCAATAGCTACGTGCCACTGTACTGTTATGTGGCAGGCATGTTGCTTACCATCAAGCACGTCACTCTTCGTCAGTCTCGTCACTCTTTATTAAACAAAAAAAAAAAACTTTATGTGTAATAATTTTTACTTAAAACAATTAAAATTATTCAATAGTTTTGAATAGTTATTTTTTGTTTAGGTTTTCAGTTCTGGCGTGCGGTCACATTTTTTTAACTATTTTAACAATCACCTTATTGTCACCAGATAAAGTTAGTAAGTCTCCCGGAGTCGAAGCTCTCGTCCCCTCGGAAGCTCCCCGGCGCCGGCGTGGCGCTGAAGGCCAAGCCGCGCCGGTTGGCCGCGGCCGGCGCGCGGGGGCCCGTCAAGATCATCATGCAGAAGGACAACTTCCAGAAGATGATCGGGAAGGCCACTCTGGAGAACGGCGTCGAGGTAAGCCGGATATTGCGATTTCTAGATCGATGCTGCTAGATACGAGTATATCTAGTGTACTCTCCTCGAAATGAAACTATCATCCAATCGGGCGGATCCAGGGAGGTCAGACATGACCCCCCTTGGACTGGGTCCAGGCCACTAATAAAAACGCACAAGTGTTGCACGGTTTCGCCACGACTATGTGATCAGTACACGACGAGAGATCAGGACATATGAATATGTCTGATTGTAAGCAACAGGTCTGCCCTTGACAGCATAGTATCACGCTGTTGTCGATGAAGAGTTTAAATCATTACCTAGCACTGCACTGCGCTAGTCACCCAGAGAGATATTAGATGCTTTATCTCTGTACCTACCCTATGATTTCTCTAGAAATATTGATTACGCGTTAAGGTAAGCGCCCACAGGCTCGCATCGCACTTAACGGATTTTGGTTTGCCTTGTATAAAAACTCGTACAACAGCGTCCACTGATTCGCACCGTAAGGACCGCTCATCGACAAGGCAAACTAAAATCCGTTACGTGCGATGCGGAACCTGTGGACGCTTACCTTAAAAGCGAAACATTGCTGCTTGGCAGTAGAATAATTGATAAAGGTTTCTTACTTCCCCTAGGCGGACTCTGCAAAAATTCCTAAAGAAATCAGTCCCCGAACATTATTAGTTGGTTTGTCTAACCCTTTACATAACACGCAAATATTTTCACCAGTAACATTCACATTTATATTATTCTTTCAGTCTGGATCAGTTCAAATCACATCATCAACGGACCTCGGGAAAGTTTTACAAGTGTCAAACACTACCGTCGCCCCAACCGCCACCATCATCGGATCCACGGGTGTCATCGGCAGTACGGGAAACGTCTTCACCAACGCTGGCTGCGTCATCGGCAGTACCGCTGGCATCATTAACAACACAGCCACTGTGATTGGTAACTCCGGAGCCGTTACTACCCCAGTCGTGTCTAACTCAACCGTATCTGGTTCAGGATTCATGTGCGTCCCCGCAGAGTTTTTAAGCTCAAATTCGCCTGCGTACCTCCGCTCACAACTCTTATCCGCGCACAAGACTATACACGAACTAAATCAACAAGTCACTGCGCTTAAAGAACAACTTGCCGCGTATGAAAACATATGAGAGGGGGATTCATAGGCTCAATGAAACATTAGCTTATGGACTAACTACGTTAGCTTATGGACTAACTACGTTAGCCAATGGACTATATGATTTATTAGCCAGTGAAATGACTAAATAAAACATTTGTCAATGGGATAAATCGATCAGCTGATCAACTGAATGAAACTATTGCCTTGACTCTAAAGCATTCGATTAAATTAAACTTTTGCCAAATGTGATAAATAAAACACCAGTCAATTGACGAAAGAAACCCAAAAGTTAGTCTATGTGCTAAAAAATGACACACTAGCCTATCGACACTACATGAGAGGTATCGTGTCTAACACGACCGTATCTGGTTCAGGGTTCATGTGCGTCCCCGCAGAGTTTTTAAGTTCAAATTCCTGCGTACCTCCGCGCACAAAACCAAACACGAACTAAATCAACAAGTAAGGGAGGGATTCATTGGCTCAATGAAACATTAGCTTATGAACTAACTAACGTTAGCCAATGGTCTATAGGATTTGTAAGCCACTGATGTAGCTAAACAAAAAATTTACCAATGGGTTAACTTTCAATCAGTTGATCAACTGAATGATACTCTTGCCTTGACTAAATAAAACATTAGATTAAATGAAAAACGTTAGCCAAATGCGCTAAATAAAACAGTAGTAGTCTATAGACTAGAAAAATTTATAGCTAATGCGTTAAATGCGACATTAGTCTATTGACGTAATTAAACATTAGCCAATGCAATAAATGGAACAACTGTGAATTGACTAAAGAAAAAGTTAGCCTATGTGCTAATTTAATGATAGACAATTCGCTGAATGAAACACTAGCCTATAGGCTACATGAAACGTTAGCCAAGGTGCTTAGTAAAGAAACATTAGTCAATCGACTAAATGAATAGCCTATCGACAAGATGAAACGGCAACCAATGCTCTGAATAAAACATCAGTCTATAGACTAAATAAAACGTTAGCCTATCGACAAGATGAGCCGTTTTATTTTATATATTATAATTATATATGATTAAGCTGAGTTTTGTGTTTCTGAAGTACAACTTCTTTAGCCGCGCTATGCATTATTTTGGGAATTGGATAAAACAATTGTACTCGCGACACACTGTTACCGATACCGCTTTATACAAGTATGTACATATTGTGTATGTATGTAATAATTAATTGTTTACGTTGTCACTTCAGTCGGTACTCCCTGAGTGGTACCTAACCACTGTTGTTTTTGTTGTTATTTGTAGAAACCGCACACTTCTGATAATTGAATTAGTTTGTGTTAATTGATGATATACCAACACCAGATTATACCCGATATTCAATCGTTATTTTTTTCTGATGAGGCTATGTTTGTTGATGGATCACTCTATGACAATAAGTAGTTTTAATGAAGATTTGCTAGTTTTCCAAAAATAAAATTGAATGAAATATATGATTGGATTTATATCGTTTATTTAGAGGTATTAAAATAATACTATTCTATATATACTACTAATGACTAAATAATAAATTAACAAATAACAAGACAACTAAATAAGAAATACTCAATTAAATTGTGTAAATCCGTAAAAAAACTCATATGTAAAAATGGGTAGGTATTTTATACTGGTGCTTCTATGAGATAATAAGGAGCCTCACTCCATCAATATCGATATTTCAAGGAGTTGACCTGACTTGGGTAAGCTAGGTTTTAGCCACCAGCCCTTCTCCCGCCAAACTAAATCGGCTATGGCTTTGCTATCGCTGTCTCTATCATTTCAAGCGAAAAGAAAAGAGATAGTAAAATCAAATTCTAATTCAGGGTGGGGGTGATTGGCCTGCCAGCCTACCCAAACCAACCAAGCTCCTTAAAATAGCGGAGGACGGCCTTCGGTCGCTGGCAAATCTTAGTTAGAGAGGGTTCACACGGCGCGGCTGCCAATCGCGCCCGCGCGCGGGCGCGGCAGATTTCCATATAAAATTGAATTCAATACACACGACGCGGTTTACGGCCGCGGCGGCTGCGGCAGCCGCGCGGCGCCCGCGTGGCTGCGCGCGATTCTTGCGCAGTAGCTTTCCGGAGCAGAAACCGCGAAAACCTGCGGTCTCGTGAGTATTGAAACAAAAGTGACGCGCGGCGCGGCGCCGCGCCCGCGCGCGGGCGCGGTTGGCAGCCGCGCCGTGTGAACCGGCTCTTAGGCGTTAAATAATTTTAGTTAGGCGGTAAACCCTCTGGAACTACACTGGTGTATTTAATCTAGATGTTTTCAAATCGTAATCTAAACGTTTGCTTCTATGTAAGTATGCTCCATCGTAGACCACATCGCCGCTTAACATCAGGCGACATGGCGGTTAAGGCAAACTGGAATAGATATTAAAAGGACTTTTTTTTTTTAACACAGTCTTGTTTATTGAAACTTTGCACGGGCACAACGAAATGTTAGTGATAGTCGAGTGAAACTATTTGACAGGGTTGATGTGATTGTTATTAGAAAAATCTAAGAAATATCAACTATTTACAACAAAACATAGGGCATTTATTGTAAATATTACATTTATTTAGATAAGTGAAATAGTGTATTTTCTATTCTATGAAATACCAAAAAATCTACTGATGTAGAATATTCTTTACTAGATTGTTATCCATTGATTCGACAACCATTCCCAACTGTCAAATGTATTTAAATTATTTTTCCAGCATTTTAAGAATTATAAGTGATTGTAAAATGTTTCTGTAACATGTTTTTTTTACTTTTATATTGAAGTTTGATTTGAAGGTGTACCCACACTAAAGGAATCCACACTGAAGTCTGTTGATCTTATTTACACCTACGCATAGTTCAATAATGACAGAGAATACTAACTTAAGAGTATGTGTTTCTTTCTTGTTTTCTTTCTTGCCACTTTATTTTCAAATGATATTGTCTGCACAACTTTCAGTCAGTACTAGGAAGCGAAAATAGATTATCCGCCAAATGACTGCAGCCACTTCGGCAAATGCACAATTATTACAGAGTCCATCTAATAACAGTCAGCAAAACGATGGCAAAGCCACAGAAGACGAACTAACGGTAACGGCGGAACGTTACATGACGTCATGTTTTGCGGGCGTGTAGCCGGCTTCATCGAATTATAAGACGTTATCACGTCTAAAAACAACAAATTGTTTATTTCACACAAACAAACATCCAAATTAGTATTTATAATACTAGCGATCCGGCCCGGCTTTGGCCGTGGTGCATATCACCTAGATATAACACTTCTTAGGGATCATATACAATATTGGTGTGAAGAATATCCACCAATACACATTTAGGAATTAAAATAAGCCTTTACACAAGGACCTAGAGCTGTTGCGAATTTTTCGAATATTTTGCCTCGCTTAACTGATTCGTTGCGATGGCTAATTTCGCTAACTTTTAACTGTGGCGTCGAGCAAAAATAACGTGACACTGATCAGTGCCTAGCGCCATACGATTAGATGACACGCATCTGTGTTTTCCGCCATGCGGAAAAGAAAACAGTATTTTGACCATTTTTTACACGTTCAAAGCTTGAATACTGTTAGTTTACATTCGAAATTTGACGTGAACGGACAGGCGCGTTGTTTTAAGTGATTAGAAGTGGCAAAATAAGTGTAATTTTGGAAATGGAAGGTAAGTGACTTTTTAATACAGTTGTGCTAAACCTTTTCAGCTTATTTCGCATTTCCTAATGATATTATTGAATATACAATATTAAATTAGGCCTAAAATATTGTTTTACTTATAAAGTCTCACTAACAGCAATACATATGAATACGCTAGATAAATTACAAAAACATATTAATTCTGATATGTATGTCACTTACAAGTGAGCACAACATTTAATAGGTAGTTTTTATTTAATTATAAATTAAATTTGAATTTATGGCGTTAACAGAAATTAGAATTACTACTCTAAGAAACTATGCTATGAAAACTGTTGGTGATCGATCAACAATCACATTACTTTTTTCCGAATTTTTTGTAACTGTCAGTAAAAAAAGCATTTTGAAAAGTACATACTGCCATATATTTGTTATTAATAGTGGATTTATTGTTTAAGAACTAAGGCGAAAAAGGAAGTACATTCCCGAAACAGAAATCGAGACACAATGTGACAGTGACGAAGAGACAATACCAAATTCACAAGACTGGGACCTACCACCAAGCTGGGAACGGGATTTAATACCGGACAAAAAAACAACTAGGGATACTGCAACAAATAAAGAAGAAAATATGATGGACAGTGCGACTACCACAGAAAAAAAAATGGTTGAAAGTGAACCATGCACAGAAACTTTAGTAATGGACAGTGTAAATAGCGTAGAAACTAAGGAATGTGATGTCCCTACCGTACTGGACATACATAGCTGTAAATATTTTGGCCAGTTGGTTTCCAACGAATTATTGCGATTCAAACCATACGAGCGAATTATGAAGATGCAGCAAATATTAGATTTATTAAAATAATCAAATGAATACCAAGAGTTAAATGAAACCAGAGTTTGAATTTAGATATTAATATTTATTGAAAAACATGACATAAGTGGATCCAATCAACCTAAATATACATTTTTACAGCATTTACATTTTCGCAGCAGTAACATAAAACATAAGACAATGACTCTTCCGAGGGTTTTAATAATTTGTTAATCTCGCTCACTGCGAAGCTAAGGTCTATTCTAATGACATTGATATCAGTATGTAGGTAAATAAGGATGCGTTTTATAATTTTGTATGACTTGTTTTATATTTATGTAAGTTAGGACTGATTTTTTAAATAATGTATAAGCTAGATTTTTATGATTATGTTAAGAGGTTAATTAATCTTGTTGAAATTGGCAATAATAGTCTTTGGTGAATGACGCTTTGATCAAACAATAAATATGTACCTGATTCTAATAAAAATATTTAAATTTACAAACAATTTATTTGTAGACCATTAGCTCGTAACTTACATAAATAAACATAATAAAAGGAAGTATTTTATTAGTAGGTAGGGTTATCCTGTATAATAAAAGTAGTACTTCCTTTTTAACAGTGAACATTTTTATCCCTTACGTAGTACCTACATTTCTCATTATTGACAACATACAAATTAGCTCGATTATGCAAAAAAACCAAACGAGTTAATCAAAAAATGCTGAACCTCAGACATCTCAACTTATTTTTAATATAAAAGAAGTACATGCATATTATACTTAATTATTAAAAATAATTTCGCGGACTATTTCCAAAAGTTTGCCTTTTTTTTCTTGTGTTTGAGTAGGTTCATTAATATTAACAGTTCGACCCCAAGCGGAAGCCCCCTAGACACAATTAAATTCTATTGTTATCTAAAATGGCCGCCGCTGATAGGTTAAAGGCTCTGATAATATGAAATGAACGGACACTGCTTAATTTAAATATGAAACTGAACAAACAAATTTCAGGTTTAGCGCTTTTTCATTAACACGTTGTACCTATACATAGTACAATCAGACGATACAAAAATGAAGGGATATAACTGTGTAGATGATTTAGTGATTTATATGTAAATATTCGTACGGTCGAAGACACAAACGGTGCTAATTTACAACAGACGCATGCATGATCACAAGGTTACAGAGAATTTCAATATTTATGAAATTCTCTGAAACAATCTTTAAGGCATAGGCCTGGGAATCCAGGGCAATCGGGACAGCCAGTTATTACAGCAACCCTTTTTTTAGTTTTGGCGTAACAGACCTTGCATCTTTTTCTTAAGGTATTATTACCTCTCTTTGGCAAGTTGGTCGGTAAATGTATTTTCCCCTCTGATAGAGGCCGAGAAAGTTCAAAGGTGTTGGGCATTGGTAACAATTCCTCCATGACACTTCTTCTAAATTGATATAATGTGGTTTTATTAGTTGCATTGTTAGCATTATAAAGTAAATACCCATTCACCAAACATATTTGTATAATATGTACGATGACTTTTTTATACCAGCGCAGGGTCTTGTGCTCACAGCAATAATAACTTAGCATCTGATCGTGACGGTCTATTGCCCGCATATATTGATTATATTTTATTTGTACTGCCGGTTTATATTTTATTGTGCGTACACGGCGACTAGTAGTCCCTCGATAGAGACTTTTATGTTCAGTACTTATAAATATCACCTCCCTTTTATCTTGCCATTTGGTGATTATAATTTTTTTATTATTATGTACTATATACGATTCGCCAGTTTTTAATTTGGTAGTTTTTAATTCCGATGGATTTCCGATGCGGTTTGCTCTTAAGGTACCAGTCACGTACGTCTTTTTTCCTATTAGCTCCTCAGCTAATCCCACGCTGGTATAAAAATTATCCAAATATAAAGCATGCCCTTTTTCTAAATATTTTTGCATTAGCAAATGTACTACTTTTTTTGTGTGATTTCTACCTCCTACTAGTACGTCTTGTGACCCTGCGTATACATGGATTTTTAAAATTATGCCGTTGGCGTCGGCTAAAATGTACAATTTAATGCCGTATCTATGAGCTTTACTTTTGATGTATTGGCGAAAAAATAGTCTCCCTTTCCACAGTATAAGAGATTCGTCAATTGTCAACTCTTTCACTGGGTAATACACTGCATTAACGGTGTCGTTGAATAAATCAATTAAAGATTTTATTTTATAAATACTCTCTGCCCTTTCGATGGTTTGCACATTCAAAGCTCTTAAAATTAAAAAAAACCTATCCCTGGTCATAAATAGGCGTGGACTTAAGCGGAAAAAATAATGCGTTGACCAATAATCTACCATTCTATTAAGTTTTATAGTACCCATTAGCAATAGTATGCCGAGAAAAGTTTTTGATTCGGGGACACTTAAATCGGTCCAGTTACTAAAGCGAGCACGTGCAGTAGTCGCTTCAGCTTTTAATTTGTTTCCGTACTTATTTGTACATTCCATTATTAATGTTAAAAAATGGGAATTTAAAAATAAAAAAAAATAGTCTAAATAACTATTGATGTCTGCGTTATGTGGCTCCAATATACCACTTGTTCCCGTAAATGATATTTTTGGCATATCACTGGGGTTACCTGGAACCCAACCAGTCGTTTCTTCTACAGAATCTTCCTCTTCATCATTGTTATCGGCGTGATAATCTTCAGCATTTGCTTCCACGTTAGGACTTGCACTGCTTAATTCATTTAATACTTCTTCGTTATTGCCGCTTAAAATCCCATACAATTCTTCGTCTCCATATAAATCTAAGCCTGGTATGTCGTATAACGGATCACTTTCTTGTGGAGACATAATTTGTTCCAATTCCACGCTTATGGGATCTATGGTGGATGATGGTCTAGGTATGGGTGAACTTGGGAGAAGAGCCATATATGGATCTATGCCAGATGATGGTCCAGGAATTGGCCAATCCAAAGGATCTATGTCACACGATGGTCCAGGTTCCGAAGAACTCGAAGAAGGGTATTCCATACCTACAAAAAGAAATATTCGAATGAAACTCCCGTATATAGTTTTATTTCGACAGTAAAAAGGCGAGACGCTTTAAAGGGGCATTTTTATTAGTCTATAAATCCTAATTGGTCTAAAAATATGTACTATGTAGGTAGTGATGTAAATTAGGTGTATTAAAAAAAGAGCTAGTAAGTAAGTAGATATCATATTTGGGATTTAGCTACTCTATTTTGAAGATAATGTATTTTTTTTACATAATATTTAGCAGCGGATACACTCTTGAGTGAGTAAGGTTCTCCCACGAGAGCGCGGATTAAAGAGCAAGCCAGTGAGTATGAAACGAGAGCGCATCTTTCCCGATTCTATTTTTTTTATTTATAGCGACAAGTGAAGTTGACTGCTCTTTGCCTGCACTAAATGGACGCGAACAGGGAAAATTTCCCCAAGTATGAAAATAATCTTACTTACTTGAATTTCACGGCAAACAGAGATTCGCGTGCACAGGCTGAAGTCGTCACGATGGTAGATCACGGAGTCCAGTTCAAAGCCAAAATCGTCGCAAGGCAAAATCACGATCCAGTAACACAAGCCAAAATCGTCACAATTGCAAATTACGGAGTCCTGTTCAAAGCCGAAATCGTCGCAAGGCAAAATCAGTAGAGTCCAGTAACACAAGCCACGGTCGTCACAAAAACACTTAGCGAAAGTCGGTAAGGTAAATAGGAACAAGTAGAGCACGCACGTCTGGTTACTAAGGATAGCAAACCAGAAGTAAAAGTAATTCAAAAAACAAGATGCGCTTACAAGATAAATAGGTTGTATCCTTCCGTGCAAAAATAAAACATACACGCAAGGCATAAGACCGAA
Organism: Ectropis crepuscularia; assembly: GCA_963693475.1. Classification (NCBI taxonomy): domain Eukaryota; kingdom Metazoa; phylum Arthropoda; class Insecta; order Lepidoptera; family Geometridae; genus Ectropis; species Ectropis crepuscularia. The sequence goes on from OY856346.1 coordinate 26,223,498, forward strand.
TATTGTAAATTGTACTTCGTAGGGTCACGCAACTTGCATCCCTCCGGCCGGGGCCGTCCATTGTTTACAACAACTCGTGGTATTTTTCAAACCCTTTTTTTTGCAAGAACTTAAAATTTCATGCAAAATGAACCTTATCGCAGAGTGATTACAGTCCTTGCGGGCCAACGGTAAACAATATCAACAAAACAGCTCTTTTCTAAGGAGTGACAGCACTTTTAGCAAATGCAACTCTCTGTCCTAGCGTTATGACTCATATTAACCATGTTGACCCGCGCAGTTTGAAGCAGCGTGGTATTTTTCTATATCAAGTAGGTACATACATATGATGCATAAATGTCTGATTTATTTGTATATCTATAATTTAGCTTTATATAAAGTTTAATTCTAAATCCTTTTTGTGTTTTAAAATAACGAAGAATGTAAATAGATTCTAGACGCCAGAAATATTTAGGTATGATGTCTTACTACATATTTTTTTGATTTAGTATTTGTATTTTCTTATTATTCTTAACATAGACGATTATAAATATGAGGACTATATTTTTGTATACCGCCAAAATTGTATGACAGTGACCTGCAATATTTCGAGACATTTTTACATTTTTATCAACACTTCAGGGACTGTGTTATTTCAACGTTATAGATAAAGTTGTCGTTACAATGGGAAAAGAAAATGTTATCGTGCGTTTTTAAAAATGTAGCATTTCATAGGAGACAAAGAAAACCAACAGAAGCAGTGTGATTTTCCCGCTTTAGGGAGTTGGTCGTTTACGCTGTAATAAATATATTATTTATATTATCAAATTCTGCAAATTTAATAAAAGGTTGGTGACTCCTTTTTTATAAAAATCTTACTAAATCCAGAAACGAAGTCTACGAGCTTAAAATACGTGAAAAATTGAAATAGTTTGGTTCTGGCTAATTTTTTTCTTAAACTGAATTGAAGGAGTTATTGTCGATTTTAAAATGACACATATCCGTGCCTAACGCCACACGCGAAAGAAAATGATGACACTGATACGTGCCATCCGCAACGAATCAGTACATAACTACCTTTCTCTTAACTTTAACTATATCTTAATGCCATTAGTTATCTATCATTCCATCAGATCAATACTCTGTAGTCTGTATGCACAACAGGAGCATAGACCAGGGTAGATGCCTTTAAAAATAATAAAAAGTGAAAAAAAATAGTAGTAGAATGAAACCCATTAGAAAAGGAGGGGAGTATTATAAAAATTAAAGGAAAAATAAATTACGGGCGATCTGAGGTCGGGAAGGGGATGGGGGTGAGTTTTTAAGGGTAAAAAACGGTTATTCTCGATTTCCGGCAAAACTAAAAGTCCTATTAAAAAAAGTTAAATGGCAAAGTTGTAGGTAATAAAAAGATCTAAAACTTTTGTATACGCACTTTTTCACATAACCTCAAAATTTATGTGAAAAATTCAAAAAACCAAGTTTTTGGTTTTTTATTTTTATCTTTTACAAATATATTTTTTTTTAACGAAATTTGGTGAAAACTTATCTTTTTATGTCCCAAATACGCTGTAATTTATTTGATCAAAAATATTATTTTTTTCACATTATTTTGAATGAATATCGAAAAAAACACCCTAACTTTCAATCGAAAAGTCACCCGTCAAAATATCAGCTTTTTTCAAAAATTTGGTATGTTTTCTGTTCGTTGAAATCTCTACTTTCCGATGGTGAAAAAAAAATAATATGTTACCATAGTAAATCTTCTCAGAAAATGCAAAAAATCGAAAAAAACTCGAATTCGATTATTTTTTTTCATTATTATAAAAAAAATTGAGCTATTTATTAAAATTAACACTTTAATTACTCGAAAAACGTTAGATTACATGTTAAATTGATAAAAAAAGAAAATTGCAAAAAAAAATATACTACTATAATTAACAAACAAATAAGTTAATAAAATTAATATTTAATAAGACATCTACAATATTTGGAGAAAGTTGTCGAATCTTCTTTAAATTATATGCGTAGATGTCTATTTATTACTATTTTAAGATAAATTATATACCTGAGTGACCTACGAAAAATAGTAGCCCATCAAAAGGTATTTCATGGAGAAGTGCGGAAGGGGCTAGGCGGGTCTGCAGGTAATTTGGAATTTTATTTAAAATGCGTGGAAAGAATGCTTACTTATTTTCATGCAAGTGGGCACTTTCTATACGCAAAATCTGCTCATCTTTATCTCCAAGATATGCGTAAGCTTGCATGAAAATAAGTAAGCATTCTTTCCACGCATTTTAAACAAAATTCCCAATTACCTGCACGTTCAGCCCGTATGAAATCTTTAACCAATGAGATCATTCTCATCATCATCTAACGGTTGTAACAGCTACTACGAAATTGTAGGTATGTATGTAGTAAGTTACGGCTGGTCTAGTCGGGAGAACGGCGACTGCCGATCCGGAGACCCCGGGTTCAAACCCCACACGCACCACTGTCTTTTTCGAAGTCATGTGCGTAATGCCGCTAACTTAAAACGGTGAAGGAAAACATCGTGAGGAAACCGACATGTACCTAGAATCTTTCGAAGTCATGTGTCATCCACCAACCCGCACCGGGCCAGCGTGGTGGATTATGGCCTAAACTCTCTCCTTGTGAGAGAAGGCCCCGAGTCCCAGCAGTGGGAACGTTTAGTGGGCTGTTGATGTTGATGTTGATGTAGTAAGACCCAGACCCGCCTAGCCCCTTCCCCACTTCTCCATGAAATACCTTTTGATGGGCTACTATTTTTCGTAGGTCACTCGATCAGGTATGTAATTTATCTTAAAATAGTAATAAATAGACATCTACGCATATAATTTAAAGAAGATTCGACAACTTTCTCCAAATATTGTAGATGTCTTATTAAATATTAATTTTATTAACTTATTTGTTTGTTAATAATAGTAGTATATTTTTTTTTGCAATTTTCTTTTTTTATTAATTTAACATGTAATCTAACGTTTTTCGAGTAATTAAAGTGTTAATTTTAATAAATAGCTCAAATTTTTTTATAATAATGAAAAAAAAAATCGAATTCGAGTTTTTTTCGATTTTTTGCATTTTCTGAGAAGATTTACTATGGTAACATATTTTTTTTTTTCACCATCGGAAAGTAGAGATTTCAACGAACAGAAAACATACCAAATTTTTGAAAAAAGCTGATATTTTGACGGGTGACTTTTCGATTGAAAGTTAGGGTGTTTTTTTTCGATATTCATTCAAAATAATGTGAAAAAAATAATATTTTTGATCAAATAAATTACAGCGTATTTGGGACATAAAAAGATAAGTTTTCACCAAATTTCGTTAAAAAAAAAATATGTAAAAGATAAAAATAAAAAACCAATAACTTGGTTTTTTGAATTTTCACATAAATTTTGAGGTTATGTGAAAAAAGTGCGTATACAAAAGTTTTAGATCTTTTTATTACCTACAACTTTGCCATTTAACTTTTTTTAATAGGACTTTTAGTTTTGCCGGAAATCGAGAATAACCGTTTTTTACCCTTAAAAACTCACCCCCATCCCCTTCCCGACCTCAGATCGCCCGTAATTTATTTTTCCTTTAATTTTTATAATACTCCCCTCCCTTTCTAATGGGTTTCATTCTACTACTATTTTTTTTGGTTTTAAAAATTATCGACCCTGGTCTAGCAAGCCTAGAAGGATCTGAAAAAAAGTTTCTGTTCACATAAAATGTAATCTTCAGTGTGGTTTAGATCTTCAAACAATTTTATTTACAAAAATTTTCATTGTGGAACATTACCTATAGTATAGAAGATTTGATTGTACATATTAATTAAGAATAATTGTTATGTACTGAAATAAAACAAAGTTTTTGTAATATGTTTTCTTTTATTACCTATACAACTGCTATTTACATTTTCCTTGTCCTTAGTATAGTTTATTTACAATAAGATTACAATTACAGTGTTCATAAAAATTGATATCTATGATTTAGGTTTAAACCAGTTGAGTGGATGACCAACTGTATATTCATCCTTGTCCTAAAAGAAACAAAGCATCAACTTCCCAATAATAATTCTTAGTTTTGGTATCTTACTGATTGGAGTCATTTTGAGATTTACATAAAGGCACTCCCTCACTGGGAGCATTCGCGTGTAATGTAATATTATGGATTTGACTTCGAGTATTACCTTACAATACTACAGACTATAGGCAGCCAGCCGCAACAAAAAAAAGCACAATGATGTTGCAAGTTGTATCAAAATATTACACATTGTATCGTTACAAGGTGTACATTGTAATATTCGGTTGTCCTCCTTCAATGCTCATTTAATGCTCAACTATGTAATGTTAAAAATAACAAAATTAACATCATATTTATCATCTATTGGTAATTAATCTATGGTCATTATCATCATCGGAAATCCGTGGAAATTTCAAACGCTATGGGGCGACGGTAAATTCGAATTAAGTAATTTAGAAAAAGTGACATCACAGAGAGACGAACTTCTTAGCATTCCATGGATTCACCGTACGGGTGCCGGGTCCATCGTGTGACAGAGAGAGAAATCTCGAGTAGACCCCAGAACTCCACTCCAGAAGTTAGGACGAACTTTGTTTCTATAAATAAAAATTGACAATGCAATAAAAGTGCCATATTTGCCATAATCTAGGGGACAGATTAATAAAATTAGAATTCTATATGTTTGACCCAGTCGTCATCTCCATTTCCATGTGCAGTGTGACTGGCAAATAATAAGACAGTCAACACAACATTTGTTTAACTGCCAGATTATTTTATTGTAATGTTTCCCCTTTCCCATTTTTAAATCTTCTTGTGACCATGGCTATTGTAACGCAATCATCGGGAGGTAATTTTATTATTTAATAATAATTTATATTCAAATCGAGTCCGGTATGATGTTTTCAATCAGTTCAAATCAAGAAATTTTACAAATTAAAATTTTGTTCTATGTACTTTAGTATTATCTGCATTGTAATATATTAGTTTATTTTATCATTTTGTCCACTTTCTCACACTATTTATTCATTCACTATTTTTTACTTCACTTTTGTTTTCTTTCCTTTTCACATAGTCTATTATCCACGTCCACTATTCCACTATCCACGTATTGTCCACTATCCACGTTCTTATTGGCTGTTTTGACTGTCCATACTATCAACTAACACACTTTACTATCTCTAAACAACAGTTTTTACTTCACACTATCTTTCCTTTTCACATTGTCTCTTCATTCTTATTGCCCATTCCCCACTCCCCGGCTAGGTCTCCCCCCGGCGCTGCGCCCTAGCTTGTAGGACGTCTCTGAACTGCCCCAGGATGGCATTCTCACGCTTCGCTCGCTCCTCTTTCGAGAACGCGGCCAGAGCACGTTTCTCGTCCGCGGAGTAAATCTGGTTCTCTTTCCGGATACGGACCGCCTCCATGCGACGATGTCTGAATACAAAAACGTAAGATTAACTCATTTTTAATACGCTTTTATTAGCTTGGTATGTCTCTACTCGTGTATAACGGAACATTTGAACGTGATTTTCACTACTTTCAATATCATGGATTGATTTGAAACTTTGCACACTTATCAAGGACCGATAAACTTAACAATGTAGTTATTTGTATGTATTTTACTCAAGACAAGTGCCTGATAGCAGGCTACAAAGAATCTTTGACCATGATTTTCACCCCATTCAAAACCACAGATTTTAACTTTTTGATTTGTAACTTTGCACACTTATCAAGGCAAGTTAACGTAAAGATGTTTATTGCTTTTTTTCCATTGTGGAGGCCCCGGGGCGCATGCCCCTTTTGCCCTCCCCTAAATCCGGCCCTGTATCAAGGTCCAATGACAATTCAATAATTAGTATGTAGTTTACTCCAGACATGCACCTGATAGTAAGCAACAAAGAATCTTTGAACATGATTTTAGTCATTTTAAGCTTCCTAACAGATTAATGGAAACAATTTTTTTTTCTGACCCGTTGTCAATTTTAGCTTGCTCCATAATGTATCAGAATTCGGTCATCGATATTTGATTACAAACTTTGAAACTTTATAATTATCATTGCGTACCTTGATCCACTCATGACATATCCAACAGACTCGTACGACGCGATCTCATCTGACGTGAGTCCAATTTCTCCTCTCCTAGGTATGCGTTTGCCCTCCGCCACGTAGGCGGCCATAGCGGCACCTTCGCCCGGCAGCAAGGCGCGGCCGAAGTCTTTGTGCCCCAGGGCAGGGCCCACGCGAGGCGTCGGCCCGTACGCTTCGTTCGCTAGGTCTTCGTCCTTCCGGGGTTTCGATTTGATCGCTTCTACTACTTCATGCTCTTCTAAAAATAAAAAATGCGCTATGTCAATAATTGTTTTTATTTTTAAACTAGCAACCATAACCTCCTAATAATCCTACTAATATACCATATAAATATAAATGTGAAACTTTGGATGTTTGTTGCTCAATCACGTTGGAATGGCTAAACAGATAGTTGATATTTGAAACACCGATTATAGTCCTGTCGAAAGTTCCGAGGTAACAAACAAGAAGAAAGTTGAATTGCCAAGCTACTCCGGTTTTTACACTTACTTCCTTTCTCAACCCAGACTTCTCCCTCACTCTCACTCGAGCTGTCACTGCTACCCGAGGAGCTCCGAGCTTTCTTCTTCGCCTTTTTCCGAGCCTTTTTCACTTTTTTAAGCTTTTTCTTGAGCTTCTTTAGTTTCTTCTTAGTGTCATCTTTGTCTTTGGACTTTTTGCTTTTTTTCTTGTCTTTGCCTTCTGTCTTCACATTTTGGTTTGAAGGATCTTCTTCAGAGCTGGAAAGAGTTATAGTAGTTTTGTGAGAAAATTAGCTATTCAGTAGGTTATCATCATGGCATCAGGAACGTATCATTAGAAGGGAGTTATCTTTGGTGAAATTCTGCTTCAGTTGTAACCACATAACCTGGGGGGGGGGGGGGGTTGGTGTAGGTCTCAGTGGGGTAGGTTTCTTGCCAGGTTACTTCCCCAGGAAATGCTGAGTACGCCACAGCGCACGTCCAGGCATGTGAAGCTGGACTATCAGGCGCGCACCGACAAGTCCTTCATACCACGTCCCCGCCATTGCCCAACTGCCGACACGGTTGGGTGATGGGCCCACACTTCCATCATGTGGGTCGTCCCTCCCGGGCAATGCTACAGTCTTGTGCGAGCTTCGCATATTACATCTACCTCGCGACTGTAGTAGCAAAAGTATGAAGGGCGACAGCGAATCTTCGGCGCTATAACCGAACCCAAATTGGCTAGGGGAGAAAACCCCAAACTCTAAATCACTTCATGAACATGAAGCAGGAAGGAAAAACAAATCCCCAGGTGGGTCCCGGCCAAGCCGGGGAATCCCATGCCCTCGTGGCGAGTTCCCGACGTAATATGGGGGGGAACACCCAACTGCCTACTGTTACCGCGCCTACGACGCGGTCGGCTGCTTTAGCGCCCACGACCCTGGCTGCGACCAACGCGCCACTTGACACGACTAATATTATAACGGCTGCGACTTCCGCGCCACTCACTACTACTACGACACACAGTGTACCAACCACGAGTGCCTGGCAACAGAACCTCGTTCGGAACAGCGTCACTAACAACCCTGACAACGACAAAGACAGTGCACGTCTCTCAAGTCTTGGTGGCGAACTTCGCGCGCTGGCAGTCCAGCGCGACAGGATCGATGCCAAGCTGAGAGACGCGGACCCTGGGACGGCAACAGACGACGGCTCTGGTGGTTCTGACTCTATCTCTTCCCATGAAGTACGCCTACTTAAACAAAAGCGCGGAAAGATCATGGCAAGAGAACGAGAACTCAGCGACCGAGTGCGCAAAATACGCGAAGGCGATAGCCAGCGCGGTGTGCAAGCGGCCGCTGATAAAGGTGACCGCGACCAGCTGCAAGTACGCGAAGGGACTACCCAGCACGAAAAGCAGCCGGACGCGGAAGTGCATGAGCAGAGACTGACACGCGAAGGGGTAACCCAGCGCGAGACGTCACTGCCTGCACCAGAACAAGCCGGAAACGTTGAACGGAACCGTCCCGGCACACACACACACACACCACTCACGACCGACCCCGAATCAGGAAAAGAGGGAAGCGGGCCGGAGCCTCACACAAGGCGACCTCGGCAAACCACCCTCTACGCACCTCAGAGCCACGACCTGGGACCAGTGGTACGGTAAAGAGAGTGCGACCTGATGACACGGCTTCACCGAGCACACTACAGGGGGACCCCAAACGCGTGAGGACCCAGTCAGCCCAAGGGGAGAGGAGAACCTATGCGCGAGCCACGAAGGATATTCCGGCGCGGCTTGCAGTAGCTATCTGCTTCTCACCCCCGTCTAGAGACATGACACTCGACGAAGCCACCCACATCAAAGACAAACTAGAGAGCCTAGTAATGGACTCGGACCCTAATACACCACTCCCGGCTTTCCGCGGTTATCCACGGATAGCGGACGGCACCGTGCAGATGTGGTGTGAGGACGACTACGCCCTAACTTGGCTCACACAGAACGCACCAAAAGTTACACTCCCTGACACCAACATGACGCTGACGGTCATGAGACAATCAGACGTACCTACGCGTGTCCGAGCTGCGCTCTTCGTGCCCAAATACAATGGGGACATAGCGCGACTCCAGGGTCTTCTGAAACGTCAGAACACTTGGTACGACATTGACAGGTGGTCCCTATACAGAGCAACAGCTGTCGGTGGTGATAACCACGGGACTTATCTGACCCTGGGTATCCCACCTGATGAAGTCGAAAAGGTCCTGGGGCGGGAGCGACGTGTATCGTACCTTCTTGGATCGATATACGTCCGCTTCTACCCTAGAACCCAACCCTCAGACACCCAGACAAATGACACAAACACTGCACCAACACAACTCACAACACAAACTGAAGACGAAGACATAAAAACACTTGAGGAGGATATGGCTAGAGCAGCAATGGCTGACGCGGATGTCGCACCACTGACACCTTCTGGGTGGATCGACCAACTGCTCGCCTCGTCGCCCAATGATGACCAGCATGGGGAGAGGGAGGGAGGAGAACTTTCTGATGGATCCGTCTCCTGCTAACCCCGCCCCATCGCCATCGTCGTCCACACCCATTCCCCTCGAAGTCATACAGACAAACCTCCAGCACAGTCAGACTGCCACGGCCAGCTTACGCAGAGCGCTGGAGTTAAACCCCCATACCATTGCCCTGATCCAAGAGCCGTGGATCAGGAAAAACAGAGTGTGCGGCCTCAGCAACATTGGAGGTAAGCTCATTCTGGACACGCGCAACACTGACGCACCACGAACCTGTGTGTTCATACCCCAGGACATACCGACCACGACACTCACCCAATTCTGTTCCAGAGATCTGACAGCTGTCAGGCTCCAAACAAGAGATGACACACCAGACATCGCACTCGCCTCCGTCTACATGCCAGGAGAGAGCGACGACATACCACCTAAAGAGATGTCTGACCTGGTGCACCACTGTGAGAGCACCAACATGGAGCTGATCATCTGCACGGACTCAAACGCTCACCACCCACTGTGGGGCAGTGAAGTGCCTAACACTAGAGGAGAGGTATTATGCACATATTTATTCTCCACTAACCTTAACATTATCAACCGCGGTTCAGAACCCACTTGGGTCACACGCCGTAGTCAAACAATTATAGATTTAACTTTAGCTACCGAGAAAGCAACTGAACTAATTTCAAAGTGGCGCGTATCTAACGAACCTTCTTGTTCAGACCACAGAAGAATTCGATTCAAATTACTAGCCATAACAAATAAACCTACACCAAAGCGAAATCCGCGTCGAACCAACATACCAAAATACAAACACCTTTTATCATTATTACTAGACGAACACTTAACACCTTCTAATTTAACAGATCCCATACAACTAGAAGAAACCGTTACAAAGCTCTCAAACTTTATAATCGAAGCGTATCAGGCAAGCTGCAAACTAAAAACACCTAACACCAAAGGTAAGGGAAACCGCTGGTGGAATGTTGAGTTAAGTAAGCTCAGAAGTGCACTACGCAAACAATTTAACAAAGCTAAAAACTCAAGACTCACTGAAGACTGGGACTTATACAAAGAAACGCTGCACACTTTCAAAAAACAAACCAGAGCCGCCAGAAGAACAGCATGGCGAAATTTCTGTGAAGACATCGAATCAAACAATGAAGCAGCACGGGTAAAGAAGATCCTATCAACTGATAAGGATCGCACCCTTGGCATGCTGAAAAAACCTGATAACTCTTATACAATGACAGATCATGACACCAGCAAAGTCCTTCTTGACACGCATTTCCCAGATTGTATCCTCTCTGGGGACAGAACATGGGCAAATGAACCGGTATGGACACCCACCGATCAAGACAGGTTCACAGCCAACACTATAGTAACAGAAAACCGGATAAAATGGGCAGTCAAAACTTTCCAACCATACAAATCTGCAGGCCTAGATGAAATTTTCCCAGCTTTATTACAATGGGGTTTAGATTCCCTAACACCATGGCTGGTGAAAGTATATCGAGCCTGCATAGCGCATAGGTATGTACCACAAGCATGGCGCGAGGTGAAAGTTATTTTCATTCCCAAACCAGGCAAACCCGACTACACACAACCAAAAGCCCATAGACCTATAAGCCTGACATCTTTTCTGCTGAAAACTCTTGAAAGACTCTGTGATCGCTACATCCGCGACGGACCCCTAAAAGAAAAACCACTTCACAAACAACAACACGCATATACCACAGGCAAATCAACAGAAACTGCGCTACACAGTGTAGTTTCAAAGATCGAATGCGCGGTAGACCACAAATGCTCATCCTTGGCGGTCTTCATTGACATAGAAGGCGCCTTCGACAAAACCACTTTTCATAACATCAGCACGGCCCTAGAGGGACACGGTGTGAATCGAACACTAGGTGGATGGATCACCAACATGCTCAAACTAAGGGCTGTACAAGTCACGGTAAATGACACCACAAGGGCCATTGTGGCGAGAGGCTGCCCTCAAGGAGGCGTTCTCTCTCCACTACTATGGAACCTTGTTGTGAACAGCCTCATCAAACGGCTAAATGACCAAGGCTTCTTCACAGTAGGATACGCTGACGATATAACAATAATAATAAATGGCACCCACGAAAACACCCTATGTGATCTCATGCGCCAAGCCTTAAAAATAGTAGAGAACTGGTGCAATGAATATCAACTAGCGGTAAATCCAAACAAAACTGAGCTTATTCTCTTCACAAAAAAAAGAAAATTAGCACCACTACGGCTACCACGTTTTTTTGACAAGATCCTAACCCTCTCAACCGAGACCAAATACCTGGGCGTATATTTGGACAAGCAGCTGAGTTGGGCAAAACACATAGATTACATCACAACAAAAGCCAGCATATCCATGTGGCAATGCAAGCGCCTTCTTGGAAAGAACTGGGGCATCAGCCCCAAGATCACTCACTGGCTATATACCACAGTCATTAGACCCATTATTACATACGGTTCCTTGGTCTGGTGGCCCAGGACAGACCTAGTCACAGCCCAACAACATCTTGAAAAACTGCAGAGGCTAGCTTGTGTAGCCATAACTGGTAGCATGAGAACTGCACCCACTGCCGCTCTGCAGGCAATGCTCGGACTACCACCTCTACATTTTATTGTGCAAGAGGAGGCGGCACTAGCTGCCCTTAGACTCAACATAGCCGGCACTCTAAGTAAAGATCCCAGAATTAGACACACACGGATAAAAGAGGATATCACTAAATGGCAACCCATGGTATCCTCACCCAATGACAGAATCCCGAAAACATACTGTCTGGAAAAACACTACCAAATACAACTCACCGAAGAGCAGCATGACTGCTCTGGCCCAATAGAGCTAAGAATCTATACTGATGGATCGAAAACAAGCTCTGGCACAGGCGCTGGAGTCTTCTCGAACGATTTGAACATAAATATCTCCAGTCCCCTGGGAATGCTGAACACCGTCTATCAGGCGGAATGCATAGGCATTATCCGGGCGGCACATGCCATAGAAACTAGGCAGGTCAAGGATATGCATATTCGCATAGTCTCCGACAGCGCCTCAGTCCTCCAATCCTTAAACAAACAAAACTTCACCTCCGGACTAATACTTGAGTGCCATAAAGCACTGGAGCGAGCTGCAGTACCATATGGTAATAAAATAACACTGCAATGGATAAAGGGACACAGTGGATCACTGGGCAACGATGCGGCTGACGAACTAGCCAGAAGGGGATCAAACATGACGGTCTTCGGTCCCGAACCCATCGTGCCAATCCCATTTAATCAGCTACGTAGATGGCTACAGGAACGAACACACACACAGGCAGAGAGATGGTGGACCTTGACACCAGGCTGCGGGCAATCAAAGATGGCAATGCCGTCTCTAGACAATAGACTGCCCAAGCGCCTTCTGCGGCTGGACAGAAAAAGCCTGCGCCTGGTGGTAGGGACCATCACCGGACACTGCTCACTCAATAAACACTTTGACACAATAGGTGTCACAGACAGTCCTCTATGCAGGGCGTGCATGGCGGCTGAAGAAACGGTAGCACATGTGCTACTCGAATGCACAAACGTCGCCGAAATACGAGAAGTAACACTAGGATCACCGAGATCCCTTGTGGACACACTGAGGAGAATGGGAAGTCTGATCTGCTTCTGGAAGGAATTGGGCTGGATGGAATAACAGCCCATGGTCAACGTACAATGGTCCAAATCAAGGACTAAGTGCGGAAACCGTACTCACTAGAAGTAGTGGGTAAAACAAAACTTGAACTTGAACCACATAACCTCCTTTTAACCTTTTTCATTTGGCACTGACCTGTCCCATCCACACTCGCCGCTCGCCTTGAAAATAGTTGGTGCCAGATACTTTGACAAAACACGTAATTTTACAGGTAACATCGCTCAAATTAGACCATGATTTTGTTGTTGTTACAAATGGATTGGTACTGGTAAAAATACCAATTCAAAGATTTAAAATAAGACAAAATAAAACATTTGTGCTAATTAATAAAACTTACTCCAGTCTAGCAGGTGATTTGCCCCACACAGAAGAGACTCCCATCTCTCCGATCCTCTCCCTCTCCTCTCGCCGGGCATCTAGGAACTCTTCTTCCTGGGGCTTATACCGGCCCGGTCCGCGAGGTCCGCCACCGCCTCCAAGACCGCCACCGCCTCCAACACCGCTACCGCCACCTAATCCACCCCCAAGACCACTGCCCAGGCCACCACCCAAACCTGAAATCAAATAAAAATACCATGAATATCTAAGAACTTACTGTGTATTTATTCATAATATTTAAGTTTTTGTTATCATCTACATCTACACACAAACATTTCAAGGGAAAACTACTTTTGGTACACCACAGACAGATTTTTCGTGGGCTGTGAATTGAATTATAGTGTCACGCTCGGGAATTATAAACCTAGTAAAGTAATCACTTCTATCGGCAGCTTCTATATGCAATACAAGTTCCTATGACTACCAATTTTTTTTTCTATTGGACTGTGTGTAACTCAAAAAAGCAACATCACAGCATGGTTGATATTCTAACGACTTTTAGGCTTTTTTTTTAACTTGCGATTCTGCAGTTGACTGATGCTAGTGATGCTACAGACTCAAACGAAAAAGATTTGATTCTACTTTTGTGAAAAGAACATCTAGGCTATGGAATGCGTTGACTGAGTCAGGTTTTCCCGATGGTAACAATCTTTGTGTCTTCAAATCAAGAGTGGATTGGTTTCTACTAGGTAAGCACACTCCACCATAGACCACATTGTCGCTTCACATCAGCGGAGATGGCAGTCCTATAATGTTTAAATAAAAACTGCACTAGATGCCCGTCTCAACTTTATTCAGCTCAAGGAAACAATAAATGTGAGTTAAGTAATAATAGCCGCCGTTCACAGAACAAGAAGTAGTAAGACAGCTGAGAAAACTCGAAAAAGACAAAAGTCCGGGTCCGGACAACATAAGAACTGAAGCCCTTGTAGCAGGCGCATCTTCACTGCTCAAGTATATTACCTTACTCTTCAACTTGGTACTACACCAGGAAAGGATCCCCAAACAGTGGCACAGCTCGGAGATCGTACTTCTTTACAAGAAAGGGGACCCTCTGGATATTGGAAACTATAGACCAATTAGCTTGCTTTCGACAATGTACAAACTGTTTACATCATTACTTCAAAATAGACTAGCGCCCCAAATAGACAACAGCCAACCGAAGGAACAGGCAGGCTTCCGGTCAGGCTTCGCAACTACTGACCATATACATACTATAGAATGCTATAGAGCAAATTATCGAAAAATATAAAGAATTCAACCAACCATTATACATCGCACTAGTAGACTACAGCAAAGCATTCGACAGTATTTCACACGATTCAATTTGGAGAGCACTGTATTCGATCAACATAGAGACAAAGTACATAAGAATCATAAAAAATATATATGCAAACAGCGAAAGCAGAGTAAGACTCGAAGACTCAGGAAAAGTAATAAAAATAGAAAGAGGAGTCAGGCAGGGCAAACCTCTATCAACAAAACTGTTTATTGCCGTCTTAGAAGATATATTCCGAAAACTAAATTGGACTTGGACAGGAGTAAAGATAAAACAATGCTCGCCTTAGTCACTTAAGATTTGTAGATGATAACGCACTCTTTGTCGAAACAGCTGCAGAACTGAAACGAATGCTACAATCGCTAAATGACGAAAGCGAAAAGGTAGGGCTACAGATGAATGCTACAAAAACTAAAATTATGACAAACAGTAACACCACACCAATTGAAGTCGAAGGGAAAACTATTGACTATGCAGAAAGCTACATTTACCTGGGCAAACAAATATCATTCAACAAAAACAGCAACGAGCAAGAAGTAGATAGAAGAGCCAATATAGCATGGAAAAAATATTGGTCACAAAAAGAAATTGTAAAAGGGAACTACAGCCTTAAACTAAAAAAGATAGTGCTAGACACCTGCATTCGACCATGTCTCACATATGGATGCCAAACATGGACATTTACTAAGAGGATAGCAAATAAAATAAACTCATGTCAACATGCGATGGAACGAAGTATTTTAAAACTAAGAAAGATCCAACAGGTTAGAAATGTAGAAATAAGAGAAAGAACGAAGCTGACGGACGCTCTTGAGCACGCACTCCAGAAGAATGGAGATGGGCAGGGCACCTAGCGCGATATACAGACAGAAGATGGACAATTGAAACTACAAAATGGAAAGGCCCCATAGGAAAGAGAAAAGTTGGAAGACCAAAAATGAGATGGGAAGATGATTTCAAAGAAATAGCGGGGAAAAAGTGGATTGAAATTGCAAAAGATAAGAAAAGGTGGAAAGAGTTGGAGGCCTTTACCCGAAAAGGGACTATACAAAAAAGAAGAAACTAATACAACTAATTTAAGGATAGATACTAATAAAACTAACAAATAAGTTTATAAGATATCAAATAAGATGTATAGGTTTTAAGGCTTAAATAAATAAATAAATAAATATAAGTAATAATAGATGTCAGTTAAGCAATATGTTACCCAAAATATCCTAAGTATATTAATGTTCTATTGATGTTGGAGTAATTAATTGAATCGTTACATTAAAAATTGACTGTCTCATTCAAAATTAGACTTACCTCCACCAAGACCTCCTCCGCTATAGCCCTGGTGAGGGTTAGGACCTCTTTCCCGAGGCCTGTTATGAGATCTATCAGCTTCCTTGTGTTTTTCTCTGTCCCTACTATTGTCACGGCCTCTACTATTATCCGTCTCTCTACTTCTATCTCTATGTCTACTTCTGTCGCGTTCTCTGCTCCGTTTCCTTTCTCTGTCCTTACTGTGTCTCTCACGATCTCGGCTACGCCTGTCACGATCTCTGCTACGTCTTTCACTACGTTTTTCACTACTGCTTTCACGACTAAGGCTTCGCCGAGCTTTGTCCTTTATACGTTCTCTGCTCCGGTTGCGTCTATCACTTCTATTCTTTTCACGACTGCGGCTGCGATGCCTTTCTGAAGGCCTTCGGGGACTCTTCTCCCGATCTGAACCCATTTCACCTTTCAGAAACGGAGTAAGGTTATGATATCCAAAATTAAAATAAGCTATACAACGGTTCAAATTCACATTTTATTTTCTAAAATATCTCAAATTATAGGCACAAAAACTGCAAAAATATAAAATTCACGAGAAAAACAAAATTATCGTAACGTGACGTCAAAACCCAAACAAATCATACAGAAATGTTTCAGATCTAGCTGTTCGACGTTCGCTTTACAGCATTACAGATAAGGAAAGATGCCTATTCGCCTAATGCCTGATGCCTTTTGAAGATTCCTGTTTCTGAGTTTTGAAGTATGAAATACACAGAAACAGGATGAAATTCTCACGAGTGTGACCAAGAAAGCTAGAGACGTAAGTATGCTACTATGCTAAAAAATTTGTTACCGGACGCAACAAATTTATTTAACGTTCCGACAACATGACAATCATGAATTGTCTATGGTTGTACAGCCAAAAATAAAGTAGATAGAGTCGAGATGTTTTCAGCGTAGCGATTCTGAAACCATTCGGGTCAGGCTGAGCCACGGAAACTGGCCTTTTCCGACTGGTTCGGGCAATTTGCGATTCTCAACGCCAATTCCGATTACTTTTGACGTTTGCAACCGACTACCAGCTGTTTTCTAATCGGATGGGATTCGGACAGCTTTTTTGTCGTGGATAGCTAAATACGATTTTCAGATTATTGTATTTACTTGATTTTTCTCTGTTTTTCTCAATATTTCTGTAAGATTATGGGACAGTAAACGAGTTTTTATTAACTTTATTGTGTAATATGTGTTTAGTTTTTGGAATTTTGGGGTTTGAAATTTGCAAAATTGGCAGTTTGTGCTCAAAAAAGTTGCTAGAAATAGATTGTTGCCATATTTGATTTGTTATTGTTTATTTTTTGAGATGAAAATATGAAACATGTTTGTTGTTTGAGCAAAAAGCCAAGAAATCACCAAGAAACATTGGAGATACGAGACATCACGTCAAACAACGACATAACAGCAAAAGCAAGAGCAACTTTGGCCCCAGTGATGGTCACAAACATAGTCGGCCTAAGTAAAAGGACCGTGTGAACGTGTGATAGTGCGTGCGTCTTTTACTAAGGGGTCCACCTAGGTACTGAAACCAGCCCAAGAGGGTTCATGACCCCAGGACCCCTCTGGTCTTTGTATAACAAACAGTATTTTCGTATCTATTCGACTGGAGCTCTATCTACCTATAGATGAAGCAGAGGACTTCTACCAGAAGTTATAGTTCCCTGTAATGACAACAACCGGTACATTATAAAAGTAGCACCTTGCCGGTGTACGGCATGTGATTTAACAGACATTAAACTTACCTATGTCCCACATTATATACTTAGATATAGCTAGATATGTGGGACAAAATCCCCAAGTTATAGGTACTATGACTGGCAATTGTCCTCTAAACAAGCACTTATTCAATATAGGTGTGACAGACAGCCCTCTATGCAGGGTGCAGGATGCATGGAGGAAGAAGTAATGCCACAGAATGTGGTTGTGGAGTGCAGGAGCGTGGCAGATTAACGGACAGAATTCTTCCACTCCCTAGCACCAGTCCCGGAGGCCTTCAACAACCTGAATAGGTTGCTTGCATGCTTGCCTTCTGGCATAGTCTGGAGTAGAATGGATGTATGAGCAACGCCTGATGGCCTAATTAAGAAGCTAAGTGTGGAAAAGGCCCCGTCTAACTAACTATAGCAAGACATTTTGTTTTTTTAATAGATATGTTTTGGAAATAAAAGGAACCTGTAGACCACAAATTATCTAATATTTTGTCATACTGAAAATGTACTGTAGGAACATTACATATTTCCTACATTAAATATTACATTATATACCTATTTATAAAGCCATGGTGGCCTCGTGGCAAGTGTCAGACTTATGTCTGTCATTCGTATGATCATAGATTCTAATACTGTCTGTTGTACCCGTTGTACCTGAGTACAAATATATTTAAATACAAGGTGATTATTATAACTAAAAGATCAAATGAAAGACATTTAATTCAGTAAGTATTTTAATAATCATTGAAGAATTTAATTCTTACATCATTTAGCAATAAAGTTGGAAAAAGAGATAGTGTACTTGACTACAATAAGCAGTGCTTTTTTACCATTAGGACACCTGCGAAGCTGAGGGTTGTGGGTTCGATTCCCACTCAGTGCAAATATTTTGTGTGATGAATTCAAATGTTTGCACTGTGTCTGGGTGTTCCTGTGTATAATAAGTATGTATTTAAAACTATATAAGTATTATATCAGCTTTCTGGCCACCATCGTACAAGCTTTGCTTAGTTTGGGGTCAGATGGTGGTGACTGTGAATTGTCCACCAATATTTATTTACTTATTTAGACCATTGAGAACAACATTTAATAAGAGACCAAACAGAATATTGTAAAAATGAATTAAACATAATAGCTCTCCGTACAAAAGTCAGTCAATAAAACATTTTTTTTTTGTACATACCACAATGTTTTATTTTCCTAATTAATTAATACATAATACAAGCATAGCTAATTCAGTTTACTTTTAAACTTCTAAACATATTAAAATTATAATGATCACAACTCTTTAGTGACTAAGGGCTACCAGCTAACACAAAACTGTGATGTGAAGTGAGTGATGTCCATGGATTTTTAATTACAAAGAGAAAGACAAACTTCTTAGCATTCCGTGGATTCACCGTGTGGGTGTCGGGGGTCCATCGTGTGGCAGAGAGCGAAATCCCAAGTAGATCCTGAGACTTGTGACACCGGTGTAGGTTTAAGGGGCCCTTTTCTGATGTACATCAACACTCACCTTCACTACTCATATTTCTCTATCTGCCCAGCCAATTCTGATATAAACCTACTGCTTTAGATACTCATTCTAGTATAGAACTTACTGCACTTCTGGACAAGCTAAGTTCTTTCAGCAGGTCATACAGATATTTTGCTGGTATACCTCTCGCTCCTACTTCTACAACATATAAATTAACTACATAGCCGTTTTTAATGTAGGTAAGTAATTAATTATTTATGTAATTATATACACTAATATACAGTCTAAAAAGTTACCATGGTTTGTCACAAAATTAACAATTATTGAAGGGATATATTAAAATACCTAAATAGAGAGAAAACTAATTTAACTTATATCACAATTGATGTGTGTGTACTGTACCTATTATACTTATATTATCTTTTTCTCACAAAATGATATTGGATTATAGGTAAATCAGTAAGTACTAAAGCGAATATTTTTACTGAAAATCTGCTTTAATTTTCAAGGTGAGTCAACGAAAAAACGAAAACTCTCTGGCTTCTCGTATGGAGTAAGTATAACATTATTATAACTTCTCTTCTTGACCATTTTATGAGATCCATGTGCTTTGCGAGTTGAGGTTGGCACGACATATAATAAGTCGTTTTAAACAATGCATCACATTTGCTGGCTTCTTGTATTAAACTATAACTTATCTTCTTGACAATTTTATGAGTCTTCTATATACGATTTGCTTCACAGAGTAAGTAATCACTTGATTTGCTTGTCCAACTTCAACTTTTTCATATGGCTTCCATTCGGTAATTTCACCGGAATTTCGCCAGTGTCTATTGTGCGTTTCTCCGTTAAGATAGTCTTCTGAACTTTTATTCACTTAGAGGTAGGAATCTTGCTTCAGATGATCGGTCCACTTCAGGTAGTCTTCAGTTTGATGACAGACTTCTGGCATATGTTCAGTGAAGATGCAGGATTATTGATGATCGGTGGAGTGTAGATACTTTTGTTAGTGGTTACTTTTAGATATGTTTTATATAACTGTAATGGACAAACACAACTGTGAAACCATTACTTTTTGTTGTTATTTCCAAACCATGAACACGAAGTATACAGATTCATGTTCCAAACAAAACAAAAACAAACAATGGTTCCGTTGACTTTGACAACATCAACAGATTGACAATTGAAGGTAAAACGAAAAATGTAAACTATGATTTATTGTGTTGCAGATGCAAATTTCCAGAGGTTATTGTTCGATTTACTCGTTTATTATGCAAATTCTATGTAAAAAAGTCATTCAAAACCACAAAATAAACCCGAAATACAGTTATTTGACGATTTGTATATTCCTACCATGAGTTAACTTTTCTACCAAATTTGTATCTGTATTCGAAAAGTAGATGGGATAGCTTGTCTTTGGTCTGGCCAAAAGACATTCCTACGCCAACTACGCCAATCCGATTGGCGTGTGATTGGCGTTGAGAATCGCAGATTCCTCACCATTCGGTAGCGGGACCGCTACAAAATGAGTCGGATCGGGTGCATCCGACTGGTTTCAGAATCGCTACGCAGAAGAAATCATAAAAGTTCCACATTATGTACAGTGCTACAAGGATCTAATAAGACATGGCCAAACTGGGAACTAACGCTACCGTTAACAATCATGTTAACATAACCGTTAACGCTACCGCTTGATCTAGATCAAGTGCAAGACTGGACCATGGACATGGACTGAGTTGTTAATTAGAATTTTGCAAAGTGTGGGGTCTTACATCTGGGCAGGAATAACCCACTAGTCACATTTTATCTCAATGGTGCTGCTTTATCTTCAGTGAATCAGCAAAAAGACCTCGGTGCTATAATTACACCAAATTTGAAATGGGAAGAACACATTTATGCAATTCTAAAGAAAGCAACCTCTTTTATTTACGTCATACGTGGATCCTTTCAATCTATAAGTGTAGAAATATTTTTTTAAATAAATATATAAAACTCATGAATATTACGCTACTAGAATATGGTTAGCAAATTTGGAGCCCCTACTTCAAAAAAGATATTGATTTACTTGAAAGTGTGCAAAGAAAAGCGACAAATGCCCATATGCCCTTCGACGTAAATCTTACACAGAGACAGGTTAAAAGCCCTATGGCTTACTACCATAGCTGGGCATTAACTCGTTAATCCGTTAATCGTTAATTAACGAAGTTAACATTTTGATTAACGGGTTAACTTCTAAGTTAACTTTTAAAAATGTTAACGGACGTGTTAACTTCCGTTAATTATGCAGAAGTCCGTTAATCGTTAATCCAATGCTTACTATTTACCGCACGGCACCTCGGCGCAGCGCAAAAAACAGATTCAGAAAAGTGCTGGGCGCAGGATTCCTGCAATTTTGGCAGGATTGAGGCGTCATTTTAGCCTGTGGCATGATCGGTTGGCGTTATATGAAAACAAATATAATTTTGTTATCATAAGTCATATTTCCGATAATCTCGAGTTCTTTTTGGCTGAAAATTTGAGCATACACATACTCGAATTTGACTGACGTTTACAATTTAGTTGAATATTTCACACGTCCCTAGTAAAACAAGTAGATTATAGTAATCCATAGCTAGTGGGGAACTCCCCGATAAATTCAATCATACTTTTTTGATCGTTTATCTGTATTGTAACTTTTTTTTAATAAAATCGGTGGTAGTTCATTTGAACTAACCAAAGAAAAGTTAAATAAAATGAACAAATCAATGTATAAGAATGAAGAAATGGAGGTATATTACATGACAATTCCAATATGTACAATGAAAATTCCAGTGTTTAACATCTTACTAATATTAAAAATGGCAATTTTTGGATGTTGTAATGTTTGTTGTTTCATCACGTCAGAACGTCTGGGAACGGCAAAGGATTGGGTTGAAATTTGAAAACAGCCCTTAAACGCTGCAGTTGAACGTCTGCTATCCACAGGTAAAGACATTTTAACACCAAAGCGAGCCTCGCTTTCATACGAGAACTTCGACATGTTAATGTTCATGAGAAGAAATAGATACCTATTATTTCCCCCGGCGATTAAATCACACATTAAATTAAATAAAAAAATTGGCAGTCATAGAAACTGCCGATAGAAGTGAAAACTTATAACTCAGAATTTGATAGCTTACCTTGGAAACTACACGGGTGTAACCGGAGGGCGTGGCCGGCCTGGCCATCTAGAAAAGCACCAGCATTTCCTATTGGCTGATGCATTTCTAGATGGTCATGCCATGATGGCCAGGCCACGCCCTTTCAGCATTTCCCATTGGCTGACGCATTTCTAGATGGCCAATAGCCATGGTCCCGAGTTTACCCGAAGATTTCTTATCATGCCCGAGCGTGACGCTAGAATTCAATTCACAGCCCACGAAAAATCTGTCTCGGCGCGCCTAAAGAAGTTTTCACTTCAATAATAAAATTAAACTCTACAAGTATTTGGTTTTTTCCTAACCTGTTAACTTCCAGAACCTAAACCAACAGGTAAAACAGGTTGTATAAGTTAACTAACGCAACGATATAAAAATCCAATACGCATATTAACGGATTAACGATTAACTTCCGTTAATTCTTACGAAATGTAACGCTTTAACGTTTAACGAAGTTTACTTTTTTTGTAACGGATTAACGATTAACGAAGTTAACTATTTGATTAACGGTGCCCAGCTATGCTTACTACATTGGAAGAGAGACGGTTACGGGGTGACTTAATCGAGACATTTCAAATACTGCATGGATTTTATAACCTCCCCCACATAATGAACCTGTACAGATTAAAGGAGCATAAGAGAGAAGGCGGCATCATAAGTCCCAGTTGTCCCATGGACCATCACTGACAAACACTGCACATCACATCCTCAGCAACAGAGTGTTACAGTTGAGTGTACAGGTTTACAACTGGAACAGGTTGCCTGAGCATGTTATTTCGGCAAAATCATTGAATTCCTTCAATCACTGTCTTTTCAAAGTCATGTGCGTAATGCCAAGAACTTAAAAACGGTGAAGGAAAACATCGTGAGGAAACCGATATGTACCTAGAATCTTTCGAAGTCATGTGTCATCCGCCAACCCGCACTGGGCCAGCGTGGTGGATTATGGCCTTAACTCTCTCCTTGCGAGAGAAGGCCCCGAGTCCCAGCAGTGGGAACGTTTAGTGAGCTGTTGATGTTGATTGAATTCCTTTAAGAACAAACTTGACAAATGGATAGCGAAAGACAATTATCATTTTAACAAACATTATCTATACTTTTGTTACAAATTTCAACACTGAGATATAGGCATATCAGCTAATGTTGCTCGACTATTATTCAAAATATAAATAATTCGCCCAGGGCTGCCAATACCCGATTTCCAAATTCCCCAAAATTTAAGAAGAAATTGAGCCCAGTTGCAGCGTGTCGCAACTGCATCAGATATGTGATACCATACCTCGTAAGTGCAATATTTAACACAAAATAAGTCATCCGGTACAGATATCGTGAATTTTATACTGAGTTCCGATAAAAACTCGGCTCGGCGAGTGTCGCGCCCACTCTCCGCTTAAGTATAAAGTGCTAAACTTGATCTTGATCGGCTCGGGAGCTGAGGCCTACCGTCTGAGAAGCACTTACGTTAGCCGTCGTAACTCTTAGCGTGCCATTGCTCAAAATACGAGTACGTTCCGATAGCACTTGACAGAGTGCTTGCACTCGGTATGTATGTATTATACTCGAGCTTTGTCCTCGAGATTAGCATAGATTACATGTAGTGACACATATCGTGTCGCCATTCCGCACTATAGTTGAGGGTAGATACTTGTTTACACACGTATTTTAACTCATTAAAAAAAATTGGCAGTCATAGGCACTGCCGATAGAAGTGAAAACTTATAACACTGAACTTCATAGCTTACGTTGGAAACTACACGGGTGTAACTGGTGGGCGTGGCCTCGCCATCTTGTCATGGCCATCTAGAAATGCGTCAGCATTTCCCATTGGCTGATGCGTTTCTAGATGGCCATGCTATGATGCCCAGTCCACGCCCTTTCAGCATTTCCCATTGGCTGACGTATTTCTAGATGGCCAATAGCCATGGTCCCTAGGTTACCTGAAGCTTTCTTATCATACCCGAGCGTAATGAATGAATTCAATTCACAGCCCACGAAAAATCTGTCTAGACGCGCCTAAAGAAGTTTTCACTGCAAAAATTAAGGTATTGTTGAAATTATTTTGGTCTTTGCCTGCCCTACCGACGGTCGTCATTCACATTTTAGTGCTCCGCCACGTCGCACGTGTTTTCGTTGTGCAGCACTTTCCATTTTTTCTTTAAAAGATTCAAAAATGTAATTTCACGTGCGCAAGCACAACGTACTCGACATCGAGGTGATTCAAGATTGGAAGTCACGCCACTGGATGCAGCGCTGAGCAGATCATCGTCACCGGAATCCGAGCCGCCTCGCGCTCGGCGCGCCCCGGCTCTGCCGCGTCGTGCTCGTGCGAGCTCGAGCTGGTCGCGGCGCGGTCGCGAGCCGCCACTGACGCGGACGAGGACAGCCGGCTCACCACCGCCCCATACACCGTCGCAGGAGGACGAAGGTTGGTTTGGCTACTTACTTACGTCGACCGACGTATCTACATGTTCGTTATAAATCAATTCTGCGGGTAACCTGTGGGGTTATCACTTAATTGATGAATATGTAACCTACCTACATACATGTATGCACTGTTCACGTAACTGATTACGTGATTTCAGGAATGGTAGATGTGTTGCGGGCTGTCTCTGGGATTGCCACGCCCAATAAATAGTAATGCGGATGATCGCCTTTGGGGTTATCACTTTACTAATACCTACCTACCTACGTACTTACTACCGGTACTGCCGTGTGCAAATTTGTCACAGTAAATTGGTAATGCGGATCGCTTTTGGGGTGTCACTTTACTAATGCGTACCTACGGACCCAGTTCCGTTATTTACCTGTACAGACATGTGCAAATTGCAACACAACAAATTCATGCCTAACTATCGGTACTTAAGGTGATATCAGACGGTTCACTCGAGTGAACATTCACTCGAGTGAATGGTTCATTTTTCTTTCATTCCATGTTCACACGACAAACTGCGAATGACAAAGAAATGAACGTTCATCTGTTATTTACTTTAAATATGTCATCGGGTGAAGTCGTGCGTCTCGGAATCCGTTTAATTTGTGATCATTAATAGTTTTTATTTTATGTTTGATGTCTTCTTCAGTAACCTCGAGGTTTAAATTACTAATTAGGGATTTTATAGCGTTTGTACGTAATGTTCTATCTTTGTATTCGTCAAGTTTGTGGTTCCATAAACATTGGTACCTAATTCTTAAAATGTTCCAAAAACAGCACCGTACTTTGCTCATTCCACTTGAACACCATTTTGCCGCCAATTTTCCGCGACGCAACGGGACGTGCGTCTGCTACCGAGCTCGAGACAAAATGCCCGAATCCGAGTGAACGTTCTCTCTGTGTTCAGACGGTTCATTTTCCATTCATTCGTAGTTGGAGTGAAAGATGCCGAATGCCAAAATCTAACATCGTCGGATCGGTTCATTAATGAATTCATTCGGCACTCTCGTTTCATTTGGGGTTCAGACGATTCATTTCGAGTGAAAGATGCCGAATGAAAGACGAAAATGAAAGAAAAGTGGACCGTCTGATATCACCTTTACATGCGCAGAACCGTACTTGCTATTCCAGATGTGCCCTCGAACGAAGATGAACATAACCGAGAGCGTAGCGTTACGAGTAACGCACGGCCGCCGCCCGCGCCGCCGGGAGCGGAGCCACAACAACCACTTGTCGCGGAATTAGACGACGAACTGCTGCTGGTAGGTATTGGGAGGAGATCCATCAAAGGCATACAGTCTGATCTTGCAATAGGTACGCCTACAATACATAGCTACATTTGGGTTATCAAAAGAAACAAGAAAGGAACTTTTATCTAAGTACCTACTGTCAGGAAATCGTATCATAATCTATGCACCTGACTTAAAAATTGAACGCGGAGGTAAAGACCGCGATCTCAGACACGGTTTTTAAATGTAACAAAACTAGACCAAAACAAACTGCTACTATAGCTACTTCTTGCTAACAAGAAGAACTCCCCATCCTCTTGTCTACGGAAACAAGAAAAATTACCCTCATAAAATCACTTACGAATAGATGCAAGCAAGTTGCTATGTGACATCCGATACCAAGACCTTGTCACACTACAAAACTTTATTTTGTATAACCTTTAAAAAGATCTAAAAACTGGCGAGCTCCTCTCCCGAATCACAGGCAGAAAGGAGCATCGAGGATAAAGGAGCCTGCTCGCAGCACGCGGCCCGAGAACTACTACAGGCAGTCGTCGCGTCCACTCCCGCCGCCGCCGCTCGCGCCGCCGCCACCACTCGCGCCTCCCCCGCCGCCCCGCTGGCGGCACCGCGCGCGCCACCTCGCGCGCACTGGTAACACCGACTCCGGTAGGTACAGTCCGCTTGTGGGTTATCCAACTTTTACAAATAATGGTCACTTATTTGACTCTATTATCGTGAATAAAAAATTAGAAAATACAATTTTCTTGCTCAGCGGTCCAACGTAATGTTCCTAAAAGTAAATAAGTAAACTATATTCAGAAACTGAAAGAATTCAAATTCGAACAATCTATAAATGGCTTTATCTCTTTTGGCACCATCTCAGAGTGTCAGCCATGCGAAGGACAGTTTTTATCTCCAGTACTTTGATTCTGAAATCAAACGGCAAGAACAGATTTATAAAATACAAAAAGCCTTAAATAAAGTTATAAATACAAAGCATTTTAAATTAGAGGATTTAAGAACGGCTTTGAAACTTGTATCTAAAGATTGCATCATGACCTCACGAGTAGGTACTTTAGACCTCAAAATAAATAATGGCTTATTCATGATGATTTGGGAAAACTATATGAATTCAATATTTTACCATTGGGGCGCAACACTGCGCCATTAGTGTTCACAAAAATTATTAAGCCTATGATCCGTTTACTCAGATCTTGTGGCTATATGCGAGTATATAAATATATAGATACTATACTATATATTGTTATTAGGACTATGGTTTGGTAATGTCCTCCAGCTACAATGAATGTTTACAAAACATGCAGGACACGAGAACACTTCTTGAAGCTTTAGAATTTATGGTTAATACCGAAAAGAGTTTTTTCCCCATCAAATTCTTGTAAATTTTTAAAGTTTATAACAAACTCTTCTTCTTTAGAAGTTGGTTTACCTAGGGAAAAAATAAAATCTATTTTTTTTCTCTTCAAAATCTCACTTTGTAAGACGAAGAGATTTCGCACGATTAGTTGGCCTTCTTACCTGTACAGCAGTAGCATACGGCTGGCTTCAATCAAAGGAACTCGTAAAAGATGTAAAAATATGTAAATCATTACATGACGACAATTATATGAACATACCATCTACAGTTTTACCGGACTTACAATGACGGGATCGTGCGTTAGACCAACCTATAAATAAAATTACTTTTGGTTAGTGATTCCTCAACTACGGGGTGGGGCGTAGCATTTGGTGAGGAACGAGCGAGTGGAATATGGTCTTATTCAGAACACTCATGTTACGTTAATTATCTAGAATTGCTTACTGCGTTCTTTGGGTTGAACATTTTTGCAAAATCATAATTATAGAAATTGCCAAATATACTCCAGCGAATTGATAACACCACAATCATTTCATACATTAATCGCATCGCAATCGGTGTTCGAATTTTTCGTTTTACTAACTGTGCTGAAGAACTTTGGCAATGGTGCAAAACCTGCAATATTGTGGTGTTCGCATCATATACTGTGTCGGGTGACAACAGTGTAGTAGACGCAGAGTCACGACCCATTCACCCAGATATCGAATCGGAATTGTCAGATTATGCCTTTCAAAAGATTACTCAAATGTAATTCAGTTTGGTTATCCATTATCCACATGTAATTTTTGCCTGTAGATTAAATCGTAAATGTGACAAATTATAAATCTTTGCAAAGGGACGCAGATGCTTATGCGATTGACACATTCACGGTTTCCTGATCAAATGTCTTCTATTCTGGCATTCCAGCGTTTCCTGTCTTATTAAAACACTAAGAAACATTATTAACAACAATGCGTCTAGTATCCTTGTTGTTCCTCTCTGGACAACTCGACTATACATATAAAATACATAAAAAGTAGATACCACAGTATCTACTTTTCAGAAACCTCTTAGTTTCAGAACCCATAATTTTTCAAACTTAATAAAAATGTTATTGTCTCTCATTCTAGCAACCGAGATATGTACCTACATCAAAAGGGAAACCCTGGTTGCCAGAATATTATCGAAACTCGATTGACATTTTATAATGTTAGTATGATTGTTTGATCATTGCGTTACTGTAATAGTTGTAATAATTGTAGTTGGTTCATCTCAGATTCTCAGAAGAGAAAAGCGATTCGATGTTTTGAAAGAAAAATCGAATCGCGCGTTTATAGACAAAGCAAAACTGCCAACTTAGCAAACCAAAAACCAATGCAATGCTCATATTTCTGATTTCTGATCTGTCAAATTCTCAACCAAAATAAAATAACCCAACCTGAATTTCAGAACTTTTACGATTTACGTGTAACTTTGTCTAATATGCAATTATCTTGATAACACCTGTAACTTTCAAAACATGGGTGGCAAAACCAAACAAAGTCAGCGAACTAAAAACAACGTTCGGGTGAGTACCTTACACTGCAGCGGTCACAAATTCCTATTTGATACATTATTTCTTATTTAGTGACAAGAGAATAGGAATAGATCAAGGTTTATATCATCTCGTCATACTGCGCAATGGTCTCCGTTAATAGTGCATATAATTTCTGTTATAAAATACATCGCTAACATCTTATTGACATCATTTATTTAAGTATTTACTTCAATGTTTATTTCACAACATGATAAAATGATTGATGTCGTAATATAATGCCATACTTGAACTGTTTGGTGCCACAATATACAGTTAATATGAAATATTTACACATGATAAGATAGCAAAAATTAAATCATACCTCATAAACATACATAAACAGCCCACTAAATGTTCCCACTGCTGAGACTTGGGGCCTCTTGGAGACTTGGGGGTAGAAATACTACTGAAATTAATAAGGAGCCAGGAATTGGGTCAGCATCATTATATTATAGATATTTTGTAGGCCAACACACCAACCATAATTGGATATAGAAAAAAAGCCAAAGTAGCCAAAAGAGGGCTCTAGATGACACAATGTAAGCACTTGATACTATTTGACCATGTGGGATGAACTCAGACATTGGTTGTCAGAACGAGGCCATTCTAATTGGTATAATTTTTCAACTATTGTCATGTGACAGTATGAACAAGACATGCACCTAGTGGTAAGCTAGGTACACCTGCCCATGACAGCACAGTGCCACTCAGCTATTTGAATGTGAAGTGTCCAAATGCATTACACACGGAACTCAGAGATTTATTAGATGATACATCTCTTTTCCCTGTAATTTCTCTGGAAACTTTGCTCTTTGATCAAGAACACAATAATGTTTGTAAATTACTGCGAGACGCAGCAAATGGGAAGGGTTGTATGTAGTAGTATAACTGGCAATAGCGTC
Organism: Ectropis crepuscularia; assembly: GCA_963693475.1. Taxonomy (NCBI): domain Eukaryota; kingdom Metazoa; phylum Arthropoda; class Insecta; order Lepidoptera; family Geometridae; genus Ectropis; species Ectropis crepuscularia. The sequence continues at coordinate 26,253,094 of OY856346.1, forward strand.
GTACCTGGGAGAGCCCAGGCAGATTCTGCAATGAGTCTTACCAAGACAAAATAAATAACTTTTAACTTTGTTTTTTATGTAAAAATTTTTTGTGATGTAATTTTTTATTTTGCACACATTGCTGTATCACACATTACAATATTATAAGATTTGTGAGATCAATTACATAGTTCATAAAAACAGATTGTTAATAAATTTACTAAAATGTAATACACAAACATTATTTTAATATTTTGACTGACCAAAATTAAACTATGCGTATGAACATAGTATGTAGTACTATATTAAGTGCCTATTTACCTATTTTCAGCCATCAAGTAGTGGGCGCAGTGCACTATTACTCAACAATGTGAAATTAGAGACGGGTGTAATGAAGATCGCGGGGGCCGAGCTGCCAGCCTTGTTCCCTACACTTGCAGCACCTAACATTGACCCTTTAGTCAGTCCGGAGCTACAGTTGTGTATTAAGAAGCTAAATAAAAAGGATCCCATTACAAAGACCAAAGTAAGTAGCAAGGGCGGATTTAGCTTTGACACCAGTGCTCACATAAGGGGTTCTAATAGTTGTGGTCAAGTCTCAATACTGTGGAACAAGTGCATGCATGTTTATTAGTGGTCCACCTGGGTTCTGGACCCAGTCCCGGGGGGTCAAGACCTCCATGGGCTGGCCTCCTGGGCCCTCCCTTGGTAAGTAGATAGTTTTAAAAAACATTAAGTGATAAAATTTTGAAATTACAAATAGTAACATTTAGAAGCTAATCTGTTCAAACTCTATTGGTTCACTCATGAGAAGAGAAGTAGTATACTCAAATTACAGGGGTACAATATAATTATGCTTAAATTGTTTTGAAGACACTTTGACACACTTGGGGGTCTATTTTTAGCAAAATTGCTTGTTATGTTGCTTGTTTACTTTTGAACAAAAATTATGACAGAAGTTTGTTGTTTAAAACTACATAGGTCATATGCATCACCTAAAACTTACCACTAGCCATAGAGGTTATAATTATGAGGCCCATTGTCATAGATTCAATAAAAAATAATAATATAAGATTTTGTGTTTTTGCAAAACATTACTGCCTCACAAAACTCACAAAATTAAGAGATCCTCAAAGACAATGGTGGTAAGGTCTATTTTTGACGGACACTCCTGAAGGTTCACCACTTTGCCAGATGCCATTTGCCAAGATCAACAACACTTACAATAAATGCAATTGAAATAAAATTGAAACCGCTAGTGTATTACATACTGTACTCTATAGTTTAGACTGAGTTTAATAAACACAAATATGTATTTTTGCCTAATTAAAATAATAACGGGACGTGCTTAATTTGGGACGCCACTTGCGTCAGCACTGTCGCCGCCAGCCACCTAGGTCGCACTATCCACTCACCATCGGCCGCGGCAGAGGATGCCGCTGATAAGAAGAAGCGAAAGTATGGTATGTTGGTGTCGCAGTACGTATTTGTACCTGTTGCCGTGGAGACCTTGGGTTGTTGGGGCGCAGAGGCTAAAGCGTTCCTCTCAGAATTGGGGCGCAGGCTCAGGGAGAATACGGGTGACTCCCGCTCTGGTGCTTTCCTGGAGCAAAGGTTGGCCATTGCCATTCAGCGTGGGAACGCGGCGAGCATATTGGGCACTTTTGCGCCGGGTGCAGTTAGAGGTGGGTTATTCGGAGATTAGTTTTTTAATTATTATTTTAGTTAATATGTAATTTAAGATATATGCATCTTAATACATTAAAATAATTGGTTTTAAGAAATAAAAAATTATGATTATGTGGTATTCCAGGCTTTACAAGAGCTGCTAGAATTGGTTTCAAATAACAAAGTGGACGACATAGTGGCTGCATTACCAAGCTGGGCGCATTTCTACAAGCTGCTAACTGCTGATCCCGATAGGAAAGTTAGAGAAGTCACTCAGGTATGTTATCTCTCAGTTATTTGCCCAACCAAATGACTGTTGTGCTAAATCTAAAGAAAAAAAAATGGCAGTCATAGAAACTGCCAATAGAAGTGAAAACTTATAACTCAGAATTTGATAGCTTACTTTGGAAACTACACGGGTGTAACCGGAGGGCGTGGCCTCGCCATCATGCCATGGCCATCTAGAAATACATCAGCATTTCCCATTGGCTCACGCATTTCTAGATGGCCATGCCACGATGGCGAGGTCACGCCCTTTCTGCATTTCCCATTGGCTGACGCATTTCGAGATGCCCAATCGCCAAGGTCCCGAGTTTACCCGAAGATTTCTTATCATAGCCGAGCGTGACGCTAGAACTGAATTTACACCTCACGAAAAATCTGTCTAGGCGCGCCTAAAGAAGTTTTCACTTCAAAATTGACAGTCATAGGAACTGCCGATAGAAGTGAAAACCTATAACTCAGAATTTGATAGCTTACTTTGGAAACTACATGTGTGTAACCGGAGGCCGTGGTCTGGGCTTCATGGCATGGCCATCTAGAAATGCGTCAGCATTTCTTATTGGCTGAAGCATTTCTAGATGGCCATGGTATGATGCCGAGGCCACGCTCTTTCAGCATTTCCCATTGGCTGACGCATTTCTAAATGGCCAATAGCAATGGTCCCGAGTTTACCCGTAGATTTCTTATTAAACCCGAGCGTGACCCTAGAATCCAATTCACAGCCCACGAAATATCTGTCTAGGCGCGCCTAAAGAAGTTTTAACTTAAAAAAAAATAATGGCAGTCATGGGAACTGCCGATAGAAGTGAAAACTCATAACTTAGAATTTGGTACATTTCTTTGGAAACTACGCGGGTGAAACAGGAGGGCGCGGCCATGATCATGGCCTGCCATCCATGATCCCGAGTTTACCCGAAGATTTCTTATTATTCCCGAGCGTGACCCTAGATTTAAATTCACAGCCCACGAAAAATGAGACGTACTTCTTAGCATTCCATGGATTCACCGTGCGGGTGCCGGGTCCATCGTGTGGCAGAGAGAGAAATCACGAGTAGACCCCGAGACTTGTGACTCGGGCTGTAGGTTTAAAAGGGGCCCCTTATATTGACGTACGTCAACACTCACCTTCACTACTCGTATTTCTCTCCCTGCCCAGCCAAATCCGATATGATCCTACTAGTGCAGCTTTAGATACTCGTTCTAGTATAGAACTTACTGCACTTCTGGACAATCCAAGGTCTTTAAGCAGGTTATAGAGAGATTTTGCTGGTATACCTCTCGCTCCTACTTCTACAGCGTATAAATTAACTACATAGCCATTTTTTGTTAATTCATTTTGTAGGTCGTAATACTTATTTTGTTTCATCGCGTGGTCTTTAGGTATATTAGTTTCCCACGGTACGGTAAGTTCTACCAGGACTATGCGTTTCGTAGCCCTAGAAAAAAGGAAAATGTCCGGTCTGGATGACGAAACACCTACATCCTCTGGGATTTTGTAGTGCTTTTCATACGTGTCCATTAAAATAGTCCAATCAGGTGCTGAACCCAGGATTGAGTAAGGCTTGTTCTTGGAGTTTGAAGTTGAGCCCTCTTTTACAAAGTTAATTTGTCTTTTGTTTATCGTCAATCCCTTTTGGGCTCTAGCTACCGAAAGGCTTACGGCTTCACGTATGATTTCAAGTACTCTGTCATGGCGCTGTGAGTAATGACCCCTATTAAGGAGCACCTTGCATCCCACCAATATGTGCCTTGCTGTACATATCGCCTCACTACAAGTATAGCAACATTTTTCATAGGCTTTTCCCCACCTTACCAAGTTACTCTGGTCAGGGAGGGTCAACAAATAACAATCCTCTTGCGAATAAAATAACAATAAAAAATCATTTCAACAGTGAAAAAGAGCTATGCAACATTTTTCGTTTTGGCGGGAAAAAAATATCAGTTGCCATATTATGCGTGCGCAACTAAGCCCTAGATTAAAAAAAAACAAGTTTTATTTTATATTGCTTTCTGTGGATAGCGTTTTTAGTCACTTATAGAATGTGGAATTATTTTTTTCTTTATTACAAAAAAACAAAAGTTAAATTTGAGTGTAAGTTTTATTTATTTAAAGATAAAGTTGTGTGAAGTGAGCAAGCAATAGCTACATTAATTCATTTGTTCTATTGAACACTATTTGTTTTGTATCTAAACTTTTTTAAAACAAAGGAACTCAACCGATAAAAAATCTCTAACTCATACGTGAGTAATAGTAATTAAAGAAAAAGTCACAGTATTATTATTACAGGTGTCATTATATGCCTGATTGCAGTGAGACTAGAGCCAATCATCTCTCATTCCATCCTACGGTTGCCTGGAAAAGATCGCTTTGGTCGCCAATTGCTACTTTATTTTGTTTTGTTTTAAGTGACTTTTGTTTATTTTTTAGTTAAGTGCAATAAAGAGTTTATCTATCACTTTACCAGCAAGTATGTTGAAGCTTTTAGTGAGGAGGGTGTTGTAATGTTTCAGTCGTGTCACGGCAAGATAGTGTCGGTGTGCGGCCGGCGCGTCGCCCCGCAATTGCGCGCGCTCGTGCCGGCGTGGCTGCAGGCGCAGTACGACGAACATGCGCCCGCGCAGACGCACGCGCAAGCCTCGCTCGCGGTAACGTACCAATACTAACAAGAGCTAAATTGAACATTTTGATTTACCCCCTACTAGCTCGGATTTGTAATTTGTACAGCATTCTACTAGTCAAGCCCTTTCATTTCATATCCATATTGTAAAAAATGGAATTCGCCAGTTTGTGGTGGCGGCCATCTTGGATTTGAAATTTGTCATAGTTTATAATATTCTACTAGTCAAGCCCTTTCATTTAATAACCATATCGAGGGAGTAGTGAAAAAGAAATGTAATTCGCCATTTTGTGGTGGCGGCCATCTTGGATTTGTAAGTTGTCACAATGTTTAGTATCCTACTAGTAGAAGGGCTTGCCCTTTGATTTGATTTCCATATTGAAGGAGGTTGTGAAAAAATATTTAATCCGCCATTTTGTGGAGGCCGCCATGTTGAATCGATATTAACCAACAGCTAAGAACCACTTTAACTTAACTTTCAATTAAAAAAACCGCATTGAAATCGGTCCATCCCATGGATGGACCGCTATGGTGACACAGACCAACAAACAGACTGACATAAAAACCCTCTTTTTGGTTGGGGGTTAAAAAGAAATATCACGAAAAAACCATGCACGAATAAGATTTTATACACAGCTAGGCAGGCCCTCATATCTCTGCCACATTAATATAAAAAAAAACAACAAATTACAATGTTGAGGAACTTATAACAGAACTATGCTTAGAAATATACCTACTACTTGCAATAAAAATAAGAACAAGATTACAAGAAACATACATACATTAAAATTTTACATGAGGTGTGTTTAGTACCCTAGTATGATTGATGTGTGGTACTTACTCCATTCAACAAATGAGGCTGTAAAATGAGGTGTAAAATGCCCGGTGTAAAATGCCCGGCGTAAAAATTGGTAAATTCAAATTTCATTTTGAATTTAATGTGTATTGTGTATTTGTTAATTCAAATTTCATTTTGTACCTAATAAGAGATATTGAGATACAATGAAAATGAAAAAAGAAAATGTATTTTAAAATACAATATTCGTCAAAACAATTTATATTTGCAATTATATGAGTATCATTTCAGCCGTCTGGTTCCCATAGTACAAACTTTACTAAATTGTAGTATAGTTTTGTGTGTAAAATATCCATAAATATCTATTATGATTTTATTATTTCACATTACAGAAAACGTTTCCAGATAGCAAGCTGCCAGAGGTGGTCTCATTCTGCAAAAACGAGATAGTCTCCCATCTAGTGGACAACCTCACCGGCACCGGCGAGGCTACTTTTATAAGGAAGTAAGTTTCTTAAAGGGTTTTTATCCTAATACTTGAAAGAGTGATGATATATGTATGGGTGGAGAACAAAAGCCGGGGGTAGGACTGAGTGGCGTGTCGTGGTCTAAAAGTACTAGTAGGCTAGAATGACCATGAAGGACAATGTTTCCAGAGAAATTACTGGGCTAAGAGATAAAACAGAGAGACGTACTTCTTAGCATTCCATGGATTCACCGTGCGGGTGCCGGGTCCATCGTGTGGCAGAGAGAGAAATCTCGAATAGACCCCAAGACTTGTGACTCGGGCGTAGGTTTAAAAGGGGCCCCTTATATTGACGTACGTCAACACTCACCTTCACTACTCGTATTTCTCTCCCTGCCCAGCCAAATCCGATATGATCCTACTAGTGCAGCTTTAGATACCCGTTCTAGTATAGAACTTACTGCACTTCTGGACAATCCAAGGTCTTTAAGCAGGTTATAGAGAGATTTTGCTGGTATACCTCTCGCTCCTACTTCTACAGCGTATAAATTAACTACATAGCCATTTTTTGTTAATTCGTTTTGAAGGTCGTAATACTTATTTTGTTCCAACGCGTGGTCTTTAGGTATATTAGTTTCCCACGGTACGGTAAGTTATATCTCTGGGTGATGAGCGCAGTGCGGTGCTAGGTAATGATTTGGACTCTTCGTGTTCCAATAGCTGTTTGTCACTGTGCTGTTATGGGCTGGCGTGTTGCTTACCATCAGGCACATGTCCTGCTCGTCTTGTCACTCTGTACTGTACAAAAAGAAACATGTTGATATATTCTCAAGCATAACAGACAAGAACAGAGAACTGATTAACATAGCCAAACCCAATCCAATAAAAGTCCAAATGTAAGTGTACTATTTTTTTAAATCCTATTCTAACCTATTAATTCTAAACGCGAAAGTTTGCAAGTCCAAGTACGTCCATGGTACCTATCTAAAAATAACAAGTATAGATTATGTTACATAATTATTTTTGTCTTCATACCAGCACATAAGAGGAATGGGAGGAGGCCTATACCCGAAAGGGGTCCTTATAGTGAATCCAACCATTTATTATCTTTTTGGCAGATCTAATTTGTCAGTTATAGTGTTGTGACCAAGTATAAACAGGTACATCGATACTAGCATTTTGCAACGGTCTGGTTATTAAATTGAAATTAAATAAAATTAAAGATTATTTTGGCAAATAAGAACATGACATTTTGTCGGGTTGCCTTCGAAAAATCAGTCCCAAAGTCCGGTTGCCGAATTTTTAAAAGTAAAACATTGCTGCGAGCTTGGCTAATATCTCGGAAACTATAAACTTTAGGGCAAAAATTGTTGAGGTCGTTATTGTAGAAAATAATATTTTGCATCTTTTGTGGCCGGAAAACTTTTCTGACATGTAGCGTTTACGATTTATGGCTCATTTAATTAACCAGTTTTTCTATTGCAGCCGATAACTCTTGAAATATTAGATTAATCAATAAAACGCATCAGACCTTTTTTAAAGACTAGTTTATTTCCTACAACTTTCGTCTAATTTTTTTTCTTATGTTCATACGTTTTGAGTTAGAAGAAGCTTAAATTCAGTTATTCTGCCAAAAACATTATAAATTAATGAATTGTATTAAAATGAACAATTGTTTTATTTGTGGTTATGTTAGACGACAAAAACTCTGTACTTGCTCTTAACCTACATTTTTCCTCTGCATCAACTATGACGAATGCTGTAAAAAATACTACAATAAATTATCTTTCTGCTCTTCCAACTCCTGATTATTCTCCTTTTACGTTTAATCGATTCACTGAAGGCGATGTTAAGAAGAGTGTAATGTCGATTTCCTCCAATGCTGTTGGCGGTGATAATATCAGTCGCAACATGCTACTGCCCATTCTTGACGCCATCCTTCCTGTCTTATGTTCCATCTTTAATAGCTCAATCGCTTGTGGTGTTTTTCCAGCTATCTGGAAAGATGCACAGCTCATTCCATTGCCAAAGAAACCAAATCCTGCCTCCTTCTCCGAATATCGTCCTATATCTATTCTTCCTTTTCTGTCCAAAGTCCTTGAGCGTCTTGTCCACTCTCAAGTTAACCAATTCCTCAACAGACAAGACCTTCTTAATCCTTTCCAATCCGGTTTCCGTCCCGGGCATAGCACTGTATCTGCTCTTGTTAAGATCACCGACGACATTCGCAAAGGTATGGACGACGGCAGGCTTACTGTTCTAGCTCTGTTAGATTTCAGTAATGCCTTTAATGTCGTCGATTTCGATATCTTGCTGGCGACATTGCGTTCTATTAACATATCTCCATCAGTGATCGATTGGTTTCACAGTTACTTGTATGGACGCCGACAACGTATTCGCCTCGACGAGATTTTTTCGTCTTGGTGTAGTACAAATGCTGGAGTCCCTCAAGGCGGCGTGCTATCACCACTTCTATTTGCCATTTTTATCAATTCTATTTCTCAGTTTTTAACTTCTTCCTACCACCTTTACGCAGACGATCTCCAAATTTACTCGCAAGCTCGACTCGCTGACTTAAATGTGGCTATTGACATCGTAAATGCCGATCTTAAGCAGATTGTACACTGGAGTAACTCCTTTGGCTTAGATGTAAACCCCAACAAGACCCAGGTTATTATACTCGGCAGTGCCTACATGATAGCTAGAGTCGATTGGTCCGCAATCCCTAAGATTGTTTTTAATGGGGTCACTATACCGTATAGCGAATCAATTAAGAATCTTGGCGTTGTTTTTGATCGCACGTTGAACTGGGAATCACACCTGAAATCGATCAGCTGTAAGCTGTTTGCATCGGGCGGGTCATTGAGACGATTACGTAATTTTTTACCCACTACTACTAAAATTGCGCTTGCACAGTCTCTTCTTCTCCCCATCCTGGACTACGCAGACGTCTGCTTTCTTGACCTCAAAGAAGATCAGCTAGATAAACTTGAGCGTCTCCAAAATTATTGTATAAGATTTATATTTGGTTTACGCAAGTATGATCATGTATCTCAATTTCGTATACAGCTCAAGTGGCTCCCTATTCGCTTTCGTCGGAATGCTCATATTTTGTCTTTTCTCTATAGCGTATTATTTAACCCCTCTTTTCCGCGGTATTTGAAAAAACTTTTCACTTTTTGGAGCAATGCACATGGTCTACCGCTCAGGTCAAAATATAACTTGTTCCTTGAAACACCGCCGGCGCGCAGCGAAACTTTTTATGGCAAGTCATTTGCTTTCCAAGCTGTCCAGTTGTGGAACGCCTTGCCCGTCAACATTAGACAAGCTCCTTCTCTTGCTGTTTTTAAGAACCAAGTTAAAGAGTTCTACTTGTTGCAGTCATCAGCTAGTTAAAGTCATTATTCTCCTTAAAATCGTCATGAAATTGTAATCTATTTATCTTTAAATGTTTTAATTCGTTGAACATGTTATTATTAATTAATTATCTATTAGTCTATTATTATGAAATTATTTGTGTATTAGGATGTTAAATCGATATATATAATATTTATTTACATTGTTGTTATTTTTTTTAAATTAGTTGTTTGTTATTATAAATTGTTAGTACTCCAAATTGTACTCCCCGTCTTCCATTATTGATTTATTTATTTTTTACCATCCTATGGTTGCCTGGAAGAAATCGCTCTCAGCGATAAGGTCGCCAATTGCTACTTTATTATAAGTTTTTTCTGTATTTTTCTTTGTTATGTAAGTGCAATAAAGAGTTTATCTATCTATCTATCTATCTACTTGTAAGAAAAAACAGATACTGAGTCTAATGAAAGCCAGCATTAGACGAAGCGAGAGAGAATAGAAAGCAAACTATAAGATAAATAATTAACGGATTCAAAATATCCATTTCAAACTATACAAATACATACTATACATTTGAACTATACAACAATGACGTTTAAAGTGGTGGCTCTCTACTAGCCAATTAATATTATAAAAGACTATAAAAAGATAGAAACTCTTTATTATCCACAATATAATACTTAAACAACAGGGACTTATCCTAGAACTAGTGAACCAAGTGGCGACATTATCGCTAATAGCGATCTCTTCCAGGCAACCGAAATACCATGAGTAAATACTATGTTATGTCTAGCACAAACCCCAGGATATGCCATAAATGGCGAAAAATGCCCATACCCAGCCTTCTGGCTCGTTCCCACCACTAGAACTCGGGGAAAGGCCGTGGCCCGCCGTGCTGGTCCGCTGTACATGTCGCTGAAAGATGTCATCACATTAACATCTTCACGAGTATTGATAATACCCTATACATTTCCGAGAATAAGGGTAGATTTGTTACCTTTTTTAAATGTTACAGACCGAATATACATAAGTATTGTTGCGGTGGTAGTATAATCATAGAAAACGAAGATAATTTGTGTGCTATCACATATTACTAGTCCCTATCTAAGAAAACCCGAATAAATTTCGAGTCATTTTAAATAAATGTTACTTATAGCAGTTGCTTAACATCGTGTTATTGAAAAATTAGATAAGTCCAGTCTATTGAAACAGTGCTATAGACGCACAACTAGTAGACGTAGATCAGGTACAGCAGTAACCTTTGGGTGACCGACTGATGAGACATTATTAAGCCAAATATGGAAATATTTTAACACATTAAGCATATCAGGTTAATTTATTTAGAAATTAACGAAAATGGTACATCATGTTCTTCAAAGTTTACATCAGACATAAATAAACTTTGTTAATTTACCTAACTACAAAATGTTATTCACTTTATTTTAATAAATATTCAAATGTTTCAGTCATCATAACCTTGTTCTTTTTTGGATATACACCAGGAGATAAACACGTCTTCAAATAATGCTGTATGTTTTCCTGAGGCGCATCAATATAACGGTTTTACATAAAAATAAATCCGATATTATGTGCCGAGAACGGAAAACACCCGTGTAAAAATAGTTCATAAACAATATCGATATCTCAATCGTAACTTCGTAACATCACTATGTTGATAGCCATAGAACGTAATTTTTTAAAAACGTTTGTTATTTTATGGAATTTATAAAAAAACTACTGCTCTTATGGACTCATTTTGTGAAAGATGATTATTATACGGGATCAAGGAGCAAATTTAAGCAGTTGTCATATTTTTAAAACCTCGCATTTAAAAGTAAACTTTTGCGTAACATGACGCAATTACGTTGTATTGGTGCTGTCAAAAAGAGGATAAACGGTTGGATCTACTATAATGTAAACTAATAAACTAATATAAGTAGATACACTTAAGATGTAAAGTACACATATATGTTAAATGTAAAAAAGAAAATAATTAAAAGTTATTTTATTTATTATAATTATTTTTGTCATAGGACAGACACTCCAGAAGAGAAAGAGATCCAGCTGGTCCGGATCCTGTCAAGCAGTCTGCACGGGGTCCAGTACACCGTGCAACACCTGCCGAGGGAGCACGACGACTGGCTGTGGGAACGAGTCGATGGCTTGCTCAAAGCTAACCTCTTCTGGAAGCGAGCCACTCACAGTGAGACTAGAATCAGGTACTCTATATATAATATTTATATATTTTTAAGTTGTTTGGTTTTTAAATTGATAGAGTAATTCAAGAGGGACGTGTAAATGTACATGCATAAAATAGTAGCGAAACACTAATAATTTTAAAGGTTTCTAATGTGATGTCATAAATATGCACTTTTTTTTGCATTTAAATAATGTGCTGTAGTACCCCTTAAAATATGTTAACAAGTCCGCAATGGTATATTATCTCAATTTTTATTCATGTGTTCAGTCCATTAATTGAATTCTAAGGGAGTGTGGGTGTAAAAAAATGGACCAATACACCTCTTGGCAACATCCAGAATCCAGAATCATAATTTGCATCCTTTTGTATGTGGTCTGCATATTATGTACACTGAACATCCAGTGCCTGGTTACTGCATCACATGTATTATTATTTTTGTCATGTGTAATGTTATTTTGTTATAAATATTACATTTTTATTCTATTACTAGCAGCGCCCCGCGGTGTTACCCGCGAAGTCCCCATTCCCGTTGTTCCCGTTATTTTCCGGGATAAAAAGTAGCCTATGTGTTCTTCCAGACTATAGTCTATCTGTGTTCCAAATTTCAGCCCGATCCGTTCATACGTTAGGACGTGATTGAGCAACAAACATCCAAACATCCATATATTGACATTTATAATTAGTAGGATTTTGACTGCGTTTGGCTCTATTCAGTGTGCACAGGGGAGCGTGCGTCGTCGAGCTAAACGCGGCCACCAGAGGTCGCCCAATTTTTTTGTATATTTAGCCTATATTTGAGTCCAACGTTGTTTGTTAGACGTTCATAAGATATACAACATCAGACTTAAATAAAGACTCGAGTTGAAATAAAAAGCTTTCTGTTGAAAAAACATAAAAAATATGTTTATTACAGAAAATAAGTCACATGTTTAATATTCAGTACCTGGGTGACCGAGCTTAGCTCGGTTTAAATACTAAATATACTTAGATACCTACAGATAAAAGGCTCCAATAGATGTCCTCAAAAAAAAAAAACTTGAAAAAAAAGAGAAGCCGTCTGGGTTCGAACCCGGAGTGTCGCTAGGCTGCTCCTAATCCTAAGCTTGTGCTTAAGATGCGTCCCCCAGCAAAATGAGTTTTTTGTCCAGTTTTAAAAGCTATCTACTCATTAGCCAAAACAAATATCAACTGGTAAAAAATACATTAAATTTCTACAACTTCTTGGCTTCAAAATGGTAGTTTTTTTTTTTTTTTGGTAATGAACTTATTGTTTAAATAATCGCCTCACAACTCACAACGAAACCTAGAAAAAATTAAATAATTGTAGGTTATCATGCATTTCCTCAAAAATCGTCCATTATTTTGATTTTGTATTTACACCAACGGATAGACAATTCCATTACGAACATTTTGGTAGTTTTATTTTTTTCAAAAGACCAAAATCGGATTTTATAAACAGTTTATTCTAAAATTTGAGCGTAAACAGCGACAAATCCTACTGTTTCTCTCTTGCGGTGTGCGACAAGGTAAGTATGTAAGTAATACTCAAGGTCACTTGCTCGGGGTACGCCCTTAAGAGCCTCGGTCTATTAAACTAAGGCAAACCAGTGCATTGGAATTTATCCAATTACTTGTATGGTACGTTTGGACCACACAAGGAATTGCTTGAAGTCTGTTCCTCTGTTTATCACTTCGATAGCTTATGCTACGAAGCCTATTATAAAAAATTGGATTATAGCCTATGTCATTTTCATGACATGCCGTTTGAAATTTCCTTGAGCAAGTCGCCAAATGCAACATAGTCAACGATAGCGCGTTTTAAGTCGATACAGCGCCATCTAGTTTCATCTGTCGGAAGGTTGTCGAATAGTTTAGGGTGCCTTGAAACGAACGCTTTATTGCGTCCCCTTTGTGTGCAAAGTTTATGTACTAAGTAGTGCACGAGAAAAATATCTATAAATTTTTTTTTTTTTTTTTTTTTTTTTTTTTTTTTTTTTTATAGCATTGAGTGACGAGACGAGCAGGTCATGTGCCTGATGGTAAGCAACATGCCTGCCACATAACAGCACAGTAACACGCAGCTATTGAAACATGATAGTCCAAATCCTTACCTAGGACTGCACTGCGCTCGTCACCCAGAGATCTAAGTTATTATGTCTCTAAGCCCTGTAATTTCTCTGGAATCATTGCCCTTCAAACCGGAACACAGTAATGTTTGCACACTACTGCTTGGCGGTAGAATATTTGGCAAAGGTGTGGTACTTCCCCAGGCGGACTCTGCTAAGAGTCCTACCACTACTAAATATAATCATTTTACTAACCGACTTTAAAAAAAGGAGGTTGTGCGAGTTGTATGTATTCAGGTCAGCTGGATGTATTCTTTTACAATTTATGCATCGTTTAATTTGTCCATTATGACCCGAGTTCGATGTTGATTTTGAATTTGAATCGATCATACTCAGACGTGGTCCCATTTAAATATAAAATAATGAATTCCACTTAGTACAAAATTAATTGTCATTTTTTATTGTAATTATATTTACTTACAAATTGAAGTTTGTAATTTTTTTCCATTTTTTTTTGTACTTTTGGTAAAATAATTAGAGTAAGTTTTTGAGATGCACTTTCGCATTGTCACGAAAAACCGACGCTCTGAGATTAGCTATTAAGTAATTAACTTCAGGTGAATATGAAGTTAGATTTCTCAGCACCAGGAATAAAGAGAAAATGTGACTCAATGAGAAATGTGAAATTATTTAGAAGTGAAAACTTCTTTTGGCCACTGACAGTATTAGTGGACTGTGAATTGAATTCTAGAGTCACGCTCGGGAATGATAAGAAATCTTCGCAGAAACTCGGAACCATGGCTATGTTCCTGTAGTGGTATGACTCTTAGCAGAGTCCGCCTGGGGAAGTACCACAGCTTTGCCAGTTATTCTACCGCCAAGCAGTAATGTGCAAATATTACTGTGTTCCGGTTTGAAGGGTAATGTTTCCAGAGAAATTACAGGGCTTAGAGATATAACATCTTAGATCTCTGGGTGACGAGCGCAGTGCAGTGCTAGGTGATGATTTGGACTCTTCATGTTCATATAGCTGCATGTCACTGTGCTGTCATGTGGCAGGCATGTTGCTTACCATCAGGCACATGTCCTGCGCGTCTCGTCACTCCTTATTTAAAAAAAATAAAAAAATATGTTCGTGACCTCTCCCTCCTGTTTCACCCGCGTAGTTTCCAAAGTATGCTATCAAATTCTGAGTTATAAGTTTTCACTTCTATTGGCAGTTCCTATGACTGCCAATTTTTTTTTGAATTGGGGAAATTAAAAGCAGATACATTTTTTTTTTTGTGTATAATGATTGAATGATGTTGTTTCAGGGCGGCGTGGTACGCGGCCGTGGGAAGCATCATAGAGAGATACAAGAACAAGTTCGCTGAACCGTACGGACAGAAGACACTCCGCATCCTCATTGGTGCGAAGGAACCGAGTCCGCTCGCCGCTGCCCAACTCTGGGACTCGGTCTTACTCTTCATGTACAATGTACAGGTAATAATACCTTAATCTATACTAATACTAGCGGCCCGTTCCGGCTTCGCTCGGACATAACCTAGACACTGTCTGCAGCGCCGTCTGCCGGGCGTATTTGTGAATTTAAACCATCTTCGAATACACACACAAAAAAAAACATTCAAATCGGTCCCGTCGTTTAGGAGTTCACTGTCAAATGATTAAATTACTAAAATGGCTATTAAAAAATAGGGGTTCGTGATAAAAGGGTAAAAATTTAGAGTTGTATGTATTTGTTAACGCCACATTATAAAAAAATAAAAAATGTCCGAAAATTTTAAAAAAATTTTTTGGGGTGAACAACCCTTATCACTTAGGGGTATGAAAAATAGCTAGTAGCCGATTCTCAGACCTACTGAATATGCATATAAAATTTGGTAAAAATCAGTAAAGCCGTTTCGGAGGAGTAAGGAAACAAACACTGTGACACGAGAATTTTATATATAAGACTATAAAGCTTGTTACGTACCAGTACCTACACATGTCCGCACAACGTGAGCTGCATTCCATCACGAGGTTCAAGTCAGCAAATTCAACATAAATCGGCGGTAGCAGCAACCTGCCTCGTGTGAACTACAATTCGCTGACGCTCCTCATTAAATTGTGACCCAGATAACCCTTCATTAAAGCTGGTTTCTATTAAGAAGTCATTGTCGTTCTTACATCGAAGGCATTCGCACCTAAGTTAGATAGGCTTAAGATCCTATGATGGGAGTGTAGTTCTAACATTGAACGCATTCGCGTCTAGGTTAGATAGTTTTAATATGTTATAATGTGAGTTTAAGTACAGTAAAGTTCGTTCTAAGCAATTCTAGTTTCCTTTCGAACCCTCCGTCTGCGGCTTTCGTAATTAGCTGAAGAGTTTGTTTGTATGTTTGTTTGTTTGTTTGTTTGAACGCAAGGATCTCTAGAACTACTGGTCCGAATTGAAAGATTCTTTCTTTGTAGGATAGTCCATTTATCGAGGAAGGCTATAGGGTATTTAACATTGCGCGACTATCAACAGGAGCCGAGCATGTATGAAAAATGTAACAAAAACGGGGAAAAAATATTGCTTTTAGAGAGCTTTCGTTGCGTGACAGCATTTGTCATATGTTAAAGGTTGCGTCATTAGAACCTAAAGTAACCGAATTTGAACAAAATTTGAATTGGTACGACCAATTTTCGATAGATGGCGTAGCAACGCGCGCGCGTTCAGCTAGTCTTAGAATAATTGACTGCTTCAAAATCCGATTAAGATTGAATTCAATACACACGACGCGGTTTACGGCCGCGGCGGCTGCGGCAGCCGCGCGGCGCCCGCGTGGCTGCGCGCGATTCTTGCGCAGTAGCTTTCCGGAGCAGAAACCGCGAAAACCTGCGGTCTCGTGAGTATTGAAACAAAACCGTCGCGCGGCGCGGCGCCGCGCCCGCGCGCGGCCGCGGTTGGCAGCCGCGCCATGTGAACCGGCTCTTAAAAAGCTGGAAAAAATAGTTACAGCGAGGTTTTAAAGAGTGACGGTAAACTCACAATAAATTTGTAAAAAAATTACATTGTTCATTACAATAGTTGTAAGCCTACTAATATTATAAACGTCATTGGATGGATGTTTGGATGTTTATTGCTCAATCACGTCCTAACGTCTGAACGGACCGGGCTGAAATTTGGAATACCGATAGATAATAGGCTGGAAAAACACATAGGCTACTTTTTATCCCGAAAAAATAACGGGACCTTTTTTTTTAATAAAGAGTGACGAGACGAGCTGGTCATTTACCTGATGGTAAGTAACATGCCTGCCACAACAGCACAGTGACACGCAGCTATTGGAACATGAAGAGTCCAAATCATTACCTAGCACTCCACTGCGCTCGTCACCCTGAGATCTAAGATGTTATATCTCTAAGCCCTGTAATTTCACTGGAAACATTGCCCTTCAAACCGGAACACAGTAATGTTTGCACATTACTGCTTGGCGGTAGAATAACTGGCAAAGGTGTGGTGCTTTCCCAGGCGGACTCTGCTAAGAGTTAGGACTCTTAGTCCACTAGTCCCCCCTCGGACCGCGCATAGTAAATACATACATATATTATAATGTTTGGCACTTCTTTGTACGATACTTATTATCGTATAATAGAATATTCAATTTAAACTTAAAAAATGTAAACTATTTGTATGCTCGCTCTTTTTTAGTTTGTGTAGTGTAAATTGTACATTTATGAATAAAGAACTTTAACTTTGACTTCTTAATATCATCTCTAAATAATAATTCTTCTGTATGTGTGTTGACAGTGAACTCCTCCTACACGGCTGGACCGGTTTCAATGATTTTTTTGTATGCGTTTGGTTGGCGCCCTTGGTGGTTTAGATTCATAAATCAGCCCGGCAGATGGCGCTGCAGTCGGTATCTAGGTTATTATCTGAGCAAAGCCGGAACGGGCCGCTAGTACATAACATATGTATTTTAAACTAGCTTCACCTTAAGGGTTACCAGTTTATCACGATAATTATAAATAAATAAATAATTATTTTAAATGTTGGTGGACAATTCATCACACAAATATTTGCACTGGGTGGGAATCGAACCCACGACCCTCGGCTTCGCAGGCAGAGTTACTACCCACTTAAGCCACGAGGCCAGAGTATGATTCAACTTTTATAAACTTTCAATGCCATATTTATTTATTTGCAATCAAATAAGTTTCAAGATTTCAGCTTCAAAAATGACAACATTTCTGTACAAATTTTCACCATTTTCACACATTTTGAATCTTGTATAATCCTTTTTCGCATGATTTTCTCATATTCTAGACTGTCTCTGTACCAAATTTCATTTAAATCGGTCCAGTAACTAGTTTAGTTATGAAAGTGTAACAGACAGATAGAATAAAATTACTTTTGTGTTTATAATATTAGTAGGGAAGGAAGGAAAATTAATGAAAAAAAAATTAAAAAAAAAAAAAAATTAGTGAATTATTTGCACCGAAAATATAAATCTCATGCATTAAAATTTGAAAATACCTCATTGAAGTTGTTTGTTTAGTGTTTTTTTTTTTAATAAATTGAATGGGACTTTCCGAGCTTTGCCATTCAAACTATTGCAATTATTGATTTTGTATTTGATCGTTTCAGGAGTGGTATAAGTATTTGGACAAGCCAGAGCTACTTGGCAAACGTATACTAGATGTATTAGAAAATGGTAAGTGACATTTACATTTTTTTTATTATAAACTCTGTAATAAATTAGGTTTTGCACGCAACTTTACTGCCGTTACGGCGCATCAAATAAATAAGTAAATATTGGTAGAAATTTCACACACAACAATCTAACACTCAACTAAGCAAAGCTTGTACTATGGCAGCCAGATATCTGATATAATACTTACATAGTTGCAAATACACACTTATTATACATAGAACACACTCACAGACAGAACAGATATTTGTACTCATCACACAAATATTTTCACTGGGAGGGAAGCGGTGCCTGAGTCGGAAGCCCGAGTGGGATTTTTCCCGATGGTTCCAATTTTGATTCTTTAAATCGAGAGTGAATCGGTTTCTTCTAGTTCTTTCTTCATCGTCGTTTAACATCAGGCCAGATGACAGTCAGTTGTAAAATTACAATAGTAAAAAAAACATTTAAAAAATAATGTTTTTTTATTTAAAAATGTTATCTGCATTTACCAAAAAACAAGATTTTTTTGTTAATCCACTTGAATAGGAATGTAAACAATTTTTGAAGATTGCTTTTATTTTGAAAATTGACGCTTGTTAACCATAAAAAAATGTTTATTAAACAAAGTATGGAAAGTTACAATAATGTGCATTAAGGCGGGGTATTTCCAGAACTATAGGCAAATAAACGGTCGAACGTAAGTGTATAGCTATACATGTACGTATCTGACGCGCGGGGACGAGTCCCGCTTGCTTCGCGTCGTGGTCATTGACCTTGACGGCGACGACAGTGTCACAGTGCAGAAAAATACAATGGAATAAGTTACATAGTTTTATAAATACTTATTACTAATACTAATAAAAAAATCTAAAAAGTTTTCACGAAAAAACCTTTATTATAGTTATGTACATATTTCAATTAGGTAGATTTTGAATCGACTACTTTTTAGGGTTCCGTACCTAAAAGGTAAAATGGGACCCTATTACTAAGACTCCGATGTCTGTCTATCTGTCACCAGGCTGTATCTCATAAACCGTGATATCTAAAAAGCTGAAATTTTCACAAATTATGTATTTCCGTTGCCGCTATAACAACAAATACTAAAAATTCTTCATTTCATTCGTACAGCGCAGGAGTGGAACTCTTTGCCCGCGTCTTTACTCCCTAAACGGTACAATTTAGGGAGTCTTCAAGTCAAGAGTGAAAAGGTATATTCTAGGCAAGCGTGCTTCATCTTTGACCGCATGTTCACTTTTTATCAGGTGAGATAGCGGTCAAATGCTTGCCTATCATGCATAAAAAAAACTAGTTTTATAGAAAAAAATTACTTCTTAGAAATGAGGATAGGTTCCAAGCTAAATGATAGTCAGTTATTTTCTTTATTGTCTTTATGTTTTTTTTATTTTTCTTATTTCCATTCCTCTTGATTTTCGAGGGTCTACTAATTCAGGGAGTAGAGCGTCCATGTAAAAATTAATCAAGTGACGTCTCATTTTTTGTTCCCAAAATGAATGATCATATGTGATTTTGATGACATACACAGGTTTGGTTTCGCCTGACCATATGCCAAATAAACAGTTTTTTCGCCCAGTTACATGGAGTTGGCCCTGGAAAGAAATAAGTTAATTTGCATTATAAATAAAATATTTTCTATTATTTTATTCAAACAACATTTCAACCACATGGACGTAAACTAGCGATATTTTTTATCTTAGATAGGCTAGTGTTTGGCCTCTATCTCATCTGATGGTAAGGGATGATGAGGTGAAGACGGTTCCATTCTAAACCTAAAATGTGAGGTTTAAAGGATGGCATCCGGAAAACACAATTTACTTCTTGGCGACAGTTTTTTCTACTTGTGGGTGGTAAACTACAGCAAGGTAGCTAGCCATGCGGACAAGAGATATTTCATTTCCTTACCACTACCTTTCACCCGATTAAATGACGAAGTTGTGAGGTAACAAACATAAAGAATACAACTGCATTGAGAACCTGCTTATTTTTCAATGTTAAAAACACACTAACCTGTACTTGGTAATACCAATTGCATGTTTTTTTTATATTGTGAGTATTGGTTTTCTTATCGTAATGTAAAATCTGTATTTTGTTATTTTTTGTCGCGTTTTCCAGACCATTTTTGAACGCCGTAATGGGACATTTTATTTCTACAAGCGTATCCTCACCAACGATTCCGTCTGGTGTAGCGCCGATAAAAGGATATTCCTTGTCAATAAAAAGGCCACAAGGCTCAATAACGATTGATTCTTGTTCCTGCATTTGTTGTAATGCTTGTTTTTCTTTCTCGATTCCGTGAGCAACAGCCGTAATATATGATATGTTTTTTCTGTACAAAACATTTTTAACCAACGAAGAAGTATCTGTCGATGCTCTTCTTTTACAGATCGGACCAAAGTTTGATGCAGTAATAATTTTTTTTCTTATATCTATCCATTCACTTGAGTCTCTTTGCAATCTCGTTGATCTTTCAATCAGGTCTCTATCTTCTACCAGTGCTGTTAGGTTGTCAACGAATTGTTCTTTTGCTTTTTCCATTTGCTCTGATGTCATATCTGGGGCTGCACTATTTGGTCCATAATCATGTTGTATGTTACCTTTGTCTTGAAATTTTCGTATTTTTTTTATAGGGTGATCTTTATTTAACTTCCTCTTTAGTGATCTTCTTTGTTCCATTTCTTTCAGCTTCCCTTTTGGCGAAACACCAGTGAATGCTTTTTGGACACGGGATATAGTGGATCCTTTATTAAATGAAACTACTGCAGCAGAACATCTAGCTTGGTATCCTCTTTTCTGAGAAAAGTTGATTCGCTTTCCTCCAACAAACTTTGCGACAACGCTATTGAAGCGCTCGACAGTGTTTGTATCAACATTTTCAATAAGACTGCGCGACTTTGCTGCAACAGTGGCAATTATTGCTTTTAATCTAAATAAGAACGTAGAATTCTGTATAGTGCTCATCTCAGTTTTTTCATTTTCATTTAGAGAACAATTGTAGTCATTGCAAAATCTATGATCTCCATAAGCATGATTTAATGAATTGTTTATGTCGTCATGTAAAAGAGAAATTGATGTGTTTTTAGGTTTATCTTCGACTTTATTGTGATGTTCAATAGATTTGACAATACATTTTCTCATAACCATAATTTTTGAGTTTGTTAGAGTTTTCCTGCATGCAAGGGCATATTTAGTCTCTTTAGTCATATTTCGGAGTTTTTTGCATAGGTTACGTAGAATATGGTTCCTACATTCAATTTTTTCAACGGTGACCTGATGGTTTTCGTAGGGGTTTGCGTTTAGAATTTTGGAATACGTTGATGAATCTCCATCCGCAATAAGGCGTGAATAAATCAAACCATACATCGATAAAGAGGATTGGAACCCTTCTAAGATAATATCAGATTCCATTGCACTTGAGGCACCGGTATAGTTTTTGAAGCAACTATGTATCTTTGGAGCAGTGTTTTGTTTTTCTGCGCGTGCGCAAAGAAGACAATATTTGTTTTTTACTCCAATATAAAGCACTTGTCCAAATTTTTTGCCAATTATAGCGGCAGCGCCAGACAATGCCTTAAAATTGGTACCATATGATCTTGCAGACCAACACCCGTCGACAAAAACGTCAATTAAAGGTATGCCGTTTTTGGTTCTACCCTCAGATATCGCTGCTTCTTTTTCACGTAATGCCGCAGCTTCCATCGATTCAACTGCTACGTCTTCCCATTTTTCATATACCTGGTTTTGAAGTTTGTCGTAATACTTTGTCGAAAAAACTGGTATGTCTAACGCAGAGAAAACTTCCTGAAACTGAGAATAGCCAATTCCCGAAGCTATGATTCCGGTAGTAGCAGCTATATTCGCGTTTACGCATTTTTCATCATCGCTATCTTCAGATTTGATGATCACTAATTCGTGGCATACATTGCATTCGAATTTAAATTTCGACGTCAAACCTAATCTTTTCTCGCCCACCAATCTAAAATGTTCAGCCTTACAATCAAACAAACCATTATGATTAGCTTTATCTTGTAGTTGTGTAAGGAAATAATTTAAATCAATAACTCTTCTTCCATTGAATGGATGGAAGTCATCTGATTCATTGACTAATTCAATAGTCAATTCTGGCAGTTGTTCTTCATCACTGTAACACACAATTAAATTATTTTATGTTGGTAATCTAAATAATAAATCATTTTCAAGTTTTATGGTACTTCAATATTGTATTTCTACTTACAGCTCTTTTTCTGCATGGATAGTTGAATCATCGGCAAATGGCAAATTTTCTGAATCAATGTCAGAATTCCGAATCAATCTATCTTGCAATTGACCTTCTGCGAACCTAAAAACAGAAATAACGAGCTAAGCATAATAATCATATGTTTGATAAAATACATCAAATGAAAACATGTTTACTAGCACTCACGCAATGTCCGAAGCCAAGTTCATCTCGACATTGGATAATGTGGCAAAAGTCTTGTCAAAATTTGCTTCTTGGCTGCCACCGGCTGTATGATGCATCAGTTCTAGTTCCCTAAAAACGAATGTTATTCCAATGAGGCACTAGTACATTATGAATGAATGAAGATGAATGATTACTATACAAAACATTTATAGAGATTTAACAATGAAAAACATTTAAAAAACATTTTAGATGGTCAAGCCGTTTGAGTATGAAGAAGTAACAATCATATAAACACACACATTCACAAACTTTTACCTTTATAATATTAGTAGTAGTTATTAGGAAAGGCCATGATAGGACAGGCAGTGCCTACCGAATCATCGAAATTTACTCTCTTTTCGGTGGCGATGAAAATGTATGATGGGGATGATGATGATCATGATCATTGAAGATGACTTGCTCTTTATAGTTTGTCTCTGAACAAATTTCAGAGAAAGTACTGAAGTTAGGATGTCTTTCACAGTTTTTAAAGCACTGATGAACGAGGACCCCTGGTTCTGGTAGTGATTGTGTGCGTGTTGTAAATATTTCCGGTACCCACGATACAAGTCTTCGTCAACTTAGTGTGGGGCTGTCAGTGTGAATGCGTTTGTTTGTTTAAAAAATGTTGACAATGATGATGATGACTTGTAGCCTATTTTTATTATAATGTTAATTTTGAAAACGTTTGAGCGTGAAGAAGTAACAAACATATCCCAAACTATCGCCTTTATAATATTAGTAGGAAGTACGGTAGAATAAGCACATCATAAAAAAGTGAGTCAATAAGTCTACAAAACTACCTGTACCCATATATCCAGCTGTGTTTTTGTACTGTGACATTGTGTATAAAACATAAACAGAAAGTGGCATTAGTGCCAATCTAAGTAGACTTATAATCTCAAATCAACTTGTCTACCCGCTGGCTTAGTTGGTTGTCCATCGGATTTGTAAGCTAAGGGTACCGGGTTCGACTCCCGGTGGAAACACAAAGTTTCTCCCCAAGGAAAATTTGTGTTTCTAGTTATAGGTGAATTGTGTGTGTGAAATGTTTCCGGCAACCTCGATATTAGTCTTCGAATTTAGTTTGGAGCTGTGAGTGCGAATGTGTTTGTTCCTTTGTAACTTGTACCGATCAGACCGTAAAGATCAATATTGTATAAGCTGTGACTCAGTATTTAGCTATATCTAATATTTTCTATGGAAATTTCTACTTACATATCACAATTTGGTATTGAGGTGCCTCCTGTACATGTCGAGGTACTCTGTGAGTGGGTCGCAGCAGGAGTTTCCTGTTCATAATCCTGCCGAATTCTAAAATTCGAAACAAAAATTTTTTGAAATGTAACTTTTTAATTATAATAATAGTGTGGAGTAAACATATTGTTATTCTATTCTGTGATATAAGGTAACACCGCTTAGTTTGGGGTCAGAGATCGTGTGTAAGATGTCCCAAATATATTATTATTATTACCGTGATAAAATCCACGGTGGAAGGAGATTTTCTCGAGTCCGCTTGGATAGCTAGATTACCACGCTCAAGTAGAAAAAACTATCGCTAAGCACTAAAAAGTGTTTTGGCAGCTATACTTGACAGCCAGTCACATTCAAGAACTAGCGTGTTACCATCCTCACTACCATCACTTACCACCAGGTGAGATGGTGGTAAAACTCTAGCCTTTCAGAAATTTAAAAAACAAAATAAGATTTATTTTCAAAATTACTTATGGTTCAGTACTTACCGATTATGCCTTATCATTTTCATGTGTTCTCTGAGCTGACGTAAGCGTTCCTTTGTTTTACCCTTTACTTTCCTGCGATTGCCCATTCTTGCTGTGATTTGCGTAAAACCGCTGTTGCGTGTCCACGTGCGCGAGCGTAGAAGAAACTAGCACAGTACCGACGTTGACAGTGGTCGCGGGCGTACTGGCGAGGCAGGCGCCTAAGCAATCTCAGCATATAGATCGCGCGTGAGTGGGGGTTTAACGATATAAATTCATATAAAATTATAGATAAATCATATCGAAAAAATGGCAAGTACTACCTCAGATTTGTTCAAACACTATCGAACCAAGCAAATTTCGCGTTGATATTCGTATTAGTTTTTTAGATATCGATATTTTAAAATTTGAGAAAGCATATTTTAGAAAAATAAATCTATCGAGATTTTTTTTAGTTATTGTGTTTCGGTCGAAATACAACCTTTACCAAAGAACCAAAGATATTAATTATGATAAAATTTCAATTAATTTGTAAGTAGAACAATTTTTTGCAGATTTTCAAAAATGCTGCTTTTTAGGAATATAGCGTCTTAATAGAGTAATTTTGAATTGTCCCGCTAAAACACTAACGACTGTCATAGGACTGATATGACGTCACTAACCGCAAAACATTGGTCGCGATTAATTATCGTATGACCAGTTTGTGGTTTCTCATTTTTACTTGAACACAAACAGTTAAAAATCGTCGTCGTTAATATCGCAAACTATAACAAAATTGCAGAGAAGTAAACAGTCTAGTCAGCCTTCGACAGCTTGTTTTACGTTATAAGCTCTTATTGGTGTTTGCAGCTTATAAATTACTGACAACAGATTATAAATATAACATTTAAAATCGTCTATAAATAAATTTACTAGTTTAATAAAATTAAATCCTAAAAATGCAATTTTCGACATTCTATTAAATATAAACTATCGCAAAATGAATACTAAAGGGGTTTGGGTACTTTTGTATGGGCCCGTGGCGTCGTTTTTTTTTTTAGCGGCCAGAGATCTGTTATCACTTTCTTGTAACAATAAAATACCCTGATGCTATCTGTGCAATCGGATTTGCTCTAAGTCATATCGGAGCTGAGTTATAGCCTGTCGAAGTTATTTATTTTTTGGATTTTTTGTATGGGCAAGTGGCGTCGTTTTTTCATTTTAGCGGCCAGAGATCTGTTATAACTTTCTTGTAACAATAAAATACCCTGATGCTATCTGTGCAATCAGATTTGCTGTAAGTAATATCGGAGCTGAGTTATGGCCCCTCAAAGTTTTTTTTTTTGGTTTTCTTTGTATGTACTAGTGGTGCCATTTCCTATAGCGGCCAAACATCCGTTAGCACTTTTGTGAAACATTATTTTTACCCTAAAGTACCTGTGTAATCAGATTTGTTGCAAACTATATCGGAGCTGAGTTATGGCCACTTAAAGTTTTTTTTTTTGGTTTTCTTTGTATGGACTAGTGGCGCCATTTCCTACAGCGGCCAAACATCCATTACCACTTTTGTGAAACATTATTTTTACCCTAAGGTACCTGTGTAATCAGATTTGCTCCAAACTATATCGGAGCTGAGTAATGGCCCCTCAAAGTTGTTATTTTGGTTTTCTTTGTATGTACTAGTGGCGCCATTTCCTACAGCGGCCAAACATCCGTTAGCACTTTTATGAAACATTATTTTTACTTAAAGGTACCTGTGTAATCAGATTTGCTGCAAACTATATCGGAGCTGAGTTATGGCCCCTTAAAGTTTTTTTTTTGGTTTTATTTGTATGGACTAGTGGCGCCATTTCCTACAGCGGCCAAACATCCATTAGCACTTTTGTGAAACATTATTTTTACCCTAAGGTACCTGTGTAATCAGATTTGCTCCAAACTATATCGGGGCTGAGTAATGGCCCCTCAAAGTTGTTATTTTGGTTTTCTTTGTATGTACTAGTGGCGCCATTTCCTACAGCGGCCAAACATCCGTTAGCACTTTTATGAAACATTATTTTTACTTAAAGGTACCTGTGTAATCAGATTTGCTGCAAACTATATCGGAGCTGAGTTATGGCCACTCAAAGTTTTTGTTTTGGTTTTCTTTGTATGTACTAGTGGCGCCATTTCCTACAGCGGCCAAACATTCGTTAGCACTTTTATGAAACATTATTTTTACCTTAGGGTACCTGTGTAATCAGATTTGCTCCAAACTATATCGGAGCTGAGTAAAGGCCCCTCAAAGTTTTTTTTTTGGTTTTCTTTGTATGTACTAGTGGCGCCATTTCCTACAGCGGCCAAACATTCGTTAGCACTTTTATGAAACATTATTTTTACTTAAAGGTACCTGTGTAATCAGATTTGCTGCAAACTATATCGGAGCTGAGTTATGGCCCCTTAAAGTATTTTTTTTTGTTTTCTTTGTATGGACTAGTGGCGCCATTTCCTACAGCGGCCAAACATCCGTTAGCACTTTTATGAAACATTATTTTTACTTAAAGGTACCTGTGTAATCAGATTTGCTGCAAACTATATCGGAGCTGAGTTATGGCCACTCAAAGTTTTTGTTTTGGTTTTCTTTGTATGTACTAGTGGCGCCATTTCCTACAGCGGCCAAACATTCGTTAGCACTTTTATGAAACATTATTTTTACCTGTGTAATCAGATTTGCTCCAAACTATATCGGAGCTGAGTAAAGGCCCCTCAAAGTTTTTTTTTTTGGTTTTTTTTGTATGGACTAGTGGCGCCATTTCCTACAGCGGCCAAACATCCATTAGCACTTTTGTGAAACATTATTTTTACCCTAAGGTACCTGTGTAATCAGATTTGCTCCAAACTATATCGGAGCTGAGTAATGGCCCCTCAAAGTTGTTATTTTGGTTTTCTTTGTATGTACTAGTGGCGCCATTTCCTACAGCGGCCAAACATCTGTTAGCACTTTTATGAAACATTATTTTTACTTAAAGGTACCTGTGTAATCAGATTTGCTGCAAACTATATCGGAGCTGAGTTATGGCCACTCAAAGTTTTTGTTTTGGTTTTCTTTGTATGTACTAGTGGCGCCATTTCCTACAGCGGCCAAACATTCGTTAGCACTTTTATGAAACATTATTTTAACCATAGGCACACCCCGGACACTCGGCCTAAAATCTATACAGACGGTGCAGTTGACATACCTACACTCACACATCTCGCATATGTCGTTCGAACGCATTTACGCATGTGTGCGTGTCATCTATGTCGTGTCGCTGAGTGCTTCTCGCGTTCTTGCGGGGTAGGAAGCTTGAAACTGGCGGGGGGTGGGGAGTGTCCGTTCTATCTGTATTATCTATTCTATGCCATAGGGTACCTGTGTAATCAGATTTGCTTCAAACTATATAAGGTAAAAATAAAACTATATAAGGTAAAAATAATGTTTCATAAAAGTGCTAATGGATGTTTGGCCGCTGTAGGAAATGGCGCCACTAGTACATACAAAGAAAACCAAAATAACAACTTTGAGGGGCCATTACTCAGCCCCGATACAGTTTGGAGCAAATCTGATTACACAGGTACCTTAGGGTAAAAATAATGTTTCATAAAAGTGCTAACGGATGTTTGGCCGCTGTAGGAAATGGCGCCACTAGTACATACAAAGAAAACCAAAATAACAACTTTGAGGGGCCATTACTCAGCTCCGATATAGTTTGGAGCAAATCTGATTACACAGGTACCTTTAAGTAAAAATAATGTTTCACAAAAGTGCTAATGGATGTTTGGCCGCTGTAGGAAATGGCGCCACTAGTCCATACAAAAAAAAAAACAAAAAAAAAACTTTAAGTGGCCATAACTCAGCTCCGATATAGTTTGCAACAAATCTGATTACACAGGTATCTTTAGGTAAAAATAATGTTTCATAAAAGTGCTAATGGATGTTTGGCCGCTGTAGGAAATGGCGCCACTAGTACATACAAAGAAAACCAAAAAAAAAACTTTGAGGGGCCTTTACTCAGCTCCGATATAGTTTGGAGCAAATCTGATTACACAGGTACCCTATGGTAAAAATAATGTTTCATAAAAGTGCTAACGAATGTTTGGCCGCTGTAGGAAATGGCGCCACTAGTACATACAAAGAAAACCAAAACAAAAACTTTGAGTGGCCATAACTCAGCTCCGATATAGTTTGCAGCAAATCTGATTACACAGGTACCTTTAAGTAAAAATAATGTTTCATAAAAGTGCTAACGGATGTTTGGCCGCTGTAGGAAATGGCGCCACTAGTACATACAAAGAAAACCAAAATAACAACTTTGAGGGGCCATTACTCAGCCCCGATATAGTTTGGAGCAAATCTGATTACACAGGTACCTTAGGGTAAAAATAATGTTTCACAAAAGTGGTAATGGATGTTTGGCCGCTGTAGGAAATGGCGCCACTAGTCCATACAAAGAAAACCAAAAAAAAAACTTTAAGGGGCCATAACTCAGCTCCCATATAGTTTGCAGCAAATCTGATTACACAGGTACCTTAGGGTAAAAATAATGTTTCACAAAAGTGGTAATGGATGTTTGGCCGCTGTAGGAAATGGCGCCACTAGTCCATACAAAGAAAACCAAAAAAAAAAACTTTAAGTGGCCATAACTCAGCTCCGATATAGTTTGCAACAAATCTGATTACACAGGTACCTTAGGGTAAAAATAATGTTTCACAAAAGTGCTAACGGATGTTTGGCCGCTATAGGAAATGGCGCCACTAGTACATACAAAGAAAACCAAAAAAAAAAACTTTGAGGGGCCATAACTCAGCTCCGATATTACTTACCGCAAATCTGATTGCACAGATAGCATCAGGGTATTTTATTGTTACAAGAAAGTTATAACAGATCTCTGGCCGCTAAAATGAAAAAACGACGCCACTTGCCCATACAAAAAATCCAAAAAATAAATAACTTCGACAGGCTATAACTCAGCTCCGATATGACTTAGAGCAAATCCGATTGCACAGATAGCATCAGGGTATTTTATTGTTACAAGAAAGTGATAACAGATCTCTGGCCGCTAAAAAAAAAAACGACGCCAACTTTACCCAAACCCCTTTGAGATTTTTGTTAACATCCGTATTCTAAAGCTGCAATGTATGTGTGTGTTGCAGGAGGTTGGGGCGACGCCCGTCACTTGTCTAACATCCTGTTGCCGCTGTTGGCCCATCTTCCCCCTGTTATGGTCACCAAGGAGTTCTTTATATCATTCTTCAACGCGATATTCGTTGGGTAAGGCTAGTGTTACTTTATGCTTTTAACGAATTCAATTTGAGGGTTATTTGGGTATATTTAAAGAATCCGACTTTTATTTGCAATACTAGCTGTTTCCGCATTTATAATGTTCATCATCATCATTATCAGGCTATCTTAGACGTAAAGCTGAGGATAGGGCCGAGTGGCGAGCCATGGGAGAGGCCGATGTCCAGCAGTGGACTAAATTTATAATGTTCATCATCATCATTATCAGGCTATCTTAGACGTAAAGCTGAGGATAGGGCCGAGTGGCGAGCCATGGGAGAGGCCGATGTCCAGCAGTGGACTAAATTTATAATGTTAAATGTAGTAAATGTGCTAAAAATAAATTAAATGATAAAAATGTAGAGTTGTAGGATTGATATATATTCACTAGCGGGCCCAGCGGCCCGCCCCGGCTTAGCCCTTGGTACTAACAAATATAGCCTTCAGTACACAGGAATCACGTAAATATCCAACGAATAAGAAATCGCTCCAGTAGTTCCAGAGATCATCGCGTTCAAACGAAAAACTTTTTAGTTTAATAATATTAGTATGGATGGTTTCAATGGACTACTTTGTGAGAGGTTTCCATAATAAATTCTGGTCTTGAAATCAAATTAACTAGCTTAAATAAATTGGTTAACAACTTTCCTAAAGAACGGAAAATTACGGAATACGGAACGGATAAATTAAATAGTATGTGCTTATGATATGCTCAAGTAATACTCCAGACTATAAACTCTCTGTTTCTAATCTGTTCAGCCGTACTGACGCGATTGAGCAGTAAACATTCAATATTTCACATTTATGATATTAGTAGAATGTCAATTATAATTATATCAACATAGTAATCAATATTTAAAATTTGATACAGTATAAAAACTAAGCTACAAATGTCAAAATTATGTATTTGTTTTTGTGTTCGTCGTTGTAGTATTAAACGTATACGATTTACAATTTCAGATTAGAAAAGAAAAGTATCTTAAGTTCTAAAAGCGAAAGACAAACGTGGATCACGAGCTTGGACGAATGTTTGCGATACCTCTCCATACAATCCCATGAGTTTGTCCAAGGAGTGGTCTCCTCCGTGCACAGAACATGGCTCGAAACAATACTATCCGACGCACACGATGGACAAACACGGACCAATTTAATCAAACACTCCGCCTGCACCATGGCAACATTAGTCAAATATTGGCTCAAACAGGCAAAAGAAAACAACAGCGAAAAATACGATCAGCTCATCCGAAACTTCTGGCAAAACGTTGGTGCAACAGTGACGGCGCAAGTGGACAAACTATCGACAGATCACGCTGACATCGCCAAACTAATCGACGGTCACATCCTGCTACTACAAACGTTGAAAACATCATTTATACAAGAGACAAAGAAACAGCAATGCATAAAGTTTGACGGCGACACACCGAGTGCTATCGAGAAGCCTAAGGAAATACAGCAATGTGACGCGTCCATTGTAGAAAGATACAATCACAATTTGAATGATTTAGTGCAGAAAATTTGCGGGCACTATTTAGAGTTTGCTAGTAAAAAGGAGATATCTAGTCCTGTTCTTGTTCCGCTAATCACACTACTGAATGACTACGACAGTGAGAGTTTGTTCACAGGGATTGCGAGGCAGTTTGAGTGTGATACTACGTATAAGTTATATGAGAGAGTGTTTAGGAGTTGGCTCGCGGGAGATACGATGCGGTGTAAAGAAGTTCTGGACATCATATTCTTATTTATGAAGCACTTGACTGAGGCTGAACAGGATGCGTTATTCGATAGTTTTAAACAGGTGAGCATATGATCTTATTTTTGCACTGTAAAGTAAATAATTAGCGGCTATTAGCTAGATGGCGGTCATGTGGAAACCTACCATTGTAAAAAATAACAAAGTGGCATGGTTCAGTTTAATCAAATATTAAAAATATCATATCAGTGTCGGATACAAACGCGATAGCTCAAAACTTTTTTGATACACTGACGTGTAAATTGTACAATTAGGGATAGCATTCTT
Source organism: Ectropis crepuscularia (assembly GCA_963693475.1). NCBI lineage: Eukaryota > Metazoa > Arthropoda > Insecta > Lepidoptera > Geometridae > Ectropis > Ectropis crepuscularia. Next base: position 26,284,656 of record OY856346.1, read on the forward strand.
TGTTTTTGACGCTGTCTAAGGCGACCAACACACTGCTACGCACCACGCTGCGAAGCTCGTGAATATGCTACAGAAAATGCACAATGAACAGAAAATGCATCCATGCGCGTGTGCTAGACTTTGTGTGTTTTCTATACAAACGTAGATACAATAGGCATAGAGACTGTGTCCAAAATAACTCATTCTAATAATAAAGTTACAGTTAGTATATCTTGTTTTACCAAATTATTAAAAATCGACAAAGATTTAGATCATCAAATTTCCAAAGTGGAGGGTGGGGGGTAGTGACGTCACTTGTGGGTAAAAATCGTACCTACAAGTGAGGTGACTTGAAACTTCTAAGCACCGTATCTTCGTTGTTTTTTGTTTGTGAAACATATGCAATATTTTTTAGCAATCTTAGTCTTCTCGTTATTACACACATACACACGCTACGTGTGTGTGTGGCTGTGTGTTAATCATGTATATCTTCATTTCAGTTCCCCCCGTCAGTAGTGGAATGGTGTATATCTCTGTCCCTGTCGCACCCGCACTGTCTCGTTCCCTCCGTGAAGCGATGGCTTCGCTCGACGCTAGTAGAGGCGACAGTTTGCTCCATCTGCCGGAGAGTGGTCGAGACTGGAGACTCGAAAGCGAAGAGTCTGTTGTTGATGTGCTTGAATCACGACACTAATGGAGGTGAGTACTATCTTAGATAAAGAATAAGTAAATAGATCAGTTTTTTCTGCACGGTGCCTTTGTACTTTGTGTAAAGTGTTTGTTCTAACTCTACGCAGTATAAACTTTTTGGGTACCATTTTTAAAGTGAAACTTTTATGACATCGCCTCAAACTTTTTCGTTCTAATTGACTTCGAACTATTTGCATGTCGCGGTACGGTCGGCCGCGGAGTAGGGGTAGAGTAAAAGACAGAGCAGCCGAGGCCAATATGGCAGCGTTACTCGTTAAGTTACTTAAATCGAATCTTTTTCATTTTTTAGTTAAACGTCTACAATGCAAACAAAAAATCACTTTTGCCGTAGTCTCATAAAATCATATTTTATTTTGCCCATTTTTTTTTAAATAGTGATTGAACAAGAGTTGCGGTCTGATAGTCAGAAACACGTATGTGACTTACTTCTTAACAATACATTTAATGTCAAATCAAGAATGAATTGGTCGTCTAGATAAATAAGCTCCATCTTGGACCGCATCGTCGCTTAACATAAAAAAGTTGAGAAAAAAAAACAATTTATTATGAACATTGTCAATGGTCAGCAACATTATTGGAGCCATATTTATTACTATAAACAGTTTCTAATTATTGAAAATAATTGTATGATCAAAATAAAATCGAACGTCTGCCCCGATCCGCGTTCCCAAATTGCAAACATCGTTCGTGGTCGTGTTCGCAGTTTGGGAGCAGCGCGCTTCCCGCGTTTCGCACCGTACGATTGTCCCGTCTAGTCTTCGTCAAACGACTCTATGATTTATTAGTGTAAGGGGGCGTTTCAAGATGCTAAAAGATCTGTCAAAGATAGTTCCCAATTTCACCATAGGTGGCGCCAATGTTTTATTTTGTTAGAGAAATTTCACAAAACAACAGAGGTGTCACACTTGTCAAAATGTATAACTATCTTTGACAAGTCCAATTGCATCTGGAAAAGGCGTCATTGTTTATAATAACAATTTTGTTTCCAGATATAATAGTGAACGAGAGCGCGGTATCGAAGGTCCTAGAACAGCTGAGCGTAGGCGTGGGCGACGTGACGTCACCAGCGTTGGAGGTGGTGGCGACGGTGGGCGCGCGGCTGTGCACCACGCTGTGCGCGCCGGGCGCGAGACTCGTGCTCGCGCTCTTCCAGCTCAGCGTGCGAGTGCCGGTCGGTATACAGGGGAGCGGGCTCGAAGGTTCTAGAACAGAGCGAGGGAGCGGTGACGTCACCGGCGACGGTGGGCGCGCGGCTGTGCACCACGCTGTGCGCGCCGGGCGCGAGACTCGTGCTCGCGCTCTTCCAGCTCAGCGTGCGAGTGCCGGTCGGTATACAGGGGAGCGGGCTCGAAGGTTCTAGAACAGAGCGAGGGAGCGGTGACGTCACCGGCGACGGTGGGCGCGCGGCTGTGCACCACGCTGTGCGCGCCGGGCGCGAGACTCGTGCTCGCGCTCTTCCAGCTCAGCGTGCGAGTGCCGGTCGGTATACAGGGGAGCGGGCTCGAAGGTTCTAGAACAGAGCGAGGGAGCGGTGACGTCACCGGCGACGGTGGGCGCGCGGCTGTGCACCACGCTGTGCGCGCCGGGCGCGAGACTCGTGCTCGCGCTCTTCCAGCTCAGCGTGCGAGTGCCGGTCGGTATACAGGGGAGCGGGCTCGAAGGTTCTAGAACAGAGCGAGGGAGCGTGACGTCACCGGCGACGGTGGGCGCGCGGCTGTGCACCACGCTGTGCGCGCCGGGCGCGAGACTCGTGCTTGCGCTCTTCCAGCTCAGCGTGCGAGTGCCGGTCGGTATACAGGGGAGCGGGCTCGAAGGTTCTAGAACAGAGCGAGGGAGCGTGACGTCACCGGCGACGGTGGGCGCGCGGCTGTGCACCACGCTGTGCGCGCCGGGCGCGAGACTCGTGCTTGCGCTCTTCCAGCTCAGCGTGCGAGTGCCGGTCGGTATACAGGGGAGCGGGCTCGAAGGTTCTAGAACAGAGCGAGGGAGCGTGACGTCACCGGCGACGGTGGGCGCGCGGCTGTGCACCACGCTGTGCGCGCCGGGCGCGAGACTCGTGCTTGCGCTCTTCCAGCTCAGCGTGCGAGTGCCGGTCGGTATACAGGGGAGCGGGCTCGAAGGTTCTAGAACAGAGCGAGGGAGCGTGACGTCACCGGCGACGGTGGGCGCGCGGACCTTATTAGAATAGAATGGAATATCATTTGTTTTCATGGAAGTACCATTCGACTTCTTCCAGCTTAGCGTGGAAGTGAAGGATGGTATATGGGGGGCGATGTTCTTTTGTTATAGTATGTAAGAACAAGATAAATATTCATAAAACATGCGCCTGATGGTAAGAAACACGCCACCTCATAACAGCACAGAGCCACGTAGCAATTTAGTACCTCTACAAGCACTAAATTCCTAAATCGCTACCTGACACTACGCAGCGGTCATCACTCAGATCTACATATTATGAGATGATTTATCTCAATGCCCTGTATTTTTTCTGGAAAAGACATTGCCCCTCAAACCCGAATAATGTGATGTTCGCACATTATTGGTAGGCGGTAGAATAACTGTCAACAGTGTGGAACATTCCGCGGCGGACTCTCCAAAGAGTCCTTCCAGGTAATGATAATGCAAGTACCATCTTGCTAAGTTGTTCTATTATTCCCGTACTACGTTCCCTTAGTGAAGCTATCGTTGAGAGTTCCGTATCCGAGCAGCTGTCTCTGGACACGTGGTGCAAAGTGTGACTCCAAAGAGTCCCCTACCACTACCGATAGTATAATTACCTACTACTACTAACCTAATTCCACTGGGCAAAGGCCTCTCCTCCGTCCAGACAGCCTGATTGGAGTATAAGTATTATCTTACAAAAATATGTTGCATAAGGTACCGGACTGGGTCAAAAATACACCATTCTAATTAGTCCGTCAGCTAGATCATGGAAAAATATGGAACACGATTTTTTTGTTTTTTAAACATTTTTAAAATCGACAAATATAACAAACTTCGAGATGGGGATTCGCGACGTCACTGGTGGGTAAAAATCGTACAGTCCCACCATCTTATCTGTTCAGTTGACAGCGTCGCTAGTGGAGAATTCGGTATTGCCATATAAGAAATTCACCAAGAAACAAAGGTAATTAAAACATGTCTTGCAAGTCAGTCTATAGATATCATTAAAATTTAAGAAACTACAATATCAATCATACAAAGCCTAACTAACATAGTATAGATTCAATATGGCTTAATTATAATTACCAGCTTCGATCACATCGTCACTTACCATCAGGTGAGATAGTGATCAAACAGGTCAAAATTTGCGACAGGCTCACAAATAAATAAATATAACATATAGCTATGAATCTTATTAACTACATAAATAAACAATAATGCGGCACAATAGGATTTTATTTATATTTTATAAAAATAATTGTGGTCATGGTCTCTGAGCTCAAGCGGCCGCACTCCAGGAATTCCGGTCGATGTTCCTGAACCATCTGCTGATTCCCACAATTCATCTTCGGAGTCACTCGAATCGCTTTCACTGTCACTCTGTAATTGAATGATAAAAGGTTCATCTAAATACGCATATTTTTGTCTGTATTCATTTTCAATTTTTTTTACATGATCGCAATGGTTTTTCCACTCTGCCTGTGTGATTTTGCGGAATGCATCTTCAATCAATTGAGGCATATGTGCACTTGATTTTCCGATATTTTTCTCTGCTACATTCCTCTTCATCGAGCTCCATATCATTTCAATTGGATTCAAATCACAATGATAAGGAGGCAATCGAAGAATGTCATCACCATGGCTTTTCAATATGTTGTCAATTTCATATTCAGGTGTAGGTTTATTTCTTTTTATTAACTCGTAAAGCTGAGGCTTTGTCATTTGTTCGTAAAACTCGACCTTGTTTTCTACCAGCCACTTTTGCATATCAGCTTTAGTGTGGTTTGAGTTAGGACACCTATTTACGCAAATACTATGATATGGCGCATTATCCATCACAATAAGTGTGGGTTGACGCAGATTTGGCAGTAATTTTTCAAGAACCCATTTTTTGAAATTACTATTGTTCATCTCGTCATGGTAGTCCCCACTTTTTGTATTTGATTTGAAAACGAGAAGGGCATTTTCGACAAAACCTTCTTGTCCGCCAGCATGAACAATGATCCACCTATTTCCTTTCGAAACTGGTTCCAAATCGCCGTCAACTTCAGGACCTTGCCAACATTTGCCAGTTGAGTGAGACGAGTGTATGTAAGTTTCATCTAAATAAACAACAGGCTTTTTTTCTCCTCGCTCATTTTCCTTAATTTTATGTAGATAGGATGCCCGCCAGGCAACTACGTCGTTGCGTTCACACAGCACTTTTCTATTCGATTTTGTTTTTTTAAAACGAAACCCTATTTTGTGGAGCAATTTTCGAAGAGTTTCACGTTTTGCTTGAAAATTTATGTCTTCCCTGAGAACAGTCAGTAACTTTGGTAAGGTCGGAATTTCTTTTTTTACTGAATAAAACTCATGTATCTTTCTTCTTATAACACCAATGTCAAAATCATCAATATCCAGTTTCCCTGTTTTTCTTTCCCTTTTCTTGCCAGGGGTAGAAATTTTTGAATTAGTTTCTTGAGCCTGTTTTTCTTCATTGATTAATTTGTAGACAAACCGTTCTGAAACACCTGTAACAAAAAGAACAATTTAATATTTTATAGGTTTTTTTAATGAACAACCATAAAATAAAATACAGCAACCGCTTTAAAAAGTTAACATTACTTTCAGATTGTTTCCGACCAATCAGGATAAATAATAAACAAAATTTTGACTACGAAATCGATTTCGAAATAATTACTGTGTGGACCACCTAAAAAGTATACCTTTCAACAAAAAAAAAACAAATTTAAATCAATCCACAATAATAATTGACGGAGATGTCGGTGAACATACATAAAAAAACATGCAATCGAACATAGCAATAACATAGCAGGATAATTATTATCCTGTTTTTTAAAGTCGGTTAAAATATACTCAGGTGGCAATTTTATTTGAATATGTTTAGCTTATTTTATATATTTTAAAATATAATCACCAGCTATAAAAATGTTTTTTTTTTTAAATGAGTGATTAAAATTTCCATATCTGGCTACACTGACCTGTCGCGGCAGCAACGCGTTCATTCAGCTTTTCAAATGGTATTAATGGAGCTTGGAGGCGTTTCTCTTCTTTCATAAAAAATAAAACTTTTAAAATAATTAGCCGTGCATCACTTTTGAGAGGTTTCGGCATTTTATTTGCTTTTTTCACAATGAAATCAATAAAATAACACGGGAGCACTCGCACTAGACCTCAACTGACAGTGGAATGACGTTTAGAAAATGGCGGCTGACGCGGCTGTAGTTCCCATTTCGCCCACCTGAACAGTTAAGTTGGTGGCACTGTACCTACGAGTGACGTAACGTGAAACTTCTAAGCGCTGTATCTTCGTCATTTTTTGTTTGTGAAACAAAAGAAAAAATACGTGTACAATATTTTTTTGCAATCTAGCTGACGGACTAATTAGTTTTTTTTTAGGATTGTACTCTATTGTACTATTGTATACTCTATTATATATTATGTTCCCTTAGTGATAGTTCCGTATCGTCCTCAGCGCGGCTCGGACCAGCTATCGCTGGACACGTGGTGCGAGGTGCTCGCCGCGTGGCAGGACGGTCTGGTCTCGCTGCCCGATGCGGAACGCGCCGACACGCTGCAACAAGCCGCGAGGCTACTGCAGACACACACTAGAGTCGAGTGAGTACTAATTTATTATAGCAATTTGACTATTTATTTTGTATATAATATGTATGTAAATATTGTACGAGTGACAAGACGAGCAAGACATGTGCCTGATGGTAAGCAACATGCCTGCCACATAACAGCACAGTGACACGCAGCTATTATTGAAACATGAAGAGTCCAAATCATCACATAGCACTGCACTGCGCTCGTCACCCAGAGTTCTAAAATGTTATATCTCTAAGCCCTGTAATTTCTCTGGAAACATTGCCCTTCAAACCGGAAGAATTATATTATCATTGTCATAGGAACTGCCGATAGAAGTGAACAGAGTTATAACTCAGACTTTGATAGCTTACCTTGGAAACTACGCGGGTGAAACCGGAGGGCGTGGCCATGGTCTTGGTCCCGAGTTTATCCGAAGATTTCTTATCATTCCCGAGCGTGACGCTAGAATTCAATTCACAGCCCGCGAGAAATCTGTCTGTGGCGCGCCAAAGTTTTCATTTTTAAAAATTGGCAGTCCTAGGGACTGCCGATAGAAATGAAAAATAATAACCCAGCATTTGATAGCTTACTTTGGAAACTACGCGGGTGAAACCGGACGGCGTGTTCATGACCACGGCCATAGGCTAGACCATCCGAGTTTATAAGAAGAATTCTTTCATATACGAACGTGACGGTTGAGTTCACAGCCCACGGAAAATCTGAATGGGGTGCGCCAAAAGAAGTTTGCACTTCAAAAATGATAAAAACTTTATTTGTGGCAAAATAGTTACAAAAAGAATGTGGCTGTAATAATGCAACTTAAGAGTGCGCCTAATGCCAGGGAAAAATCAGTTTTCACCCGCGCGACGCGTTTCTTAATGCGATATACATAAAGTCGAGAATAGCATGACACAGTTTGGAGGAAAAATCAATATTAAATCAGGAGTCCATTTTTGACCAAGTTTTATTTAATTACTCAATAATTAAAGATACATTTAAAAAAGTGTTCGGTTACTTTACTAGAACGTACAATTAGGAATTTCATTACCAAAAAATAATGTGGGGTCATCGCTGATAATTTCGAGTACTCGAATTAAAACGGGTTTTTTCGGTGTCATTTTTATATCAATAAACTCAACCAATAAAATAAAGAAAATCTCTATGAATCACTCGTGAATAATAGCAATGAAAAAGTCATCGGTGAAAAATTACTGGCTCATCCATAGTTAGCAAAGTCACATCTGCCGGGAGGCTGGGTACAAAAAAATGTGTAAGAACTATCTTGTTTACTACACAATCTATGCAAAATGACGGCCTAATATGTTTGTGTTGCGCTCGTTATTTAGAGATATCTTATACCTTTAAACGAGCAATTCTTGTACCTATATAAATATGTATATATATATAGAATCTGAATCTCGGAAACGGCTCGACGGATTTTCATGAAATTATGTATGCAGGGGATTTCGGGGACGATAAATCGATCTAACTAGGTCTTATTTAAAAAAAAACGCATATTATGCGCGTTTTCAGACAATGAAAAACTGTCACAATAGACATTAGAATGTGAAGGTAAATTTCGCCGCGTGACGCGACAGCATAATTAGCTCAGACGGAAAGTCGGGCGCTCATAGCGGTCACGAATTAGTAGCTCCGGGTTCGAATCCAGACGGGTTCTCCTTTTTTTTTCAATTCGTTTTTTTTTAAGAAATTCTATTTCTTGGAGTCTTTTATCTGTAGGTATCTAAGTATGTTTAGTATTTAAACCGAGCAATGCTCGGTCACCCAGGTACTGATATTAAATTGAGCAGATTGACTGTGTGGTACATACTTCACAGTTAGATTTCTACGACCTAAATTGATTCGACGTCTATTCGTTTTGGTCTTAGCTTCTAAATTATAACTGCACACAATTATAGACTTTGATTGATCATTAAACTGTATTAACGTCATCATTTATTGCTTGACCGAATTTTGTAAAAAAAAATTCAGATATGACACGAATAAGTCGCCCCTGATTTTAAGTAGCCAACAGCCTGGAATATTTTTAGCATTCACTCCAAACGTTCTGAAGTTCTTTTTTTTTAATCTATTGTTTTTTTGGGGCCAAAGCCCCAAAAGAAGTTACGACCAAAGTCGTAACTTCTGAATGATAACTCTGACTATGATAATATGATGATGACTAATTTAAAACTTTCTATTTCAGCCAAAAAACAGTCGACCTAAAACAAATCGACCACGTGATCTCACTATGCCCCTACCTACTATCAACCAATTCCGAGCAAGACATACCAGAGATCGTCGAATTCAGTCGTGTCATATTAGAAATAGCCCCTGTCGACCTTACGACAGTCCTACCCTACATTCTACGACATACTATTGTGAAGGGCGAAATTAATTGTCCATTCCAAGATGCTAATGTGACCAAGTTCATTACTGAGGATTACACCAGAGATTTTATAAAAGAAATGACAAGAGACAATTTAATTTCCTATTTAAACAATTGCACGTACAGAGCGATGTATTTGAAGACGATTTTGCTACATAAAGTGGACGAAGACTTGGACGATACTCTGTGCAATGATCTGCTGTTGGACGATTATTTCAAGGGGCATTTTTGTGATGTATTGCACGATTTTTTTGTTATTTGTGCGCTGTTCGATGCCTACGCTTTCGTAAGTTAATTCTTTTGTTATAAATGTTTACACTTTACAAAATGTTGTACAATGATGCAACTCGAGAAAGATTGCCTTGTAGGTATAACGCTTCACTAAATTGCCAATATGTCCAAAGTCTTATGTTTTTTGTTAGAAAATGTACATTTACAACTTGTTATTTGCTATGAGGAAGACAGGGAGAAAGAGGGCAATAATATTTGCTTTTGGTTAGCAGGTAGAAGTTTCGTATTAGCTTTAGGTGGAAATAAAAGGAAATAAGTTACACATGTTTTGAAACATGATCTTACTAAAAATAAAATCAACAAAGCATATTAATAACTGACTACTGTGTGGGCCTAAACAAATCATTACCCAGCACATAAGTTAACATATTTTTATATTTTATCTTATTTTTGTATTGTAACATTACATATTTATGTAGTCCCGTTTCGATGCGTTTTTTTTTATCATAACAATATATTGTAATCATGGCTTACCCTTGACCGCCATCTTTATTCATATTCTCTTTTTCAGAGCCCTAACTATGACATAATTAAAGAAACAAAACAAAGAATTGACAGCTTAATAGAAAGCGTCGTGCTCGAATGCAACACAAAGACGAAAACTCATATCCTGAACGCTTTATCAGAGATAGCCGCAACCAAAGGCTACTATTGGGCCTTCACTAGAAAATGGTTCGAAGCATGTATTACCTCAGATAACACACAGAAAGTGTTCTGCTGTGAAGAAAGTGAAGTATGTTATCAAGTAAATGAAAGCAATCAAAATACAATTGACAAGACTGAAGAAAACAAGGAAAGCAATCCCGATAAAGTTGAAGGGGATCAAGAAAATATTGAAGTTAATGAAGAAAGTAAGAAAGATAATAAGACGATTGAAGGTAGCCAAGAAACCGCTGAAAGTGAAAAGCAAGTCGAGGTAGAAAGAAAGTCTGAAGATTTGGAACCTTTAGATCTGGAAGATTTGAAGAACAAAGTCACTGGATGTGGATTCTTCCATAATTTGCAGGTTAGCGAACACACTACATATTTTGACGCAGCTTTAAACCATTTCTTCTCAGAATGGATTAGTTTAATAGTTTAGTTTAACTGAGCTTTTTACGTACTTAGCTCCTTAATTGGACCATTGTGCATGGTTCATTTTTCCTTTCCCTACTCTAACCCCACCAGGCTATCCCAAAAGGCTAGCAGCTTATTCAGATTATAGGCCTCCAGGACAGATGCTGAAGATTAGAGAAATTGTGGATTCTTCATACATCCTCTGCGTGGAGGGCTATCTGTCATACCTATCTATGGTAAATAGGTGCTTATTCATTTAGATACAGTTTTGCCAGTTTTCGAAACTGGTCGTGAGTTGCTCTGCTACTGGAATTTGACTAAAACACACTACAAAAATGGAAAGAGGGCTCACTGCTCAACATTAGGACAGGATGGCCTCTTAATATAAATAATAAAGAGATCTTAAGAGGTTTTCGCTAGACGGTTGAATCAAGGGTCAGATGGTCACACTTAGGCTCAATAAAAGATATAAATGGGCGTTTTCACAAAAATGTACACCCCTGTTGTTGCTAGATCGCCACAAGCAGCGGGGTAGGGCCCAAAGCTACCGGTGGTTAGGGCTGCAGAGTGAGGAACTTCCTGACGATGCGTACTGTGTCAAGGATGACACATAAAACGCCCGTGAAGAAGTGTGAAAACTATTTGGGCGTATTTCGTGAATAAAATATTTAAAGTGACAATGTAATGTTTCCAGGCGGAGGTCCATTGGCCCAACGAAAGCGCGTCGAAACTCCGCACGAAGTACGTGCTGATGCTGCGTTGTTTCTACGCGGCGCACGCGTCCGAGCCGGGCGTCGTCGACTGCGCGTTCAACTCGGCCGGCGAGGACGCGTGCGGGCCGGACGTCATCATCGACGCTTACTACAGGCACAACCATGTCATGCTATGCGAGATGTAAGTTTAAAAAGAAAAAAATGGTTGTCTGTAAAGTCGGTTTACTGACGATAGTTGAACGTGACAACGTCTTAAGAAAATACTGATGGAATGGTACTGATGACGTCATGCGGCGCGGTAACGGCACATGACGTCATGTTTTGCGGGCGTGCAGCTGGCTTCATCGAATTATAAGACGTTATCACGTCAATAACAGATAATACTTATAAATAGTGGAAAAACACAAAAAATAAACATAATGATGATAGGGTGTGAGATGATGACGGCTGGGTAAAAAATATACCATTCGAATCAGCCCGTCATGTAGATTAGGGAAAAATATGTCATGCATATTTTTTGTTTTATCAAATTATTAAAAATCAAGAAATATATTGATCATCAAACATAAAAATAAAATCGTATATAGACGTGACGTCACTCGAAATTTCTAAGCACTATATTATCATCGTCATTTTTAGGATTCCGTACCCAAATTGTCAAAACGGAATCCTATTACTGAGACTTGGCTGTCCGTCTGTCCGTCCCGTCTGTAGCCCCAGGCTGTATCTCAAGAACGGTGATAGCTAGACGGTGAACGGTGGCTAGACAGTTGAAATTTTCACAGATGATGTGTTTCTATTGCCGCTATATCAACAAATACTAAAAATAAAGTGAAAATAATTTTTAAGGGGGGCTCCCATACAACAAACTTGATTTTTTACTGTTTCTTGCTCGATTCGTCCCCAGCAAATTACATGGCGCCACTAGTAAAAATAGAACGCGGCATAGAATTCGTCGTCAGAATCATGAGGCAAAAATCAAAATTAAAAAGGAACTTTTGGATGAAATCCTGTCTGCGGAAATAGCGATGCCAAAGAGGTTTTTGCCGTTTATTTGCTTACGGTACGGAACTCTTCGTGCGGGAGTCGCACTCGCATTTGGCTGGTTTTATTTATTCGTGTAAGAAAATAAAAATACGTGTACAAAATTATTTAGTAATCTAACTGACGAACTAATTAGTTTGTTTGTCACCATTAGACTAAAAATGAATTGATGTTTGATGATTCTTCTTTTGTTTGATGATTCTTCTTTTGTTTGATAGATAATAATAGTTCAGAGGTGGTCCCATATTTATAAACTTTATCGTATTCGGTGCGATGGTTTTTAATGTCATCAAAAAACTAAAATTTGCTTACCTTTTCATGAAATTTTGTCGAGTGTCTCAGCTTAATTTTAAATTAAAGTCGGCTTTTGTTTTTTCTGAGATTATTTACTACTCAAGTTATTAGGATAAGGTTTAAGTAGATTATAAAAGTACTACTCATGTGTAGAAAAAGTTTTGCATCTATCTATAATAATTGGTATTTGCTTCATAAGTACAGATAGTGCAATCCACGAAGACGCGCCCCACTATTCCTCCTAACCGTTTATAATAAATGTGTGCAAGCTTCCGTCAATGTTTGAGTGTTATCGGTACACACTAATTACCTATGAATGCACACGCACACTACAATGACTGGTGAATGGTTCGCGACTGACGCTTGGAGCAAACGCGATTGGTGGGAACGAAAATTGGTGGGGCGCGTCTTCGTGGATTGCACTATCTATATAGTAATTAATTTTAATTAGTAATTAATCTGTGACGTTTTATTCTATCGAAAATTTATTGTATATGGTGTTTACTGAAATAAACGATTTAATAATAATTAGTGTTCGTTCTTCTCTAGGGATATAACCAGTGCCCCGTGGGCGCAGGTGGTGAGTAACGCAGCCATAGTGGACTACCTGTCCACCCTGGTCGCTACTAGGGGGTGGACGATGGAGAGCCAGCACTGGGATTTCGCGAACATCACCGTCTGCAACTTACTGTCTTCGGTTGTCAAGTCGAAGAAACGATGGGGCTCTACCAAGGTATCTTAGAACTTTACCTTTTATTACTAAAAACTTAAACTTACTTTTAATTTCATCATCATCATCATCAACAGCCCACTAAACGTTCCCACTGCTGGGACTCGGGGCCTTCTCTCGCAAGGAGAGAGTTAAGGCCATAATCCACCACGCTGGCCCAGTGCGGGTTGGTGGATGACACATGACTTCGAAAGATTCTAGGTACATGTCGGTTTCCTCACGATGTTTTCCTTCACCGTTTTAAGTTATAGTGAATCCAACCATTTATTTTCTTTTTGGTAGATCTAATTTGTCAGTTATAGTGTTGTGACCAAGTATAAACAGGTACATCGATACTAGCATTTTGCAACGGTCTGGTTATTAAATTGAAATTAAATAAAATTAAAGATTATTTTGGCAAATAAGAACATGACATTTTGTCGGGTTGCCTGCGAAAAATCAGTCCCAAAGTCCGGTTGCCGAATTTTAAAAAGTAAAACATTGCTGCGAGCTTGGCTAATATATCGGAAACTATAAACTTTAGGGCAAACATTGTTGAGGTCGTTATTGTAGAAAATAATATTTTGCATCTTTTGTGGCCGGAAAACTTTTCTGTGACATGTAGCGTTTACGATTTATGGCCCATTTAATTAACCAGTTTTTCTATTGCAGCCGATAACTCTTGAAATATTAGATTAATCAATAAAACGCATCAGACCTTTTTTAAAGACTAGTTTATTTCCTACAACTTTCGTTTATTTATTTTTTCTTATGTTCATATGTTTTGAGTTAGAAGAAGCTTAAATTCAGTTATTCTGCCAAAAACATTATAAATTAATTAATTGTATTAAAATGAACAATTGTTTTATTTGTGGTTATGTTAGACGACAAAAACTCTGTACTTGTAAGAAAAAACAGATACTGAGTCTAATGAAAGTCAGCATTAGACGAAGCGAGAGAGAATAGAAAGCAAACTAGAAGATAAATAATTAACGGATTCAAAATATCCATTTCAAACTATACAAATACATACTATACATTTGAACTATACAACAATGACGTTTAAAGTGGTGGCTCTCTACTAGCCAACTAATATTATAAAAGACTTTAAAAAGATAGAAACTCTTTATTATCCACAGTATAATACTTAAACAACAGGGACTTATCCTAGAACTAGTGAACCAAGTGGCGACATTATCGCTAATAGCGATCTCTTCCAGGCAACCGAAATACCATGAGTAAATACTATGTTATGTCTAGCACAAACCCCAGGATATGCCATAAATGGCGAAAGATGCCCATACCCAGCCTTCTGGCTCGTTCCCACCACTAGAACTCGGGGAAAGGCCGTGGCCCGCCGTGCTGGTCCGCTGTACATGTCGCTGAAAGATGTCATCACATTAACATCTTCACGAGTATTGATAATACCCTAGACATTTCCGAGAATAAGGGTAGATTTGTTACCTTTTTTAAATGTTACAGACCGAATACACATAAGTATTGTTGCGGTGGTAGTATAATCATAGAAAACGAAGATAATTTGTGTGCTATCACATATTACTATTCCCTATCTAAGAACACCCGAATAAATTTCAAATCATACTAAATAAATTTTACTTATAGCAGTTGCTTAACATCCTGTTATTGAAAAATTAGATATGTCCAGTCTATTGAAACAGTGCTATAGACGCACAACTAGTAGACGTAGATCAGGTATAGCAGTAACCTTTGGGTGATGAAATAATGCCCAACCGACTGATGAGACATTATAAATATGGAAATATTTTAACACATTAAGCATATCAGGTTAATTTATTTAGAAATTAACGAAAATGGTACATCATGTTCTTCAAAGTTTACATCAGACATAAATAAACTTTGCTAATTTACCTAACTACAAAATGTTATTTAACACTTTATTTTAATAAGTATTCAAATGTTTCAGTCATCATAACCTTGTTCTTTTTTGGATATACACCAGGAGATAAACACGTCTTCAAATAATGCTGTATGTTTTCCTGAGGCGCATCAATATAACGGTTTTACATAAAAATAAATCCGATATTATGTGCCGAGAACGGAAAACACCCGTGTACAAATAGTTCATAAACAATATCGATATCTCAATCGTAACTTCGTAACATCACTATGTTGATAGCCATAGAACGTAATTTTTTAAAAACGTTTGTTATTTTATGGAATTTATAAAAAAACTACTGCACTTATGGACTCATTTTGTGACAGATGATTATTATACGGGATCAAGGAGCAAATTTAAGCAGTTGTCATATTTTTAAAACCTCGCATTTAAAAGTGAACTTTTGCGTAACATGACGCAGTTACGTTCTATTGGTGCTGTCAAAAAGAGGATAAACGGTTGGATCTACTATAGCGGCATTACGCACATGACTTCGAAAAGACAGTGGTGCGTGTGTGACTTTTAATTTACTTACTTTAAACTTTAAAGAATTACTACAGTCCGCCCCGGGTTCGCCAGTGGTACATATAACATAATAGCAGCGGTCCCGCGCAGTTCCCGTTAGTTTTTCGGTATAAACAGTAGCCTATGTGTTCTTCCAGACTATAAATCTAACTGTGTTCCAAATTTCAACCCGATTCGTTCATACCCTACGACGTGATTAGCAACAAACATCCAAACATTGACATTTAAACAATATTAGTAGAAAGTAGGATAGCCCATAGCACTCGGGGATCACGCACATATCAAACGGTGAAATATTTTTTTGAAATTGGTCCAGTTGTTCCTGAGGTTAGAGTTTCATAGAGATTCTTACATATACACTCTTCAGCTTTATAATCTTATATATAAAATTCTCGTGTCACAGTGTTTGTTTCCTTACTCCTCCGAAACGGCTTTACTGATTTTAACCAAATTTTATATGCATATTCTGTAGGTATGAGAATCGGCTACTAGCTATTTTTCATACCCCTAAGTGACAAGGGTTGTTCACTAAGGCAAAACAACGTTTGCGGGGTCAGCTAGTATTAGTATAGATAAGTTAAGTTACGGCTGGTCTAGTCGGGAGAACGGCGACTGCCGATCTTGAGCCCCCCGGGTTCAAATCTCACGCGCACCACTACTGTCTCTTCGAGGGCATGCCGCATAATGTCGCTAACTTAAAAAACGGTGAAGGAAAACATCGCCAAGTGTTATCCACCAACCCGCACTTGGTCAGCGTGGTGGATTTGTAGACTTTATAGTAGTAACCAGGGTCTGATGATAGAGCTGGAAGATGGCTATTAACTTTTTAGTTCTTTTTTTTGTTGAATTGTAAACAAATAGTATTTTTTTTAATAAAGGCTGTTTTACTATAACATAAGTATTTTCGCTTTACAGATGGCATTGTTTACCAGAGCGGTTCTGAAGCTATTCGTCGAAATACAAACTTTCATAAGTACGATAAAGCAGGAATGCCTCAGAAGACAGCCGTCGGAGACCGTGGCGCATCTACCCACGGAGTGGGCCGATGTCTTCGCTCCGGATCTCAACCAGAATTTGTTCACACTCATTATGTATATTCTTGGTATGTATCGTTTTTTGATGTGGAAACTTTGTTAGCTGTTTTTAGCATTTTTTGTTATGGAAATTAAACCTCATTTGTTTTTTTTTTAAATAAAGAGTGACGAGACGATCATGACATGTGTGCCTGATGGTAAGCAATATGCCTGCCACATAACAGCACAGTGACACGCAGCTACTGGAACATGACGAGTCCAAATCATTAACTAGCACTGCACTGCGCTCGTCACCCAGAATCTAAGATGTTAAATCTCTAAGCCCAGTAATTTCTCTGGAAACATTGCCATTCAAACCGGAACACAGTAATGTCTGCACATTACTGCTTGGCGGTAGAATAACTGGCAAAGGTGTGGTACTTCCCCAGGTGGACTCTGCCGAGAGTCCTACCACTGCAAAAGTTGTTCGTGTATGAAACAGTTTATATTGTTACCTTGAAAAATTCTAATAAGAAATTAAGCAATCTTAAGAGATTTTTAAAATGACCAATTAAAAAAGCGAGATTACTAAAATAACATATATTATTTATATAATACTGGATATTTATTACTGGACTTAATCACGAACTAAAAATACTTTTAATTACTTCGACCGACGTTGGACGACGTGAGTCTTCTCGTGACCACGGCGGTTGAAACGCTGCCGAAACGTTGCGGTAATTAAAAATTATTTTAGTCCAGTAATATTTTAAATAATGTGTTCAAATCGCGAAAGTTTAAAAATAATAAAAAAAAACTTAGTCCGCCAGTTAAATTGCAAAAAAATATTGGTAAGATTTTTACTAACAAGTGACGTCACAACCCCCCACTCTGGAAATTTAATGATCTACAAAAGCTACATGTTTGTCAATATGTTGTGCGTTGTGTAGTAATTCATTCAATTTTAGAATTTGACTGGCCTCGTGGCTTAGTTGGTAGTAGCTCTGCCTGCGAAGCCGAGGGTCGTGGGTTCGATTCCCACCCAGTGCAAATATTTGTGTGATGAATTCAAATGTTTGCACTGTGTCTGGGTGTTTCTATAAATAAATATTGGTGGACAATTCACACACAACACCATCTGACCCCAAACTAAGCAAAGCTTGTATGATGGCGGCCAGATAGCTGATATAATACTTATACAGGGTTATTGGTAATCAGCCTGCATCAGTTTAAGGGCATGTTCTGTATATTTAAACAAACCACTTTTGTTCTACAACTTTCGTTAAAACTCAATAGATAACCCAAAAAAAATAGTGTTTGTTGCCCTTTTTTGTACTGTTTAGCGACTTTTTAGTGTTTATTCACTTCGGCACATCATTTTTTGCGCGTTAAATAGCGTGCGCGCTCTTGTTACGAATTGTTACGAAGAGTTCGATGCTTTTAGACCTTACAAATATTTTTTTATTTTTTTTGTAAAAGAAAAAAAACACATTTTTTTTTTAAACTGCAGAACAAAAGTTGACGTATTGAATGTACCTAACATCCCCTTAAAAGGATGCAGGCTGATTACCAATAACCCTGTATAGTTTTAAATACATACTTATTATACATAGAAACACCCAGACATAGTGCAAACATTTGAATTCATCACACAAATATTTGCACTGGGTGGGAATCGAATCTATGTATATTAAGTATGTATTCAAAACTATATAAGTATTATATCAGCTATTTGGCCGCCATCACACAAGCTTTGCTTAGTTTGGGGTCAGATGGTGTTGTGTGTGAATTGTCCACCAATATTTATTTATTTAATTTGATAAAAACAAAAAATACGTGTCCCATATTTTTCCACGATCTAGCCGACGGACTAATTAGAATGGTTTATTTTGGACCCATTTTTCATCCCTGTTATATTGGAAACTTTTAAATCAATTTCAGAATCCAGCACCAAAAAGTCCGTGTCAGCGAATCATATGGCGGTCCTCGATGCACTCATCCTATGCACGCGTCTCATCAACTGGGACGTTCTCCCGGCGCCGCAACAGACGGGCGCGTTCACTCTCAAGGCCTTGGTGAAGCGAGGCGCGGCGGTGCTGAGCGATACAGTGCACCACAGCTTCAAGTACCTCGCCTATGAACTGCTCTTGGTTATGCTGAAACCTGTGATACTCGACGATGGTAAGCTTTAGTTTATTTTTCTCTTTTAAAAGTATGCAAATAGAGTAGAAGGGACCTTCTCATAGAAAAGGCACATAGGCGCGTTCACTCTCAAGGCCTTGGTGAAGCGAGGCGCGGCGGTGTTGAGCGATACAGTGATCCACAGCTTCAAGTATCTCGCCTATGAACTGTTCTTGGTTATGCTGAAACCCGTGATACTAGATGATAGTAATAAATTTAGTTTTTAAGGGCGTACCCCAGGCGTAGCAAATGACCTTGAGTATTTCTTACCTTATCGCACACCGCAAGAAAGAGCAAGAGAGAAACAGTAGGATTTGTCGCTGTTTTACGAATTTTTTTAAAATTTTTGAATAATCTCTTTAACAAATCAGATATTGGTCTTTTGAAAAAAATAAAACTACCAAAATGTTCGTAATGGAATTGTCTATCCGTTGGTGTAAGTACAAAATCAAAATAATGGACGATTTTCGAGGAGATTCATGATAACTACAATTATTTAATTTTTTCATGGTTTCGTTGTGAGGCGATTTTTTAAACAATAAGTTCATTAACAAAAAAATAAAACTACCATATTTTGAAGCCAAGAAGTTGTAGAAATTTAATGCATTTTTTACCAGTTGATATTTGTTTTGGCTAATGAGTAGATATTAGCTCTTAAAACTGGACAAAAAACTCGTTTTGCTGGGGGACGCACCTTAAAGCCCATACTTCTTTTAGCGCGTGAGCGAAAAATGATTGCAGTATTTTTTTAAGAGAGTGATTTGGTTTTTTGAGATGAGCGTTTGAGCGTACACGTACACTGTCACGAAAAACTGACACCTGACTTTTTAAACATTGTAACTAACTTCAGGTTAATACCTCTTGCTTTGAAGATATTATTTTCGTATCGACGAAGAGGTTTGACTCTACTTTTGTGATAAGAACGTCTAGGTTGTGGAATGGGCTGCCTGAGTGGGCTTTTCCCGGTGTTACAATCTTGGTGTCGTCAAATCGAAAGTGAATCGGTTTCTTCTAGGCAACCACGCTCCATCGTAGACCTCATCGTCGCTTAACTTCAGACGAGATGGCGATCAATTGCAAACCTACAAAAGTTAAAAAATATTTTAATAAATATACTTTATGTGTAATATTACATTTTGAATAAAAACTATTATGATAAACATGGTTCCCTGTGTACGTGGCAGCATATTATTATCTTCTGGGTGTATGTTTCAAGTGCTCCAGGTTTCTACTTGCGTTGAATACGTTCACTAAACCAGATGCATTTACAAATACATATAATATACTAGCGGCCCATTCCGGTTGCGCTCGGATATTGTCATTTAAAGACTATTAATCTAAATAAAAGCTATCCTATCTCTCAAGTTGGATCCTTGGAAGGTTGGAGCAGTCTGGCTGCTCACATTGTGCCAATTTAATTTAAAATCGGTTAAGTAGTTTAGGAATCCATCGCGGACAAACATCGTGACAGGAGATTTATATATATTGATTAATATATTAAGATATAAGAACGTTTGTGTTTAATCAGCGTCGCTGCTAGCGGCGTGGAGCTCCGAGGAGGAGGCCCGGGACGAGGGCGAAGCCCGACCGGCGCCCACCTTCTCCCTCCAACTCTACGACGACGCTTTCTTCAAGATGCAAGACCTCGTCGAGACGGCCGTCGCTCATATCAAGTGAGTCTCAACTACTGGGGGTTATTTGAAGTGAACAAATATTAAAATAGAAAAAAGTATTTAAATGTTAAAGTAAAAAAAAAAACAACAAACATTTTTTTTTTCAGAAAAATCAAAAACTGTCTCTAGTCTCAATCAAATGTCATAAGAAACTACATCGTCGAGATAAATTAATGCAATTTTTTTTTGTAATTTCAAAAACCGCCTCATCGATTTCGATAATTGTTATGGGACCACCTCTGAACTATGATCCTGATTATTATTTTTTGTTTGGTGGATAATACTTCACAGGTGGTACCAACTATATACATATTATCGAAATTGGTCGAGTGTTTTTGTAATTTCAACATAAATAAACATGCATCGATGAAGTCGGTTGTTACGTTTTAAGAGAAAAATAATTATTGAACTTGAAAATACTAGTTCTTTAGGTGCGTTAGGGAAAAAATATGAGAGTATTTTTTTAAGATGCTCGGCTCACCTTCATGAAAAATCGACACCTAGCTGAAGTTAGCTAGTCCATATTTTAGTTAACATTGTAACTAACTTAGGGTTAATATTTCTTGCGTGTAAGATTCTATTCTATCGTTGATCTATTCTATAATTGAGGTTACCGAGAGGAAATCTTAGGTCGAGGAAAAAAAGAGAAGAAGTATTAACTTCTTGCGTGCGTATTAATAAAAGTGCGTGTATACACACGCACTTTTATTTAATAGAGTAACTTAGACTAAGTGCGGTCAAGCGTTAATCTTACTCATTAAAAGAAAAAAATGTCAAAAATTCAGACTCATACTCATGTAGATTGTCACGAAAACAAAAGTTGGTTCCAAAAATAAAAATTGGCATTCAAAGATACCTATTGAAGTGAAAACTTATAGCTTAAGGCCGATTTAAACTGAACGAACATAGAGCTAGAGCTGGCACAAGAGCATTCTTTCTCGATCTTTTAGTGTAAACGAAAGATCGTTCTTAGCGTTTCCCATATTACATATTCCATAGAATCTTTGCGAACGCAAACAAAACAACGAAATAATGCTCTACGTTTGTTTACACCAAATGAATTTGATACAGTGGGGATAGAATGAGCATTCGCTCGTCTGATGTAAATCGGCCTTTAGATTATTAATATTAAACATCACTAATGTTAACAATACATCTTGTTTACGTATTTCTGCATGTTGGTGCCACGAACTCCCAAGATTTCAATTATCCAAAAAAAAAAACCATACCAATAAATGCCCAACGTGACTAAAACAGTTTTTACTTTAAAAAAACTAGGTTTACGAAGCTGTTTTGTACCAGTCCGCCTGGGGAAGCACCATTGCCAACCAGCAATGTGCAAACATTGAATATTTTCAAAGAAATTGCAGGGCAAAGAGATAATTCGTCTTATAGGTTTGGCTGACGAGCGTTTTGGGCTCTTCATGTTGAAATAAAAGCGTGGCACTGTGGCTTACCACCAGGCGTATTTTTCTTGTCCCGTCTTTTTATAGTAATCTAGTACTGTGACGCGATTTTCCCCGCTTAGTTCCCGATCCCATTATCTTTCCGGGATAAAAAGTTGTCTATGTTTTAGTACAAAGCCATTTGATCAAATAGGTAGGCAATTAATTTGGATTATTGACATTGAATGCCTTGCCTAGCCTGTTCGTTATAATTTAGTTCCACTTTAATCCACCTACTGCCCGACACTGTTCTAACTGTCAAAATCGCGTCGGCATACAACAAATGTAAAGCTTTAAAACCGAAACCTAAAAAAAAACGAAAAAAAAAAATCTTAATGTCAGATATTTCACCTTTTTAATTTCTGTCACATGTTGATACGATGGCCTAAGCATTAGCCAGCCAGTTTATTAAATGTTGTAACAGACGATGCAGCTGAATGTTATTCAGGCCGGAAGTTAAAAGGCGCTGTAATAAACAGGCTAGGCTGTAAATTGAATGTATGACTCAAACGAGGATTTATCTAAAAAATAGAATAGTGACGAATTTACACACACTTTTTTTGGGGACGAATTAACTTTAGGACGAATCGCCTATAACCCTGATTAAGCTAGTTAGCTGTGACATAACTATTAAATATACCATATCCTGACGAGTTTTTGCCGGGTTTGGCGGGTATTCTCTACAGTTACGAGGGTCAAACTGAAAGTTCTTAGAACTGGCCACTTATAAACAATATAATAAAAAAATAATTCTATAATTTGAAAATAGAACTCTTTGCCAATATTACAGAGTATATACTTCATTCATTTGTCATTTGTTTTACGATTTGGCGGCAAATTGAAAATTGTCTGTGTCACGTCAACATGAATTTAACGCGAGAAAATTTTCGTGCAATGATTTTTTATGACTTTCGATGTCATTTAAGTCAACAAGAAAGTTATGATAGACTACGATTGGCCTTTCACGATGAAGCCCCATCTCGTGCGACTGTTTACAACTGGTTTAATGAGTTTAAACGTGGTCGCACTAATCTCACTGATGATTTACGTGAGGGACGGCCTTCTACGGCGACGACTGAAGATAACATCTGTGTTGTGCGGCGTATGATAGAGACTGACAAAAGAGTGACCTATCACCAGATTCGGACAAGCTTAGGCATCGGTATGAGTCAAGTGCACAAAATCCTACACGAACATTTAGCGGTCAGGAAGCTTTGCGCCCGGTGGATACCTCATAATTTGACTGAGGCTCAAAAACTCCATCGTGTGGATTGGTGCCGAAAAATGATTGAAAGATTTAACGGAGGTGACTCAAATGCTGTGTTCGACATACTAACAGGTGACGAAAGCTGGATTTACTGTTATGATCCTGAAACCAAAAGACAATCTGCTCAGTGGGTGTTTCCTTTCGAGGAGTTGCCAACTAAAGTGAAGAGAGATCGAAGTGCGGGGAAAAAAATGGTGGCCTCGTTCTTTGGAAGGATAGGTCATTTCGCAACAATTGTGTTAGAGGATCAAAAAACAGTTTCTGCAGAATGGTACACTACCAATTGTTTGCCACTTGTCTTGGAAAAAGTTCGAGAGAAACGACCTCGCAGTAGGATCCTCCTTCACCACGACAACGCCTCATCGCACACCGCCAAGCGAACGATCGACTATTTGGCGACATCAAACGTTGAATTACTGGGTCACCCGCCGTATAGCCCCGACTTCGCGCCTTGTGATTTTTATTTATTTTCAAAAATTAAAGAAAAACTTAAAGGAAAGCGGTTTATGAATGCTGAAGAAGCGGTGGCTGCGTATCGCGATGCCATTGAAGAGACCCCTAAGGACGAGTGGGCAAAGTGCTTTTCCCAGTGGTTCCATCGCATGCAGCGGTGTATTGACGTGAATGGACAATATTTTGAAAAGATATAATAAAACGAATAACTGGCTAATGTAATCAGTTTTTGATTTTCTAAGAACTTTCAGTTTGACCCTCGTATAACGCAAAAATATCTACTTATCGAGAAAAATAAAACATGTTTAGTAAATAAATAAACATCGGTTGCTATATGTTAATAATAATCTTACAATAGTTTTCTGTTCGTCGCTTGCCCCGAACAGACGTGTGTCAATATTTTTGTAGAAAATTAATAAATCGTATCGTTTAACTTGAAACATCACACCTTTGATAATTGAGATTTGTATTGTAAAACAGTGTTAAACCTAAAGAAGTCATTTTGTTCCTGTGTGCTGGTCGCGCCGCCCCCGATAGGTACCCTCCTTCACCTCTGCGAGAACAAACGGTTCGCAATACAATACAATATGAGCGTCCAGAGATCGCCAACCCGTCCGAGTTGCAGTACAAATGCCGGTGGGTCACAACCGAACTTATCAACATTGAGTCTTACAAATGTGGATACGAATATTACGCAACGTATAAAGCGTAGGTGGCAAGACCAATGCGAATGCTCTAAGGAATTAACGGAAGTCAGATCAGAGATGTCGCACATCAGCTCCTTACTAGAAAAATATGTTGGATCAAACGAACAAATTCTGAAGAAGATGCAAGACAGCATTTCTGACATTACCTCCCAAATCAGTGATTTGAGGTCCGCTAGCGAACAAACAACAAACATAATCCGAGATAAAGTAGATGGAGTTATGGTGCAAATCGGAGAAATTCAGTCATCGACATCGCGTATGCTGGCGGAACAGGAAGACATTAAGCGCAACGTCACAAGCCTTGAAGATTCTATTGCTCACGGCCAAGCCAAGATAAAGATACTCGAAGCTGATCTCAACACCATTAAAAAATCTACTCACGCCACGCTTACATTAGAAAATCAACTAGGTCTAAACGAACAAATAATCCAAGAAATACAAAACCGTAATAACAGAGAGAAGAATATTATTCTAGTGGGCCTGCCAGAATCGATCTCCCCCCGTGCAGAAGAAAGGTTGATCCAGGATGAAACCAGTGTGCTTAATGTATTGTCTTTGCTGAACACGGGTTTAACAAAACCAACAAAAGTCTTTAGGATTGGAAAACAAAACCTGGGAAAAAACCGCAGTCTTAAAGTATGCTTCGAAACAGCAATCCCCGCTAAACAACTACTACGTAGCAAGGAGAAGCTACCCGAGGGCCTAAAAATCTACTCAGACCAAACCCCAGGTCAACAGAATTACATCAAAAGCCTAAAAGATGATTTAAAGAGACGTGAGAGCACTGGCGAGACAGATCTGACTATCAAATATATAAATGGCACACCAATGATTATAAAAACAGCACCAAAAAACTACAAACAATAAATATCACTGCCAAAACTGATGCTGAAAACTGTAACACTTACGAAATACTAGACAAATATCAGAATTTTCCAATAAGCAAATCACGCTTTACATTCCTGTACCTCAATGCTCGTAGTATTCGTAAGAAAGGCAAATTTGACGAACTAAAGTGTATTGTACAAGCCATACCAAACACAGTACATATCATTACAATAACAGAAACATGGATACGATCTGAAGCTCAAGCCTTACAATACCAACTCCCAAATTACACACACTATTGCAATTATAGAACGGATACAAGAGGAGGTGGAGTGTCCGCATATGTTCACAATGACCTAAAACATAGCTTATCAGAATCTAAATACACTGGAGGTAACAATTACTTATGGATAAAATTAGAAAAGTATGCACTCGAGGTAGGAGTGGTGTATAACCCCGGAGATACAGATTTTAAAGAATTCCTTGAAGAATATGAGTCACAACTGGAACGACGACGACGATCAATTGTCTTTGGTGATTTCAACATAGATTTATTAGCAAAAACTAAAAGAACCAAACAGTATAAACAACTTTTAAAAGGATCAGGACATAAGATCATCAATAAAATTAACAAAAAATATTGTACGAGAGACGGCAATACTAAAAAATCAATCTTGGATCATATTAGCACCAATTTGAAAAATGACAACTTCCACATGATAACAATTAATTCATCACTATCTGATCATAAACAACTTTACGTAGAGATAAAGAAAACAAAACCTCCGCCGAAAACACATTCAAAGTATGAAGCCATAAATTATGATAAACTATTTCAAGCAGTAGAAAAATCGGGCCTGCAGAACAATAATGATGACTTTCAAACACTAGAAGAGCAAATTAAAAAATATACTGAAGACAGTAAAGTAGTGAAAACTAAAATACTCAATCAACCACGAAATGAATGGATAAATAAAAATGTGCTAAACGAAATATACTTAAGGAATATGTTATGGACAGAACTAAAAAGAAATCCTACCGATGATTATGCAAAACAAAAATTTTACTCTAAAAGAAAACAAGTGGCTCGACTAGTCCAAGACACGAAAAACTCATACTACAATAAAGAATTTGATAAATATAATAAAAACCCAAAGAAAATGTGGAATTTGGTAAACATCTTAGCACACAATAAAATTAAACAAATGTCTGCCCCTTCAGAACTTATCGTTGGTTCAAAAGAAATTACAAATCTGCGTGATATCGCTCAAACATTTAATGAATATTTTTCTACTATAGGTTCACGTTTAGCGGATGAAATACCTAACAATTTCCATAATACTTTTAGTGTTGCCTTACCACAACCTTCCAGTCAAAATAATAAAATGCATAGTTTTGAACCATGTACACAAAAAGAAATTTTAAACATCATTAACGATCTTGACTCCAATTGCAGTATTGGGCTTGACGGCATAAGCACGAAGGTTATAAAATGCATAAAAGATTTGATAATTCCGAGGTTAGCATGCATCAACAAGCTTTTACTTGATGGAATTTTCCCAGACTCTTTAAAAATGGCCAAAATTACCCCTATTTATAAATCGGGATCA
This sequence comes from Ectropis crepuscularia, assembly GCA_963693475.1. Lineage (NCBI taxonomy): Eukaryota > Metazoa > Arthropoda > Insecta > Lepidoptera > Geometridae > Ectropis > Ectropis crepuscularia. The sequence goes on from OY856346.1 coordinate 26,311,219, forward strand.
AAAACTGACCCAGGCAACTACCGACCCATCTCAGTGTTACCAGTTTTGTCAAAAATTCTGGAAAAAGTATTACATACGAGGCTTAACAAATTCTTAGATTCCATTAACTTTATCTCAGAACAACAATACGGTTTTCGATCTAAATGCAATACACTAACAGCAACAATTGATCTAATTACAAAAATAAAGCAAAATATAGACAAAAAGAACTTGGTTTTAGGTATATTTATTGACTTAAAAAAAGCGTTCGACACTGTTAGCCATAAACTGTTAATAAAAAAACTGGAGGCCATTGGTATCACTGGAAAAGTTTTAAAAATGTTTAAATCATACTTAACAGGAAGACTACAGGTTGTTAAAATCAATGACAATGGCAAAATCAACGCCCAAAGTGACCCACAGCCTATCACATGTGGAGTCCCACAAGGCTCAATCCTGGGCCCTCTGTTATTTCTTGTGTATATCAACAACATGCATGAATTAGGACTAAACGGGCACATAACTTTATACGCTGATGATACCTGCCTGTTCTACTTCGGATCATCAATTCATGACATAATATCTCAAGCCCAATACGATTTAGACATCCTTCATAATTGGTTTCAACATAACCTACTTACAATAAATATCTCAAAAACCTGTTACATTATATTCAAAGCTAAAAACAAACAGATACCTACACATACACCACTCACAATAAATAATATTCAATTACAAGAAAAAACAACTGAAAAATACCTTGGTTTACATATGGACACCCATCTATCATGGAAAGTTCATATTGACTCCATTAAAAAGAAATTGGTAACACTCCGAGGTTCTCTCCGGGACATTGTGCGCTACATCCCTAATAAATTACGTCTGACAATTTACAACACACTTGTAAAGCCGCACTTATTATACCTTATCGAAGTCTGGGGAAATGCAGTCAAAACTAGAATAGCTGAACTTCAAATCCTGCAAAATAAAATCATCAAAACTATCTTTAATTACCATTACCTAACATCAACTGACAAAATTTACAAAGAAACAAAATTAATGAACATAAAACAACTATTCATCTATAACACTTGCATTTTAATACGAAAATCTATCAATAAAAATATTCACACAAAGTTGCTATTCATCAAACGGAAAGAAATTGTTTCATACCCCTGCACTCGCCGCGCTAGCTTCATTGTATTACCGACGGTACGAACTAACTACGGCAAGTCAATGATAACTTCTGAAGGTGCACGAATTTTTAATCAAATACCCTCGGATATTAAAAAAATAAACTCGTTTCACGCATTCAAAAAGGGACTTACTGCACATGTACTTAAGATGCATGTGTAGTTAAAAAGACACCTATCCAATCTAAATCTGTTTTGTTGAACGTGTATCATTTGTTTATTGTTTTAGGTTTCAATTTTATTATTTAAATCTGTTTTTGTTTTTATAAATTTATTATATTAAGTTTTTCTGCGGCGACGAACTACCTAATGTATTTATTTATAAGTGTTCTCATGGAAGTGATAATTATCTTATATGAGAATAAATGTCTATAAACCTACAATAATATCTTTCACACAACACCATCTAGCCCCGAAGTAAAATAAGCTTGTACTATGGGACCCATTGAATTCATCGTATGTAATTCTAAATACATACTTATGAATAGAAACGCAAATATTTGGACTGGGTGGCAATCAAAATTACGACCTACCAACGTACCATCTAAGCCAACCAGTATTTGTGGACACTTTACAGTTTAACAAAGCGTGTACTATGGAAGATATGACAGCATGACATGACAGCGGAAATATTACACATAACATGTATAATTTAAATACATAATACCTGCATGACCGAGCGTTGCTCGGTTATTCACTGCTTGCAAATACTAATAAAATTACGTTTTCTTAAAATTAAAAAATGGGAAGATGAGATCGGTTTTTTGCCGGCCAACCCCCCAGGATACTAAAGAACAATGGCAAAATAATAGTTGGCTTCATGGTAGCGTCTAGAAATAACGTTTATACGAAATGAATTTATTGATTTTTCTAAGATTTTTCATATAAATATATGTGGTAATAGAAGCCACAAAAAATATTACAATATATTGGGTTTTCATGTGACTAAAACGACTAGTACGCCGTTTAAATATGACCATTTATTATAATCGTGCTATTTTGGAAGTAATGAGCCGTTTTCCGACGAGACAAAAAGATATGGTTTAGTAAAACGATAATAGGAGGCGCTTGTAGGTCTTTTGGTTTGTTGTCAAAAGCGGTAGGCATAATGGGACTCAATTCATTCAATTTGCGAAAGCATGACTTCTAGTAATAAATAATAAACTACTTTATCCATGTACGCATTTTATTCGAATGAAAACTATATCAAAACATCAAAATTTCAAAACAAATTCGTAAACCTGATGAAAGACAAAATATAACGGTTTTACATAAAAATAAAACCGATATTATGTGCCGAGAACGGAAAACATACAGCATTATTTGAAGAAGCAGTATGTATACTTATCTTAATAATCTGTGGTCGACGTCTATACCATAGACAATTAGCTTCATCTTGACGCCACCAGAGGGCGCCACAGGCGCGCCACCAGCAAGGGCACCCGGCGGTGCGATCCTTGGGATTCATAGTCTTCACCAGAAAGAACTTTCTAGAATGCTGTATGTTTTCCGTTCTCGGCACATAATATCGGTTTTATTTTTATGTAAAACCGTTATATTGATGTGCCTCAGGAAAACATACAGCATTATTTGAAGACGTGTTTGTTATCTGCTGGTGTATATTCAAAAAAGAACAACGCTATGATGACTGAAACATTTGAATACTTATTAAAATAAAGTGTTCAATAACATTTTGTAGTTAGGTAAATTAACAAAGTTTATTTATGTCTGATGTAAACTTTGAAGAACATGATGTACCATTTCCGTTAATTTCTAAATAAATTAACCTGATATGCTTAATGTGTTGAAATATTTCCATATTTGGCTTAATAATGTCTCATCTGTCGTTTGGGTATTTTTTCATCACCCAAAGGTTACTGCTATACCTGATCTACGTCGACTAGTTGTGCGTGTATAGTCTATAACACTGTATTAATGGACTGAACATATCTAATTTTTCAATAACAGGATGTTAAGCAACTGCTATAAGTAAAATTTATTTAATTTGACTCGAAATTTATTCGGGTTTTCTTAGATAGGGACTAGTAATCTGCGATAGGACACAAATTATCCTCGTTTTCTATGATTATACTGCCACCGCAACAATACTAACGTGTATTATGTCTGTAACATTTAAAAAAGGTGTCGTTATATACATATATAGAACCGTTCCAAAATTATACCAATTTGGAGGAATTGGAAAACGACCAATCCAAAGTAACTCTTAGATATCAGGTACCTTTTATCGCTTTCGCAAACTTTTAAAATGTACCCATATAAATATATGGTTCTAATTTAATGTATTGTCTGCAAATAATTAGGCGACATGAGGCGAGTACATACCACCTATATGTGTACTAATACTGTTTCAAGTGATAAACTGTTATTTTAAACCAAACTAATCAGTGTTTTCGGTATATCAGCAATTTTTGAATTTGTAATATCAACTTATAATTATTTGGATAAGAAAAAAATATACTACGACATAATATATAACGCATATAAGTTCTCGCTCGGCCACCGTCTTGTCTGGTACCGAGTGACAGTGCTGTTGACAATGATTCGCACTAATCTAGAATTATTATATAAATTAATTCTTCTGTGAGTTTTTCACTCAAATCTACCCTCATTCTCGGATGTCTAGGGTATTATCAATCCTCGTGATGATTTTAATGTGATGACATATTTCAGCGACATGTACAGATCAGCGCGGCGGGCCACGGCCTTGCCCCGAGTTCCAATGGTGGGAACGAGCCTGAAGGCTGGGTATGGACATCTTTCGGCATTTATGGCATGTCCTGGGGTTTGTGCTTGACATAACATGGATTTAGGTACCCATGGTATTTTGGTTGCCTGGAAGAGATCGCTAGCAGCGATAATGTCGCCACTTGATTCACTGGTTCTAGGCTAAGTCTCTTTGTTGTTTAAGTATTATATTGTGGATAACAAAGAGTTTATATCTTTTTAAAGTCTTTTATAATATTAGTTGGCTAGTAGAGAGCCACCACTTTAAACGTCATTGTTGTATAGTTCAAATGTATAGTATGTATTTGTATAGTTCGAAATGATTATTTTGAATCCGTTAATGATTAAAATATGGCGGTTCTTTGTAGTTATTTTAAATCTCATCTTCAAGCTTAAGCTTAAGATACCGTTCATTTAATGGTTCTGCTACAATTATTTCATGTTACTTTTCACCGTATCTATAAATTTGGTGTCGGTGGTATTTCGAAAAGATTAAAAGATAGTTTTCATCAATATTTAAACTTATTAGGGGCTCAGATTTATATAATCGACGAGCATACGGTTTCACTATACGGCACGCCGGGCACTCTTTCACAAAGACTATCACTCATTGGAATTGACAACACAATTGCGTACCTATAGACGCGTGTTTTTAATTTATAATGTGCTTTAGGAGTCTTAACATCACAGGGAGTGTCAAGAGTCCAAACGATTCCTGATCATCGATTCCTTCGTTGTTGCGAGAGAAAATTCATCGTTAAGTAACGATTGCTCATGGGACCTTGTGTGGAAACATATTGAGAAGTGGCTCCGCGCCACCACACCATTACAAGTACAAGTCATACTTGACGAAGCTGTTACTGATTAAATCTGGGATGGCAGACGTCGCCGACATCGTCGCCGCAGACAAAGTCTGCCGTTTGGTACCAGAAAATAGTAAAATTTGAGCAACCCTTCAATTCCAATTTAAGCAAATGAAATCTAACTTTTGCGTCAGTAAATGCTGTTATATGTAGATAGATATATTTGCGCCATAGTTGACCTGCTTCTATTTTCTATCAATAATTTTCCAGATAGATACTTTAAATCTTACAAAAATGTGAATATAGATACCTGCTTTATCGATCATATTTTTGAGGAGTTTCCAGTGTCTCGCGGCTTCCGCAGCCTAGAGACTTAACTTGGAACACTGCACCAGAAGGAAGTCGTTCAGTAAAGACTGACACGGCCCTTCGAACGCAAGGTCTCCGCGACCAAGCGTATGCTAATAGTAAGATATGGTGCGGGGACCAGGTCCAAAACGTGTATCGGCCAAATATATTGACACGAGTTTGTTCCAAGTGTCTCATGGCTTTCGCAGCCTAGAAACTTAACTTGGTACTGCACCAGAAGGAAGTCGCGCAGTAAAGACTGGCCCACGACCCTTCGAACGCAAGGCCTCCGCGACCAAGCGTGTGTTAGTAGAAAGATATGGTGCTGGGACCTGGTCAAATGAGAGGTATCAATCGTTCCAAATGTCTCGTGGCTTCCGAAACCTAGAGGCTTATTTAAATTCTTTATTGCACCAGAAAGAGGTCGTCTTGTAAGATTAGTGCGACCCTTCGTACGCAAGGTTTCCGCGACCAAGCATTTTATAAAAAAATGTGGTGCTAAGAAGAGGTCAACATTAAGATATGTCATTATGTATTAAAATAAAACATCTGATAATAAAATGCAGAGGTACTTTAACGATATATTTTTTCATACCTATGAAAAATCATCATATATTATCATATCTCTGAATTGGCGACAAGGTTCGTTTCAAAAAGCAGGGCCTCCTCCCCTGAATGGGTAGTTATCGAAGTGATGAGTTGGAGGTAGTTTTGAATTTTAAATCTATTAAAATGGGTTTATGTGAAATTTTATTCTCCCAAATAGTTATATTGACGCTCAGAACTAGTCATTGAATATGAAATACTTATTATTTTGTATGTAAGAATTTGAAAATGCAATACATTCACGATGGTATTGTATTAAAGATCCAAACTTAGAATATCCTTACATAAATATAATTATGGTAATGCATGTATGTTTGCAAATTTGCCCACGTTGTAGCTGCTTACATTATTCGAATCTATAAAATAGTGCAACTGAGCTTAAGTTTCGTCAAATAAGCTTTGACTAAGCTAATAATGCGTATAATTATTATTTATCCATTTCAGGCCCCATTGGCACGTCTATAATATGTAGGTATTTGTATACGTCTGAATTATTTCGGTGGACACCGAAGGGTATAGAATGTAATTCCGTGTATACCTGTATAAGACGTTTTGAAAAATTTTATAGAATATTATTCAACAGCCATTTTTCCCTTCTTTTTTGAAAAATGTAATTAGTTGCCGTTATTTTATGTAATATTGAGATACTCTTAATAGAGTTCTTAGCTTTTCAGATGTTACTAAAGGTGATATCAGACGGTTCACTTTTCTTTCATTTTCGTCTTTCATTCGGCATCTTTCACTCGAAATGAATCGTCTGAACCCCAAATGAAACGAGAGTGCCGAATGAATTCATTAATGAACCGATCCGACGATGTTAGATTTTGGCATTCGGCATCTTTCACTCCAACTACGAATGAATGGAAAATGAACCGTCTGAACACAGAGAGAACGTTCACTCGGATTCGGGCATTTTGTTTCGAGCTCGGTAGCAGACGCACGTCCCGTTGCGTCGCGGAAAATTGGCGCCAAAATGGTGTTCAAGTGGAATGAGCAAAGTACAGTGCTGTTTTTGGAACATTTTAAGAATTAGGTACCAATGTTTATGGAACCACAAACTTGACGAATACAAAGGTAGAACATTACGTACAAACACTAATAAATCCCTAATTAGTAATTTAAACCTCGAGGTTACTGAAGAAGACATCAAACATAAAATAAAAACTATTAATGATCACAAATTAAACGGATTCCGAGACGCACGACTTCACCCGATGACATATTTAAAATAATAACAGATGAACGTTCATTTCTTTGTCATTCGCAGTTTGTCGTGTGAACATGGAATGAAAGAAAAATGAACCATTCACTCGAGTGAACCGTCTGATATCACCTTTAAGGTGATATCAGACGGTTCACTTCTCTTTCATTTTCGTCTTTCATTCGGCATCTTTCACTCGAAATGAATCGTCTGAACCCCAAATGAAACGAGAGTGCCGAATGAATTCATTAATGAACCGATCCGACGATGTTAGATTTTGGCATTCGGCATCTTTCACTCCAACTACGAATGAATGGAAAATGAACCGTCTGAACACAGAGAGAACGTTCACTCGGATTCGGGCATTTTGTCTCGAGCTCGGTAGCAGACGCACGTCCCGTTGCGTCGCGGAAAATTGGCGCCAAAATGGTGTTCAAGTGGAATGAGCAAAGTACGGTGCTGTTTTTGGAACATTTTAAGAATTAGGTACCAATGTTTATGGAACCTTGACGAATACAAAGATAGATCATTACGTACAAACGCTATAAAATCCCTAATTAGTAATTTAAACCTCGAGGTTACTGAAGAAGACATCAAACATAAAATAAAAACTATTAATGATCACAAATTAAACGGATTCCGAGACGCACGACTTCACCCGATGACATATTTAAAGTAAATAACAGATGAACGTTCATTTCTTTGTCATTCGCAGTTTGTCGTGTGAACATGGAATGAAAGAAAAATGAACCATTCACTCGAGTGAACATTCACTCGAGTGAACCGTCTGATATCACCTTAAGCAGTAACGTATCAAAGTGTGTTAGAAGGTAGTTGAGAAAAAGTTCACAATAATTATAAATAAGTCAGTTAAGATAAAAACTGGAAGATACTCCTAAAACCATTAGAGGTTTTCTTTTAGCGGACACGGTGCCAAGCGAGTAAATGCTGTGGGTTTGCGTAGCAATTAATCGTTAGTTGGTCTAATCATTGTATAGTCTTCAAAACCTTTTTAAATGTCCAAAGAGTATCCGGTCATATACTGTGTTGGTAGAAGTGTGTTCCAAATATTTCACGGTTTTCGCAACTTAGAAACTTTACTCGGAACTGCACCATAAGGAAGTCGTCCAGTAAAGACTGGCACGACCCTTCGAACGCAAGGTCTCCGCAACCAAGCGTGGAAGATCGACATTTTTTCGATATATTGGTCAAAAACATACATTAAGTAACAGGTAAAATTCGCACTAGTGAGCCAATTGGTCACTTTTGATAAAATGCATATAAATTAATGAAAACTGACCTGCATGTATAAGACCTTGATTCTGGGATCGGCCGATCTCACCTTTTACCACGCAGAAGATTTTCCATTTTTCTTCGCTGGATGAATTATCCGTTTCACACACGGGTATTTCGAAAATTTCACTCTGTTGAGATTTCAATAAAATTTTGTGTAATGTATAAACACATATTAAAATATTTTTCAATAGGTATCCAATAAATGATAATTGTTTTAATGTTATAATTCCGACCACTCGTGGCGAAAGTATACAACGCTATGAATCCCAAGGATCGCACCGCCGGGTGCCCTTGCTGGTGGCGCCCTCTGGTGGCGTCAAGATGAAGCTAATTGTCTATGGTATAGACGTCGACCACAGATTATTAAGATAAGTATACATACTGCTTCTTCAAATAATGCTGTATGTTTTCCTGAGGCACATCAATAGATATTTTTTAAATTTATTCTTGGCTATGGATACTAATCCTTCAGCCGAGAGAGTATCTCTCTACTTAGTTTGTGGATAAAATATTGTCGTATCAGTGTTGCTATTTATATCTTTGAATTTTCCTTCTACTTTGGCTTAGTTGGTGTCTATTGTCTCGGGAGTTCTAAAGATTTTTACTGAAAAGGGATTGTGATCAGTAACATTATCAACCTAATTAGCTATTTTTATTCCCAATATTTTAAAATTAAAAAAGACACTTTTTACACTATACTTTTTCCCTGAAAACGGGTAGGGTCTCTAAAGGGATTACACTGTTGAGAGTATATGGTAGAGACAGATCTATCTGCATCTCGAACAATCGCCATCTAGTGCGTCCGTTGGAACTATTTTTGTCTCGTCGGAAACTCCCTCATTGTAAAACAATTATGACGGCAAAAATATATTTTATTTCAAGTTGGTTATCATTAGTAAATAGAATATCAGTAGTTATAAAAATTAAAAGATAGTAGTGGATATTAGTTTCAGTAAAACTTCTTTCCGCAATATTAATAATATCAACGTTAAAACTATTGGTATAATTCTATTTTAATGATATGGCAACTTTAGAAATTCTCCTATGTCACTGCGGCTGAAGAACTAGTATCCATAGCCAAACTCAAATTAAAAAAATATATTATGTCTCTGGTATGTCAACGTCAGCCACTAATACAGAGTATCTCTGTCAAATCTCTTTATTTAGCCTGTGACTTATCGAATTTTAATAAAGTTTCAACTTAAATATCTTTTTTTCTAGGCCCTTTGAAGACAAAAATCTTTCCATATCTTACTCAGGGACTGACGTTCAACATTTTAAGATATTTTTGATATATAGACGCTATCATTTCGTCTCAACTATTTTAAAGTATGAAAGTCTGCCATTGTTCTTTCGTGAAAGTCTTTGCAGCAGTTGCCGGGATTCTGATTTCTTTAATACAGAATAGGGAGAACAAGATATACAAAAAATGTTCATCTAAACTTTAAAGGATAGACAAATTAGATACTTTTGATACACATATATGTACATTGTACATATACACCCAGACACAGAACGAGCATTCATCACACAATTTTCTCTCGGGTGGGAACTGAACCCACGACCTTAGGGAACTGACTGAGAATCACTACCAACTGAGCCACAAAGCCAATCAGTAGTGATTAAATATTATAAAATAAATCCGTAAGTGTGATTCTTTGTTCCGCATTCATGTGCCAGAGCGAAGGATCGACGTGATCTTTGGTAAGAATATAAATGTTTCATAGGCTATTTTTTATCCCAAAAAATACCAACCAAGATCCGTACTGCGGGCAGCTTGTAAATGATTTATCATTTACAAACTGCTGCAAATAAGGGAAATTATTAATTTTCTATCTTAGCCTATGTGTTGTTGTGTACTGAGTCAGATTAAAATTGCAAAATATCGTCACTTTATAATCTAACGAGGAAGTTGGTTCCGCGTTGTTAATAATCTCTAAATCTAAGTTTTTGTTATAAATTGACGATATTTTCAATTTTACGGTGACACATTATGTTTGAATGTTAATCCTACACCCAATTTTACTCCCATACCATACAAAAGCTTATTTTGATACTTACACGCAAATGTTTATGAGCTCTCAGAAGTAAGGCACATACATAACCAACCGTACGTATACCATACGTTGTGGTGGATGAATTTAGCGCGCATACGTATTGACAAACAGTTGAAAATCATTGTACCGCCGCTGTCTCAGATATTCTTGGCGATTGACCACATTTTTTTTTAACAATTTTAAAAGAACACTATTAAGTCACGTCTTCTTTATCTCTGATGTCGCAAACCTACATAAGCGACGCGACGGTACTTTTAAAAGCACTTACAATCAGGCGGACGGTATGCTTATTGTCGCTCATTCTATAAAAATGATAGTTTTGTGGACAGAAAATACATTAACAAATAATAAATAATTAAATAACTACATACATTACTAGTATTATTATCTACGGAATGTTAAGAGCGGTTTCAGATTAGCGATTTTTTAGTTAGATTAAATTTGACAAATAAACATCTAGCTCCATTTCAAGACTTATTCGTCAAATTGAAAATACAAAACAGAGATATCCTAGTCGTCTCGTGTAAAAAAAACTTTGTGCACAGTCTGTGTTGCTTGGGAGAAATCCTTCACGCGTGTGAATGTTTGCGTGTGCCATTAGATCATTAGTGTTTCACTGTAATAATTCTGTGTGTTTGTGTCACAATAAATAGTTTCTATGTATATAAAAAAACTAATACTAAAATAGAGCTCAAAAATATTTGCGTAAATTATTAAAAAAAACACTGAACCATGCATGTCGATGTTGCTCGTATGTTTAATTGGTGATAATTTTTCGTTACAATTAGTGTTCTTCTTTATTTTCGTTCAGCGTATGCGACGCGACGTGCGAGCTTGCCGAGTTCACCGACGTGCACGGCCTGGCTTTGGGCTGGTTCCTCCTCGTCGAGGCTATGGGTCGTCAGTGCCGTCTGGCGCGGGGCGACTTGCAGCAACACTATATAGAGACGTACAGGTAACTACTAAGTTCACTAATGTGTGTGGGCTGGCTCTGGGCTGGTTCTTCGTCAGGGCGATGGGTCGTCAGTGCCGTCTGGCGCGGGGTGACTTGCAGCAACACTATATAGAGCACGCAACGTCTGAACGGATCTGGTTGAAATTTAGAACACATTCAGGTTACGCGACCTTCTCGCGACCACGGTAGTTGTAAAGCTGCTAAATTGTTCAGGTAATTAAATAATAATTTAGATCGTGACTGACCTGTGTAATGTTTATAATATAATGTTACGTCGTTTCAGAGAGAACAAGTACGCAGTCCCGCTGCTGACTAGTGCGTTACGGCTACTGCCTGCGGAGGTGTTCGCGCACGCGCAGGAGAGCGACACTCCCGTGCACGCGCGCTACGCTCACATGTTCACCCGCCTCACTCCGCTGCACGTCTACAGTCAGTATACATCATGCTCACACACGCGCAGGAGAGCGACACTCCCGCGCACGCGCGCTACGCTCACATGTTCACCCGCCTCACTCCGCTCCACGTCTACAGTCAGTATACATCATGCTCACACACGCGCAGGAGAGAGACACTCCCGTGCACGCGCGCTACGCTCACATGTTCACCCGCCTCACTCCGCTGCACGTCTACAGTCAGTATACATCATGCTCACACACGCGCCGGAGAGCGACACTCCCGTGCACGCGCGCTACGTTCACATGTTCACCCGCCTCACTCCGCTCCACGTCTACAGTCAGTATACATCATGCTCACACACGCGCAGGAGAGCGACACTCCCGTGCCCCCGCGCCTCTCTCTACAGTCTCTACAGTCAGTATGATGAAAATGACAAAGTATGCATCATGTTCTTTGAGAAACAAAAGAAAATATATTATGTACCTACACAACGTTTTTTAATAATCTAACTTAGTGTTTAATTACTTTTTTAGTCACCATGCATGCACTAATTATCTTACTGTTGAAGATAATAGTATATTACGATACGAGTGACTTAAGTGGTCGATTATTCCACGGCGTGCCTTCGCTACGCTCGGGTGCTAAACGCCGTCCATTACTACCTACGCAACTTATACGAGTATCGTATATTATTTTATAGCAGTGTGACTGTGACTTAAACCCGCTCTTTACGCACGCTTTTCCGTGACTTACGAGTACATCCTTGTTTACACCGTGAATTATTGCACAGAAAAGCGTGTGTAAAGTGCGGGTCACACTGTGCTATAAACGTTATAAAACTTACAATTTTGAGTTCATTATTTTCTAACGATAATTACTTACATGTTGATGGCAGCCGAATGTCGCAAAAAAAAAACAATTTACTAACTTGTTTGCAATTTTATTAAATTTGTATAAATTTACAAATGAAATTACAATTTATTATTCAAATGAAAATGAATGATTGGATCTAAGAATGCGCTTGCAGCTTCGGGTGTCACGGCGTGGTCACGTTCCCACGGCACGTTGCGCTGACGCCGCGATTCCTGCTGTTGCTCGGAATTGAGGTTGATGCCGCCGTAGTTAGGATTTGTATAATAGCTTACCTTGTGATTGTCTCATCTTTCGTTATGTGTATGGCAGCAAAGTGCAGCGGTCGCACGGTGAGCGCGGCGGCGTGTCGCGCGCTGTACTGGTGCGTGGTGGGCGCGGGCGCGGGCGAGACGCGCGGCTGGCGCGGCGCCGCGGCATACAAGCACGCGCGCCTGCTCGACAACGTGGTCACCGCGTGAGTACACCTCCCTGACCAGGCGACACCGCGTGACCACACCTCCCTGACCAGGCGACACCGCGTGACCACACCTCCCTGACCAGGCGACACCTCGTGACCACACCTCCCTGACCAGGCGACACCGCGTGACCACACCTCCCTGACCAGGCGACACCGCGTGACTACACCTCTCTGACCAGGCGACACCGCGTGACTACACCTCCCTGACCAGGCGACACCGCGTGATCACACCTCTCTGACCAGGCGACACCGCGTGACCACACCTCCCTGACCAGGCGACACCGCGTGACTACACCTCTCTGACCAGGCGACACCGCGTGACTACACCTCCCTGACCAGGCGACACCGCGTGATCACACCTCTCTGACCAGGCGACACCGCGTGACCACACCTCCCTGACCAGGCGACACCGCGTGACCACACCTCCCTGACCAGGCGACACCGCGTGACTACACCTCTCTGACCAGGCGACACCGCGTGACTACACCTCCCTGACCAGGCGACACCGCGTGATCACACCTCTCTGACCAGGCGACACCGCGTGACCACACCTCCCTGACCAGGCGACACCGCGTGACCACACCTCCCTGACCAGGCGACACCGCGGGACCACACCTCCCTGACCAGGCGACACCGCGTGACTACTCCTCCTGACCAGGCGACACCGCGTGACCACACCTCCCTGACCAGGCGACACCGCGTGACTACACCTCTCTGACCAGGCGACACCGCGTGACCACACCTCCCTGACCAGGCGACACCGCGTGACCACACCTCCCTGACCAGGCGACACCGCGGGACCACACCTCCCTGACCAGGCGACACCGCGTGATCACACCTCTCTGACCAGGCGACACCGCGTGACCACACCTCCCTGACCAGGCGACACCGCGTGACCACACCTCCCTGACCAGGCGACACCGCGGGACCACACCTCCCTGACCAGGCGACACCGCGTGACTACTCCTCCTGACCAGGCGACACCGCGTGACCACACCTCCCTGACCAGGCGACACCGCGTGACCACACCTCCCTGACCAGGCGACACCGCGGGACCACACCTCCCTGACCAGGCGACACCGCGTGACTACTCCTCCTGACCAGGCGACACCGCGTGACTACACCTCATTTACATTTCGAAATGGTGCTTCCCTAATTCGAGAATCTGTTCAACAACACTTACACAACTTACTGAACAACTTCTAGAGTACTTCTGAACGATTTCTAGAGCGACGCCCTTTATAACAACTTTATGTCTTGGCTTCATCAAAGTTCACCCATCCAATTTCATCAATCTTCCTCGAGTCGTCCCCTTGGACGTATTTTCCGAGAAAATGTAAGCGAGATATGTTCTCGCCATTGATAGTAATGCCACGTCCAGCCCAATATAGCGTCATAAACGTTTGAGAAGAATTTGGGGGCAGTTACGTCCCCTTGTCTCACGCCTCGATGAAGATTGAAATGTTTCTTCTACTGGTTTTCAAACTTGGACTGCCATTGTTGTGGCGTCATACAGAACTTCGATGTATCGCCAGTCCATTTGACACCGTTGTAAGGGCTTTTTTTTTTTTTTTTTTTTTTTTTTTTTTTAATTTAAATTTTACAGCTCCACAGACTCCGGGGTCCGTGACCTTTGTCAATGGTTTTCTTTTTTTGTTACATGAATCTTGGATTGGAGAAGAAAAGGAAATAGGGGAGAGTAGGGAACATTTTCTTGCTAATTCTAGGACTATTTTATTTTCTAAGTCGCCTCCTCCCGGCTCAGCGCCTCCACCACGACTGCATTTCTATCCTTGATGGCCATCTGCAAATTGAACTCTCGGATGGTCTTCGGTGTTGCAGACAACGCTCGCCGCACGAACCGACCGATGGCGTCGTCGGTGTCGTCAGCGTAATATGTGAAGGTCCCCGTGTGCCGTGAGATTGCGACGACCGCATGAGGCACGCTCTCGTGCAGCTTCGTGTTTGCCTTAGTTTTTATTGCGATTACCGACTCGTATGTTAGTCCCTGAGCTTCATGGATGGTAAGGATGCGTGACCCGGTGCCTGAACCATAACCCTGGTTTGTCAGGGTCTCCTTCTCCTCTTGAGTGTGAACTAAAAAGAGGGTGTTTGGTTGGGTGTTGGGTATTTGCGCTCCCTTATACCTTCTCTGCTCTAGGGACTTTATGCGAGGCGCCGAGGAATACATACCCGAGTATATTTCCCTCAGCGCATATGCGACGTCCATTGGGTTTCGATGTGTGCAGAGCAACTCCTGGCTGATCTTTGTTACCAGGTTCGGGCGGTGATACCTCATTTCGAAGAGATTTTCCCTATCGATATAAGGCAGTTGATTGACATCTCCGATGAGGACAATTTCGCCAGCACCAGACAGGCGTGAGACCATTACAATGGCTCCGAAATGGTTCATGAGGGCTTCATCCACCATGAGGCGACTGAAACTCTCTTTTCCGAATCCATTTACGAGAGTAGAAGCCATAGTTCGCACCCTGGTTTTGACCAGGTTTCCAATGCGGTGCGATAGCTTTTCTCTTAGATCTTTTGCTGCCTCAGTTGTTGTGGTGATGATAGCGTCCTTGTCCACGTCGAAGTGTCTAATAACCCATGTTGTCTTTCCACATCCCGGAACACCATTGACCCATTGTATTCTTGGTACCTCCCAATTTGCCCAAGCCGCTGTGACACTTGAGTTCCCTTCGATAATTTTGGCCATCTCTAGGATCTTGTCGTCCAACATAATTTTGGTGCATCGGGCGGTAACTACAATAGGGTCGTTTGGTGGTGTCGCATATACAGGCATTCCCGCGCGCTCTGTCTCTTTCTCGTTCAGTGCCACGAAGCCATTTTCTGCACTGTAGGCTGCCATATACTGTCCTGTCATGGTTCCCTTGATGACCCGGGAAGTAACATTGTTGTAAATGGCTGCTTCGGCCTCCTCGAGTTTCACCTTTAATAGGCTTTCACTTCCCAGCCTATAGAACTGCATGATGTTTTCGCAGGTCTTGAGGTTGACTTGTCTTGTCGCTCTCAGTGTGGCTGTGAATTCGATAAAGGCGTTACGTGCATGACTCCGCGGCTCCGAGGCCGTGACATAACGGGGCGGTTCCACCAGTCCCATGTCGGCTCTGGTTCGGCTAATTAGTTGCTGTGAAGCTGCTTTGAGGGTCTTTGACGTCAAGGGGTTTGATGATGATGAAGGGGATAAGATTCGGAGTACGCTCCTTGCTGCTGCGTTAAAGGCCGCCACGAAAGTCGTGTTGGTTCCTCGGCTGCTGCTTTGATTGGCTGCGGCTTTTTCCGCCGCCGCCCTCTGCTGTGCTCTTTCGGAGCCGGTTTGGGCGGTCGAACTTGGAACAGGATGTCCCCAGCTGTCAGTTGCATTAGTTAGGTCGTGCGAAGGGACTCTGAGGAAGCTCAGATTTTCTCCTCTATCTTCGTATACGACAACCTCGTGATGTTTAGAGGCCTCAATGCAACCCAGCCGGTCTGCGACCCTCGCTCTTGAGTATTCAATCGCCATCGCATCCACGCTTATCACCCGGGGTGTGTCACCCGCATTTCTGCTCAGATGTGCGAGCAGCGCACTTGCCTGTGTGAAAGGCGTCCGACCTTCCGAGTACTCTATTAGTGCAATCGTTTTGTTGTAAGGGCTCCACAACAGCACAGGTTTCGATCGTGTCAAATGCTTTCTCGTAGTCCACAAAAACGCTAGCCCGAAAACATTGCAGTACATTTCTCTAAAGCGGTTCAGTATTTAAATAAGTAACTC